>CM060952.1:152538118-153258118 GCA_030765055.1 Mantis religiosa | reverse complement strand
AATAATAATAATAATAATAATAATAATAATAATAATAATAATAATAATAATAATAATAATAATAATAATAATAATAATAATAATAATAATAATAATAATAATAATAATAATAATAATAAATCCTTATCCAGATAACTCACTGTGAGTGAAATTCGAACTTGGGACCTCTTGAACAGAAGTGGGCTATAGACAATATTTAAAAATAAATGCCACATAATTATATGGAGACCATGGAGAGGAGAACATTCTAAGTTTTCAGTGAATTGGTTAGCCTTAAATAAAACTCTATGATTGAGTTGATGCACGAAATAAATGGGTGAATATAACACATTGGACAAATAGCTACAGTAAAATCGTATGAAAAGTAGTAAACCAAACTGAAGGAAAACCGTTACCTATAACACCACAGGCTCACCAAAGTTACTAACAGTTGGCCCTTACCTTACAAATATGGTCCTATAGAAAATATATTTGTAAATTTAAATTAGGTAGTCCAATTACTGCATTTTCCAAAGTAGAGTAACAGTCCATTTTCAAGAAATTTGTGATAATCGAAAAAGATGGCTCTGGTGAGACGAGCGTTCCTCGAGTTCAATTCCCGTTGGGGTCATGGCCTTCATTTACCACTAAATTTTTGCCCCAAAAGTCTCCTTTATTTATTCCATGTATTTTACGTTTGCAAGACCAGGCAAAGGTGGTTGGTGTGTTGCGACAGGACGATGGAGTGCATTGGAACGATCTCTTCTTATCGCTCTGTCATGCCTATTTCCAGGACATTCAGTTAACTACGACAGGGCTACCCAGTGTTTGAATTTGTCATTTTAGAGACCTAAAAGCCCTATTCTTGCTGGCGAACACCATGGTTCTGACCTGGTCGCCCTTCGAGTATTGTCTTTATCCATTCCTCTCAGTTGTGACGTTGGAATCACAAAGACAGTGGACGAGGTTCAATTGTTTGGCGCTTATCCTTATGACTACTACTTACTCCTAAGTACACGATAAAATAAGCCTCATGTGTGTGATGACAAACAGACCTTCTGAGGAAATGAGTGACAACTTCGCGTTAAATTAGCACTTAGTGTGCATGTTTACACATTAAAACTGTATGTTACCTAATTACAGCCTTTGTGTAAATGGACGTTTAACTTTGTTTTGCGTAAATGCGGCTTAAAGACATAAATGTTATGCTTTGTAAACTTAAAATAGCATTTACGTACCCAGAAACTTGAAAACTTGTTGGAGTATACAAAAGGGTGCGACATATTCATATTCTATACGCACTAAAACCGGATATAATTGATTACTTTATAACAAACAAAATTACACAAAACAGAAGCTAAATTTATTTATCACACTATAGCAGGAACCGAAAATGTAGCCAGGATTTGATCCCTGAAGGGACACTAACCTTTTGATGCAGAAGTGGCTGGCCTTTATCTGGCAAATTTCCAAATTAGACATTTAACACGTTGGGCATTGAAGCTATAGTAGTTTAACTAACAGTACTGTTGCTACTATTTCCTGCCACTTTCCTATAGTAGATAAAACAAAGAACTGTATTCCACCCAAAACTTTCACGTCAAGATTTCGCCGGAATTAGATATTTTGAGACACTTGAAATTAAAAATAAAGCATTTTTATATGAGTTATATGAATGTGTTCACGGTTTTGAATAGCGTAACCAAGAAAGGAACTGTTTGATAAGTACCAAACTTGATATTTGATATTTGAGATAAGCATCTTTCAAGTTTTAAACAAAATCCTTCACCCCAAACTATCCTTAACATGGGACATTTTTTTAAGTTCTTCGCTTTAAAGATGGTTAAAGATATTTATTAAAATAAAATATTTTTAAATATTTTCGTGTCAAATGAAATGCATACATTTTATTTTTTGGGAATGGCCTCTGAAGTCAAGTTCATTCTGAATTAGCTTTGCATCACTCATAAACCGTAAGAGGCTTTTCCCCGATTTCATCAACAGATGTAACGACATAACATGGCTGTTAGTCTACTTAGCATTACTTATAACAAAAATTGCTCTACATCAACATGTGTTAGCATAACACAGGTGTTAACCTCTTGTTAAACTAACTTGTGTTAAGTCGTTAACATTAATTATTGTATAATTGTGAAGATGACGGGTGTGAACGCAGCTTTTGATGTTGATTTGCTATATTTGCTAAATGACATTTCTAATAGAGAAGATCCTATGAGGAGAAATGATTTTGAGAAGCTATCACGAAAAGGTTTTCTACGGGAAACAAGTTGCTATGAGGAAGTACAAGATAAGTTCGAACATGCGTCAAATAGGAATATGCCGATCTCGCCTTTGCTTTAAGTATTGATAACGTCGCGATTTCATATTTTCTGAATTCTGTGGATAATACACTGTCCACCTCCCATCCCTCGCAGCTCGTTTTGAATTTACGTAATATTGACGAAGTTGTTCGTACTTCTAGTTGTGGCATTCGAATTAAACTCATTTTCAATTGTTTCCAAGAATTTAACATCATAATGCAGTTTAGTAGAAATAAGAAAGCTGCTGGATGTGATAAATTAAATTTGGAACTCATAAAATATGCGCCAGTGTGTTTACATAGCAGATTGATTGATTTTTTAATCTTTGTTGGAGGTATGGGTATATCCCTGAAGAATGGAATACAGCGTTCGTGATACCAATTTTTAGGAAAGGCGAGAGCGAAAAATGTGACAACAACAGAAGAATTAGTCTGCTGTGCTCAGTGTATAAACTGTATGCTAAAATAGTTGCAAGAAGAATAAGTACAATAGTGGAAGCACGGCTTCCTGAGGCCCAAAACGGATTTAGAAAAGGAAGATCATGCACGGAGAGTATATTTATAATTCAACAACTAATTGAGGAACACAAAGAATTTAATTTTGACACATCTATGCCTTTTGTTGACTATGTTAAAGCCTTCGATTCGTTTTTAAGGTATAAACTTTGGATAGCGATAGAAAATCGTGGAATACCAGCACATTTAATAGGGACTGTACAAGGTATGTATAAAAACACTACAATAGCAATAATAAAGAATGGAAGGAAAACAGAAGCCTATACTCTTTAATATCTATATTAATAATATGGCACAAGAATGGAAGCAAAGTATTAAACAAAATGTACTGAATGGAAACATAATTTTATATACAGTATTATTTGCTGATGATCAAGTGATAATATCCCACTCAGAAGATGACATGCAAAGAACAGTATGTGGTTTAAACAACATAGCGGAAACATATAACTTTTCAATCTCAGAACACAAAACTAAAGTAATGGCTTTTAGAAGAAAGAACAACATAAGAGCAAAATAAGCTATAAAAACAAAGTAATAGAACAGGTTAATAGTTTTAACTACCTAGGCTACACAGTAGCAGTAGCAAATAATAACAAGGATATGGAGGTGAAATTAAACAGATTCAATCAAATGTGTGGTACTATAATAAGAACGCTGAATAGGTAAACACGAAGGGAAACACATATGAAATTTTATAAGATAATCGCAGTCCCAACGTCAACATACAGTTCCGAAATATGGACACTGGCAAAGAACCAACGCAAACAGCTAGAATCGGCAGAGATGAGATTTTTGAGAAGCGTGGCAGGTTATAAAAGAACAGACTACGTACGAAACGAAAAAATAAGAGAGGAGCTTGGGAGTTTTAATGTAAACAGTAAAATAATAAAGAACAAAAATGAATGGAAAAGTCATATTTAAGAAAGGACGCGGAACGACTTCCAAGAAGAGTTTTAGTTTATATGTCGTAGGGAAAGAGAGATGTGGGACGTCCAGCTCTACGCTGGAAGGATCAGTAGGCTCTTTAAGGGAATGGAACGTTTCACAGGGCCCAATCCCTGAAGAAGAAGAAGATTATGATGATTATGATGATGATGATGATGATGACGATGATCAATTGTTTCCCACGACACATCTTTCTCTGTCACATTTACCGCACCATCCTTTTATTTGCCACAGTATCCTTTTATTTAGTTACATATTTAACTAATACTTCTTTCTGATTGATGAAATTTTTTCCCACGACTGCTCATCTGATTTTGTACACCTGCCAATTTTTCAGCTGTATGTAGACGAAAATAATGACAAAAGCGCATCACAGTACATGCAGAGAATAAAACGATTCATCCACATATCTGTAATACTTACAAGTCTCTCACCGTTCACACGTGATTGCTAACATTTTCAGAAAACAAGTTCATGAATTGCAAGAATTTTAACACCTTTGTTAATGTTGTGACAATTGTTACGTTACATTTGTTAACGTAGATTTTAACATCCCTTGGTGAAACCGGGTATAAGTCTTACAATATTGTGACTTTGTTGATTCGTAGAATTAAAGTCCAATTTTCCGAAATTCTAAATATTCTTTATTTCCGTAGAATACACTGTTCAATTCTCACGTACCAACACTAACTTCCAAGGTCAATGACAATAATAAACAGCTCTCGTTACAACAACACTCCTGTTACACACTTCACATCTGTTTACTGCTCGTCTCACTGTGTTTACAACTGTTCGCTGACGTCTCTTATATACCTCATTGATGAGTTCGAGATATTTCCGGAATAAACATGAATTCGAATGTTCTATACAACAATCAAGATATCACTAGAATGTTCCATTACCTCACTTATATGTTTCGGTAAGTCGTCTCAGTGATACACAATCCGACTGTTATCTTTAGCTGCAGGGTCTTACCGCGCTTATCTCTCGGCACCGAAACGTCCGTGCTTTCGCCGCGACAATATAAAAATGTCCATATAGTTAAAATGCAAATATAGGACAAATACTTATTTTGTGAGGCCAGGCATTTAAAAAAAAATCCTTTTATTTCATCTGAATTTTCAAATATTTATTATACTTTTCTAAAACAAGAAGTCGCTTATTTCTTAGCGACGCAATTAGATTAGGTTATCAAAGCCATCGCATAGCCAGAAGCTCTTAAAAGGTTTGATTACCGCTTATAAAGTAATATTTTTCTAAAATGTTTATCTCAATTAATAGGGAATGTATAGAATAACCATTTGCAAGAAGATTCTGTGCCATGAGTGCACTTAATTAGGATTTTCTTAATTGATTTCCATAACTTAAGTCCCTAATGTTTTCAGTAGCCTCTCTTATTTCTTTATTTCTCACAAAATTAATTTCATTTTTAAGCCAAAAAATCAGACTTGTTGGTAAAAGGTGAAGACTTAGAGCATGTGGTTGCAAATACGATATTTGTAGATATTTTTAACAAAATACTGAATTAGGAATTCGTAAACGTTGCAAGTTCTTGTTAATAGTATTTGTGGAATGCACTATTGTTACCATAATATAAAAGAGACGGTTAATATAATATTGGATATAGTGTTCTAAATCACACTTAGTAAGTATAATTCATTCATTCGTAGAAATGTGCATACCTTCCTGGCTTATATCTAGCACTCTCGATTGAAGTCTTAATAGAGTCTTCTTGTTTATAAACATTTCACTAACACTTTCATTTGCTTACAATTGTTATAAACTTCAGTATGATTCACCTTCTAGTGGTCATAATTAAATTTAATTACATACCTATATTTTGGAGTATGAATGCTCTGTTCAACTTCATGACAAGCAATGCCTTTTTTAAACACGTTTAATGAAGTAGCTATTTGCTGCTACCTTCAGGAAGAGAATGTTAACAAAGTTGGGAAGAGTGATGCAGAATGATAGCGTGACCCTACCTTAGCTGTTCCACGCACTTCCTGTCATTGAAAGTACACCTCCGTTTGCAAACTTCCACCATTAAAATTTCAAGCATCTTATTTGCAATTCATTATTTTCTCTTTACGCTTTTGTTTCACGCGACAGCTGACAGCTTACCTTTTTGTAATAACATTTTAACCGTGTTCGCTTAATGAGAAAATAAACTTGCTTGTTTTTTCTTCTTCTTGCAAAACGGATTTTAACTTCAAAGCGTTTTAGTAACCTATAGAGGGAATAACACAGAACGTTACAGAAACAACATTCAAAGCTTCTGACTTAAGCTACTTCTGGGGTGTGTGGTAAGGATTCTCTAAGGTATCCTCCAAAGAACAACAACCTTGAAAAATTAAAAGAAATTATGAAATGATATTTTCTTTCCAGAAACATATAAAAAACAACATTAAAAAATTCTGACTTAAGCTGCTTCTGGGGTTGAATGGTAAGGATTCTGGGTCTCAGCCCAAAAACACTGGGTTCAAAACCAAATTCGGGAAAGCGATATTTGGTTAGCTGGAATCAATCATTTCTTACTCTACGCACAGTTCGGAAGTTTGAATGAGAGTGTGATTGCTAATGAAAATTAGAAAGATAAATGTTAATATAATTTATTACTGAAGTCAAAGCCATGGATATGAGCAAGAAAGTTAAATAGCGTCGTAGTATAAAAAATGTCTGATTCGAAACTATTTTAAAACAATCCTCATGCACTATGTATACTTTTGGAATAGCTAACACGCAGAACGATGTTAGAAGGAAGAATGCTAAGACCTAAATATCCCATCCCATCCCATCCCATCCCATCCCATCCCATCCCATCCCATCCCACCACCACCGCCGTCGTCGCCACCGCCCGCCTCGGTAGCGTGGTGGTAGCATTACTGCCTCACGTTCAAGAGGTCCCGAGTTCGAAACTCGGTCAGGGTGAGTTAAATGGATAAGGTTTTGTCTGGGGTTTTCCCATATCCTGAAAGACGAATGTCGGGTAACTAAGCTCTATGGACCCCGGGCTCATTTGAGCATCATTTCACCCATTCCATTCATCGTCCGTTATGACTTAACGTTGGAGGACTTAAATTAAAAAGAAAAACGCCGCCACCGCCACTACTTCATTATCATCATCAATTTTACAGTTTAGTCCTCTACCTCAGCTTCATTTTCAGAATTAAAATTGATATTTCCTTTCTGACAGCCTTCTTAGAAGTTTATTACTAATCCCATTTAGCCCCAGATTTTTCCTACTTTTAAGTGGCATTAAACATGTTTTAACTTATAAATTTTGTATAAATTACTATTTTACATCCACAAATCCTGTCAGAAATTTTGCAATAATGCATCTATCTACAGATTTTCCAAGTAGGAATAATGATATTACAGTCGACGAGGAAATTTTAAGCGGTAGAAAATTCCTCACACAGGATAGTAGAGCAGTGTGTAAAAGCCGCGATGTCACATCTAATATTATCTGTACTAGGAAAACGGGGGACAGCGTTTATAATAATACTATTCCCTTTATTTGTTTGTTCTTAGTTAAATGCATTTACTCAGATTTTAATTCTTATGCGAGCAGATCAGATAAAAGAGAATTTTGACTTCCACTTACTTCAACTAGATTTCCTTTCAAGTACTAGAATGTTTCAGAGAGGGGGCTACGCTTTAATATTTTCTATATTAATTTTCCATTATGATACAATTCCTCATAGAAAAGAGAATAAGAGCGCTCGGTTGATTAAATTTAATTTTATTCAATACTATAGTTCTTCAAATGCCAATTCTTTGGATTTCTGTAAATATTTTTTTACATAAAAATAACGACCACATTCTGCATTGGCTGAGGTAAAGCTACCCTTCTTCCATCTAGTAGGAATGGATTTGCATCCTACTTTAGCCTATCAGAGACACCATAATAAGTATCTTTCACACGTAAATCCCATGATAGGAGCTGGTGGATACCTCAGCTGCAGTATCAGTCTATTTATTTTTATATTAATGCTAAATGCATTGCATTCATTCTAAAACTAACTAGAACTTCTGCAGCAGCTTCACCATCCTAATTAAATCACTGTTGGCAGTGGTTTATTCCAAACAATAAATCCTGCTCTTTGCCTTTTTCATACACAACACACATCAATGCATAAGTTTTGTCCTTTTTAATTTTCCTGATACAGGTATCCAATTGTTGAAGCACAACAAGGTTTGAATGACTGCGAAGTCGCTTTTCATACCTCATTGCCATAGTTCTTATTTTTTCACCGATGGTGCCATTTTTAAATCCCTATATGTCGTTCCTAAAATACCATGGTACATTAACCTTACCACGTAGTACAGTGTTTTGAAATTTGTGTAATTTTAATATTATATATTTTTTAGTGCAGCCCCAGATCTGCAAGCCACACTTCCAGTTAGGATTTAATATCTGCCTATGCAAAAGCAAATTATATATCGTAAGTTGAGAATGTCTTCCTAACAGCCAATAAATTCTTTCACACTTTATGCAAAGTTCTTTTTCCCTCTTGACGCGTGCCTTCTATTTCAGTTTAGAGTCAAGTGTCATACCCAAGTACTTGGCTTAGTTTCAATATGGAATTAACTATTTATAAATATAGGTAATTTGTGAAACTGATATGAGTAGATTTTTTCTAAATAAGCTTAATGCGCCACGTTTTAGTCCAGGCATTAACTTCATTTACATCAATTTGAAGTTTACTGATTGCTATTGCCTCAGTTTCTCCAACAGCCATAGTGGCAGTATCATCAGCAAAGTGACTAATGTTACTTCCTGATTTTGTCGTTTATCATTTATGTACGAGAGCCGTTCAATAATTTTATTATATTGTTAGCTTAATGTGAAACAAACACGCCGTAGTAGTTTCACCGTTGGTACTCCTGGTTCCCGTCTGTTAGAACCAGGCAAGTTCAGATATCTTCAGTATCGCCTACCGCTGCAGTGGAAGTAACACGTGGGGAACAATATGTTCCTTTGAAATTCTGCTTTCGTCTCAACAAATCTTCAGTTGAGGCCTGTACAATGTTACAGTAGGCCTATGGAGAGTCTATTCTTCCCTACAGCACATCTTGAAGGACTTAAAATGTTTAAAGAGGAGAGACAATCAATTTCAAAGAAAGGTGGACGCGGTGCTCCAGTTACTGCTCTTACGGAAGAAAACATCAACACTGCTGCTGCCATTGTGAGAGAGGATCGACGAATTACCTTAAGATCACTTTCTGAAATACTGAACATTTCATTGGGTGCCACCCACACGTTGGTGACAGAAACACTACACATGAGACGTGTTTGTGCGCGATGGGTTCCAAGACTGTTGACTCCCGAACAAAAGGACATTCGCATGTAGGTCTGCATGCAGTTAAGGTTGATGTTAGAGGAAGATCCGGAGTTCCTTTCAAACGATATCACTGCTGATGAAACTTGGCTACATCATTTTGATTCTGAGAGCAAACAGCAAAGCTCAGTGTGGAAATCTCCTTCATCACCAACCACCCAAAAAAGAAAATATGAATGCTTCTGCTGTGAAAGTTATGGTCATCTCATTCTTTGATATTTATGGAATGGTTTATCAGCATATTGTACCTACACACACATAAGTAAGTGGACAATACTACAGGGATGTCCTGAAAACATTGCAAGTCTATATCAGGCGCAAAAGATCACATTGCCGTGAAGCAGATTGGACACTGCATTACGATAATGCACTGCCGCATATTGCCAATGTTGTTGCTGAATATCTTGCAAAAATCAACGTGATGTGCATCCCTCACCCTCGATATAGTCCGGATTTATCCCCATGTGAGCTTTTTCTATTCCCTAACTTGAAGAAACCCTTCGTGGGAGGCATTAATCATCATCAGAAGCAGCGGTGAAGGCTGCGGAGGTGATTTTGAAGGATCTCTCAAAAGTTTGTTTCCAGCATGTCTTTGAAGACTGACAGAAAGGCTGGGACAAATGCATCGCATTCAGGGGAGACTATTCTGACAAGAGCCATTAAAATTATGAGAATGAGTAAAGGCACGTTGTCAAAAAATGTGATCATTCTTTATTTAAGGTTCAATATTGTGACTTTGTGGGTTCGTAGAATTAAAATTCCGAGTTACAGGTATTCCAAATGTTCTTTATTTGCGTAGAAATACACTCACGGTAGCAGTTCAATTCTCTCGTAACAACATTACGTCACATACACCACACAATCTACCGAGATCGATGACAATAACAAACAGCGATCAGTTTACAACATCAGCTCCGCTGTTTACTACTTACGACTGTTCGCAACTGACTCTTGGCGAGTCGACCCCTTCTTAAATACCTCATTGATAAATTCGAGACTCTTCCAGAAGAATAAAGAAACCGAATATTCTATCACCTTCCAGAAGCGTAATTTAATCTATGCCGGCAAGTCAGTCATCCGCGCTATCTTTATTTGCCGGCTCTTTGTGTACACTATCCGACTGCTATTTTTATCAGTTCCTTTGTGTAAACAAGCCGCGTTTATGCTCCGCGCGAATCTTTTATGTGCGTTGCCGTGACAATATTGGTATTTGTGGTACTCCTGCACATATTTCCTTAAATTCTGAATACGCGCTTTCATAGTAAACCCGAAATAACCTATCTGAAAGGTAGAACTGTATTTTTACAGATTATTGCTTTGGTCAGCAGAGTTGCAACTTATTGTTTAATTTCTAAATTAATTACTTATAAATAGCATATAGCTGATATCAATATTTTCCTATCTCGCGGCAAAGGAAGCAATTGGCCTCGATCATAACTTATCACTACTTAACGACACTGTAATCCCTCTGCGCTGTTCCTCCCACAATTTTCTTACATTTCTATAGCTGCTGTAGTTATTTGATCACTGATGGCCGTACACTTCCTGCAGATGCAACGAACAACACAGAAAATAAATAATTAGCCTCGTGGATACTCCACTTTCAAGATTAAAAGAAACCATTAACTTACAGAAGACACATTGATAAGTTATATTGTGTGTTATTGGGCCAGATACATATTTTACATTGACATAACATAGCTATAATAGTATCAAAGTGGTGAGCAGATAAACACTCTGAACACCGAATTATGGGTGCAGTAATCATAAGAACTTCTTATACATCGCTGAGCTGGCAGCATAATATATTGCTAGTAATAACAGAGGTCATGCAATATACGATCCTGTTCATTATTCCCTTCACATTCTCCGCGTAAGATGATAGGTGTTACTTCCATGGTTCTGCAGTAGGTATGCGCAGTTAATTTTCTTAAGAGAATAATTTAATTGGAGCTTCTGTATAAACGCCTGTAATATGGAATCACTATACGTCTTTCCCTTTTAATGAAGCGCAGCACTATAATGAAGATCGCACCGGTGCCAAAGCGTTCAGAATATGCGAGATATCATGTATCATTAATATACTTAAGTGATAAGCTTTACTCTCATATTTCACATTAATATCTAACTCCACGCGTGTGAGAAGATTTTTTGTTGTAATTATAGCTATTCCCTACCCTAAATTCTAGTGTATGAACATGAAACAGAATGACTCTATACTTTAAGGTATCCAAAAATACTTGTTTTATTAATGAAAATAAGTTCAAGCATAGAAACTGTTCCTGTTTTATTCTATGGATCGGAGACATGGACTCTCGAAAATAAAGACTGGGGCCAAATACAAGCAGGAGAAATGAAATATCCCCATGGAGTAATGTGGAAGACAAGGTCGTATTAGAAATAAGGAAATAAGGAGGGACTTTAATATATTTCCGTTAAAAGAAAGATGAAAATAAATATAGAATGTGGAAAAGCCATTTGCAAATTGGATAACTCTCACATGCGTTACATTTATACAAATATAAATCTGGTTATAGAAGAGTAGGAAGACCCCAATAAAAAATGGGAAGAAGTATGAAGTGGAAACCATGGAGAATTCGTGATGATAATGATGAGCATGGTATTTCATTTGCTTTAAAGTGGTTGTATGTACTTTTAGTTATTATAGTTAGTTACTAACACTCCCCACATGGCAACCTTGGCCTTCGGGGTAACCTCACCCCACCAAGTGATGACCGGACCCATTTCTCAGGTGGAGGCACCCAGAGGGCGGTGTCCATTAACTCCGATGATAGGGTGATAGTGAAGATGGCGGCGAGGTGAGAGGACCTACAGTTTTTACCGTGGACTCCGAACCACGTTGGGCATAGGGGATACTTCACGTGTGCTAGACAGAGGTGAAGGCGTGGATAGGGCCGACTTAAAATCGCCAACCCCAGAGCCGGGAATCGAACTCGGGACCCTTAGAACGGGAGCCGCGAACGAAACCACCGCGCTACCCCGGCGCCCCCTTTTAGTTATTATTAATTGCTTTTATTATATATTCTCTCCCACACATGATTGAACATAACATTCTCATTTCAGATTCTACTATTTATTTTACCTTTCTCCTTGGTGGTCTATGCTTCACTTATGCCTTGTATGTACCATACCGAACGGAATGGTTCATAGTGGTTTACAGTAAGGAGAGTGAGTTCGATTCCTGTGGCCGACCATAAAGACTCATGGGTTTCTTCATGAGGTTTGCCCGGGTCTCAAGCGAATGCTGGGATAGATGATATTCCCGGAATGTTGAACACTGGACGAAGACCGCAAAATCCGCTGTTCAAATCTAAGCTCGTCCATGCATTTTACTTCACGTCGCCTTTCTTACTGTGGGCTATTTCAGGGTTACAAGTGTCAGCAAGAGTTTCGGCTTACACGAAAAGGTACTTTCTCGCCTAAATCTTCGTCTTTCATATTGCGGGAGGTCTCCGGCTCCCACCTTTCCAAGGGTAGCGTGAACCCGCAGGGTGGTAGAGGCGTAGATTAAAGCAGTTTAAATCTGTAGATTTTAGAAACCTTGTCCTCTCTTGTCCTATCTACTCAGGTCCACCTGTAGTATCTACTCATATCATTCCTTCCTCCTGAGGGGCAACTCACAAAAATCTTCTATAGTTTGAATCTGTTGAAAATATTAATAGCGCCATATATTGCTATATAGCATACTCTGCCATAATAGTACAATCGATTTACTCTTGTTTCAAGATTCGTTTAATTGGTCTTTAAGTGTTACAGAAACTGCATGGAAAAAAATGGAATGCTTTTTAGTCACCGTTACTTTACAACCAAGAGTTGTACTCGTAAAATGATATTTATTATTATTTTATATCATAAATTTACTTATCATAACTATAAGTATAGTTATGCACTAACCGTGTATGGAACAAGGTGGTAATAACGTATTGGCATTTTGCCATGATACCTCAGTGGTTTGAACAACTGGACAGAGACCGCGGTTCAAATCTCAGCTATGGCATTGACTTTTTCATTCTGAATCTTTCTAACCTTGTACTACACACCGCTAGTGTGAAAGAACAATCACTTCATGGGACTGACCTAATAGTTCCTTAAACTATACGGTTCCTGATTTAAAATACAATAAAATATTGCCAGTTTCCGTCAGGTTATATTATCATCATCTTCAAGGATTGAGCCCTATGATCCTTTCCGTTCTCTTAAAGAGCCTACTGGTCCTTTCAGCGTAGAGCTGGGCGTCCCACATCTCTATTTCCCTTCGGCATATTAATCTAAAACTCTTCTTGGAAGTCGTTCCGCGTCCATTCTTAAAATATGATTTTTCCATTCATTTTTGTTCTTTATTATTTTACTGTTTAAATTAAAAATCCCAAGCTCTTCTCTTATTATTTCGTCTCTTACGTGGTCTGTTCTTTTATAACCTGCCACGCTGCACAAAAATCTCATCTCTGCCGATTCCAGCTGTTTGCGTTGGTTCTTTGCCAGTGTCCATATTTCGGAACCGTATGTTAACATTGGGACTACCATTATCTTATAAAATTTCATCTGTGTTTCCTTTCGTGTTTTCCTGTTCAGCGTTCTTATTATAGTCTCACACATTTGATTGATTCTGTTTAATTTCACCTCTATATCCTTGTTATTTGCTACTGCTACTGTGTAGCCTAGATAGTTAAAACTATTAACATGTTCTATTATTTTATTGTTTATAACTATTTTTGCTCTTACGTTGTTCTTTCCTCTAAAAGCCATTACTTAATTTTGTGTTCTGAGATTGAAAAGTTATATGTTTCCGCTATGTTGTTTAAACTATATACTGCTCTTTGCATGTCATCTTCTGAGTGGGATATTATCACTTGATCATTAGTAATAATACTGTATTTAAAATTATGTTTTCATTCAGTACATTTTGTTTTATACTTTGCTGCCATTCTTGTACCATATTTTCAATATAGATATTAAAGAGTATAGGTGATAGAGGACATCCTTTTAGTACTCCTTCATTTATGTCCACTGCTTCTGATTTCCTTCCATTATTTATTATTGCTACTGTAGTGTTTTTATACATACCTTGTACAGTCCCTATTAAATGTGCTGGTATTCCACAATTTTCTATTGGTATCCAAAGTTTATCCCTTAAAACCGAATCGAAGGCATATGTTATATTATAATACAGTTATTTATATAATTGTTTCATATCAATTTTAAATCTCTTTGAAGTTTACTGAGAAGAATGTGGGCTAAGTTGGAGAAGTTAAAGTTGTGCTGACGTTGCCATGGTAATTCAGAGGGAAGGAGTCTGTCCAACCGTTCCTATCTAGTGCAGTGTTAGTTTGGATATCTTCCATGAAATGCTTTTGCAAGAGATTTTCTTATTGTGTGCTTGTGTGTGTATTTTACTTATGTGTAGCTGTGTGGATAGAACAAATGTTGAATAAATATCAAACTTGCTATATTAGTTCAGCATCCTCAAGGATGCATCATGAAGATTCTCTAGAAACTCATCCCACCTCAAAGTACCCTGGTCAACTTTTAGATATCCTTGATTTGTTCAAAAACTGCTCCAAGGTTTAACATACTCTTATGAAGAATTAAATGTATTCCTTGCATTTTCTGAAAAAATGCTTATAAGCTCTGTTCATTCTGAATGGCCCTTTTAATTAGTAAACCACAAAATACAGACAAAATAACTACCAAATATTAAATCTTCTTAAGGCATACAATTAAATATATTTTGTCCTGTACCTTGGCATAGTGGGCTAAGGCGTCGTGCTTTGGTTCCTTACCATGGATGCGCCGGGATCGATCTGAACCCCTAGGGGTTGCGGATTTTAAGTCCGGGTGTAGCACCGTTGCTCAATCAGCCTCGCGGTTGCGGCTCGGCAGCGGCTCTGATTGCGTAAACCAACTTTCCGGCTGGGGGTGCCGAGAAGTTGCCCATATCTCTGACCATCAGTTGGATGATCGTCCACCTCTATCTTACATATGTGGACATGAGGCTGGCCGTGGGGTTGACAGGCTTTGGCCCTCTCGGACTGTTACGCCATTGGTTTTGTTTTTGTTGAACTAGACTGAGACTGAAAAATTCGATGTGAAAGCTGGAATTTGTACCATGGATCTCCCAGTCTCCGTCCGGTTGTTTTCAGCCATTCAGCTGTCATGGCCAACATACCAGCATGACATTAAATTATCTATCTGATCATAGTTTTCCCGGTAAATCACTAGGAGTTCTCATAAACACATGAGACAACTACCTTAATGACATCTTGTAACACGTAAGTACTGTATAGTCCAGATACTATTAGGTTAATTAATGGAAATTGATCTTTCACATTAGTCGTGTGTAGACCAAAATTTGGAAAGGTACAGACAAACTGAAAAATTCAATGCCATAGCCGGGATTTGAGCCACGAAGATCCCGGTCTCTGTCTGGTTGTCCTTAAACATGGGGCTACGATTCAATTGGAGAACAATGTCATACTCACACTTGGCCATAATAACCATGGTAACCATCACATTCTTATAGAAGCATAAAATTTGTCTAAACATGATTTCATATCATAAACAGAAAAGATAAAAACAGCACATTTCAAGGAAAACTAAAGGTATTGAAACTGGAATAATTGAACAATAAGTAATTTCCACTTTCTTGACTGCGATATTTCAATCTCCTATTATTAAAGTAAAATGATCAAAAACCGGCATTTCAGGTTATCTACAGAGGAATATTACAGCGTAAAATGAAAAGCCAACAAAACAAACGCTATTTAAGTTTTACAAGGTGCTAGTTCTTCGATTTATACTCAATGCATCAGATGCCTGGATAACAAGGGCGAAATAGGTCGAATAGTGGCAACAGAAATTAGAGCAATTAAACGATCTAACGGTATATAAACGATAAAGATGGATATATGTAGATATTAGTGATAGACTTAAATATTTGCTGTAATCCGAAACATCGATTTCTTTACATTGCAGAACTGGCAGGAACGCGTCTATCGGATAAAACACGATGAATAGCTAACTTTTCCATTATACAACAAATGGAATGGTGGTCCTAGAAAGTTGGAGTTAAGATTGTCTTAGCGGATCCTTATCCATAAACATAATGCTAATGATCAACACAAAACCTTAGATTCTTGCACTTTATGTTTAAGTAAAGAGCTGTGTAGCTAACTTCCCATATTATTATTTTCAAAGTTTTAAGGGGATACACACAATATTTTGTGACATCTCGGAAATAGTGGAGCTGTTTAGGAAGTTTACTATCAAAATCTATTGTTATTTTTACATCGATATTTTTCGTTACAAAATAAATAAGTTAAGTGTATTTTTTATAAATGATGTTACTTCCACATTAAATTTTGACTTTTAAAACAAAGCCCCACAATGGGGCTTTCAGTACAATTCTTGAAAATATTTATGCACATTCTGAAAATTAATAACTATTGTATTAATGTTTTACAGTCTAAGTCGTATTTTATTGCTGACTTTTAAAGCAAAAAGGAGAAGAAAAACGTCCTTTTGCCATAACAAAATAAGAGCAGGATTAAAGTAAATATTACTGATATATTGAAACACTTGGAAATTCATTATTGCAACCCTATAACTAGAAACCTAGGAGGGTACTGACACTAAACTTAAAACCGTTCAATGTTGCGAAATTCGTCGAAAACTTTTTAAAATAAGCTCTTTCAGTGGTACTCTCCTGGAGTTACAGAATGCATTGTGAGTAAGACAGTTTGGTGGACGAAAAAACACTCCTTTAGACTGCCCTTGCGATTTCCTCCGTTTCTGTTCCATTGGTACTCTGTGCTAATATCACTGAGACCACCGGAGAGAATTAAAAAAGGTATGCGAGACAGAAGCCTCAGGCAGAAACGTCTGTGACTTCTACTCCCTTAAAATATGTTTCTTCGAGGTTTCTTTGGTCGCTAGACAAATGGTGGGACGGTTAATTCAAGGCGCTGCATGGCAGGGAAACGGATGCTCCGTTATCTTTCGTTCTACGCGTGGCAGTCCCCCAGGTGGAATGTGCAAGCCAGCCGGAGGAAGGTAGCTGGACGTAATAAACGCCTTTGGAAGTTTCAAACTGTAATTCGTAGGAACTGCCCTATGCTCTATCGCAAGTCCTGATTCGACCGCCCGTTTTATCTGCATTCATCTGAACCCTCGGACTTACGGTGGCGCTAAGGGTCACGGCCATGAAGGTCCAGGTGCTAACTCTCTCATCACCTCCTCGTCGCACCTGGCCATACGTTAGAGAGCTCTAACGCAATTTGAAACATATCTAACATAGCAAAATAAGGACAATTAACAGAGACTTAAAAAAATTAAAGTATTATAAATGTGATCCAGAGATGCATAGTAACTTTGAGAAACTTATTGCTAAATTCATTAAGTAAATATAAACATAGCCGCACTTGCTCAAATAATCTAAATACTCACTTCCACTGCAAATTTTTTGCTGTTGTTTCAGAACTTAACTCTAATTTAGAAGTTACTTAGTCATACATGTAATATATATATATATATATATATATATATATATATATATATATATATATATATATATATATATTGGCGGTCCTATATTATTTTTCCTTATCGAGTTAGTGGATAATTTTTAGGGATATTGTCTATTATTAAGACCCATTCTCTTACTGACTCTGAACGGATACAGCCTTCTCTGGTTTAAGTAAATAGGGTAGAAACAAAATAGGTTGGTTTGGCTTTTACCAATGTAGCTTATCGTTAACATACTTTTACTTTCACTTCTACTAATTGTAATAAGAATCACATTGCAACCAAAAATTCGATATCCAATTTCACCACAACTCTTTAAGTTTTTATACACTCTAATCCAGAAAAAAAAAAAAAAACTTTAAGAAACAAGTGTGTGTACACTTGCCTGTCTAAAATCAAGGTATGGTGGATTGAGCTGGTATTGGTGAGTGTAATATCTTTCCTTTGAGCATTATATAATTACGTTTTGTATATCCAGTGCCATATCTTTGCTTCTGTAGAGTCTTTTATTTTATGTCTTACTGATCAAAAATAAAAGAGAACAAGAGGTTTCTGTTTGTCTAACACATACTTACATCACACAACTCATAAAAACTCGTTTCAACTCCAAACTTGGTACTTCATGGAAATTGAATTAGAATGCAAATAATAATTGGGCTTCTTTCAAGGATGTGATGCAAAAATTTTCAAATAAATCCTCTACTACAAACTACTACTTAAATGGAAATCCCGCCACGGTAACGTAGATGGCAGCGTGTCTGCCTCTTGTTCAAGAAGTCCCGAGTTCGAATGTCGGTCAGGGTGAGTTACCTGGGTAAGATTTTTCCAGGGTTTTCCCTTATCCTGATAGATGAATGTTTGGTAACTTTAAGCTCCATGGACTCCGTACTCATTTGAGCATCATTTCACCCATTTCATTCATCGTCCGATATGACAACGTTGGAGGTATTTCCCTTAGTTTTATTTTCTGATAAATGTTTCGATTTACGTTAAAATACAATATCATTAGGACTTTGCATTTCAAATAAAATGCATATCTTGAATTTTATAGGAATTAATTATTATTAATGTATGAATTTTTGTACTTTCTAAACCGAAACCGAAAAAAAAAACCTTACTGCACAAAACTTTAGGTATTTTTCGTTGCATATACCACACAATTTATATCATGTATAAATTTTATTGGTATTAAACCCTTAGGAGTCAAGTACTTCATGCTTTTTCTACTTCAAAATCACACATAGGTTTATTTCTTAAACATGCAAACAGTACGAATATTAAAGCCATCCAATATCGACTGATTTTGAAAAATGTGACTGCACTAAGCCGCACTATATCCCCTTAATACCATTTTTCCTACAAAAAATCTAACTATGATAGATACTACCTACCATTTCTGCATTATTTTATCTCACTTTATATAAAGTAAATAGTAATAATAATTTGTTGAATTGGTAGAAACGAAATGCAAATATATGTATAAAGGATTACATAATAGTTCAAACCAACAGAACGCCAGAAACGCAGGAATAAGGTTACAATAAATAGTATCTTTTCCCATATGGACATATTCGCACAGCTTTTCTTTCGAGTCCCAGAGTCCATACTGAGGGATGTATTTTTAAGAAAATAATAAATAATATTTGTGGTGATACAATATTCTTATTTAAGAATTATTTCAGATTAAATTTGATAATCTTAGTAGCTACTGATGTGACAACCTACGCTGTAATGCTCTAGATCTACTTTTTCCATATTTATCATTTCAGCAGAAAGCAGGTACCATTATACCAGTTAGAGAGAAACATCTGGTGTTTATGTCCAGCATTTCAGAGAACAAATATCACAAATCATTTATAAACCATGTCTGTACGCGTACTGTCGCGGAGAACAACTTAAAATTCCAAACACTTGTTTTAATCGTTGGTGTGTCCTTGTAACGCGTATTGAAGTGCTGGCAACGAAATGCAGATGTCGCTGGTGTTTGCCGTGACGTCATTCTGAGGGGGTTCTCTATCTCTCTCGCGTGCACGCTTCGCTCTCTCGGGGAACCCGGAAATGCAATTTTCGTTTAACCTTGGCGCCCGCCTAGCTTCTTGTTCATTCGCTCACTGCAGCTAAAACTGCAGCAACATATATAACGTTACACACCCTGTTCACAAACAAACTTCATCACAGCTGACTCACTACAGGCCTGGCTGTGAGAAATGTATAAGCGTTGGCTTACAAACACAACGTTGAATGCTTGCTTTCCTACATAGCCATAAAGTGATCATTAGTTACTAGAATAAACAATCTAATAATTGTTACAAATGGGAACATGAAATGATTTCAAGTAAAACATAGTTCCCTTACATGACTTTTTATCCTCTCTTTCACAAAATCTCGAGTTCTCTTTTCCATGTGGACTAAGCACCCAAAATAACTAGAAGAATTGTGTGTCCTGACAAAGCTAAGCTGTACTACTCACGTAGGGCTGGGGAGCACCTTGAACATGATGTAACTCTCTTGAGGTACTGAGTGCACCTTATTTAACAAAATATATTATTCCTTACTCTACATCAACGTTGAACTACAAAGTATCAACAGAAATGTGCATAAAGGTATACAGAGGCTGCAGAAAGCATTCTGTTCATTTTGGTAAATTATAAGAGTCAAAATACTAGAAAGAAAGCTGTCACTTTTAACACTCAGAAGAAACAAATTAATTATATTACAATATATAGGTTGTCCCTTTCTTTCCAATTTTCCATCATATTAGTTTCACAATGTTTTGAAAATTATAACTATTTTTTTAACAATTTCATATACAGCTTTACAAAATTATTGCACATGCTTTATTAGTGTAGTTCTTTTATATTACAGGCATGTGTTCAAATTGATAAATACTTTAATGAAATCTTAAAAATAGAGATGCTAATAAAATTGGAAAATTCAGTTATAATCTTTGGCAATTTTTGATGCCACACCCCCTATCAGTTCAAAGCCTATTTTAACCACAATTTCAGAGACTGTACCAAGCTGCTGTAATTTTATAGTCACTACACACAAGAAGTTCAAAGTTCAAAGCTATTATCGAAGAAAATAAAATTAAAAATATTTGTAGAAAAGTAAAGCTTGTGAAGTGTGTATAATTTATTTCTCAGTGTACATCAACAATGAGGATTCTCTTCATTAATTTGACTGCTAAAATGGTTTAAACAGAGACAAACTGTATATTTACTCTAAGCAGTGCTGCCAACCCTTTTATTCTTTTCGGTAGGTCAACTGAAATCACCAATCAGCTAAACAAGCTACTAAAATGTTTAACTTTTTACCGACTCTTTGTAATTTGTTTCATTGTAATTTGAATTACAGAAACAACATCGCTTTTGTTATAAAAACATGATCACCAAGGCATTGCCGTCAGCAAAGAATACATGAAACGAAGTAAACGGAAAGTGATGTTTCTTTAATTTGGCAAGCAACTTCCTTACTGAATGTTTACAGGAAATGTCTTTGACTCTTCGGTATTTCCTTTCCTTGTGAACTGTACATATGTAGAGACTGTTTTTTCTACTTCACAGAGCTTCCGTACATTACATTTGCCACAAACCATGAATACATTAATTCATTCTGACCATTTGGTGTTACCCTATTGTAGTCTTCTTAATGGGGATACTTGGAACATATCATTACAATAATGGGTATAATTGTAGGTAATCTATAGAAGCTAGATGAAGTACATTTGAGGAATCTGATTACTTGCTTTAAGGATGGATAAATAAGTGAAAAAATCTAATGTTTAGTATTCACTTGTTCTGTTTGTGAGAAATGTTCGTAAAAAATTATATAAGCATATTATGTGCATATGACAGATTTTATTGTTGATAGCGTTAGAGTAAATGTTTAGGTATATGCAGTCATTGGCATCATTCGTAATTATATGTAAGCCAATTCGCCGCAGTGTAATTATGAATTTAATGCTGCTTCTGGTTACAATGGAAAACTACCTACATAGTTGCGATTACATATAAGTATAAAAACAGCCACACGTTTGTGAGTTCAACCAAACATAAAAAGGGATTTTATTACCCTTTTCGAAAACATTACTTGTTACGCTTTATAAATACAGAGAGAGAGGGGGGAGGGTATACATAGGGAAGGAGAGTGCGAACATCATATTTAACGCAATAACTTGCGGATTTCCCTAACATTTAACAAAGTTTCAGTTTTATTTAATTCACACCATAGAAGTGTAAATTCACGTACCGCAGCCATGTATAGCTGAACCTTGTTACCAACATTTAAGACAACTTAAACCATATTTAATAAGCAATAAGCCTGTTAAATATTGAAACCAGATATCAGCTATTATATTTCCACTGGGTTTGTATCTGTGAAAACACCTGAAATTGCGAAAATGTATGCAAATTTGTACACTTAATGTAAAACTTCTATTAATATTTAAAATGTGTGAACAAAGTAAAATCTGTATTAGACAATTCCTCACATACCATTTAGCTAAATAAAAGTATACATATTTTTATATTAATAATAGCTATAGCAATAATAATTCTTTCATACACCAAGTGCACAATCATAGATTTCTTTTGGCTTTAAACTTTTCCATTCTTTATAAGAAACATGATGCAAACCGTATTCAGTTGCAATTTGAAATAATTATCTTCAGTTGAACGGTGTATTTGGAAAAAATCAACTAACTAATCATAATAAAGATAAAGTAATCATTGCAAAACTTCAAATATATTTCAATATTTTAGAACAAATATTATGCAAGTTCTTAACAAGAATTTATAGCAAAGAGTACAAGAAATAACACCTGTAGCATCCGAAAATGAATTACGTAGAAATAGGTCAAATAAAAGCATAACTCAATGTTGAAAATAAGCACCTATGAAAGTGAAATGAGATAAAACATTTGAAACTGAAAGTGATTTTAAACGTTACATTTCTAGTTTCAGTAGCCTCGAATCGTTTCCGGATTCAAATACCTGCCTACCCAGGACTGAGGAAGCCAAGTGAGGCACCCAGGTGAACACTTTTCCTTTGTTTATATCTACCTAAGTTACACAAGAGTTCATTTTGCATCCTATTATGTAACCTGCATACCTAACGTACTTGTAAAAATTACGCGTTATAATCACTTGGCATCAGCTGCCAGCTTTATAACGGTTTTCGATGCAATTAACGTGGATTATCCTGCTCTTGAAACAAGATCAACTGCAATAAAACACTATTTTATTTTCTTTCATGCAGAACTTCTGGATAAATTGATGAAGACGCTGCCTACAGTTGTTTAAGATGCTGGTTCAAGTTCCATGCTGGCCTTGTATCTCGGCCAAGGATTTACTGCGGTTTTCCTTCAACATTTGGGGCGAGTGTTGGGCAGCTTTCTCATAGAGTCTTCGAGAACCATCTTAAATACCTCAAAAATTATTTTTAATGCTCTGAAACTATTTAAATATACTAAGCTTTGAAAAGCAGTATCGGAACTATACATTTCAATGTCATAGGTGCATATGAACCACGGATCTTCCGCTCTACGTGCTTGTTACTTTAGCTCTGAATTACCATAAAAACATACTAAATTTCCGAAGTAACTTGGATATTCTTTCAAGACCAAGGGGACATTTCCAATTTGAGATCACATACACCAATAATTTGTGTAGGTTAGAATAATCGATTATCACTGACTGGCCTTAAAAATGGAAAATGTAATAGAACCTTGAGTACTTACATATTGACGAATTATGAATCACCATTATAGCAGCATAGCAATTATATCCGTGAATAGAGCAAGTCATATCCTTGTTAATTTTGATTACACAAATCTCAGTTTTAACCCACTTTCACACTTATTAAGTCACTTTATAAGTCACTTTTATTAAGAGGTTTTCTTTTTTTTTTTTTTTTTGTCGATAAGAACAGTTACCATGTTATTATTTCTCTCTTGGCCGCTTATTTACGTTAGATTGAAAGTCATTTAATTCCTAAAGGCAACTGAAGAACAGATGTATGCATTTTTTCAAAGTTTAAATTACACAGCATTTATAATATAACGTCTACTGCTCTAAGTGTAATTGACTGTTTCAGACTTTTAACATAATTTTTATTAAAAATTACTTAAATTCTACCCCTATATTGTTCGTTGATAACTATTGCGATTTTAGCTATTTCTATTTATCTCTGTCATTTTCTCCCAGTTATATATTTTGATTAGTCCGCATTTATTAGTACAGTCGCATAGTCTTAGAAATTAATTTAAACGTTGTTGGAAAATTGCTGAAAGTGAAATTGAAAAGTTGGATGTCGAAATTCACAAGTCTGATAATATATTAAGCTATCGCAGAATGCATCATCATCGCGAAATCGTTCTAGCAAATAATCCTTAAATTGTCTCTCAAACTATTTATAAAACTGGCTCAAAACGTTTTGTTTAAAAATATATCTCTGAGTAACTAAAAAGACTAGATAAAACATCTCGTTTTATGCTTGTTACCCTTTTTATTGTTTGTTTATTTACTTATACGTGTTTACTTCCTCATAGTATCACGTACTCACTAGGTACTCCTTAAAATTCCAAATATACGTTCTGCAAAATGTCCGTTTGTTTGTTTTGAAGGGGATGCGAAAAACTGGAAAAAGTATAGTATCCAAGGTACAACACTTTCCTTTTCAAGATAAAATCCACCTCTAACTACCCCGTACATGGACAATTTTTGACACTTTATTTTTTATAAAAGATGGCTAACTATTTTGATTAAAACATTGCATATTAATAGACTTACTTGACAAATAAAATATATAGCTTGATTTTCTCAGAATATCCTGTGAGGTCATCTTCATCGGAAAGTAATTTTATTTAATATTGCGTAACCTGTGTACCACATTAAGTGATAAACGAAAATTAACTTTGTAAAAAGACAATTTATACATTAATTTTATGGCATAATCCATTTCAGAGATATTGCTATTAATAACTTAAATGGTTCAATAACTTGACATTCTTTTGAAGTCGTGTGGATATTCAGTTGTTTCTCGCGAAAGCATGGTAAAATTGTGGTATCCAATTCTTAAACATTTGACTATCGCGTTTATTTCTATTAAAATGAAATAGATATAGAAATAAGCTCTAGTTAGAATAGTTATTATTACACTAATTAATAAAGAATACACGAGGAGAGAAATGGTACTTGAATATACAATATCAGTTTCTTAAAATTACTTCCTTAAGACTAACGTAAAGGAATTTCAAATATTACATTTAAATACTCATATAAACTTCATTCCGTTTTCTCCTCTTAGCTTGAAACTGCTGCATTAGGATCTCTTGACATTCGAAATCGGTCTCTCTGCCCCTACAAATTTCAAGCCCTTGATGACCATATGTGCATCCAAGAATGACGTCACGCTTTAATTATAGCGTTTGCAATGTGGAAAGGCACTTGGTCTGCTCTGAAGTCATCTCTGGGTGTTTCAAACGCGATGCCTTCCCATTTTGTGCCTCTTCCTACTTCCTCTTACAGATGTCACAAATCTTGAGCGTTGAAACTTGTGCTGAACCGCTTTCGTGAGCCAGGCAGCACAAAATGAATGAGCTTACGTAATGAATGTCGCAATCCCTTACAGAATTACTCAAAGCTTGTGTTTACGTAATTACAGACCTCTTTACACGAAAATAGATTAAGGTCCTGGGTGATATTGCATAATACTTGCGAATTACTATTATTAACATGGCTAACTGT
The DNA here is from genome assembly GCA_030765055.1 of Mantis religiosa. Classification (NCBI taxonomy): domain Eukaryota; kingdom Metazoa; phylum Arthropoda; class Insecta; order Mantodea; family Mantidae; genus Mantis; species Mantis religiosa. The sequence continues at coordinate 153,232,721 of CM060952.1, read as the reverse complement.
AATTTGTAAAATATTTCTGTTTAGGACAGGGTCTCTGATTTGGGGCTCAGAGCCGGAGGTATACATACTCCATTTTAAAATTAGGTCCATAACTAAAAACACCACAATAATCACCATGTTTTGCCCCCCCCCCCCCTCTTACTATCAAATCTTCATTCGTTGGAGTAGAGTTCTTGTTACCCCGCTTCCATTCTACAGGAATCGATTCATATGCAACTTTGGACGATCTACTCGACGTATCCTATGATATTTTTAGTGTTCTACACACCTTAGCTGCGATATCAGTACAACTTTAAAATTGTACTATAAGCTTGGTATAACGTGCCTTATGTATTAAAATCTCAGATTCCATGTTCTGTGAACTCGTATTTGAAAATACTATAAATCGTATTTATTCCCTATCAACTCTTTTCTCTTGCCAATGTATGAGAGCCGCTACCAATTCTTTTTCCTTAATTATTTGTTTTGCACTTTTCCTCTGTATTCATGTTCTTTTCCCTTTATTCCACTACTTGTAAACATGTGATAAGCGTATATTACTGTAGTCACACGCCATCTCCCTACCCTTTTTCTCGTGAACTGTCGTGGATTCTGGGTGCTAAGATATTAAATATTTGTTCTTACAGAATATAATCATAAAACAAGTGAAGAAATAAGAGAATAATTGTATATATTTAGCCTAAAAGAGGATGATACAAAATAAAGAAAATTAGGGACGACGTATACAGTGGATGAACAAGGAGATATTCACTGAAACAGTGACCAACTACGTTCCAATAGGTAAAAAGGAACATAAGAAGATAGAGGAAACAGATGGAGAGATATTGCCTAAAGGGGAGGGAACGGATCCTAGTGTCCAAACCTTGAATGATGATGACAGGATATGAACATTTTATTGCATAACTTTTAAAGTGTTTCTGGCGATTTGCAACTGTATATATTCCTTTCCTACATACTTCGCACTCTCCCCATCTCTATGTGGGTGCATGTGTGGGTATGTGCGTATGCCTAAATTTATATTAATTCTGGACGCAATAATACGAGGTTGTAATGGAAATACGTATACAGCATACTCTAGGTCTCACATGATCAAGAGATCCCAAGTGTGAATCTCGGTCAGAATGTCTATAAACATTTACAGAGGTTCTCTCGTATCCTGAAACATGAATGTCGGGTAACCCCAAGCTGTATGGTTCATTTGAGAATCATTTCATCAATTTTATTTATCAAGTGTGACTAACGTTGAAGGACCTTAATATAAAAACATTAGATAATATTACTCGTCATTCTTTGAGAACTTCTAACAGCCAAATTAACGAAGGAAAAAAATCGCATTAAAATATAGTTTGTATGCACCGGCGTTTTACGAAACTTTTCATTTCATTATTTTTTATTATCTTTGAAAGTGTAACCTTTTTTAATTTTTTTGTGTATAGCGTTTACAACATTATTGTATATTTATTTAGTAGAACAGCTTTTTCGGTATGTTCCTTAAGTTGCGGTGAAGGCTTTGAGCAAACAATGTAAGAGTTATTTTGAGATAGTTAAAAGTAATGAAAAATGTTTTTCATAAAGAATAGTTAAAAACCTTCGTTTAACACCTTCAGCGGTGGGCTCAAAACTATCAGTTTCTATTTAAGTCAAATTTCGTTTATGGTCTAATATGGTAGACGAATGAATGTTAAGTAACTCTTGAGTTCTATGGACCCTGGGCTCATTAAAGTATAATTTTACTCATTTGATCCATTGCCAAATATGGCCTACGTTGAAGGACGTCGAATAAATAGGTAAGTGAGATATGACTTAAAGTGTAAGTGGGTGAGTGAGTCAGTAAACAAACAAACAAATAAACAAATAAATAAATAATGCACTATTTACAGAGATGGACACCTTCTCAAGCAGGAACACCTTAAATTCCTATGTTTTTCATTCAACATAAAACACTAATTTCTGGTAAAATATGGAACTCTAAATTTATGTAGAAATTCATAATTTTATGTAGAGAAGTGGTTTAAAAAGGTAAAAGATTATTGAATGCCCTTCTGGAAGTACATATTTGAGTTTCGGAATTTTCCTGAGGCATGCTACTGTATTTTGTGAGAATCCTCCAACTGAGTAATGGTAATGCATTGAGAGTAATTGTATGGGCAGTATACAAAAATCATACACAAACACAGAGGTAAACGTATCACCTAACGTGCCAATCAGTGCACAAGTTCGCAGGTGAAAATCTGTGCTTGTCAGCAGCCACCGTTACGGGGCGAAATAGAGAGAAAATATTGTAGAACCTAGCAAAAATAAAAACGTAGGGACAGCTAATAATCTACCTCATGTCATTCACAGATCAAGAAATGGAATAAATAATCACCGGAAAATTAACTAAAAATTACAATCCATGATGAACGACATTTCCATCAATATGAAGAAGTTAATAAAAGAAGAAATAATGTAGCGCTAAATTTCCTGGAACCACTACAAAAAGACTGACGTAACAGAAGCAATAAATTTTTTTTCAGGGAGGTGGACTTATCAATCGAGAGAGACACTTGATAAGAGAAGAAAGGGGAAATGATGAAAAACAGCGAACAAAGAAAGACCACAGTGACATGCAGTGAACAAGGAGATAATGAATCTGAACCAGAGCAAGACACGGGTAAGAGAGGAAGAGAAGAACAATGGGCAGTCAGGATGAGAAAAAGAAATGAACAAGATAGCAGACGGGAAAGAGAAGTAAACAATCGGAAACAAGCGAACTCTGGAACAGTATACCAAAGCGAGAGGACAACTCATAAAAGTCAACAGAGACTCGTTACAGGATCCAAGAAAGAAGACTGTGAACTGGAAGCAGTGGATAAGATGGCCTGGCTCTACATAGGAATACTAAAACAAAACACCAACACCAATGATATTTGGAATTTCTTAGAGAAAAGCGCTACTGATGGGAACATGGCATGGGAAAAAGTTCACCCTAGAGGGCACAATAAAGCATTCAAAATTTACTTTCCATTCATCTACTTAGAAGACACAATAAACGGGCTTCTAGCACCAAGGAATGGTCGTCAGAAGACATAAATTTCGGAGATACAAAGGGGACACAAAAGGAGAGATACGATTTTTGGAGTTAAGAAGATGACACCAAAGGAGAGAAGCAATAAGGTAACAAATAAGAAAGTAAACAACACCAAGATAGGAACATAAACGTACTGTTATGTAATATCGAAGGAATGAAAATTGCGCTGCCTTACATACATGGAAGAAGCTGATGTTTTAATATTTAGAGAGCCCTTTCTCACTGAACCCATAGAACTCGAAGGTTTATACGCCATACATGCATTTGCAATGCAAACAGAGGGTCCAACAGAAGGAGCTACCCGCTTCCTATAGGGGAAAACTGGCAATATCGAAACAATTGTCCAGGAGGAAAACTTGGTAATAATTAAAACAGCCACAGTAACAGCAATAGGGATATGTATATATGTACATATTATACACATACACACATTCAGATGCACCTATGGAAAACATAATAGATATGGTATCAAAAGGTACCGAACAAACGAAAGACGACACAAATACCATAGTAGCCGGAGATATTAACCGTAGAAGTGATAAGAGGAACACTAAGACAAACATACTGCTAGAGACACAGGAAGAGGAAGGTTTCAGGCTTGCAAATAAAATGAAAGTACCCATTTCCATATCTCATAATGGATCCAGTGCGATATATTTAGTTTTCTTAATAAAGGGAGAAACAAAGTTAAGAAAACAAGAAGTACTGTAGTTTTCCGCAGCAGCCCCCATAAGGAAACTTATCCCAATAATGACCTTTCACATCGATACACTGCAACTAAGAAAAGAACATACTGGAGAAAATAACTGCTCTAGAAAATAACAGGAAATGATAGATAAAAAAAAAGGAAAATATAGAAAGAGCGAGGACTCTAATGAAGGAAAATAAACTGGGAGAAGCCCTGACAAACAGAGCCACAAAAGTCAAAAGAAGACAAGCACAACAATGGTTTGACCGAGAATGCTACTGGGAAAGGAAAGAAACCCTACAGGCACTATACATAGCAAAAACACATATGACAGACAGATTTAGCTATATAATGCAGGAAAATGAAGAAAAATACGAATCTACAATTAACAAGAAGAGAGCGGTGTACATCGAGGGAAAGGCAAGAAAATTAGCAATTGATGCAAAATTAGACGAATTCATAGCCACGAGGAAGAAAGTCTTGCCCACAACACGAAGAATCCACATGAAGCAATGGGAGATACATTTCTCGGAAATACTGAACAAAACAAAAATTATCAAGACATATGAAATGGAAGAAAATGATAATATGCCCAAAACTGAGTGAATAACAATGGAGGTCACACAAGCAATAAAAGTAGGAAGCAGCAGACCCAGAGAAAATACATATGGAACATCTTAAGTACTCCATCGACAGCTTGGGAGAACTATGGAAGGACCTGATAAGTGCCTACAGGCAGCAAAAAGTCCTGAAAGGTAGAAAACAGCGACAATGAAGGTCCTGTACAAAGGGAAAGAGGACACAGCATCACCGGATTCGTTCAGAGGGAGGTACTAGAAAACACTTCCTTCAAACTGTTCACAAAAACCCTAAACAAAAGAGTACTGGGCGCAAGAGAAGGAAACATCCCAGAACGTCAGTTTGGTTTTATGAAGGGCAGGAATACGGAACAGGCAGTAAAATATTTAATGGCCAAGATAGAATTTGCACCAAGATATCAAACAGGAAAGCACTATGCAGTTTCTTTAGATCTCAGGAAAGCCTTCAATTCAGTAAATAGGGGAAAACTAATAGAAAAACTGGAACCAGAAAGCAGAGAGGGAGACCCTTTGGTGAGAATGATAGAGGCATGCCTTCAAGAAGTTTAATGCAAATAAACAATGCTGAAGTTTCAGATATGATTATACTGACGAATGGAGTCCTTCAAGGAGATCCTATTTTCTTTACGCTATTCAACATCTATTCAGCAGATTCAGTAACATAAGAGTCTAAATCAAATTATTTTTATGCACATGATAGAGTGATGGGATCAACAGTAAAAAAGACGTACAGAAGGTAATACAAAAACTGGAAGCTTAGACAGTGGAAAATGACTTACATGTTAAACAAGATAAGACAGTTCAAATGATATTCAGGAAGAGAGGAAATATGTCACCCAAACACAGTATAATGCTATACAACGAACCATTACAAATAGTAGACAAATATAAATACCTAGGAAATTACATTCATATTCTGATATACATATCCAGAAAAGGGTAGCAGCAGCCATCAAAGCATTATTCAATATTCCAAACATAACTAATCTGTCAAAAAGCACAGCAATGACACTATTCAAAGAAGCAGTGGCACCAGTCACAACGTATAGAATAGAGATCATATGAGGAAAGCTTAAATTCGGTGACCTAAAAGGAATAGAAGTTAAGACAATGTTCATGAAACGGATCCTAGGAGTGGGAAAAATAGCGCCATCTCGACTAATCTATGAACTGTTGAAAGATACTTATTTCATAGACTACAAAATCGCCTGCTATCAATATGCCATACCAGTTACTCATCAACATTATGGTCCGAAAGTAGGAGATAGATCTGGATTTCTAAAACACACCAGCAATGATGAATGACAGCTGCACCAAAGAATGTAGAACTCAAACATGTGACAACGAGATTTTCAGTACACAGCTTTCACCATAAGATATGTGTTATCAAAAACTTTCACGGGTCGAGTGTGAATTGTAAATGTGTGTTATGTGGTCAAAGAAAAAGTGAAAAAAGGACAATCTATAACAGATTATAGCAAGGAATAAAAATAGATATTATTGTAAAAAACTTTTATATTAATGATCAATATGCTCATTCTGAACGCAAATTTCTCATTAATAATAAATTGAGAGTAAATGTTCATTAGGATGTCTAGTGAACATTTTTATATCATGGAAACATTGCCTCATTATAATTTTGCTACAAAGCGTAATTATTTGAATTTGATTAATGACCACACCTAAACATATTATTTATCTTTGTGTATATTAATTCAGGTTGCTTTGAATACATTTTCCGATAAACGCTCCGGCAATATGTGGTTTTTTCACCTTTGTTTGAACACAAATATATTATGCTCCCGGTCATTAAAAATTGGTTAGAAATATGCTTTTGTAGTGTTATTTACGGATTGGCATGGTGGTTTTACTTCGTAGCATTGACCTGCAGGATAGGATTTTATAGTAGTGTTTAATATCCCATTGTAGTATATATGCCGGATTGGGTACTTAAGAGCAAGCCTAGGAATTGACTTAGAAACATCTACATACAGATCTATGCATTACAAAGAATGCAAAGCAAGAGAGAACAGGGTTAATCACAGGTAAATTCCAACACTACTCCTCTGAGTGCCAAGATTTTACGAACGATGTTGGTTCTTTGCTTAATAATCTTATAATCTTATTTCCTTCCGATCTGGCTTAAATGCTTAGAAATTCCTATACCTGCTATGGATATATGCCGCAATGAAATGAACTTTGGAAAGGACTGTTGGCAAGGACAACTTCTACACTTTGGTTTGAGTAACTTCCTGGCATTTGCTAAGGTATAAGAACCTGTATGTAAAAAATAAATAAAAATGTCAAGGGCAACTGTTATATTAAGTATTTCAAATGGGGAGATATTTGTCCTTGAGCGCTACTAGGTGAGCAACCAGTCGGAGTACTGTGGCGTTGTCGTATTGCATTCCCCCTAAGTGGTATGTGACTAGCGCCAAACTAATCAACCTATAATACTGTTCGCGCTAAGACAAAAATTCACATTTTGTAAAAATTGATCCATGAGGAAGCAGAGACTAATGTATTTAACATAACCGCAAAACCCACATACTTTAGCTCAAATAGTTGTTCTAATACAAATAACTAAAGTAGATACCATCAAATTATAACAATGCATTGCGACGTTAGCACTGTAATCATTACAGTTTTTGGTTGGCATGTATGCTTTAACGTATATTTGAAACTATTCAGAACTAAAACGTAAACATTTGACATGACGTGGTAAAATAAAATTTTACTTTGAATAAGCCAAGGTGTTTGTTAAATTCCATGAGAAGAAACGATACACTTCTTGTTAGTCTGGCAGAACGTGTCTGGTCACATTATATCTTTGTTTATGATTTGTTCGTAACCTCTGTTGACTCCAAGAGAGTTCAAAGCAGCATTATTCAGTTACTCTTTCATTAAAAAGTGTATCAGCTGGACCAATGAGACCCGATCCACCTTTCCCCCTTACCACTGCTAGAACAATCAAATAGAGTTAATGTGGGTTCAAATTATGTTGCAAACAGAAATATTTTTAAACTGACTGACGTTGAACGACTTATTCAAGAAGAAACTGACAAGGAACCCAACAAGACTGGGAAAACTGCATGAGACATCAGATAAACTACAAGAAGACGACTTTTGGAAAGAAATAGCACGTAACGAGATTTTGGAACCCATCTTCATAAATTTGCAGTACTCAGATATTGAAGGCAATGACAACGACAAATTATTTCTTAACGTAACATTCACAGTTATACGGATGCACCGCTGGTATTTTCGTTGGATTAGAAAAATAAGTAATTCATAAACGATAATTAATTTTAAACTAAATATTTAAAACATTTGCGTAAAATACGAATATCCATGTTGCAATTGTGATTTCAACAACTGCATTATTATAAAACTTTGGAAAATTCAGTTTTCGTTCCCTTATGTCTAGCGCCACAAACACTCGCAAGTGTTCGAGAGAGATGGAAATATAAAAAGAGTGGGGATAACGAGGTGGTAACGGTAAAAGTTGTAGCGCATCTGATTCGCTACAGGCGAGAACTCTTCCCGTTTGAAACACATAATAGAAGGAATTTACCTGGTGATGGGGATCTCCCGTTCACAAGTTCTTGTCTGAGCACTTTGGCCACCCCATTCGATTAAGAATAATTTGGAATAAGTGGTTCTCTATTATCCTTTCGAAACTGCAGTGGGTTAAAATGAAACAAAAGGGAATGTTCAGTTATAACTAGCACAATTCGTTAACGACCAAAACGGATTTTTCAAACTTGATAGCTAGTCCAACTATTTTTACACTGGCTATTAGTACCTTTTCTAGAATTTATGTCTTATGTGACTGAACCGGGTAATATTCTTCTGGAATATCTGTGTGATACACTGTGGCACACTCAAGTTTGTAACATTAATGGTTAAGAGAGTTAACTGGCTGCATTATAATTGTTGAAGTTCTTCTTCTTACGTCTAGGGGTTAGGCTAAAAGCCTATTCCATCCTCATTCAATTAGCTCCACCTCTTCCTATAAAAGAAAGAGGACGTTCAATGTGTCTCTAGGCTTGTAATTGTATATGGCCCTTGGCAATCTTCTATTGTCCATTCTGGAGGTATGTTCTTTCCAATTTTGTTTATTCTTTATTATTTTCTCATTAGACTCAAATATCTCTTGCTCTTTCCGTATTCTTTCACTTGTTATTTTATTCTTGTACAACCTTTCACCTTCTTTAAAAATAGCATTTCAGCAGCTTGTATCTTTCTTTTATCGTTCTGTTTTAGTTTAAATGATTCACTTCCAGTGAGTTTTGTGGACATTTAAACTGTGCCGCAGTGATTCTTTTGTTTGTTTACGCGCAGCTTAGCATTGAGTCAAGCTTGAAGACTGCTGTTTGTCAATGTCACGTCGTTTTGCTGCCTCAAGGGTTGTACAAAGCTTCTGTTTACTGCGATAAAGGGTATTTTAAATTTATGCAAACAAGACATTTGTTTCTACCAACCCACGAAGCCACATTATTTCTTGAAAACATATATTCAATCTAATGAAATATTTGCCAAAATGTACAATTTATTGATATATTTTTAAGTTATATTCCCTGCTTTATTGATATAATCTGTTCATTGATGGCTACAGATTCTCTTCGCTATCTTGTATAATTATAACATCATCTGCATACAAGCCCGCCTCGGTATCGAAGTGCTAGCACGTCTGCCTCACGTTCAAGAGGTCCCGAGTTCGAATCTCGGGCAGGGTGAGTTACCTGGATAAGGTTTTTTTCCGGGGTTTTCCCTTATCCTGAAAGACGAATGTCGGGTAACTCTAAGCTCTATGGACCCCGGGCTCATTTGAGCATCATTTCACCCATTCCATTCATCGTCCGATATCACTTAACGTTGGAGGACGTAAATAACACAAAAAAATCTGCATACAACAAGATGTGTGCAGTTATTGTTTCCTATATTAATTCCTGAGTTAATATTATCTTTCCATTGCGTTAGGAAATCATGAATATATGTTGAAGAGAGTTGGATAAAGGCTGCATCTTTCTCCAACTCCTTAGTTGGTTTTAATTAACAATTATAATTTTATTTGGGTACGTGAAGAACTTGATGACGTTAATATACTAAATATACCCTCATGTTAACCTCAAAGGTCAAATACATTCTAATAAACAACATTCTAATAAACAACATGGATGGGCACACAAAACAAACTGCAATCGGTATGTGTATGTGCTCATGTGAGCGTGTGTGCGTGGGTTGACCTTATTTTATATGTACAAAAGCAGTGATAATCATTTATCTTCGCTTTTGTTTATTTTAAGCGATGTTAATACCGACAAAATTAATTAAACTATCAAAATATGATAAGGTAAAGGGATATTTTATATGTAAAAGCCCTTGAAGATCATTTTATTTAGTGTAAATGTAAATATGAACCTAAGCATACCGCAGCCATTTAGTTCACCGATACTTTCGTTTTCCTATAGGACCTTTCTTTGGAAATTTCTTCTAATCTCTACTATAAACCAGACTTTGCTGATCCAATTTGTTATTGAATTGAATTAAAGGACAACATACACGTCTTAGAGTAGAATCAAACTTGGGTGAGCCGTGAAAGGGCAGGAGTTAGAAACGTTTCTTCTGAGCGGCTGAACGTATACTCATGGCCCCCATCTAACAGGAGATGTCAAGTTCGTTTTTACTGGGATATCTTAAATCGAATTAAAATTTCTTTAAGGAAACAAATGTAACATTTGATGTTCTGATATTAAAACAAACAAAATAAGCTAGCTTTTACGTCTAATACTAGTTATTGAGTTATTTCAATTTCAATACTTTTAAAACAATCATCACCCCTTTTCTTAAATAACCATAATTAAAAGCCCCAATTCTTCTTCTCCTACACTTCTGCCTACTCCAATATTCTGTACCAAGCAGTCAATAACTAATTTTGTTAAAATTTTCAGCAGAGACTAGAGAGCCCGCCTCGGTGGTATGGCTGTAGGTTGTGTGCCTCACATTCAAGAGGCCCCGAGTTCCAATGTCGGTCAGGATAAGCTTTCCGGATGAGTTTTTTCTTTCTTTTCTTTTTTTTCATTCCATAATCCCGAGAGATGAATGCCAATTAACTCTAAGCTGTTTGGACCCTGAGCTCATTTGAATATTGCACCCATTTCATTCATCGTCCGATATGATTTATGGTTAAAAAAAACGAGCTTGGAGAACGTTAATTAGAAAACTGACAAATCATTTTTACAAAAATATCAATTTATCAATATATGTAATGATTCATTTGAACACTTTCGATAAATTGCTAGAAAAAACATATAAAAATTAAGGCATATATAATTTCCATTTTTATGCAATGTTAAATATTATCATAAATTGTGTTTTTAACTTAGTATTTGAAAACTTAATTATCATAATAAAGTAACAAATCCATATTTTTGTTTTAATTCGAAAGCTATTAAGGACATCTGCATGTAATTTCAAAACCACGTGATTTTGGGAGCACAGCTTGTGATAACTTTTTTACATTTGTATGAAAGTTGCAGTAACATTAACTGAGAAAATAAAAAAAAAACCGTACTTCTCCAATCTTACAAGTCAAAACGGAATGTCAGCTTTCGTATGAGAGGAGAAAAGACTGATTCATTTTCCTCAGATAACTGTTCCGAAATATAAAACTGTTGAGATGACCTAAGCCTTCATTCAAAACCACTAACTTCCATAACTCTTGACTTCTCGTGAGTGGTGTTCAGTGAATGTCACAGCATGCAAATATGGATAATGAGTTACGGTACATTCTTCCTTATGTAGGCTAAGGAAGCTAACAAATTATGCACGCAAACATGCGATAACTATAGCAAACATGTCATAAACCGTTCACTAATTTTTGTATGAAGTAAGCCATGTTAAATATTAGGAAATAAAACTACTTTTTGACAAAAGAGAATTACGTTAGACGATATAAATGCAATATGAAAGTTTAAAAAATATATTTAAGGAGTCTACTAACTGATGCCTTTGAGGCAAAGGTAAACAGGGGGAAGGTCCTAAAAAACTTCAGTGGTATGACTAGGATTAGTTCTAAAAGCTCTAAATGTGGGCTAGCCTTTGGAATTAGACATTTATTTCCTGCAAATACTAAGTTACAGCAGCGATTATAGATTTAGCAATTCTGGTGTAACTTCAATAGAACTCATATTTTAGCATTTTGCTGTCTATAGCTCCCTGAAGTCCTGTAGGTTTTAATAATTTTTGCTTTCAAATGTTTCTTACAGGTTAATTCTTTTGACCATAATTATACCAAAATACTTAACCACGTCAGATAAATGTATTCTTATTCTTCATAAACTAGTTCCTTAAGACATTCATATTGCTTTATCCAGTAAAGGAGTACAATTGTTAGATTCATACACAGTTCACATGTTACACCAATTTCTGATACAATTTCGGTAAATGTAAAATATTCAGCTGAACTTGATGCTCGAGTTGTTCTCGGGAAGCAAGCCAGATGAAAAGACGATTAGAAACTTGATTGAACTTGAACTTGATTGTGCTGAATCATCGGGATACCAATGGTATGATAATCATTCCCATTGAGCTTTCGAATCAAGTCATTAGGTACCGCAATATGGACATCCTTGTACGTCTTCAGATATTGTACTTTTTCTTGTGCATTTTACTATGGAATTGATCCATCGAGAAACATAGACAACTCCTGTACTACATTCGCAACTTTAAGTAATGCATTAGTAAAGGATTTATGAAAAGGGTCTTCAATGCCAAAAAAGCAACTAGAACAATACAGGGTGGTCCGTTTGAGATGTCAGAAAAGTAAAACGCTATTTTAAGGAAATTATTCAGTTTTATTGGTTGGTAATTGTATACATTTGTGTAGAAAAGTCAGGAGTTCAAACATATTAGCATTGAACATGACCGTCATTACGAGTGTGTCATAGTTCACACTTCACACCCATGATGCGCCACATGGCTTGCTGAATTTCAGTGATTTACTGCAAGTACACTGTAATCTCCCTCCATAGTTCGGCTAGATTCTGGACTTTTCGGATACAACGTTGACTTGATGTAGTATAAAAGATATGGAGTCGTTAAGTCTGGACTAATAAGAGGCCATGGAATTGGTGATTGAATCAGGATCATTGAATAGTTGATTTGCCACTTCGAGAGCCCGATGCGCTGGTGCGCCATCCTGTTGATAATTAACGGACTCCAGTATCCTGTGTTCCCGTAAGTGAGGGATCACAAACTGCTCCATTGTATCAAGGTAACTGACGATTACGGGTACGTACGCTGAATATGATACGGACACATCTTAGGGTATCGTCTAACAATCCTGTAATCCTCTGATATGCTATGTATGATGTATTCTACTCTGTTGATAAGTGGCGGTGACTTTTGTGGACTCTTCAGTCATGGCTTGCCGAATATCTTTCTCTGTTATCGCAGTCTTCCACCTATATGAAATTTGCCCCTATAGGCATTTTTAGACCATTTTCCAAGATACATATTGTACCATTAACAATGCTCCGATGTGATGGGACATACCAACAGTTGTAGAGACTTCTAAATATTCGGGGTCGCCATTACACTAAAATATTTAGCATACCGTACAACACGCTTAGCACGCTGTTCCATTTTGCTTTGTTTTCTTTGCACGATAGCGTTGTCACGCCGCTAGAAACATCTCATTTATTAATTTCCAATCTTTCCGCTTACATTACAAAACATTGCTCAGATATATGTTCATTAAATTCATAAATATATCGTTTTACATTACTGACATCTCAAACGGATCATCCTGTATCTGTAAATTAACCAGGTTGGCAGGTAAATTGATACCTGCATAAAGTATAATCACTTTTCAGTTGTCCTACACTGCATGAAATAAATAATTACAAACTAATATACAATGGGCGTCCAGAAAGTAAGTTCTGTTTCAATTTATCTCCGCTGCAGCGCTGCGATCGCAGTTCCGTACATGCGCGGTAGACGCTCTGTATCAAGGAGAAGAAACGTGAACCATTGTGAGATCGCTGTCAGCCACGTACGCTTTGTTGTGCTTGTTTACATTGTTGGTGTTGGTTGAAAATCCCGCCGCTTGTGGTTTTGATCCGTGGTTCGTTTTCTGAATGCTAGGAAAGTGAAACCAATTGAAATTTATCGGAAAATGTCAAAAGGTGTTGCGTTTCTTCACGACAACGCACGATCACACACTGCAAATGAGATGAAAAACTTCCTACGGGGATTTGGCTGGGACGTGTTTGACCACACCCCGTACAGCCCTGACCTAATTCCTAGCGACTTTCATCTGTTTTTGTATCTAAAATCTTTCCTTGGCGGTCAACACTTCAACAATGAAGAAGAGCTGAAAGATAATGTTTCCAACTGGTTGACGACACAGGCGGCAAACTTCAATGAAGAAGGTATACAAAAACTTGTGCCTCGCTGTGACAAATGCCTGAAAATTTGTTTGCAATAAATACTATTTCTGTATCTGTACACAATTTAATTTTCTTACCAAACGGTCTCAAGCACATTTAAAAACCTACAATCAGGCTGGGTTTGAGCCCACGTTCTTGTCGACCTAAACACCCTGGTGTACAATCTACATAAGAATGCAGATTTGTATAATTAAAATCTGTAATGTAAGCTAAATAAATTTTACTGGAATTATCTATTTCCAAAATATTTGTTTTGATTTTTTTAAATGTTACGGCTTTTCAGGTGCTGCTGGCATTCATTTTCTTCTCGCTTTGTCGTGTATGTTTATTTATGCAATTACAAACATTTGACTACCGTATCAACCTTCCTTACAACCTTGTACCTATAATGAAATTCGTAATGAAAGCATTGCTGCAAAAGTTAATCTCGATGAACATTAACAGGTCAAAAAATAACACTTTGTAAACATATTTTGTAGAATATTAGTATGAAAGTGAGTTGAAAAAACTGCGTAGATGTAACACAGTTTAATATGCTTAGTCAGAGATTGGAGTTCTAAATAATGTTAGGAAAATTTTCAAAACTTATTTTATTAATAAGAATAAAACAATTACTGTTGCCAGTTTTCCAGACATTGCACCATGGAATTATATATTCGGAAGAGTATATCTGGTTGCTCCCTAATTTCCACATCGTCAGCCACGACCCTCACTCCGAATTCTGCTTCTGGGTTCACCGACCTCTCATAAAACAACGATTTCACCTGTCCCCACTGCCTGTGCTCTCCCCTCTCCAAATTAAAAATCGGCTTTTGTGCGACATCCATGCACAAACTTTGGTAACCCAACATATTATTTTTATTTTTTTGTCCCATGTTAATACACATCTGACGCATTATTCTTTGTAGGAAGATCGTGGATCTCCAATACTACGTACAAGCTCGTATATGCATTCATTTCGGACTACTAAATTATTTCATTTAACTGTCAAACGTATAATTCAAAAATTAGTAGTGCTAGCTCTTTCAAAAATTGCACAAATTTCATGATGGATGTACATTCGTCAAGTACATGTACATTTGAGTTTGTGTGTGAAAATAATTTCCAAAATAATCACTTTGGAATGTAGATAAAGCATAGGGTAGAAAGAAGCAGCTTATTCTGTTTTCTATATGTTTGAATCTGTATATGAACTGATAAGATATTACAACATTTTACCAGATTTTTTTAACGTAAGCAGTCAGGTAAGTTTTCTCAGATGATCAAGAAATTTAGTTTTCGTTTAAGATTATATAAAGCCATTCCTTAATTAAATACACATAATTTATGTAATTTAAACTATCTTTGTAAAAACAATAATGTAATTCTCTTTAATGATTAATAATACACCTAAACCAAGGTGTTGGATTTAACTATCGAAGTGTTTATAGATAGTGGCAAGATAAACAGGAATATCTGCCATTTCAATTATCTGAGGAACAATTAGAAGAGGTGTACTGGGAAAAGTCCGGGATAAATATTATTATTGCACGTTAAACTGCAAATAGGTAACACTGGAATGCTTAGAGAAAGTGGAAATGGAATCATGATACTTCCGGTGGGCTGCAAGAGGTGATCACAGGAAGAGATTAAGGATTTTTGAAATTACGAATTAAATAGGAGTACAAATATAAAAAAAAATTGCACAAATGCATCTTAAGGTACACAGTTTCAATAACATAAATTAAATTATGGGTACTAATTTTTATTAATAATTTACGAGTATCAGGAAGTTAATTAATTATAATATTTTAGTTAATTGATGGAAATTAATCATTTCTCCACACTAGCCGTTTATAGGCTAAGGTTTTTGATGGATAGAGTCAACATGAAAGAAAAAACCTTAGCCTATGTACGGCTAATGTGGAGAAATGATTAATTTCCATCAATTAACTAAAATAATAAGAGTTAAATGATGAAGCCTGGAACTCAAGTTCTTACGATAGTAAGTCGCCAAAAACGGCGTATCTCGGATGGGAGAGCCTCTACTGGTTTACCGGGAGAATATACGAGCCAAATGGAGAATTTAATGTCAGGACGGCACGTTGGCCATGGTAGCTCAATGGGTTAGAGCGACTGGACGGAAACCAGGAGATCCTTGGTTCAAATCCCGGCTGTGGCATTGGATTTTTCATGTTGCCTCTATCCATAATTAATTACAAGCTTATTTTGTGATAGCATGATTAAAATTTGTTATATATAAAATTTAAATAAATAATTAGACAATATGTTTCATAAATGTAGGTGAACAAACAAATAAATTTGAATCAAATAAATTGAAAAGTATTAATATTGTTTATTATATCATTATCTGAATGAATTTATTATTCTTTTTCAGACGATTATCTGGCTAAAATGAATTGTAAAATTGTAAAATGTTCATAAACAACTTGTTTAAGAAATGTAGCAAGAATTGTCTCTAATAGGGTATTCCAAAACTAAGTATAATAACTGAGTAAGATATAAGAAAATCAAAAGAAAATTGTGTTTGTACTTATGTTAAATTTCTTAATTTGTAACCACTAGCCAAATATTAAATACTGGATGTGGGTATGAAATAAATATAATAGAAATATTTAGATGCGAATGTTTGCAATTTAGTGTAAATTGAAATATTTGGAAATTTGATTTAGTTTGTTGAAATTTAGAGAAGTAGCAACAGCGGTTACCAGTTAATTTTAATAATGTGTACCAAATTTTAATGTTAATTTTCCGCTTACTAGTTGGCAGCTTTTTAAATATAAATTTAGGTTTTCCTTTTGCTTGCTTTCTATTTGCTTACTTATTAAAGTGTATATTTTTCTTAACATTATTTTAGTAGTGTAAAAACTGTTTTTCTGTTTTAAATCAATATAAGAAGTTTATAAATTAAATATCTGTCTTGAAATTAGATACCAATAACGGATTATTTTGAGTTTGTATTTATTTACTTCTTTATTCGTGGTCTCTTCTAAGATACAAACATTTATTTGCGGTAGCGATTTTTCTCTCCTATACTTTGAGGGCCTTAACCTGTTGACAGTGTTTACACCAATGGACGGTTTTCTCACAATGTACACAAAAGGACCATGATGTTTGATTTCTCTTCTCTTTTACCAACCATAAAAGACAGGCAGAATAACATCTTACTGTATCTTTTGTAGTACAAAGCACTCTGCACTTCCTCATTCAGGCGTTCCATCAGTCGTGAAAGGTTTTCCCCTTAGAGATATTCCTATTAAAACATACGAGGGTAGTTCCGTTTCAAAATATTTGGTGTTGCTAAGGGAGGTTTGTGTTATCATTATGAACTATCATTTGTTACCTGTCAAAACAAATTTGGTGCTGATACATAGGTTAGTTTGGTTAATAGGTTGACATGTTAATAGGTTGTTCAGCGTGTTTTTGCTAAAATGAAAAAAGTGCAGTATCCCACAGTGATTCGCTTTTTACTTTTAGATGGGAAAACTTGCAAGGAGATGAAAACAAAATTGGATTCCCTTCAGTCGCTAGAACACCTGCCTGTCGTGCTAGGAGTCCCGGGTTCTGTTCCCGGCATTGGGGGTAGGGACTTTCTCCAACCAAAGTAGTTCCTCATCTTTCCCAGAGTATGGAAGTATGAATGAAGAGTGCGAATGTGTGCGTGATCTAATGATCAGGACCCAACGAATATGAGGTAACACCTTCGATATTGCCGCGAACCCGATCGCGATATCGCGGCTTGTGTACACAAAGAGCCTGGAGGTAAGGAGTATGCCGGAAGAAATAATGATAGCGCGAGATAAAAGACCTGCCGTCACCGATAGGGTTACGCTTCTGAAAGGTGATAGAACATTCGATTCCTGTTTGACCCAGACATCTCTCGAAATTATCAGTGAGGTATTTAAGGGAGTGACGACTCGCCAATAGCAGCAAACACAGAGAGAAGTAACAGCTGTAAAGTGTTGTTGTAACGAGAGCTAATGTAATCAACTGTCGCTGTTTGTCATAGTCATCGACTTTGGTAGACTGATTGTGTACGTAACGTAATGCTGCTGTAATCTATAAGTTTATTTATACGGAAATAAATAATTATTGTTTTAATTTATGTATATATTATAGGATTATTATTTTATCAGGTTCTATAACATTTAGAATTTCGACAAACTGGACTTTTAATTCTACGAACCCACAAAGTCACAATATGTTCCAAAGGAGAACGGCCGCCGATATGACCATTGGAGGTAATGGCGGTGTATAAATGGAACAAATAAAAACTTGGATGCTGTTTATGGAGACGTTTTACTTTCTATGACAACAGTTAAACATTAGTATAACGAATTTAAATGAAGTGAAACATCCGTTTTAATGAGGAGCGCCCAATCGGTCCACGATTGTATTTTCGCTGACCGTCGAACGAAAGTTCGCGAAGTGCAAGATGCCATAGTTGTATCTACGGTAACGACAATTCATATTTTTCACGATTAGGTGGAGATGAGAAAGAAGTCGGCCCGAAAGCGGGTGTGGCTTTCAACTCCGAAGCTGTTTTTCGAGCTGTTTAAGTGAAAGCCGAAGAACTTTTTGCGTCGAGTTGTCACTGTCAATGAGACCTGAATTCATCATTATACTCCGGAAGCCAAGCAACAAAATAATTGGTTACTTTCGGAGAATCTGCTCCAAAGAAGACTAGGAGGATCTCATCGACCGCAGAAGTGATGGCAACCAGTTTTTGGAATGTGAATGGTTACATTTTCGAAAAGGAAAGACGGTTACTGGAACATACTACAGTGAATCATTAGCCCAAATGGACAATAAGTTGAATGAAACAGGACCCTATATGGCGAATAAGAAACTTCTGTTTCAGCACGATATTCATCTATAGTTACCACCACCAAACAGTATAAATTGTTTTATGAATTGCAGCCACAACACCCCCCCCCCCCCCCCTATATTCTGCTGTTCCCAGATATGAAGAAATGCCTCGCAGGAACAAGAAAATTTAGACCAAATGAGGTCATCATGGAGACAGGCATATTTGCAGAGCTTGACAATTCCTACCTTTTGGAGAGGTTAAAAACATGGCCGGGATGTTGGGAGAAGTATAGAGCTCTAAAAGGGGACTATGGTGAGAAATAAATAATTTGTGTTTGAAAAAACTGGCATCTTCATTCCTAGCAAGAGTACTTATTGAACTGCCCTCGTACATATGCCAATGAGGGCTTCTCAGAGAAGGCTCTCAGTAGTTCAGCCACTAGAATTCATCCAAATATATTTATTTCCTTAGCATTTTAAAACCTCCTAGCTGCCGGCGCAACTATACATCACTGATACCAACTTAGCCTTTTCTAAGCAACAGTGAAACACTGTTAGGTCAGTGGTCATTTTAGATCACAATTTAACTAGGCATTTTTCAAATATTTGAAATTTTTAGCCATCTTTAGTTTTTAGTATCTATTTTCTATTGTACATAAACATTTATTAATAATATACATATATATTTACTTCGAGTAAAATAAACCAACATATGTAAAAACTGTGAACTATAATCTCTCACTTCCAAAATTCCACACTATGATGTCTGTATACTAGGGAAGCTGTAAATTAGAATTTGTAAGGTTCAATCTGTTTATTTGGCTGGTAACAAATTTTTGTGGCCAATGAATACTGAATCATCAAATTTCTTTTCTCTCTTTAATGCTTTTTCCAATCATAAGCATACATGCCATGAGCCTTATATGATGAAAAAGTAAAATATTAATTCTTAGTGAAAGAGATTCCTTTAGCAAGGCAACAAAATTATTTTACAAGTTTGGGAAATCCCTGTAATCACTCTCATTAACTGGAAATCTAATGTACACCATTATAATGAAGTTTATACCATTCATAAGCTTTCATATTCTTATATTTTACTTTTTATCGCCAAGAATAGGCAACAATGATTGCTACAGCTGAAGTATTTATTAGTCATTAACACAGGGGAAAGAAGAAAATTGTACAAAGTGAAGTAATCACCAATTTGGAAAAGAAAACTTTTCGGAATAAATATATTTTGGAAACGTAATTCACAACATAAATTTTTAAAAGGACACAACAATGTTTCATAATCTGGCAAATTATTATTAAATAAGGCGGGACAAAGCATGGGAAAAATAACTGATAAATAAGATTGATTGCTTCAAGGGAAAGAGCTGGAAATTTCATTATCCGAAAATATGTATGTATAATTTACCATCAGTAAGGGCTGGTAAGTAAAGCAAAAATAGTGTGCAAAGTTTCAAAAGTAATATATCTATTAAGCTTAACATGATATTTATAAAGTGGAAAAAAAGGAATGATAAATTTACTAAAGTCAATTTAAACAGAAGGCATTCTTAACATTGGAAAGTGCAACATGCGCCCAAAAGAAGAAAATAATACAGATTTATGCAGGTTGTTAAACAAGTAGAAATAGCAAAAAGTAGTTTTAAGGTATAAAATAATAAAACTGATGAATGTATAATACTATTAATAGAAGCTAATCAATTAAACAAAGGAAGGAAACTGAATACATTTAAATAATCAAATAGTAGTATATATAAATATTACAGCGATCATAGTTATTTAATGACGTCAGTAAATAAGTGTGGGAAGCAGTGGTACACCTTTCTGCAATTTTGTTCACTACAACAGAAACAGCTTTAGAAGAATGACTCATTGTGAAATAACCCTTAGAATGCTGAATTATGAAGCTATATAATGGATGAAGCCGAGGATGGTCTGTTAATTGGTGTCAGAACAGATCATTTACTGGTACAGTCCATGAAAAACTGATTAACAGTTAGGCTCTAGGAATGTGCTTTTTTTGGCATTGCGAAGGCCTGAGAGACTTCATTTCGCTACAAAGAAAGAATTCATTTGTACATGAATAAATGCTTTAATTAATTTCTGAATATTTACGCTATATATCGGATTTAATCCTAAACCTGTTATCACCTTTAAATTAGAGTGTTTTAAAAGCATTATATTTTCTTGGCCAAACGCAGTTGATATGAAGCCCAGCCTAATTTGCTGTGTGTACAGTGCCGAGTGGTGTTTTTAAGCAACGGGTATAGTGGTAGACCTATCCCCCACCCCTCTTCCTGTGACCGTGACTCACCCGCCACACACTGTGGTCGGCACATGGGGAGATGGATGGTCTCCAAACACAATGGGATATTATGCCCCGCCCACTTCAGTGGCCTGAGTGGGTCTCGAACCCCGTTCAAGCAGCTGCTGATTATGTTACTGTTATGCGATGGAAATTGGCGGCATATTGAACTGGTGTTTGTGAACTACACCCTCTGCTTATTAAGCAATTGTCTCTTAAAGCCCATTCATTTAAGGAATGCCGTTTTGGATACATTTGTCAGTTATAGGAAAAGCACTTTGTATTCTCCTGGTTTATAAAGAGGAAATGACAGACTTCCAGTGAGATATGGACAGCAAGTGCCTGGTGTTGATGTGGGAGCATGTCAGCTTCAAGGAGGTGAAACTGTGTACATAAAGCAGCTTCAGCAGTAGTCGAGATAGCAACTGAAATTATTTCACTATAGATTTATATAAGAAAGCACTTGATTAAATTGAAAAAACTGAAATTCATTTCACTTATTAATTGATCACAATTCTTTTAACTTTATATACTACATATCCACTGCCTTCCACACAAGTTCTAACGTTTCATCGGAAATTCTCATTTTGATGTTCGCAGAATATTATTAAGTATTCACATTTATATCTGCAAGTGGGTTTTTCTCCCGCAGCGCAACACACAAACGAAAATTTGTGGTAATTCCAAGCTGGTACTCCTTACAAGAAAATCGTCCACTCTAATCAAAATTTACATGGATAATTTTAGTTAATTTGGATTTTCTCAAAAATGGCGCTAATGATGAAAATACAGCATATTTAAGGCAGCTGCATAAAAATAAAACGAAATTTTGAATTTGTAATAGGCTGTGCAGACCTATTCATTCTGAATTACTCTTATTTAACTGGTAAACCAGACATATAGGCAAAATATTACTTCGCAAAAAAAAATGTAACTCCAGTTTGTTTGTGGCATTACCATTTATAAGATAAGCGCTGATAATGCACTAATTTCCAAATACATACTTTCTTCAACTGGTAAGCAGCTACTCGTTAATTTTCGTGGAATTTTAAAACCATCACATAGTGTTCTGGTTAAAATCTTATTATCACACTAGTATTTAGCCTACTGTATCTTTCTGATAAAACGAAATATATAAGTACACAACCGAAAGTTCATCTTTATTAACAACAAACAGAAGAACATGTTCTCTCAAGAATGCTTTATAGAACAGTAAAGGAGAAATGCTATACCTCAGGTAAAGTTAATGCTGAAAGTGTGAAACAACTTTGAATTTAATTGCCCCTTATCGATAACGTTATTTCAATCTTATAAGGAATTTTCATCCATCTAAATAACACATCTCTTTTATATTACAAAATACGAGGGGTGACCCAAAAGAAACCGCACACCGAGGGCGCTGCCACTCGTAGACGTAGTGCAGTATTCTCACGCTAGATGGTGTTAGTAGAGACCTTCATGAAACACCTGTGCAGACGGCGTCAGTGTAGAGCTGAACGTGCAAGTGTGGTATTGTGTTTCTCTGACTGTTGGCGGGTTACCTCTGCGAAGTCATTATGGCAACTTTAAAAGAACAAAGAGTGTATGTGAAATTTTGTTTACTGCTTAAAAAAGCTGCAAGGGAGACACACCAAATGCTCCAGGAAGCTTTCCAGGAGGACGCTATGAGTCGCACACAGGTTTCCGAGTGGTTTGGGCGCTTTAAACGTGGTGAGATGTGTGTTCAAGACCAAGCTCGTTCTGGACGCCCTTCAACATCGCAAAATGAGGAGAACATTGAAAAGGTCCGCCAAAGGATCAACAGGATCGTCGCCAAATGATCGACCAAATTTCAGCAGCGACAGGAATCAGTTGGTGCTCGTGCCAGTGGATTTTGAGGGAGAATTTCCACATGAGACGTGTTGCTGCTAAATTTGTTCCGCGCCTTTTCACACAGGAGTACAAAACCATCCGCATGAAGGTGTGTCAGAACTTGAAAACAGAAATTGCACGTGATCCAAACTTCTTGAAAAAAGTCATTACGGGTATGACCCAGATACCAAGCAAGCGTCAAGCCAGTGGAGGACTCCCAACTCTCCCAGACCAAAACAGGCAAGGCAAGTGAGGTCAAATGTGAAGACGGTGATCATTATCCTTTTTTGATGTTCGTGGAATTGTGCATCGGGAATTCGTACCCCCTGGCCAGACTATTAACCAGCACTTTTACTTGGCTGTTTTAAGGCGTCTGCGAGAGGATGTGAGGAGGAAACGCCCGGAACTTTGGCGATTAGGTGACTGGTTTATGCATCACGACAACGCTCCAGCACATATGGCCTTACGAGTGACCTACTATTTGGCATCTCAGAGGTGGTCTGTCGTTCCCCACGCTCCGTATTCGCCGGACCTAGCCCCATGCGACTTTTTCCTATTGCCACGAATAAGCAAAAACGCTAAACGCTAAAAGGGGAGTGTTAGGACGATGTGGAGGCGGTAAAAACAGCTTCGCAAAGGGCACTGGACAATATCAAACTTGAAGAGTTCGAAACATGCTTCCAAAAGTGAGGAAAGAGACTTGAAAAGTGCATCGCATGTAATGGAGAGTATTTTGAAGATGACTGAAGTAATTTTGTAAAACGGTTTATCAATAAAGTTTTTATGACAACAATCCGGTTTCTTTTGGGTCCCTCCTCGTACACATACAAGTGACACTTAATGGTAATTTAAAATAACTAATTGTACCAACAATAAGAGAAGTCAGCGCCCAAGGAGTTTATGCATAGGAAAGGAGAAAATATGCACAGCACAGTTTAAAAATGGCAAATGATTCCGACTAAGCATAACTCAGAATATTTCAGTACGGTTATTGCTGTAAAGAAAGATGTAAGTATATTTAATGAGCCCTGCATTCTTGTCATAGCACGTTTTGTCCATTTATATGATTTTAAGGTTGTATAACATTCAGTTGTAATGAAAAAATATTAACAAACCACTCAAAACACAAGTAAACATAACGTATACATGAAAGGGTAGAGACAGACTGAAAAATTCAATGCCATAGCCGGGATTTGGACCACAGATCTTCTGATTTCCCTCCAGCCGTGGTTCAGATCTCGGCTATGGCATTGAATGTTTTAGTGTGGCTCTTTCATAGTGCGTCCTACACACGGCTAGTGTTAAAGAACAATTAATTCCAATTAATTGTACCTAACAGTGGTCCGAACTATAAAGCCCGAGCCTTAAGGTACTTACAGCATAGTAAGTCACCATTAAGGCAGTTGTCTCATGTGTTTATGAGAACTCCTAAGTGGTTTACCGGGAGAAACACGAGTCAGTTGGAGAATTTAATGTCATGTTGGCACGTTGGCCATAGTAGCTCAAATGGTTAAAGCGGCTGGACGGAAACCAGAAGATCCTGGTTCAAATCTCGGACATGGCATGGAATTTTTCAGTCTGGCTCTACCCTTTCATAGTGCGTCCTACACACTGCTATTGTGAAAGAACAATTAATTTCCATAACGTATATACTTAACGATCATTATGCAGTACTTTTTTTTGGTAATTTACGTCCTCCAACGTTAAGTCATACAGGACGATGAATGGTATGGATGAAATGGTGCTCAAATGAGCCCGCAGTTCATGGAGCTTAGAGTTACATTATTCTTTTTTAGGATAAGGGAAAACCGCGGAAAAACCTTATCCATTATGTACTACATATGCTATTTTAACGAAACCCAATAGTCATTTCATATAAAAGTGCAAAATAATAGCTCCTCCAAGCAGCTAAAGTGCTCAGCTGTTCATACAGTACCTTCTCACAAATTTAGTTTGGTTATAAAACTAATGACAGGCATTCGCGGTCAAATCCTGACATCAAATTTTCAAATGAAATAGTTTACGTCTTCTGCTTACCATAGAAAAGCGAAGGAGAATCTGAAATATTAGACTTTAAAATTTGCACGCAGCTCCCAAATCTTGCACATTTAAATCTGAAAAAATTAGCATGACAAGGACTTTTCAAAGATGATTAGCACTACGATAAAAGTTAGGAGCTGATCTTTGTGTTGCAATACAAGTTTAAAATATGCATTTCTCTTGAAATTTTATTACTTTGCTCAGATAGTCACTACAAATATTTTTAACTATAGAAATAAAAATAACAGAAATTTTGCATATAAATGCCAACATGACTCATATTTGTTCAATTGCATTAGGCTAACCCATCACCGAAAAGAATAACATGCACATCTTACTATCACCTTAAAGTATTGCAAGATACTTCTTTGTAAAGCGAAATCCTATTTATTTTGGCTCTAAAAAGAATTACCGAATATTTATGTGATCCATTTCTTCACATTTTTACACTAGGTGTTATATAAAATGTTCAGTGCCAGAGTAAGTATGCATTAACTGAGCGAGATGGCTCAGGTGGTTTCGATTACCGTGGCTGAGATACCTACCCATAGGTGTTTTCAGGGGGTTTCCCCGAGTCGTCTGGCCGCGCCGTGGCTCAGTGGTTAGACCACTTGGCTCTCACCAAGACGGCCCGGGTTCGATCCCAGGCGACCGCAAAGTGAGATTTCTGGTGGACAACATGGCGCTGGGGCGGGTTTTCTCCGGGACCTCCGGTTTCCCCCGCCATCTCATTCCACCGATGCTCCATCTTCATCTCATGTATCATCAGTGTCACCGCCTGCGTTGCCGTATGTAGCAAAAGCGGGCGTTAAACACTACACATTTCATTTCCCGAGTCGTCAGGCGAATAGCTGGGTAGGTTAATTACTTCCTCCGCATTTCCTGTACCTCCATTTCATCTCTATTATTATTTCACATCATCTCTCCCCTGATGGCCTCTTTCAGGATAGAAGTATCGGCGGTTGCCTTGGCGGTGCATGGCAGGATGATGTGCTCCTGGTAAACACTTAACTACTCCTGTAGGACGTCTTAAGGTCCCCAAACCAGGTCTGGTGGTGCCCGTTTTATGGCTGCAGTTAGGTGAGCAGCCAGTTGTGCTGACCTGCCGGGGAGTTTCCAACTAGTAAAGTGTAGGGACACTGCCCTCTACATTGTCATGGCTCCTTGGGACAGACGCCCTTGCCTTCTCGCAGCTTACCTTTCCTCCCGGCGATGCCTCAATTGGGGCATAGGTACAATAGATAAAGTCTGGTCACAGTGCCGAATTCCCTCCGTAGCATAATCCAAACCAAGTATGCATTACACAAAAACTGAACGTCATTGAAGAGAAAGAAGCATTTGAAAATTGGAGTATCAAGAAAATATCTGAACACCATTAATTACTGCAAAAATACTGCAGTTATTGGAATATCAAAATTAGAAACGGAATGTTACATTAAAATATGAATATCTACTTTTTGAGTACTTTTAAACTACTTTCATTTTTAGGTTACCATAAATAGATAAAATGTTTACCATATTTAAAACAAATTGTTTTGAATAAAGTCTACTTTATAAAATGCTAAAAAATACTCTAAGCTCTTATTTTTATTTTGAACAACTTCTAAACGATTTATACTTCAAAGTAAGAAACGTGAAAGTGCTTCATTTATTTCTCAGTGTTCTATATATCAGAGGCGATTCATTTTCGAAACATACTGTGCTGTGTAACACATTTTATAACACCGTATAATGACCACAAACGATCGAGACAACTGCTGAAATCTCTGAAGTACTTTACCACTTAATAAAACCAATATTGCACCAGAGGAACATTATGTGGACTGCGTGACGGTCAGTGTCTGTGATTTAATAGACTATCATGCACAGTTAGTTACTTTGCAGAAGTTATGCACTACATGCGTGTTACAAAATGACTGATTTTTAAACTAGCTCAGTTTTTGTACCATTCTCATCCAGTATCACTTACCAGCATAAGTAAAAAACGAATAGTCCCAATAAATGCTAAATCTGGTATTTAAGTTCATATGATATGAAAATTTTCGGTGAAACACCTCCCCCATTAAAAAAGCTGTCCTTTATTATAAGACATTTTTTCTTTTGTGTTTTCGATTAAATTTAGGTAAATTTAAGGTATCCAGATGAAAATAAAATGAATATCTTAAATTTGTCGCAATTAGCCTGTAAAACCTTACTCATTCTGAATGAAATTGTGAAATTAGTAAGTTGTAAGAAAACCTCACTGCATAGAAAAAAGTGGACATCATTAACTACACCTATTTATAATATCGAGCAAAGCCTTTTACGTTGTTTACTATTTTAGAGATATTCTTGGGTATTGTTTTAAATTCTAAAATTATAGTTTGCATTAATAAAATAACGTTGAGTTAGACTGAATAACTAATGCCATATCCGGGATTCAAACCACGGATCTCCCAGTCTTCGTCTGATTACACTTAACCATTGAATTATAATGGTAATGTGCCATCACAACATTAAATTCAACTAACTCGAAATTTTCCCGGTAAACCATCAGGCGTTCTCAAATACACATGAGATTACTACTTTAATGTCGAGTGTAACCGCAGTATCAGGCAGCGATTAGGAGGCGGCGAATTAATCGAAATCAGTTAATCATAAAAGAAAATAAATTAATAAATATACTTTACTAAACTAATATAAAAATCTTGTTATAATAATACGAAATTAGAATGCATAGAGCAATGATTAAAATAGCGGTTGACTTAAATAATAAGAAATGAAGAATACAATTTAATATAACATATATACTAGCATCCAGGCAAGAAAGATAAATACTCTTGTAAAAATCTTTACACTTCGGAAAGACATGAAGGAAGGACCTTTACCTTCTTTGTGCTAGTAAAAGTTCAATGTCTGAGAACTATTGTATACTTTCAGCCAGGAATGTTCTGGGCAAAGGGCTTTAAAAGTGCAGTTGAGCATGAACGCTAAAGGGATTTACTTCGCTGATTTGATAGCGATGTATACCGTTACAAACAACTCAGGGTAGGCGTTCCCCATTTCAGGGTGGGCTGAAGGTCAATGAGTTAGATGAGTTTTGCAAACCAATGCGAAAATTCGAAATAAATGAGAAACCAATAATAATGTAACATTTGAGAAGGGTGAGCTAGTTTGATCATGTGATAAAGTAGGAGGGTGGTCAGAATAAGGCTCAAACTGAATCGTGAAGTAAGAAAAACTTACTTAAAAGGTGATACTACGACAGGAAGGACGTGTTCATGCGCGTTAAGAAGTGAAGCGAAGATTTATAAGTCTGAAATGTAGGGAAGTTAAGAATAGCGCAACCAGCGTAAATGGGAGCAGCATTAGATGTTTATTAGAGCAAAGTATTCGCCGTATAAAGAAGAAATAGAAACCGCGCGGAAGTAACTTTAAACAAGTAATCCAATTTATGTTAGGAATTTTACTAACAGGTGGTCACCGATCTAAGTCGATAAGCAATTTTAGTAGGAATTAAACCAAATGATTCTGCAACAAACAAAGTGTTATTAATACAACTGAGTAGCCAACAACCACCAAAATCCATTTCCTACAACCATTCACCTGAGGATAAGAGAACTCAGAGCTCCAATTAGAACCCAATCAATTTAACTGTGGTATGCGGGTTTGCCGCACGAGCTACAACGCAGAAGGATTCCAAGTCCCGCGCTTAATAGTTCTAACCACTATTAAGGGCCTGTATTACGATCTCCGGTTACTAGCCGAAACTAATTACCTTTCAGTTATCGATAACTATTGGTTTGGTTCAGTACCTTGTATTACGAATTCGATTTACCTGAAGGTTTGTTACCTTGTGCATCATGGTGAGATGTGAACGGTTGGTAATATTTTCCACTAGGATTTTACCTTGTTTGCAATGCTATCTTGTGTCTAGGATGTGTAATTAGCGAGAAATTCAAACACAAGTAGTAGCATCAAACGTCTTGTCTTAACTTTTTAATAGCTGTTTTCTGTATATTTTAAGTAATATTTCATTCGTAATAAAGCTTAGCATAGCTCTGTATATTGATTAATAGTTGTAGTTCTTTTACAGTTTTTAGTTATAAAATATGCATTCCGGTATGCGATCGTATTCTTCATTGGATGGAGTAGAGTTCGTACTATCCCAGTTCTATTCTGTAAGAATCCATTCATATTTAACACTAGCTAAACAGAGACTTTAGAATATCTTCTCCAAGTGGTTTTGTCTTACAGCTGTGAACACTTTATTTGCGATGCGAGCCTAATAATAAAATACTGTATGCATCTAGGCGTGATACCTGTGCGGGAATGTCCTTCGATATTAGTCGTTAACAGATTGGTGTCGACCCTATCAAGGTTTTCGGTATTACCTTTAGTGGCTGACGCGCATAAATGAGGAATCCACTTCATTGCTGTTGACGGGGTTCAAGGGGTGAGCCTTTAGAGTCAATGAAAGATTAGTGGAGAGCAGGGCTTTTCGATTAGCGCATTTCTCTGATACAGAAGGGGGGCTTTATCTCCAGGGAGACATCGACAATATTACAATCTATCTTATAGCAAGTGAAGGAAACATTGCTCTGCCATCTAAAATTTGATACCACCGGAACTACAGGATTTGAGACTTCCTGGATAAAAGAAAAATATGCCCGTGTCTGAACAGCAGGACTTGTACCGAAAAGTCCGTTAACTGAGTTATTTAAGTTCAATAGCCTCTAAGGAAATCCCTCATTTACAGGAAAAATGTTCTTTATACCTGATTTTCTCAAAAATAATTCTATGTTGATTAAATGCTATATGTATAAGATGTTTACATAACAAATGCAATCTGTGCAATTTAATGTCTTGGAAGTAGCTTTCAGTAATATTTTTGAGCATAAGACAGACACTAGCTTAATTAATATGAAACTAATATCGTGTTAAAGTATAGAATTGACGTTCAAATAATAATGTTTGTGGAGTTAAGCATTTCCTATATGTTTATTTTAGGGGAGATTAGCCCAGTACCGCACAATGCCCAGTACCGCACGGTGTCAGTATCACGTAGTTGCCGATAGAGAGTAGAAGCTTATGGTGTGTATTTAGACAAACCTTTGTTACCAACGGAAAGTTTTCCCTCCTCTTTGACCATTGAATCAGAAGTTATTGTTAACAGAAATCGTGTGGTGAAGTGGAGCTGTGCTTTTAATAAATTGCTGACATTGCTGCTGCCTTGTCCGGTGAAGAACTAATTATTTGTACTCATATTATTTGGTATTAAGTAGACTACACAAACACAAAACACAGTGACGGTTTAAAAGAATCGGACTGTGCTATGACGTTATTTATACGTAGGTGTGAGTTGCTCAGTGCCGTACAATAGCAATTTTCCCAGTACCGTACGCGAAGGTATATTTTTGTCCCCTGAACTTGCACTGAGATTAGATTAATTTTTGCTTATAGGCATTCCTGTCAACATGAAGGCCAAAAAAATAATGGTTAGAAGAAAATATGAAGCAAGCATTAATGAATGTGATAGAAAGATCAATGAGCCTAATTAACATCGACTCTGTATAAGTTGATGTTGTAGGAAAAGGTACAAAAAGCACAAGAACAAAACAAAAGCAAAGGGACGCACAACTAAAATTAACAAAACTATAAATAGAGAACCAAGCTCTAACTCTGTGCCAAAATAAACTGGAAATAGTGAGGAAGTTTAGAAGATTAAAAGAAAATTAAATTTTGTAACCAAAGCCAGTGTTGATTGAAGTGCTCTAATGGAGTCTATCATTTGCTTAGAAATCAAAGACGAGGCTTGGGTTCAGTGTGTATCATGCAAGGATTGGACACTTATTGAATGTACAGGGCATGAGAACATTGATTTTTATACATGTCATCACTGTGTTTAAAAAAAATGTTTCATTAGTTCTAAGACATTTTTATTTTGTTGTGATAATCTCTGGAGAACGTTTTGAAAAGTATATTATCATGTTTTTATCTCAAAAATACAATAATTATGATAAGAATAATTATGTTGTTATTTATTACGTGATTCCTCTTCCTTTGTTTAGAAATACGTATTGATTTACGTCTGTCCGGTACTGGGAAACACGTTTTGATATGTGCAGTTATCGCTAATATTTACTTTAGTTTTAACAGTTAGCATTACTCGCGTTCATGAATGTTCATTACTAATGCTTTTTCTGTATGTTATTTATTAGATTTTTGATAATAGTTACACGCTACTTGTTCTGCATTGCATTTTCTTTAAATGCTGAAAAAACTTAGGTGTGCGGTAAGGGGCGCATCTCCCCCACTTAGTTAGAACTTTCAAATACTCATAGCTTTCTGGAATAGTCATTATTTTTCCCCCCGTGCTAATAAAACGAACATGCAACATCAATGAAGTTCATAGCAAAAAAATTAGAGAGCGTTGGTAATGGTAAACAGGCTCTTTCGCGAAGATCAGGGCATTGTTGTTAACCTTAAATAACAAAGCCAAAAGGAGTAAAGAAAAATAAATCTGCAATAAATGAGGTGGTTACAGGGAAGTATACAATAAACCTTCACAAACGACGTTTTTGTTTGGATTGAAAAAGCTAGTACAAAGAGTTATCAAAGAAATCCGAAAGTTCATCACAAAGCACATGGATGTGCACGTAGACACAACACTAAACAAGTAGTTTGTGTCAAAAGGGTACAATAAACGTTTCGACTAAAAACAATCCTACCATTGCTTTACATTTTGCAAAGAAATGTATAGTGTGATGTGAACGTTCATCTGGTTTAACAAAAGTACAGAGATTAATGGGCTTCTAAACATAGAGCTAAAAGAGTGAATAGAAAAGTGTATAAATGCAACATATGTGATTTTTATGCTTAAATATATTTCTGCACAAGTCGCGATAACTTTGTAGACTGATTCTTTATGGGCCACAACTGTTCAGGAGAAAGGAAAATATATCCAGTTAAAAACATACAACTGCTTTGAAGTCCTGTGTTTCCTAACATTCTGTGATGACATTTATCATTTCTGAATTCCCTATAATTCTTCCTGAAACACTAACCTAGGTCACCATGGATATCGCAGGGTAGAATATGCGTGGGGGTTCAACATTGTTTCTTCCATCGCTCAAACAGATCGTGTTCCATTCAGTTATAAACATTTCCAAATGGGTGGGAATCTTGCACAATCTCGGAACACCCAACCGCGCATGCGTGGGTGCTTTCGGGCGCTGGGAACAGGAGTTCGACTCCTGGTGGGTGTCGGCTTTATCGCCGCCTTGTAACTTTTGAGATACGAATCGCATTTGACGTTTAAATAGCTTTAGAGGCTAAAATAACGACTTCGTTAAAAGGACGGGTGTTTCTGTGCAAGGCTCATCGCTGGCACTTTCACAAACACTGCTCGTTTATAACCGAGATGCGAAACGTTTGACTTAATTAAGTCACGCTTTTATCGGAAATTACAAACAGTTTTCTTGATCTGTTGGTTAACATACATGGTTGCCACACCAGCAATTCCGGGGAACGAAGAAGGATATCTGCTTAGAATAATTAAATTCTGTTCATGCATATCAGCTAACGAAGATGTAGAAAGTTTCAATCCCTTGGCCGTGAACCACAAGTTAAGTCACGAGTTATGAAATAAACTTTGTTTATGCAGGATGTGGAGAAAACACCCTTTAGAATGACAACACACAGCATACCGTGACGGTGTAATGTAAGAGAGGATACCTGATCCAGACTGAAAATGACAAAATTATAGAATTCTTGTAGAAATATACGTATGAAGGATTTGTGAAAGGCACATACAAATTACTTTCTTTTTATTGTTTCATTCTGCCATTTTAACCGTAACAATTATTAGTACGCTAAAGATGTTAAATCTTTTATGAATAGGCATTTAGTGTTTTTTATTTTTAATTTACGTCCTTTAACTTTATAAGTCATATAGGACAATGAATGGAATGTGTGAAATGATGCTCAAATGTGCCCAGGGTCCATGGAACTTTGAGTTACCTAACATTCGTGTTTTAGGCTAAGGGAAAATTACGAAAAAAAGCCT
Source organism: Mantis religiosa (assembly GCA_030765055.1). Classification (NCBI taxonomy): domain Eukaryota; kingdom Metazoa; phylum Arthropoda; class Insecta; order Mantodea; family Mantidae; genus Mantis; species Mantis religiosa. The sequence goes on along the minus strand of CM060952.1, from coordinate 153,199,848 downwards.
TATCCAGGTAACTCACCCTGATCGTTCATCTGTTTTGTTTAATATGAATTATTCCTTTCACAGTAATTGTGTTGTGTTTTAAACTAAGACAGACAAATCTTTATAATCATGAGTACAATTGGTGCAACGTTGATATCAAACGCGTTTTAAGTGTATTGTACCGAGCTGGATAGCATTCGGGAGGTCCGGGTTCAATTCCCGTGGCCGACCTACCTGATTCATTAGTTTCTTCGAGGGTTTTCCAGGGTCGCCAGGCTAATGCTGGGTAGGTTAAATGCATCCCCCGAAATTCCTGTCCCTATATTTCTTTTTACCTTCATTTATTTCACATCATCTGTTTTCTAGAGGTCTCTTTTAGGGTAAAAGAATCGGCGGGTGTCTCGACGGTGCATGGCAGGATGATATGCTCTGAGTGAATCTTCCTCCTCCGGTAGGACTGTCTTTGGTCTCCGGGACCGTTCTGGTGGGTCGATTTCGGACCGCAGTAGGATGCGCTGCCGGTTGTGCTGGCCTGCCTGGCAGTTTCCAACTAGTAAAATGCATGGACCCTGCCCTCTAAGCTATCATTGCTCCTTGGGATGGCCACCCTCTGTCTCTTCTCACCCCAATCTTCCTCCAGGGAACGCCTCATTCGGGGAAGAGGTACAATAGATCAAGACTGGTCACAGTGCCGAATCCCCTCCGTACCGTAATCCAATGAAATCCAATCCAATTGTACTTTAATATATTTTAAATATTGAACTTATTAACATGAACAGTGAACACTATTACAAGTGACGAAGCTTTAAAGATAAGTTCACCTTTCATTAATGTGCCAATATCTTACCGAATGGTGAATCTTAATTAGCTTATGTTCAAGAGTGAAAAACTTCCTTAAATTGTTTTATAATGTCCATTTTAACAGACATATGTCTTCAAAGTTAACCACTTAAAACCTGTAGTGCTTTGACTCTTCAAAATATTGTGATAAAGAGGACAGAGCGCTCGCTTTAAAACTACTTTATTCTCAGCAAGTTCGTCACCTAAATGCTAACGTACAATCAGCCTTTCGTTTGCACATATGAAACATTCTCTGTAGAACGTATCCTTTGTGCTGGTATAATCTTTCCAACCTAGACACAGGTCTACCTCTATCACGGAGCTACACACTTCTAAACACAACTCCGATATCCACACGTAAACTGCTTCGCTCAAGGTTCGCTCGGTTGTATCCCATTCGGAGCGCACTTACTGAGCTGTGAACATCTTTCTGCGCATTACACAACTTGCGGACTCTTTATCGTGGAGCTTGAACATACCACACTCAGCTCGAAGCACTACAACTCCCTGACTCTGATTCTGGCCAACACAGGGGGTGAATGACCACTTGTGTATCAGCCTTGAGGTTATTTTTCGTTTTGTAAATCAGGACGTGGGACCACCAGCTTTGCTTTCCTTTCCAAAGAAGTTATACTTAGTATTTTTACGCTCGAAAAAGTAAGAATGTTACCCCTAGACCACGGAGGATGTCACGACTTCCGTTTTGAGAATAACATAAGCATTGAAAAATTCACACATTAACAAGTAATTTCTCCGAAATTATTCTGTCCACGAACGAAACGAATATGATATTAGGTTTTAAGGAGATCTACAGTTTTTATGCAGTCAGCTTTTTCTAACTCTTAAGGTTTACAATTGTGCAAAAGTCATAAGAATGAAGGCAATTTCTGAGAACATGAACAAAAAATTCTATATATATATATATATATATATATATATATATATATATATATATATATATATACATAACTTATATGTAACATTATAATTTACCATAAATATTCTAAACACATTTAAATTTAAAGTATTTTAATCAAAATCGATAGTCAATTTTGAGAAAATCTAGAGAGGACTCGCCTCGGTAGTGGAGATGGTAGCGTGTCTGCCTCAAGTTCAAGAGGTCCAGAATTCGAATCTCAGTCAGGACGAGATGCCCGCATAAGGAATTTTCCCGCAATTTTAGCTTATCCTCATGTCGGGTAACTGAGTTCTATAGAACCTAGGCTCATTGGAACATCATTTCACTCATTTCATTCATCGTCCGATATGACGTAACGTTGGAGGATATACATTAAGAAAAGTCTAAATTCTATAAAAAACAATTGCCAAAATTTGGAAATTTAAAATTAAAGACAATTAGTTTTTTTTATTGTAATCCTTCATCTTTGAATGTATTGTAGCAAATTAATACAGCATACAACCCTTAGTTATGACTTTGGCGTTTAGTTTAGCATAACGTTCCACCTGAAACTAGTGCATCCTCTCAGAAAAAGTGACAACTGATTTGCTGTCATAACTGAGCTGCACTTGGTCGTGATCTCTGCCTTCGACTGGACTGCGCTCTCCGACATATACCAACTGCAGACCGCCTAAAATGCGAACTTCTAAAAGGAACCTACTCGTTACGACCAAACCGAATTCTCTGGATTATAGACACTGCACAAAATACTTGTAGTTCTGAAAGAGATCGGCCAATAGCTGCACATATACCCAGATAGTCGGGTATGCTCTAACCGCAACGGTATGGCCACAATATCAGTTTATCTGAACTTGGACATCCTGAGCAAGGTTTCTTTTCGGGATTTCTTATTCACATGAGGTTATAAATATGTATAAAGTCACCGAGCTATTATGAGTGTGATTTCAATCATTTCATTCAACAACCATCGATATGACCATCCACTTTGAAGACCCATCCCTTTAATGAGTTCCATGGCTGTCTTTAATGTACCGAGTTATTTATGCTATTTAATTGGCTAACCTAATTTTTTTCCTCGAGAGCACTCATTTTATCACTGCATAGAAAGACGGCATGGGGTATTATTGTTCATGGAACTGAAAATTAATAAAAGAATTGATGAGGCACAGACAGAGAGGATTATTAAATTCCACATAAAAGCAGCGCGTACAAAAGCAGTCTTCACCCGTAATAAAATGAGGTGTAAAACCAAAATACAAGATGCAGTGTTAACTTTATTTAAGAGCAAAATTGTCAAAGGGAACCAATTATGAATTTGTGAGCAATTTCGGAATCCATCCACAAATATTTATCAATTAATTATAAAAGAGAGCTGGAAGATTACATAGCTGTGGTGAAACGATTAGACTAAAATTAAGATCTGCATTATTCTTATAAATAGGTGTTCCTAATATATATTACAGAAATATCATCATAAACGAGGAAGCGTCATTAACTCTTTGTGCTTAGCATAATTTTCTTTTGAATCTGATAAGATAGCTAAAGTGTTGCAGTAACTTTACCAAACAATTACCGTGTTTTTTTAAGGCAGTGTTTGCAGTAATTGAAATTTTATATACCAAATTTCTTCGCTTAATAACCTACTTACATTAGTGGTCATTAAGGTTACATACTCGGGGTATTAAAACATCAAATTCAACTTAACTAATTACCTGACTACGAAAATTGTAGAAATCCTTCTATACTCTTATACTCTTCCAGGCACTAGCTAAAACAGTAAATACTAGAGTAAATATTCTAGCCTGAAAGACCTGGCATTTGAAAAGCCACCCGAGCAGTTTCTTCTGAAATCTTATTTCAGAACCTCACATTCAGCCTTCGTACTTCCCACTTACCGAATATAGGGTGAGAGACAATGACACTTTGTCAATCAAAAATATTGGTTTACCGATGTTGATCATCGCATTAAATGTCCTGAATAATATTTTGGGGCAGAAAGTTTCAGACAATCTGAGATTCTGAAGTGCTATCACCTAAGGAATGATCTAATGCCCTTTCTCGACCAAAATGGCAAAATGAGCGAATTCCAATGATAGTTCCCTATAATAATAATGCAATGCATTTCAGTTCAAGTTACTTCTGAAATATAATTACTCATTCTATAACACATTTATGCTTTTCAAAGTGAATAGATGGCAGCCGATATTTATCGCCCAGTCATTTCCTTTTCATCTACTTATCACTTCAAGTCATTTTAAACATATACCTACGAAAGGAAATTGCATAATTTCAATGTTTTGCTTGTTTTATTTGATTTTAAAGTGTGTTTAGTGTAATAGTTACTACTTTGCATAACAACTTCAAAATGTTTAACATTATTTGATGCTTATAAATCTAACGTCCCTCGAAGCATGGGTGGATGGAAAGATGGAGAGTTGAACGGATGGAACGAGTGGGTGGACGTATGGATATATATTTCTAAAAGCGAAATAAATTATTTAAAGTGAAAACTTGAACTATATCTTTTTTCGTTTGTTACACTTAAATCATCACTTAAGAGGGGGACAGAGAAATGTAAAATATGTGACTTACATAACATAGAGTGTATATTCAAGTTTGAAGCAAAAAAACTAATGGAAATAAAATGTATGACGTTACGAATTAAGTTACCCTTAACGACGAACGGGAGGAGTTTTAGACGCAAAATTCCAAGTGTCAGTCAACGCAAATGGCTGTGTCATTCATATTTTGTTTGTTAACGATACTATTCACTGGAATTTAATTGTTCTTTCACACTGGCCGTGTGTAGGCTAAATTGTGGAAACGTAGAGTCAGAATGAAAAATTCAATGCCATAGCCGGGATTTGAACCACGGATCTTATGCACCATTGGTGTGCCGAAATTTTGTCTTGCGGTTTTTTCACATGGCAGTAGATTTACTGGCATGGGGCTGCCGCTTTTAAAAACTCTGAGTTTAAACCCACGACCTTGGGACCAATAAGCCAGCGTCTAAGCCACTGAGACCAAGATGCAACGTACAAGTTTTTATCCCTTTGTTGTCCTACGGCTCGTAAAACAAAAGCAAAAACGTAATTGACTTTGGCGGCAAATTCAACTACGTAGATAATTATGGCGAACTGTAGAATAACGCACATAAAATGTTCGCGCGGAGCGTAAACGCTGCTTGTTTACACAAAGGAACTGTTAAAGATAACAGTCGGATAGTGTATCACTGAGACAAGATTTATCCACACAGATAACTGAGGTAAATGCAAATTTTTAGTGACTTCTTGACTGATAGAGATTATTCGGTTTTTGGTTTGTTTTAGAAATATCTAGAATTTATGAATGGGATATATAACAAATTTGACATGCCAGCGGACAGTTGTAAAACGAGAGTGAGTCGTGAGTAGTAGTAAACAGCTGTAGAGTGTTAGAGTGTTGTAACGAGAGCTGTTTGTTATTGTCATTGACTTTGGTAGATTGTGTTGTATATGTGATGTAATGTTGTTACGTGAGAAGTGATCAGTGTGTTTCTATGGAAATAAAGAACATTTAGAATTTCGGCAAATTGGACTCTTAATTCTACGAACTCACAAAGTCACAATATAGTGCGAGCCATATAAATCTGAACCATTTCAATAGGCCATAACTTTTGAACCAATAATAGGACACACGTGTAACTTTGGGAGAATATAATACACAATTGGGAGACTATATTACACTATTTACATCTCGGAGAAAATATTGGAAGTGTCCTCCACCAGCATCTATACATGTCAGCACTCGTCTCACCATATTTTCTGAAGTTTTACGGAGCGTATCCTTGCCAATTATTACTTATTTCGGTTCGAATGGATTCCTTGAGAATATCAATTGTCCGTGGACTATTCTTGTACACTCTAATTTTAGATGCTCCCACAAGAAAAAAAGATCCGATATGGTTAGGTCAGGGGATCTGGTGGGCCTCAGACCTTTTGAGATTATTCGATTATCAAAGAAACTGGTTAAAAGTTCCATGGTGTCATTAGATATATGGCACGTTTCTCCATCTTCCTGGAAATAACCTTCCCTCAATTCGATATCATCCCCAAAATACTTCAGAGAATATGGTGAGAAGGGTGCAAATATTTATAGATGCTGGTGGAGGACACTTCCAACATTTTCTCCGAGATGTAAATAGTGTAATATAGTCTCCCAATTGTGTATTATATTCTCCCAAAGTTGCACGTGTGTTCTATTATTGGTTCAGATTTATATGGACCGCACTATATATATATATATTCAATTCTGTATTTGATATACGAATAGTACGATAATATTAATATAAATCAATCTTCATACTTGTGAAGCTGCAGTGAAGCTACGAGGTCTGTTCAATAAAAATGGCTCACAATTTTTTTTTAACAACGTACCTTTAAACATCCTCATAATTTTGATGGTGCTTCTCAAAATAGTCTCCCCTAAATGTGATGCACTTGTCCCAGCATTTCTGCCAGTTTCTGGAAACCATTTTTTGAGAGATCCTTCAAAATCACCTCCGCAGCCTTCACCACTGCTTCTAATGATGGATAATACCTCCCACGAAGGCGTTTCTTCAAGTTAGGGAATAGAAAATAGTCACATGGGGCTAAATCCGGACTATAGGGAGGTTGAGGGATGCACTTCACGTTGATTTTTGCAAGATATCAGCAACAACATTGGCAATATGCGGCCGTGTATTATCATGGTGTAGCATCTAGCCTGCTTCACGGAAATGTGGACTTGCAATGTTTTCAGGACATGCCTGTAGTATTGTCCAGTTACTGATGTGTGTGCAGGTACAACATGCTGATAAACCATTCCATGAATATCAAAGAATGAGATGACCATAGCATTCCCAGCAGAAGCAACCACTTTTGCTTTTTTGGGGGGGGGGGGTTGGTGATGAAGGAGATTTCCACACTGAGCTTTGCTGTTTGCTCTCAGGATCAAAATGATGTAGCCAAGATTCATCAGCACTGATTACGTTTGAAAGAAAGTCCAGATCTTCTTCCTCTAATATCAACTTTAACTGCGTGCAGACCTGCATGCGAATGTCCTTTTGTTCGGGAATCAACGGTCTTGGAACCCATCGCGTACAAACACAATTCATGTGTAATGTTTCTGTCATCAACGTGTGGGTGGCACCCAATGAAATGATCAGTATTTCAGAAAGTGAACTTAAGGTAATTCGTCGATCCTCTCTCACAATGGCAGATGCAGTGTTGGTTTCCTTACGTAAGAATAGTAACTGGAGCACCGGGTCCACCTTCCTTTGAAATTGATTATCTCCCCTCTTTAAACATTATAAACCACCTTCGAGCTGTGTAGAACAGACTCTCCATAGGCCTCCTGTAACATTGTATAGGCCTCAACTGAAGATTGTTGAGACGAAAGCAGGATTTCAAAGCCGCATATTGTTCCTCGCGTGTTACATCCACTGCAGCGGTAGGTGCTACTGAACATATCCGAGCTTCCGGGTTCTCATTGGCGGAACCAGTAGTACCAACAATGAAATTACTACGGTGTGTTTGTTTCACATTAAGCTAACAGGATATAATAAGATTGAGTTTTGGAGCGAAAAATGATAACCGTAAAAAAAATGATAATTCCCTATTGAACAGCCCTCATAGTTGATTATAAAGACGTATTAATGAGATTAGAAACTGAAATTGGGTTTTGTGCTTAGGAAGTTGAATATTTGGACACGTTACCCATACCTTAAATATTACGTAGGGAGAATAGCTCCCCAATGTGCCGCCACTTTCAGGACTCCTGGAAACTACGTAAATATGCTACCCTAACTCGCTAACATTATTCAGTATTTTTATTCAGTATTTCTTATGGTCATGGAGTATTCAGAATCCATTTTAGTTAAAACTGGTTATTATGTCACATTTTTTCGGTAAATTCTAAAGATAAAAATATTGGGATTCTTGGGACGTTACAGCTCTACGCTACTTCTTAGGGAAACATGATGTTAGACGATTTAACGCCAGAAGGCGTCTTTAATTAACCCACTGTTAAGGAAAGCGCTAGCTGTAACAATTCTCGTTGAAATACAAAGTATAATTTTATGTAAATTTAAACCGTAAACATTGTCAAAAGGAACTCACCTTGTAAGCTTACATTTTACACGTTGTGCCATTGAAATGTAAACATGTATGGGCTAATCCCGTTATAACAATTCATTATTAGGATATTAATACAGAAGAGATCAAATTTGTAAACCATGCTTGATAAATTCTCACGTTTCATTAGTTAGAGTATTTTAAAATTAAATACAGGTATTGCTCCTGCAGTTAGGTGTTTAATCTTTGACTTTGGATAACATGAATGCAGTAACAATAAGATAGTAGCTGTTCATTGCAGGCTACAATATAATTTAGGATATTTTCCAAATGTTTGTACGATACCTTTATCAAACCTTACCCAGAGATACGAGGTGGTCGGTAGCGCGTGTAACTTGTATTCGGAAGGTCGTTCGATAACCACAGGCCGCGCATTGGTTCGGTGGTTCCCCCCTTGTCACATAGACGAATGCTGGATTGTTCAGCCTTATACCACGGCTTTCCTGTCTATCATTTTACGTACGCGTCATCCTCTTCTCATCCATTTCAGGATCGTAAGACCAGGCCACGGCATGCGATAGGTTGCGGTCGACGGTGCTCTGTAAAGGTTTCTTATCTGGCGTAGTTTCCAGGTGAGAATCTATCCCGGCAATGGGCCCTTTAGAGGTGTCCGCTAAGGGAGTAACTTGTATGGGTGTAATTGCGCTGCGTCGGATGTTTTTCCACTGGAATGTTTATGTGAACTAAATAAAAATAAAATACAATGAAATACAAATTTACATACTATAACCCCGGCACCTGATTTCTTAATCCGGGGTAAATACTCAGACTTTACTTATTTATTCACTCACTCACTCACTCACTCACTCATTCATTCATTTATGACACTATGACTGTGACTTTGAATGGTTGTGCAAAGTGGCATATCTAGCTCGTATCTTTTCACACTTAAATGAACTAAGCCGAAAATTGCAAGGACCAAAACCAAATGTTTTCACGGTTCATGAGAAAATTGAAGCAAGGAGGAAAACATCAAATGTGGAAAGGTCGTGTAGAAAAGAAATCCTTAGGCTCCTTTCCTATTTGGGAACAATTTCTTACTTTATCAGAAGAAACTTTGAATAAAAATATGGAAGAAGCCATGAGAGACCTATCAAAAACTTTTAGGAAGCACTTTCCAGCACTGGCAGATAATCAGAATGAGTGGATAAGGTATTCTTTCCATAAAGAAGACATAGGCAACATTGATAGCCCTTCGGAAAAAGAACAGGATCAACTAATAGAGTTACTTAACAGCAAATGATGGAAGGTTGTATACCAAGAAAAAGAACTTGTAAAATTTTGGTTTCTGCTGCAAAGTAAATTTAATGAACTTGTTACCAAAGCACTAAAGAATACTGTGCCCCTCCCAACCACCTATCTGTACCAGCAAACCTTTTTCAGTATTGTACAACATCAAACTATTGAACAGAAACAGACTTGCCAATGCAGAAACTGACTTAAGAGTAAAAATCATCAACATTAAGCACAGCTTACCTGATCTTATTCAATAAAAAAGCAGTTGAGTTGGTCACATTAATGCATTCTAACGAACCAAGTTTCAAGCTCTTTTTCCACATAAACTAATTTATTTAGTAAACCAGTACCAAATTTGTTGAAATGATCAAATGGTGGATTCAGAAAATTATGAAGAACTATTATATATAATATAATAGTTATTCATAATGTTCTAAATATGGTTCTGAAAATAGAAATGGTTTCCTTAAATGGAAGATAAATTCATTTTTATAACATGTTGTAGCTAAGGTTATTAATCCTTGGGTAGTCCAAAGTGTGTGGTTTTTCAAAATTTTACTGATAAGGTCAAAGTTAAATAAAAGCCTAGTTAGGCAAAATTGTATAAAATTTACTTACAGGTGAAAAAAGGTTTATTTTAATAAATACAATTTAAATATATATACATTTTTAATTTAAAATACATTATATACACCAGTTTATTTTGTTTAACTTTAATTTTTTAATTTATTAATAATTACATTTACTACTGAAAGTACAAGAAAATATCTTAAATTATACTTACAGTAATTATTTAAATTCCAATTATAAAAGTCTACCTAAAGTCGACTCGTTCCTATAAACGGAGTTGCCAAACTAGGGGGGTCCACGAACAAGTTAAAACGAAATCTGTAATTCATAAAGAATATGTATGTTGTTAAGTTAATAAATACAGTGAATATAATGGAGTCAGATCGATTGATTCATAACAATTATATTGACATTGCTAATTGGTACAAGTGTGGTTGTTTGTACCATGAGCCTTAACACAGCCCAACCAGAATATACAGATCACCTTTCATAGAAAGACTGCCGGAAACATATAGCTGCTCTGCATGATCCAAACTATGAACTCACAACCAATGTGGTCATCGCAGAATGGAGAGTTCCGCAGCACGCCTCATGTCTCAAGTTGCTGGTACATTGGAACTCAAAGACAGGCGAAGGCAGGAGCAAAATCCACTTGTTACTAACAGGTTTAAGTAGCTGTTGTCGGCATGTACCTCTTTATCTTCTGAGCGTTTAGCACTTCTTCCACTTATACAACAATCCTGCTGTAAATATATGGGAGGTGTGAAAGTAAGTGACAGTTACTCTTAGAAATCATCTCTAAGATACCCATGTAGTTTCTAAAAGATTAAAAACAAAAGTGTTCTGTTAAAGTATGTCTGTATATTTCTAACCTCCCATATGTTCATAGCCGGATCGTTTTAGTTTGAGAAAGATTATGGTTTCTTGCTGTAACACCGTTAAGCCAGGTTATGTTTACCAAGGTATCAACATTTTCAGAACGGAATGATGTTGCGCACCTGACGGCAATACGTACCTGGTGGTATTAAAGACGAGGAAGTATGTCTAAATAATTAAAGTCATTCCAGTGTTAATGAGGCAATTCAAGCTATACAAATTACACCAGGACTTCTTTCATAACAAAGCTATTGTCTTCTGATTAATCCACTGGAATGCTACTATATGAAGAAAGGAAAGAAGCCAAGAGGCAACGACGAACTTTTGAAATCACTATGAAAAACCACTTCCCTGTTTAAACTTTCTTTCAGTTTGAAATTTGAATAACAATCCTGAGCATGTAAATGCTCTAAATAGTGTAATACACTATATAAGTATGTACTTGTTTCAAATATTGCTTTCTTATATTAAACGATAAATGTAGTATTAAAATAATTTACATTTCACAAAAGAATCACATTTACGCCTTCTCATTTACGCATTATATACACCATCTCCTTTATTCATCTCCTTTCACAAATGTTGAATTGACGTTATATATATATATATATATATATATATATATATATATATATATATATATATATATATATATATGTTACACACCTGTACGTCTTCCATGTATCATATCATTTCAATTATGAAAGCAAAGTGACTGAAATTAGATCGGCAGATTGATCAGATAAGGTCAGATCAATTGATTAAAACAATTACATTGACGTTGCGAACATTGCTATTTGGTACAAGTTTGGTTGTTGTACCATGAGCCTTAACACAGCCCAACTAGAATATGTAGCAGATCATCTTTTATAAAGAGACTGCCGAAAACATATAGCTGCTCTCCATGATCCAAACTATTAACTCACAACCAATGTTGACTTCGCAGAGTGGAGAGTTCCGCAGCACGTTTCATGTCTCAAGTTGCTGGTACATTGGAACTCAAAGCTAGGCGAAGGCAGAGGCAAAACCCATATTTTTCTAACAGGCTTAAGTATCTGTTGTTGGCATGTATAAAGAAGGGGAATCAGTACCTCATCTTCTGAGCGTTTAGCACTCCTTCCACTTCTCACAACAATCCTGAAACAAGGATTTTTATCATAGTAAAGCTAATGTCATTTGATTAATCGACTGGTATGTCACTGTGTGAAGAAAGCAAAAAAGCCAAGAAGCAACGACGAACTATCAAAACCATTATAAAACACGACCTCTTTGTTTGAACTTCCTTTCAGCTTGAATTTTTAATAATAATCCTGAGCATATAATTGCTCTAAGTAGTGTAATACACTATATAAGTGTGTATTTTTCACATGTTGCTTTTTTCTATTAAACAATAAATAAATGGAGTACTAAAATAATTTAAATTTCACAAAAGAATCACTTTTACGTCTTCTTATTTAACAATATCTTAGTCATCTCTCTTCACAAATGTTCAATTGATTTATATGTATTTTACACACTTGTACGTCTTTCATATATCTTATATAATTTAAATTATGAAATTAAAGTGACTGAAATTGCATCGTCAGGTCAATCAGATTAAGTAAGATCGACTGATTCACAATTAAATTGACATCGCTAATTGGTAAAAGTGTGGTTGTTTGAACCATAAGCATTAACACAGCCCAACTAGAATATGTAGCAGATCATCTTTCATAAAAAGACTGCCGAAAACATATAGCTGCTCTCCATTATCCAAACTATGAACTCACAGCCAATATTGACATCGCAGAATGGAGAGTTCCGCAGCATGTCTCATGTCTCAAGTTGCTGGTACATTGGAACTCAAAGTCAGGCGAAGACAGGGGCAGAATCCACTTGTTACTAACAGGCTTAAGCAGCTGTTGTCGGCATGTATAAAGAAGGGTGTGAAGTAATTGGTTTAAGATAATCTTTTGTTTACATGAATTACTATGACTTAAGAACTGAACTGTTGTCATGACTGTAATATTGTTTAAAATAGTTAGCTGCTCCATTGAAGGGAGACTTATTTCTCTGTATATTTAAAACCTGTAGATATGCGGGTAGCGTAAAATATATAATTCAAGAAAGGGGAATCAGTACCACTTATCTTCTGAGCGTAGCAACGTTGTTTCTGTTTGAGACACTTAATGCATAGATGAGCCACCGTTTGCATACATCGTGTAGAAAGGCACGTAGGACTTTCGGCACTAGTATACGGCCGTAGACGTCAATATCTTCTCTCAGAGCCTTAAGGGTTTGCAGTCTACGGTGACACTCAACGAATGCCGAATTTAATGCTTCAGGAGTTTCTGTTACGGTGGGCTTAAGGTTTTCCAGAAAATCTAGGTGAGCCTGTACTATTCTATTTGTGTCTCTTCGTCAGCTTGTAGTTATCTCCAGTAATTGTTATTCCGTCTACGAGTAGTTTTGGCTTTCCATCCGGAAGTCCTCGTAGAAAGACTGCGGGGTTTCTATCGATGGAAGACTGGAGTTGCTCCCAAAATTTAGACCACGTTTCTATATTACCTGAGAAGGGTTTGTTCGAGCCACACCTTCGGTAATTTTATTTCCTGAAAAACTGTAGGCTGAACTTGTAATTCTGTGAGGAAACAGCAAGTGTCTTCGCGCCTGAGAATATTATGTCTTGTGGATTGTACGCTTGGTCTTTTCTTCGTATCTTTAGCAAATAGTTACGTCGGCCTCGTATTCTTCGTCATTTAAGAGACTATGTTTTTGTTCGTCTAGAGTAAGAAGTGTTTGGAGTGTCTCATGAAGTCGATTACGGGTATATGTAGTATCGTCCTTCTCCTTACTGTCTTTTCAATTATGCTTTTAAAACGAGTAATATTGCTGAGTTTCGTGATACAGGCTCTTTTCAGTCCCTTCAGTTGATCGCTTTCACTCATATCGTGTTCCTAATAGATATTTACCTGCGTGTTCGAAGTTACTGAATGTGCCGGTACTGCAATTCCTCGTTTAACATAACTGAAATACAGTTCTTCTGCGTTGTTTCTTATTTAAAGAGCTTTCGGCACCATTAAATGTTTGGAAAAGAACTCGTGATCGTGTTTGGTAACCAACTTTATTCCACACAACATTACAAACAAAAACAAAAGATGTCAGACTCCAACAAGTGCTACCAACGTACTATACGGAAATATGTTGAAAACAACATCAGCGTGCTCCTCTTTAAGTCCACGGGCATAAATAGATTCCTCAATGAGCTCTGAAGCCTCTGTATTAGGCAAGATGATAACCAAGTCATGCCAACGACATGAATGATTACAATGATTGTCATTCCTTTGCAGTTAATGTTGCTGCGGCTGAAGCATTGAAGTTGGAGGACAACCCGGAAGAGCTTGAGAAGAGGGTGAAGAGAATTTGGACACAGGCTGTGTTGCAGCATGCAACTGGCTCTCTCAAGGTAAGGCATGGTGACTACATTGCGTAACGAGAGAAATAGCTTAATTCTTTTTTTGCTTGCACGCGCATGCACAGAGAGTCTTTCTTTGTCCGGCCGCGCCTTCCTCCACATCCAAACCTAGCGCTGCATGGTCACGTTCCTTAAAACTCGCGAGCAAGCTAATGCCGTCATCAAAATCCGGCGATACGTCCCATAGAATTTGTATTGCATAAGCTCTTCTACGCCTACTTCCCAACTTTGCTAAAGACATCGTCTTTTGGAACAACACATTCCCTATTTCTCTTTGTACTGGACTATTCAGACAATATGTTTAACCATGTCAAAACTGAAATCAAAATCTGTTATTTTTCATAGATACATATCCCCCGAGGAAATATATGCACAACTCCTTCCTAAAATTCCTTAATTAGTTTGTAGTAAATTTTATATATGTCATATGTCCAGGTTATGCTCTATAACATTACTTTTTACAACTATTTTTTGTTATCACATACATTGCTGTTACTAAACATATAATAAAACCGGGAAAAAATACAGTCACTTGGGCAATATAATGTCTAGCCATGGTAGTTCAATGGTTAAGAGCAACCGAGAGATCCGTGGTTCCAATCCCGGCTATGCCATTATACTTTACAGTGTGACTCTATCCAAACCTTAGCCTACCATGGTTAGTGTGAAAAAAGAATTAATTTTCGTTTGATTAGTCTATCAATAAACTAGTTTGTGCTTCCTACCTCAATTAAATTTGCAGACCAAGTCCGTTTCTTCTTAACTCTAAACAAGAGCTCTCCTAATTTAACAAGCTGAGGCTTGTAATAACTTTTTTTAAATCGCTATCTGCTATTTTGAATTTCCTACCATTTACCCCTATTTCAGATAAGCCTTTTCCTACAGATATTCGTGTTTAAAATTAATCATAGGTCGATTATATCTTCTTTATCCATGCATATGGTATCATATTTCATCGACTCACAGAAATATTCTAGTGTAATGTAAAGCCGAATGTTTACGTGATTTTTACTCAGATGAACAGCATATTTTGAAAACTAACAGAAGCTAACGGCAGAATTTCTCTCTCTCTCTCTCTCTCTCTCTCTCTCTCTCTCTCTCTCTCTCTCTCTCTCTCTCTCTCTCTCTCTCTCTCTCTCTCCTCCCTCCCCCTTACTCGCTTCTTCTACTCCTTTCAATGTGTAGTGTATGTTTGAAGATCGGTAATAAAAACGCTGCTTCAAACATGAAGGGAAAAGAAATCGATATAAACTAATTTTGACAACAAAACTGAACTATTTTTAGACAATTATAAATTCAGCTTCTAACCACAGCATTTTTTCTATTAGATTTTAACTCTATTACTCATTTTTTCGTTAATACGCCATATTTTATGATGACTTAATGATTTTACTTACTGATTTACACACTGTGTGTATCCTATTAATTGGTATTTTGTATATAAAGTGTCTCAAACTGAAACAGTCCTGCTATAAACACATGGGAGGTGAGAAAGTGAGTGACAGTAACGTGTCACGAAATACATCTCTAAACTACCCATGTATTTTCTAATAGAATAAACAACCTAAGACAGATCCGTTAAAGTATGTCTGTCTAATTCTCGCCTCCCATATGCTCATAACAGGATCGTTCTAGTTAGGTGGATTATAGTGACTTGCTGTCGGAGTATTAAGTAAAGTTATGTTTGGCAAGGTATCAACATTTTCAGAACAGATTATTGCTGCGCACCTGACGGCAATACGTTCGGGCAAGGTCACTCTTCCTGGTGGTATTGATAATGAGGAAGTACGCCTAAATAATGAAAGTGATTCCAGTGTTAATGAGGCAATTCAAGCTATACAAATTACACAAAGATTTTTATCATAGCAAAGCTAGTGGCATTTGATTAATAAACTGGTGTGCCACTACGTCAAGAAAGCAAAGAAGCAAAGAAACAATGACGAACTAAAACACCAGGTTTTTCAGTTTGAATTTTGAACAATAATCATGAGCATATAAATGCTCTAAATAGTGTACTGCATTATATAAGTGTGTGTTTGTTTCACATTTGTTTTGCTTACATCAAACAATACATAATTGAAACGCTAAAATAATTTAAATTTCACAAAAAAGTTTTTACGCCTGCTAGTTTACGTAATATCTTCGTCATCTCCCTTCACAAATGTTCAATTGACGTTATATATATTGTATATACTTGTACGTCTTTCATGTATCATTTAAATGATTAGACCATATTGCTAACATACAAAGAAAAATTTTTCTTTTATTTCCGGAATTATAATGTATTGAACTGAGTTCATTTATAGGGAAAATAATAACAAAAGACTAAGTTCCTAAATATGTGCTCTGTAGAAATTTTGTAAATAAAATTGTCTCTCTGTAGTTTTCAGAAACTGGTTACTTATTAGTTCTGGCTAAAAAGTAAAGTTTATTAATATATACCTAATAGTTATAAATAATCGTTGCGTTGAACAGGTAAGCCATTTTAACTACTTGGGAACTGATGTTAGTTATGACAAGGAATATGATGTCTACAATAAAATATGCAAATTTCAAAGAGTGTGTGGAACAATAAATAGAACATTTAGAGAAAAAAAAATACGTAAAGAAACAAAATTAAAGTTCTACAAAGTTATGGCTGTACCAATATTGACATACGGAAGTGAGACTTGGACATTAACTAAAAAGCAACAGAGTAAAATACAGGCTTCAGAAATGACATTCTGGAGAAGTGTGAAAGGATGCACGAAGAGGGATTTAATAAGAAATGAAAATTTAAGAGAAGAGCTGGACATTTTTAGTATGAATGATAGGTTAAAATATCTCAAATAAAAATGGAAGGAACATGTTGAAAGAATGCCAGATAATGGACTTACAAAACAAATATTACAGTATCATCCTAAAGGTAGGAGATCGGTGGGCAGACCCAGTAAACGATGGCTGGAGGACTTCGAAGGCGGAACAGGCACTTGATTGCCTATGCCATGAAGTGAAGAAGAAGAAGAAGAAGAAGAAGAAGAAGAAGAAGAAGAAGAAGAAGAAGAAGAAGAAGAAGAAGACCTATTACTAAAGTTTACTCTTAGTAGCATTATGTTTAAGTACATTGTCACTTGTTTGAAGTGGATTCTTTTTCATTAAGTCTTATTCTTAGTTTTAATCGTAATTCTTCATTTCAAGATTATTGCAATGCAATTTGCGCTTATTCTCAATTACGAATTTTGAACATTTAAACTCAGATTATATATGCTGCTATAAGCAAAAACCGAAAGGGAAATAACAAATTTAGATTCCCTGTATTTTAAATAAGTAGAAAGCTCGTATTTATTAGTGTCTTGAAGAAATTCATTGTGATACCATATAAAACATGGACACAGTGTTGAAACTTGTTAACACTAAATCAGGGATGGTACCAAGGTAAGATAAAAAAGAAAAACACTCGCTCGGTGCTGGTATGATAATTTTTGCGTTAAAAAGCTTTAAGTGTCTCTTAAGGACACAGGCTATAAAATATAAATATATATATTCATAAATCACCAAAAACTGATAAATAATTTAAAAGGTGTATTTACTATAACACAAATACTTTGGAGTTTTAATACAACATGCTTGCGAAGAAGGTCATTCTTACATTTCGTTGGCATTGACTTTAGCAGAAAGTACTCACTGTTACTCTTCATAAAATGTATTGATGCTGGACAAATTCGGCCAATATTTCATCCCGAATCTGTGAAATATTATATATACATACATATATACAGATACATACACATATATATACAGGATGTTTCAAACCGACACCAAACGGATATACAGAAGTAGTTTCTAGCTTCTTTGTGAAACACATAGATGATTTCTACCGCCAATAGCGCCGCATAAAAATGCTCCAGAATGAGTGTGTATTAGGAAATGACAGCAACGACGCGTGCCTCACACTCTCGGAGATTGCAGGTACAGGTCCACACCATGCGGCGTGCTGTAGCTGTTTGTAAACATACCGGCATACTCCGCAGTAGTTTGCTTGCTACTATTAAGAATTTATTTGGCTTATGAAACCGTATAAATGAAGCTCTTGCTTAATTATTGCTTATGAGTGTTTAGCATGTTCCAAAACTCCGTTATAGCAGTTTATGATGGACATATGCAACCTATACCTTTTAGAGGGAAGTTAATGTTAGTGAGGTTGAGAATGGAAGCATTAAATGATAAAAATAACAGAAATCAATATCAAAGAATTGTAGATAAATTAACCAAAATTAAATGCCTTATGCAATGAGACCAACATTTTATTTCATGTGTTTGATAGTATTAAATGAAGCATTTGTAACTGAAAAGGAAGCTGTCAATATTTACAGTAAGTGATTGAAAGTATTGTACAATTAAGATCATAGCAAAATGCTCTGAAGTTAAGCAAATAAATATTATCATTTATGTAACTATTTTTACAATTCATATTTTAAGGAAACTAAATTAATCGTGCGTTTGTTGTACTTCCTTCAGCTCTTCCATCCATCAAAACCATATCAGTCATTTCGGCGTTCGTATAGCGCTCCATATTGCTTGGATTTGGTATCTAAGTACGCGCAAAATCATCCCTGTTAGGACGGAATGTGTAGTTTTACACTGAAGAGCAACTTTACAACTGTCCTAGTTATTAGTCGACTTTTTTTACAAGTCACTGCCATTTGCCCCATTTCCTGAAAGTAGGCTAGGGCCACTGGTAAAGAGCAAGGAGTAATCTTTTTGTTTTTGTGGCCGGTGCGTCCCAATAACAACTTTTGAGGTTCGCATAGCAGTAGTCCATGCACTGCCTAATCACAAAATCATGTAATATTTAATGCTGTATAAAATTATACCTAAAGGAACTTCGAAGCTGTGACACCGAAATTTGGACTTGTTAAGTTATAAACTACGCTATAATCGTTTGGTGTTGTTTTGAAAGAACCTGTATATGTGTGTGTGCGTGCGCTTTACCGGAAAAATACAAGTCAGTTGGGGAATTTAATGTCATGTTGGACCTGATAGCTCAATGGTTAAGAGTAGCCGAATAGAGACCGGAAGATTGTGGTTCAAATCCCGGCTATGGCATTGGATTTTTCAGTCTGACACTACCTTTCCATACACTTTTATAGCGTATCTTGCGCACCCTTTTGATTTGCAAGTTTTCCAAACCTGTGCAATTGATCAGTTTAATAAATATATGCATCAAATGATTAAATTACATATTGCGCAGATCAAGGAACTGTTGAATGTAATCCATTTCTTACAAAATATGCTGTCATTAGTAATGACCTCTATTCTCGAAGACATAATTATCCTCTGTAATGTACGCGCAGCCATGACCGCATGCACTTTGTGAACAACAGGCTACTGTCAAGTATTTTCCAACGTTTCAATGACAACTTCCAATATGCATTTCCACGACAAGCGAAACGCAGAATCTATAGATGCGTAATAACTGTAAACGTCATCACTTTATGAAGGCTTTTCTTCTTCTTCCCTCATGCAATTTATAGACCAAAATGCTGCATGAATAAGCTTCATTTAAGATTCTGGGCGACATTATTAGGTAATGCACTGCATTTTAGGTCAAGTGGAGTCAACTGCGGGCTGGAACAACAGAGACCGCACAGTGGTTTTAGTTTCCAGGTCAAAGTGCATAAGTTACAGCGTACGAAATAGGGCTACTTTATAATTCAGCTGAGCCAATGTTTATCAAGTAGCTACTCAATGTAGTTTTGGGCTTTTAGCTTTTTATGCTGGCCAAAAGCGTACCTACGACTGCTCATCATTATTGGATTGCCCGCCAATTCTCGAGGCATGTTCTTACCCGAATGACTATTTGTCCCCATGGCTATTGTTCAATTCTTCACCTATCTTCCCCATTTTGTATACTACTTTCTATATATACACAGTCTTATAAGTAATGTCGTTTTCTTAAGAAAATAATTATTTTAAATGTGTTCTGACAAAAAATTAACTAATTTTCAAAATGCACACAATTAGACTGTATGACTTTAAGCCATCATTCCAAGAGGTTTATTACCTCACGATGGTACTCACGCGTGCAAATGTTTTCCGATGGACGACGGTGTTGGAGAATCAAGCGGAACAAAATTCTATGATCGTTTAGTTTAGCCTAGTGAAAGCAAAGGTCAAGTTTACCTGCTCATCAACACTGACGTTACTCTCCACCGATCACTAGTGACGATTAATTATCCTGCCTAGCAGTCTACCCAACAACAACAACAACAACAACAGTACTAAGATGTACATAGCACGTTCTAATCAAAATATAATGCCATAATTTCCAATGTGAAATTGGATAACTAAAATATAGGTATATTATTAGAATCTTTTATTTTTAAACAGCAGAGGTACTGTTCTAAACATCAAAGTACACTTGCTTACATTAGATACAAAATTAGTCATACTTTAAATGTATTATGCGAACCTTTACTTCCCTAGTTTGCATTCGTTCATGTTGAGTATTCTCATGTTTTCCCTGACATTATAAATCTATCTTCTCCCACAAAAAGAAAAAGAAATTACGAAATATCTTTGCAAATCAATCCAAAACCTGAGAGAGTAGAATTGTGACATGTTTCGATTTATATTTTAATAAAATAATTTGCGCCAGTGTTAATATTTTTCTAATTTACTATATGAATATTTGTTTAAAAGGCTATTCAGTATATAACAAATATATGAGCGAGTTGTTGTAAAATACAAACATTACTTTGAAAGAAAGAAAGAGATTTGTAGTTCAAAACACATGGAAGCATATGTGGTTTTCTGTAATAACACAAAATAATACACATTAATTACCCCAAAACGGCAATGATGTATTAAAGTGAGAATTTGTTCGAAAATGATGGCATAACATCTGTTCAAATATACAACTTTAATACCTAGAGAAGTCCCTCTTGGGATTCACTTTCTTCTTAGCCCGATTTAGATTATTTGGAACTTGAATAATGAGCAAGGTATTTGAAGTTACACTAAAAAAAATATATGCAAGCACAACTTTATATAATCAACTTTATACGCAGTGACAGTTGAATACTTCCTTTAGTAGCAGTTTAATTTCTGCACTGCCTACTTTTACTAGTTGAAGCATTTGAATCTAGCAATTGCGAATTGCTTCTGAACGAAACGAAGAGGAAGGGAAGGGGTGACCTAAAAACACCTATTCCCAAATGATCATACGATGTCAACGCAAAGCTTTCCGGAGTTGGGGAACGCCAGCAGGAAATGATCAAGTTGTGTTTCCCGTTCCGCAACGTAATATACGTATCCTTATTTTGTGTAGTTGTCTTCATCAAAGATAATAGATAGTCTGAAATGTTCTGACACAGCTATTGGAACTCCATCTAGAAAGAGGTTTTGGAGAGGTTACGGTGCATGTGTTTACATCAGAATCTGACCAACAGAAATTATCATGTAACAATTTACTTTTAAGAATCACAATGTAATGTGATACAGCAAAAAAAATTAGAAATTTCCATATGAATTTACAAATTTGTCGGTTGCATTCGCCTCAATCGACATTCATTTTCATTTCCATTTTATGTTATTTGTGAATTAAAATGATTAGTCTTCTTTTTTCAGCATCTCATTTCTGATTTATTAAGAAACAACATTACAAATATATAAATATAAATTATCAAATTGAGATAAATATTGCAGCTTTCCAATCAAGATTAACTGCATAGAGTACTAACTACCCCGTTCCGTTCTGTTTGTCGGTTCATCAGAAGTTGCTCAGCACATTCACATTGGATGGATTACTTAATGATCCTATCAGTCAATGATCATTTTAAAACGTTTCTGAAACAGAGAAACTGTGCCAAATGATGACTCTCATTGTCCCAGATATATTGTATCCTCGCTTCCTATTGATATAAGCACACTGTTGCTGTGAGTACATTAAGTTTTATTATTTTAAAATGAAGATTATATAACAAAGTCTCATTGTGTATTTGTATTTTTAAGCAAGTGAAGCTTTAGGGAAAATTGCTCAATGATACTACTTCATTTACTTGTATTTGACAATTGTTACAGAGGCTTCTTCTTCTTTTTCTTCTTCATCATCATAAACAACAACAACACACTTTGGGTACCATGACCCGTTCACTTCCACTTAGAGTTGCTGGATCCAATTTAATCTAGGAGGACCAATACTTCTCTCTCTTGGATTAAAGTTGAACGCTGTTTTGATATAGGGATACATCCATTCTTTCAAGATGTTCTATCCAGTTCTTTTGACGGTGTAGAATTTATTTCACTTATATTTTATATATTTAATCTGAATTTCTTGTACGTTCCTTCTAATTTATACCCAAAACTTATCTTAGAAATTTCAGTTCTGATGCTTCTAAGCGCCTTTTTATATTACTGTATTGGTACCCATGTTTCTGCTCCATAGAGAATATGTAGAATTGCTACGGTTTTGTAAAACTTTAATTGAGTTTCCTTTAGGGTTTTATTCTCTAAACATTATCTTATTGTTCTTTTGTATATGGGTATTTATGAAACTTTTCTTCCACATTCGTGGGGCCCAAATGACCTTGTTGTCGACGGGCCCTTAAACACCACTCACTCACTCACTCACTCTTCCACATTCGTTTGTCTCTGTTAGTCTGCAGCACAAATACTTATAATACTGTTCAATAATTTCAGTATCAATTACTATTGTGATTTGTTCCTGTGAACGCCATTGCTTTTGTTTTTTAAGTTGAGATGTTTAAGTGATATTCCTCAATTGTATTATTTAATGTATAAGCAACTATCTAAAATCCGTCCTCTGTATTAGCCATAATCACTTGGTCATCCGCAAACAATTGACTGTCAAAATTGTGTTATTAAAGTTAGTTTCTAAATCTCTCAGCCAGAATTCTATGACATCGTTTAGATAAATAATAAACAATGTGGGTGACAATGGACACCGATGTCTAAGACCACCGTTTATTTCCACCAGCTGTTTTCAAGGACAGTTTTCTTTGTCGATACATACAGTGGTATTACGATGGAGTCTAAAACTTACTATTTAAGGCAGTTGGCTTTTCTTAGTAATTATTTCCAATAATTTTGGTCTATTTAACCTATCACAAGCTTTTTCATAATCAACGTAAGGTATATTTGTTTCTACATTATTTTCTCTCTTTTTCCAATATCTGATTGGAATGCCATCCATTGTCGATCGTCCTTTCCGGAAGCCATGTTTCTCATTTATAGTAAAACTGATGCAAAAGCTGTTCACATACATTTTAGAATACATTTATATTGTTTTGAGGCGAATAATATTTATAATTTTTACTGATGTGTCTTTTAGTTTTTTGTTCACGCTTAAATATTTTCTAGGTTCATTTGATACCCTGGTGGCATGGCTTTATTATACCACTCTTCGCAAATACTTCATACCAATGTTACTGCATGGAATGCTTAATGAAATAAGTCAACCATTTTGTCTCTAAGCAAATCTAGCATGGAACGGATTTTAAGATACAACTGACTTCCTCAGTTTGTGTTGCATATGGACCTTGTGGCTTCTAGTCTTATAGTCTGAGTGTTGCGGGACATTCCCTTCGTAAATGAACTATACCTATTTTAGAGAGATCTAACTCAATATACCATAGAATATTTCAGTATTTTGTATTCTGCTCTTTTTCAAAGTGCAGTTCTTAATCGATCACGGGAACAGAATCCCAGCTGTTACCAAAATGTACCTTCTGAGAAGTTTTCACATATAAAATCTTATTCATTGATCAAGTTTTTTTAAATTTTGTTTTGTAATGTTCTATGCATTCTAATGCGCACTCCCATTTACAATCTATAGATCTCTTGGATGTATTATTACAAACTGAGCATATGTATGCTGGTTATTCTAAACCTTGTTTTCTAATTTTAGATCTGAATATTTCTTTTCTAAGGCAATTCATCATTTTGTCTCAAAGATATCTTAAAGTTATAAAACTTGCACCTTTTTCAGTTTGAAACTGATGGACAATTATCTTCATTGTCTTTGATGACTTAATTCACTTGCATACTTATTATAAACGATTTAGTTAAATATTTCTTCTTATCATTTTCATATTATTGTAACAATATCAACAATATATTATGCAACAGAGGCTGCAATCTTTTCTCGCATCCTTTTCTTTCTTTATTTTTTATTTTTATTTTCTTGATGTTCATTGAGCATTTTGTGTGCTTGAAACAGGCTCTGAGCCGAATCTATTTGAACAACTTAAAATGCGAGTGTGATTACTTCAGAGCATCTAGGTTATCATCACCCCAAGATGGCAGAAGGGGACAGTTAAGATTTAAAAAAAAACTAATGTTTAAGACAAAAGGTATTCATATTACTACAGTACCTGCCACCTGCTCGCAAGCCTTCAGGTGTAGCTGGGAACTGAAGCGATGGATACTGACGCATGTGATATTTAAAGAGGGAACTGTTTGTTAGGTTATGTATGGATTGAAAGATGCGAAGGGAATGTTCCTACTACCGACCGATTCTTCAACTTACAACACTATACACTCGAAAAGCAAGTGTCTCTGCGATCTACTGATTTATTTCTATTCTGTACTATCAATATTATTTATAACTAGCAAGTAAATTACATACATATCATAGATTAAAAGTGATACACAGTTTACCTCCACTTTTTGTATAGATTTGCGGAATAAGACAATTACTTACCTATTCCAGCCAAAATTCCACATCGAAATCTCATCTGAAATAAAGCATAAGCGGGGCAATTTAGAAGAAAGAACAGTATAATTATGGAGCAAAAGACCACTAATATTTATAGGTCACGTTAAGTAAAAGATATCAAAACAAATTATTTCACCTAAAAGATACCATCCCAAACATTTTGTGCTACTTTTAATATTCCAAAGGAGGCTCTGAAGATATTTATTAAAATAACATTTGTTGAAGGTATTTCTCTAGCAAATAAAAATGTACCTATACGATACTACGAGAATTATTGATGGTTAAGATTAATAAAGCATAAAGAAATGATAGAGTGCTAAACAATTTCAGTATATTATAATCTGTTAAAGCCAATATATAATATAAAAAGTACAGGCCGGATATTCTGTAAAAAGTTGAAGAGTTTAATGAGTTCCGTTCAGTAAAATTGGTATAATCTATTGTACTTAGGGTATTTAAGATCTTGTTGAATTCAGTCAAAAGAAATCCACTAGCTCAAGGCACAAAAATGTCATGTATGTACGTTATAAAACAAATCACCGAGCGAAATATGAAGTTTCATAGGCACATAGAAGACTTCAATTTAACAATATAAGGAGGAACTTCATTGACGCTTCAGGGTGTAATCGGGAATTAAGTTGATAAAAGAGCATTATGTTTCTAAAATATGCGTCTCTCGCTTCGTGGGCCGCGCCGTGGCTCAGTGGTCAGACCGCTTGGCTCTCACCAAGGCGGCCCGAGTTCGATCCCAGGCGACCGCAAAGTGAGATTTGTGTGGACAACACTGCGCTGGGGCGGGTTTTCTCCAGGATCTCTGGTTTCCCCCGCCATCTCATTCCACCGGTGCTCCATCC
Source organism: Mantis religiosa (assembly GCA_030765055.1). Lineage (NCBI taxonomy): Eukaryota > Metazoa > Arthropoda > Insecta > Mantodea > Mantidae > Mantis > Mantis religiosa. The sequence continues at coordinate 153,174,251 of CM060952.1, read as the reverse complement.
TCATCTCATGTATCATCAGTTTCATCGCATGCGGTGCCGTATGTAGTAAAAGCGGGCGTTAAACACTACATATATTTTTTTCACTTCGTGTTTTACTTATTTGTGATCAATAATTGTAAGTCTGTGGTGCCTTAAGAACAAACTCGATTTTTTGTGTAATTTACGTTCTCCAACGTCACGTCATATCAAACGGTCAGTGAAATGAAAGAGTAGAGCCAGACTGACAAATTCAATGCCATAGCCAGAATTTGAACCACGGGTCTTCTGGTCTCCATCCAGCCGCTCTAACCATTTGAGCTACTATGGCCAACGTGCTGATATGACATTAAATTCTCCAACTGACTCGTGTTTTCCCCGGTAAACCACTAGGAGTTCTCATAAACACATGAGACAACTACCTTAATGGCGACTTACTATGCTGTAAGTACTTTAAGGCCCGGGCTTTATAGTTCGGACCACTATTAGGTACAATTAATGGAAATTATTTGTTCTTTCACACCGGCCGTGTGTAGGATGCACTATGAAAGAGTAGAGCCAGACTGAAAAATTCAATGCCATAGCCGGGATTTGAACCACGGATCTTCTGGTCTCCGTCCAGCCGCTCTAACCAATTGGTCAGTGAAATGGTTGAAATTATACTCAAAAGAGCCCAGGGTCCATTGAGCTTAGAGTTACCCGACATTCGTATTTGAGGATAAGGGAAACCCTCGGAAAAACCTTAACCAGATGATGCACCCTGACCGAGATTCGAACTTGAGAACTCTTGAACGTGAGGCAGACATGTTATCATCTACGCTACCGAGAGAGGCAGACCGAACTCGTATTATACATATTTAGTGCTCACCGTGAAAGTATATTGCGCGTACCATTTCAGTGATTCGCGGAAATATCATTACTATTATTTCTATTACTGTTATTACTTTTATTATTACTATTATTATTACGAAGAGAGTTATTTTAAACCGTAAAGTGATGAGCAGTTACAGCTTCTGGTGCTAAATTTCACATATTGTTAATACAACTTTCACAATCGACAATTCGCTGCAAATAGACCATTAGCCTCTGTAAAATTTATCAAAGTAACTTGTGTTTTATACCTTCACCCAACCGCTCCCCCTGAAAAAGGAATCTCACAGTTCACCACTGGAGCAACTGACAGCAGATTCGCCGGAGACTGAGATAAACAGATGACTTGCGAACGGAGCCATGACGGCTATTGTGATGTTGCTTTCCTTCTTGTTACATTTTATATAGGTTTGATAATATAATAGATAAATTAAAGATCACTATATTAAAAGAATTAATTATATAGCGCCTTGAAGGGTTCATTTATGTTAAAGAACCTTTCACCTCCGTTTTCGAAATATGCGATTTTTCTATGCAAAGATTTATAAACAAAACTGAATGAGGTAGACATATAATATCTAGCTTATAGCTAAGGCTACTTTGTAAAACTGTATTATTTGTGATGGGAAGAACCATTCTCTCTCCCTCTCCCCCCTCTCTCTCTTTGTGTGTGTGTGTGTGTGTGTGTGTGTGTGTGTGTGTGTGTGTGTGTGTGTGTGTGTGTGTGTGTGTGTGTGTGTGTGTGTGTGTGTGTGTGTGTGTAACATACCGTTTAAGGAAGAAGGATGTGACAGCTATCCTGCAAGAAACAGTATTGTACAGCAATTAGCAGAGAGATCAATCAAGAATATAGAAGTGTGTAAACATTTACTGTCAAAGGAATAAGTGTCATTAAACCGATGAAAATACTTATAAATCATCTGAAAGGTGTTTCAAGAAGAGGTCGAAAGTGCATGGTCTGATATAGAAATTAGGTTCGAAACAATATATGTATACAGTAATTGCTTGCACACGCTCATCTCTTCAGGAAGGTCATGTCTTTGTTCGCGTAGAGGGGGAGGGCGGAGTAGTGGTTATGATGAAATGCCAGTTATGTAAGCGATGTTCAGGATTCGGTGCCAACCAAAAATTCCGTGCTGTTTCGTGTTCAGGAAGTGAGTTTACCCCAGGGGATTCCCAGAACTGGTTCTCTCACTCCTTCAAAGTTACTGATTAGCTCTCCATACTGAGATAAAGCAGTCGCTAAACAGAAGGGACAATCTCCATCACTGCTTTACCAGCTTGCCCATATGATGATGCCATTGTTCCTATATCAAGCAAGGATGCCAATTATGTTTATCTGGTTTCCAATATCCAAGGTCTTCTTATGTTCCTTTAAGAATTTATTTCGAAACCTGTAGACAAAGTTTTAATTTCATCATTGCTCGCACTCAAAAATGGTTCAATTACTAGCACGATGACCAATAATAGTTATTTATATAATAGTTGTAACCTGGAGGCTATGTCAACAAGTGAATTAAGCGCACGTGGCTTGTTAGGAAACTGAAGATTTTAAGAAAGTGTGTACAGAAGGTAGTAATGACGTCATTCCTTAGCAAAGATTATAGGACGCCTGCCATAATTAGCTACTTGTATATGATTTTTAAATGTGATAACTACGTTTAAATTGTGCAAAGATTGCATAATAATTATTTATGATACAAGTGGGAAAAGGAGAATTTTATTCTGTGAGCTTGCGGAACGAGCAAACGAGTGGAGCAATTCCTGCTAACAGAATAAAATTACTTTGAACACGAGTAGCATATAGTATTTTTTGGACAGTACTGAATATTTTTACAAAGTGATTTATACAAAAATGACACACTTCTGTCTTTAATTATTCCCTTGGAAATTCATTCAATGGCTCAATTTTAGCAGTTTAAGCAGAATGTTCTGGAGTTTTTATTCCTTTTCACTAGATGTGCAGATGTTTATGTTTTATATCTAATTGCTATTGTTGGCAAGATTTTGTTCTAGTCAACGTGAAAATTCAGTGCACATTAAATCAACGACTCTTCCTTGTGAAGCAATCCTGGATTACAAATTTAAATACAAGTACTCAAAGGGCATACCAGAGAGAATTTGGTGTTCGCAGTCCTCGCAATCTAGGCATTTCCCATGTTGTTGACGTAAGAGCACTGGAGCAGTCACCCAAAAAGATGATGTTTGTTGCAGGAGACAGGGTACACTTGCTCAATGTGTCAGAGAGCTGCGAAAAGTGCAGATCTAAAGTCATACAGGGTTATGGTTGATCATCAGCTACAGGAACCAGATATGAATAAAATGCTGAATTATTGTCGTTGGTATCAGTTGCTCATTGTGCAAAATCCTGCCATATTGTTCAACACATGGTTCACAGATGAAGCATGGTCCATTTATCCGGTTATGTAAACTCATAGAACTCACAATATGTTGTTTTTGTTGTTGTTGTTTTGGCAATGAAGCCATTAGCTCTCTTGCCCTCCAATGTTTCTGTGTAGTGGGTCCAGCAGGTAGGGCTTCACAGGTTAAAAGATGTTCTTCAGTCATTTCCTCTTCTTTGTTGCAAAGAGGACAATTTGGACTTGTATAAATTCCTATTCTGTGTAAGTGTTTTTTGTATGAACTCACAATATTGGGCCATCGAATATCCAGATGTCATCCATGAAGAACCTATGCACCAGATTAAAATCGGAGTTTGATGCGCAATATCCACACAGAGAATAGTGGGGCCATTTTTTAACCAGACTGTGAAAACTACAGAGTTCCGAGTGATTTTCATGGAGTTTGTTGAGCAACTGGACGATTCAGAGCTGAGTCAAGGATATTTTCAGTAAGATGGCGTTACATCCATACATCAAATGAACCCATGGAGCTAATTTCAAGTTTGACGACCGGATAATTTCCAGGAACCTGTGGCCACCGAGATCTTCGGATTTGTCATCGCCGGACTGTTTTCTATGGGGTTACTTACAAGACATGTTTTACGCAACACGTCCCGCGACATTGGACAATCTGAAGCACAACATCACTCAGGAGATTCAAGTTACCGACAACAGGGTCCTACAACGAGTGGTCAGTAACAGAACGACGTGTTGAGTTGTGCCTTATGCATGATGGAGGGCATTTTCAAAATTTTCTATAGAAGTAAATAATCTCCCATAATTCCTGTACATGTTATGTATAATAAGTTGTCGCTAGCACAATTCGTTTTGAAACAATTAATGAAATAAATGTGTCATTTCTATATAAATCACTTTATCGCTATATTGCAGATAAGAAATATTTTGTGATACCGAAATTAAAGAATTGCCATAAGTAAAGAATCATGGTGGATTTTAAAGGAGTCTTGTATGTTTGTTACGACACGAACAGGTGCAATTGGTTGAATTGTTATAACAAAAGAAATGTAAGAAACAGTGTCCTTAGCAGATTTCTAAAGGATAGCACTTGAATTTGTTGAATGGGCTATTCTTCGGACCCTTCTTAATGGCATGACAAAATAGTCACAAAGGGAATCTTTGGTTGAATAAAGGGCTTCCAGAAAGTGAAAGTGACACACACCCCACGCGCAGCTGTGAGGACAGTCCACGGCGTGAGGCCGATTAGGGCAGTCAACTTCTTTTGTCTTGGTCGAGGACAGACCAGAAGTGATGAGAGAAGATGTTTGTCGGTTTATACGTAACTAATTAAGTATTATCGAGTGATAAGCATTCCTCCTTTAGTAACTTTAAACAGTGAAATTGGTAATCCTTGGTCGGCAACTACAAGTTGGATGTTCTGATAAAAAGAAGCAGTCAACAAACCAGTTTGAAACAGGCATTCCAGTCTCATTAAAACTATCCTTTTCATACATATCCACGCATACACTGAGATTAACCTCATTGCTTGACCCTGAGCTAAACATTGTTTCAAACTGTAGCGCCAAGTGGAACTCGTTGCTCGCCGATATATATTCGCTTCAAATTGTCGCCCCCAACGTGGAACACTTGCCCGCCAACATTAATTGCTTCATTTGTTTTACCTATTTCGTAGACATGAAGCTTAACGTGCTGCGATGTTCAATTATTATTGAATTATTAAACATTATTATTATTCAATTATTGCTTAGCATCAGAATTGGCAACATGATGAAACATTCTATATAAAATCTTACATAAAGGAGGCAATGAAACCAATAAAATGAAAATAGTGTGATAACACTAACCTTCAGAAACAGAATTTTAAATTATTAACGGGTTACAATTTCAATGAACCCACTGTTCTTTTGAGCAGTACTGATGTTTATAGTGCATTTACTGCAATTTCAAGTACTTAGTCCTTGTCTAGAGGAAGTAGGAATTGAAGTGTTAGTCACACTATTCATGATAGGCTTACTGCTTGAATTTGAAAAAATCTTTGAAGCAGGAAACAGTGCAAAAGAAGCCGGAGGTGGCTATATTGAAGTGTTGAAAAATTTTAACGCAGAATTATCTTCCTTTAACACTACTCAGAGATGTCCAAAGTCAGGGTTTTAACGTCATCTGTGTAAAAAGGTTATTTAAAGCTTTCTATAGCAGATTATTATCGCTAGATACGAGCCAGATGGCTCCGATGTATCGAGTGAGGCCCAAATTCGTATGAGCCGACTGTGATTTACGTCCATCTCACCTTTGGATTATGTGGTGTCCCTTTTTCAGTAGTGGGATCTTGGCAAGATTTCTCGTCTACCATATACTTTTTCTCGTTACTCTTTCACCTCTTCCCTTCTTAATTATATCTGCTTTTAGGTTTCATTGCTTATGTCGATGTCGGACAAATAGGGCGAACTTTTGCCCAAAGGAAACAGTATTCCACGTGGACATTAGAGGGTGCTTGTTGGGCTCGTCGCGCATTGAGCTCTCTCGTCAGCTTCAGTGTCGGGACGGGTATTCGAGCCTGGAATTACTATGGACTTACACGCATATTTCTGTGGACTATCAAATTTCTGTGCCTGGTCTGCTGTGGTTCATTTTACTCATCCGTTCCTCCTTGGGTGGTAGCCGCAATTGGTCTATGTAGGTCTGAATGTTCTCTGTGATTATCTTAAAAGTATTTGTCTATTAATAGTTTTTCTTATGTCTTACAATACTTATTCGAGAACCTTCTAATCCTGATTTTTCTGTTCCTATTTGGGCAAGAAATTCTATGTAATGTATGTTATAACTACATTGTTATAGACATAATTCCATTTCTTTACTAAACTTGTAACAACGTATATTTAATAAACGCACCACACTTTCCGTTTCTTAGAATGAGCCATATGTATCTGACTAATATGTCATAGGTTAACGGCACTAAGCATTTGTGTTCATAGTACACTTCTCAAATATTTGTTCAAAGTTACCATTCATTTTAAATTACCATCTTCAAGAATTTTGTGATCTTAAATTTCACTTTATTGGTGTGCTTCTAGATGATGCGAAGCTACATTCATTCTATTAAAATAAAATAAAAATTAAAGGCACATCTTATGACATTTCCTTCATTTTCTCCTAAAACATTTCTCCAGTAAGTGGGACATTTTGTTGAATGATTAAAGACCTGTCAATGGAAGCTAACTTTAAAATAAAAGGGGCTTATTAATCACATAGCTTTTCAGTATTGATATTTCTGCCTAATTCAGTTAATTTCAGGATATCTATAAATATACATAATTTAAACCCTTTTAAGATTAATTGTGCTACCATCATATTTATAAAAGTTGTAATGGAGCATATATCCAAAGTTTTAATAATGTGCTCACTACCTGGAATTTTTTCTTCCTTATACCTTTAGAAACCTCCTCAAAAAGGGGAGGCAACTAGGAGCCGAATGTTTAATTTGAGACTTTATTTCCAGCTTGTTTCTAAGCAGTAAAATAATCCATATCATTGGAAATAAATATTTATAAAAGAAAGTACAATCTTGTCCATGTCTATTGCATGAAATCTATTGCAATACTTTTAACTCACAAATATAAAGTCTGTGCTAAATATAATGCTAAATATGTTAGTATGATATTGTATGTTTTCTTATTTAATTAGTTAACTAATTTTAGCGTAAAAAGAGATTTGACCTTTTAACTAAGGTTTTAAGTTTTTCAGTTAGGTTTAAAAATTTTTATTTAAAGGATTTGTTAAGTAGTAAGGCAAATTATTAATACAATACTTATGTAAAATCCCCATTCAGATAATAGTATTAAGAACCAAATCTGAAACTATTTTCTATTGTCTTCTTTTTATGACAAGTTAGTAAGGAATAAATAAAATTTGATTATATCTTTAAATGAATAACACTTTGCATATTTAAATAAATAATTTTAATATCTTATTTTCAATTTTCAATGTGTTTCTCCATGCATAACACTCAATTATTTTATTCTATATGCACCATACATATTGTTCTTGCAAAAATATACGAAATTCAAATTAAAGTATTAATGATAACTTTTGAGTACTAAATATCTTAAAATATGGATAATGATGGACAACAAATAGTGATATCAAGGTCTAACAATTTCTAAATTGTTTTATAATTATAATAAATTTTTCATGTAAAATTAGTTATTTAGATTTAACAATTTTGTAACCAAGGTCAAGATAATATAATTCTGGTTTGTAATATATTTCTGTTCGGGCACTGGAATAAAAGGATGAAAATTCTACACACACACACAGAGTTTTAAGAATGAGGCGTAGACATGACGTAAGTTGCTGTTTATCCCATACAAAAAGATGCCAGATAAACATATATATACATATATACACATACATATATATACATCCTTTCACATAGGCTTAAGTATGAACTTAAAAAGCCAAATCGCTTGAAAACTTCATGCCATAGCGTGAACTTCAACTACGGACCTCCGGTCATTTGTGCCATTCCTCAACCGCTGAAGTACTACGGTGAATGTCTATATGGGCGTTTAATCTTTCTTGAGGTCGCGATTTCGAGGCGTTTTCCTAGCAGATAATGTTTTCTTTTAACATATGTATGGACTGAAGGAGCTATGTGCTCCATGCTTCGATGTTTTATGTGGGAAAATAGAAGTACTGTCAAAGACGTTGTGTATTCAAAACGTAGTGTCGGAAGGCGGCACAACAAAAAATAAAAGACTGTAGTACATCCTGCTTATCTTCTTAATCATGTGGAAGAAAGTATGAACAAGAAACAATTTAAGGGCAAAGGCACCGCTATCAAAACCGGAACTGTGTTGTGACGTATTTTCCTCATGTGGTTTCTTCAGCTCTCGATAATGTTAGACGAAGGATGAATGTGGTCATATCTTATTCGGGAGGCCCTTCTCAGGATGTTTCATCCCACCTAAAAGATGGCATCCTCCAAGGGGCTTCACAGAACCTCCTCATATCTTCCGCAAAAAGACAGGATAGGACTGATTTCTGATGACGATGCTTACACTTCCTTCCTCAAGTTGGACTTAGCAGACAGCTCGGCAACAGTGTAATAACTGTTACGATTAAAATAGTTTGCTAAGAATTGAGCTGAATAGAGGGGAAGTGTTCCATGATATCTCCTCGTCAAGCGTGCTTTTCCATCACTGTTATGCAGATACTTTGAAAACAAAGCCATGAAACCTGGACTGATACTGAAATAGTACCAAAGCATTCAATGTTTTGACAACAAATTTCAAGTGACCAAATTTCTAAGTGTAACAGCTGAAATAATAATGAAACGATGTTTGAGAAAGTAATTTTGGGAAGTAAACACTCAATGTTCAGGTTTATTTCCCAATATTTGCCAGTTACAAAATCGAAGATTCAATAATTACGAGTTTTCAATGGAACTCGATAATCATTTGAAAATAAGATCTAAAATTCTGAAAAAGATCACTTTTCACGTAAGGAGTACCTGTAAGAGAGAATTTAAGGCAATTCCAAGGAAATAATTATAAAATAATTAAGCATTAGCTTAGAGATAGTTTGAAATAGAATGACTTGTCCAAGTGATACTTCCCATGGCTCTCATTGGGGAGGTACCGAATTCAAATCCTTGCACAAGCAATTTAACCAGGGTACTAAACTGGATTTGGTATCCAATTTAATAATCCATCCTCAACCTAGGCAGAAAAATAAATATAACAATAAACGTCACATGAAAGCGACTGGGAACTAAGGCGATCTGTCTTCTCTATCAGCAATGAAAATTTACATTCTAAATAGCCACCAGTTCCGCTCTGTAGCTCTGTAAGTAGTATCTAACTGTTCCAATGACAAATCACTACCAATAAATCATTTCTAATGTATATGTATTTAAGAAATAACAATAATGGTATCCATTACAAAAAGATTGAGACGTAATGGCATAAGCCAAGTGAAAGCTGAATTAAAAAGTGTATGATTTTGTATCATATGTAATTATCCCTGCTTTGTTTTCTATATTGTTGTTCATATTGCCTGTACACTATAATATGTGTCTTATGTTAACTTTTGTACGTATATATGCAATTTAACTTTATACCTCTGGGCATGTTCAATGTTCACAGCCTTTTCTGGCTGCAAGTGAACCTACTAAGCGCAAATCAATCTAATCTAATCTAATCTAATCTAATCTAATCTAAGTACGTAGTGATAGAGTAAAATTGCAATGAATACCTAAGATTTTTGTTTTAGTTATTAGTACAGTAATGTACTAATTAGATACTATTATTAAAACACCTATGAATTACTGATTGGTCACTACGCAGTTCTGTGCATAACGTTATGCTGTCTATTTATGCGCTGCTTATATTTGCGCTTATTGCTTACTTGCTGTGGTACACTGAAGCCAGAGACCTGTTAGCGGTAATGTTGGTAACAAATAATAGCATTCCCAGTATACTGTTTAATCTGGCTAATGAATTTGTCACTAAGCTTCTCTCTTTGTGGGTACACCGTAGTTGTGAAACACTGGAGTTATAAAAACAGTGCAATGTGATTTTACTTTGAACATAAATTTCGCAGAATCCGAAACATACTCTGTGTGCTTAACAGCACGAGCAGGTTACATTCGACAGTTATATTAAAGTTTAATTACATATATTTAAAAACGAAATTAGTCGATATTTAACAGACTAACAATTTGGGATTTACTGAAGTCCATGTAACAGAGAATGAGATTTACTCTAGGGTTCGATACTCGTTAGCAATTTAATTTGTTTGTATTTGCCTTAATATGTACCAGTAAAATTACACTAAAAAATTCGAATGATGTATCCTGAATTGAAGGAACATCATTTTATATAAAATATTCCGCGCGCGCGTGTGTGTGCGCGCTTTATAAACATGAATTAACGGCATGCCCCATTACAAGTAATATTGCATGGTTTGCATTCTTTGGTATTCAAGTTATTTGGAAGAAGAACTTATAGTTTATATCCCAATATAAATGAAAGATTAAAACTAAAAGATATAGTACCAACAAGGTTAGATATCCAATACTTAACGGGACATGGACCATATAATGTGTACTTTAAGAAAATAGGAAGGTCTGAAAGCAGTAATTGTGATCGATGTAATTTAGAAGACACTCCAGAACACGCCCTATTTGAATGTCATAAATAAGATGAAATTTTGCATGAGGAAAGGAAACAGCTAGAAAGTAAATATGTTTGGGACGTAGTTAGAAACACAAATGACTTCAAAATACTTAAACCGGCAGCGGGGAAGGTTTCCAATATAATTATGGAGAAATATAAACAACAAGGTATAAGGGAGCATAATAACCAACTACTACAGGCCGGCGTTCGAAATCAGACACCTCAAACTAGCAGATCTGAGAGACTTAGACAACGTAATAGGACAGTGAGGTGAGATTTAATAAATAAAAGTTTGTAAAAATTCTTTCTACATATCTTTACCGTTTAGTTTACCTTGCAAATGTAAAGCTATTGATAGTAGTTAGTTAGGCTAATTTTTGTAATGTAAATATAACATGTTTCTGTAAAAACCATTTAATGTCTTAATGTAAAATTGTATTGTAAATAAGGTAATAATTAATACTGTAAAAATAGGACTCGGTGTAGCTTCTAGATGCTGAGACAAAAATAAAGCAGAATTTATTTATTTATTTATTTATTTATTTATTTATTCAAGTTATTTCCTGGTTTGGTCATATTTTATATCCTTTTAGTGTCTATTATCATCCTTATAATCATTTATATCACTCTCACTCTCGCAAATTTAACTCTTGTTTTTTTTACACTGAACTGCACCATACAGTCCTATTGAGTTACAGAATTATTGGAAGTCTGTCAGATATTTGGATACAAGCTGTTGGCCAGCTTCCTCCTCTTATGTGTGTGTGTTATGTGTGTGTGTGTGTGTGTGTGTGTGTGTGTGTGTGTGTGTGTGTGTGTGTGTGTGTGTGTGTGTGTGTGTGTATGTCGCACTTTTCGGTATTGGTTATCAACAGTCACACAGAAGACCAACGGAGACCTTTTCTGAAAATGATTTCTCATGGCTTCAGAAGCCCTCAGAACATGTTGCCTTTGGTTGTGAGGTAATGATCGTTTTACCTATGATGGGTATGTGCCAGAGAAAGTAAAGCTGATACCCTGGCAATTCACATGCAACACCTCTCCGAAATTGTATTCTTTTATTTGGGTGCTATTTTATGAACATTTGACACAAAACGTGTGTAATTTCTAAATGGCGCATGACAGCAACATTCAAACATTTATCCCTTATTGAATATTTATGCACATAATATTCATTTCGTATTATTTCATCTAAGAGTTAAAATGAAATGTTACAATCCATTACACAGAAAATGAAGCTAGTTACAGTGGAGTAATAAATATTATACAAATAAAAATATTTGCTAATTAACTTCCACTTATCTTAAGAAGTTAATGTTAGTACTTCTATCTTCTTTATACGAAATTAATTTCATAGACATTTTCCCACACCTTCAGTCAACACACTTCGTTGTCAAGGACACCATGTATTTACGTATTACCAACATCTAAAGACGAAACAAACCTAAAAACAGAATCAATTGCCGGGATGTCAAAATTCATTACGCGATTTTAATTTTTTAAAAAATAAAAATATACACATATTATTAATACTGCTTTAATTAATGGTTTAATAAAGACTTTATACAAAATAAGATTGAAAATTTTAAATATAAAAAAACTATTAATGATATTTCTACTCTTAAAAAATAAAAGATGATTATAAATTAAAAAACTGTGTTTACCATCCTTGGGTTAATAAAAATTTTCAATTTTTTTAAAGAAGTTAGTATAACTTTAGTTCCTCAAAATAAATATAGTATTAAAAATGAATTACAATTTTCTAAAACAGATAAAATTCGTAATAATAAAAAATATGGTATTTATCAATTTAATTGTTTAAATTGTGATCAGGTTTATATTGGAAAGAGGAAACGTAGTTTGTAAACCAGAAAGAAAGAACACTTTCGTAACATTAAATATAAACAAATTGATAAATCGGCCTTAGCAGATCATTTTTGGTCATTTAACCATTAAATAAATCCCGAAGTTAAATTATTAAAACAAGTAAATGTTCCCATAGTTTTAATATTGTGGGAAAAAATATTTATTTTAAAAAATAAAAATCGCGTAATGAATTTTGACATACCGACAATAGATTCTGTTTTTAGGTTTGTCGTCTTCAGATGTTGGTAATACGTAAATACATGGTATCCTTGACAACGAAGTGTGTTGACTGAAGATGTAGGCAAATGTCTAAGAGGTCGATCTTATATAAAGAAGAAAGAAGTATTAACATCAACTTCGTAAGATAATTAGATGTTAATTAGTAGATATTTTTACTTGTATTATAATCCATTGTTTGTTTTTATACAAAGTTTAGTAATAGTAACCAGGAGTATTATACAGGATGTTAACAACTACACCGAAATATTTTCAGAGCAAGGGATATGTCTTAAACAAGTAATTTGAGATAGGAGACTTATGGCCTGTTGGTTCAAATGTGGAACATAGGGCCATGAGTTTCTAAAGTACCAGTACACCACTGATAATGATAAAACTTGAGTGTACAGCACACGAAAATGAAGAGACGTGCCGGACAATCCCTCTGGCACAATGGTTATGACATTAACTTTCTAGTGAAATGTAACCGAGTTTGAGTCCCCTTAACATTTCTGTCGTTTTTGTCTTGTTTGTTTGGCTTTTTTAAACATGTTTTGTGTAATTTTTTAATTCTTGTATAAAGGTATGCATTTTACCTTCACGTTGTCAGTGCAATTCATAAAATCTTTGCAACAAAAGTTGAATCCTGCTTAATACCTTCTTATGCTGTACATCTAAATGGGGGGTGCATTAAAGGGTAAGTGAACTTACATAAAACAAGAGGTAAATGCAACTCTTTATGTCAGGTTTACAGGAACTGCTCAATATGGGAACCTGCGTTTTTAATAAAGAGTCAAGGAAATCATAGTAGTGTTATTTATTGCATGGGTCAATCAGATTTACGTTCTTAGCTGTGAATCACTCCATTTCTTCCTAATGGATTTGACGTATTGAAAAGACGAAGAAAAAATGAACTACAAGACAGGAACAGAAACAGGGACCTTCATAACAGCAATTTTCGAGATTACGTATTCGGCGAGGTAATCGCTGTTCAGTGTAGCACTGGAAGGTGATTAGTTTGAGATTTGAGAGATCTTTGAGGCATTAAATCTTGAGAACGCTAATACTTAAAGAATCGATATTTCTATACTCGGGAAGCAGTTTTAAAGACATTCTAATCCAATAATTTCACCCACGTTGTTTAAATACCAACTTATCGGCATCTGATGACAGTTAGGTTTAACACAATTAACTATGTTTAGCCACAGACCATGCTTTGCCTATCTCAATTTGCTTATATTAGTCAGATCTACATTCGCTGAAATTACTTCGCTATAGGTCATTAACACCCTATATATTTAGTTTGCATTCGGATTACGCCATGTTGAAATATTGCTGAAAATCAGTTGTTCATTACTCTGAATCCTGCAACAAACAACCACAGAGATTTGCAGGGAATTCACTGGTGGAAATTTAATTTATATATCGGTTTCGTTATTTCCTAGAACTCTGGACCATTTGAGGTGAACTGTTTCCACTTAAGCTCAATTAGCTTGATTACCATGTTGAGTATTTTCACGCAATGTAATATAACTGCAGTTATTACATTAATCATTATTGTATTCATTACAATTATTGCAAATAATTATAATAATATTAATTTCTAATTTTAACTGTTTATAAACGTTTATGAGTTTATATTGGATACTCAGAATACGTAGAAATATGAATCTATTAATTATTCTCTAATTGATACCACAGTTTAAACTACACTTCAATTTCAGATGGAAAAAAAGTGCTGAAGAATTTATACCTTTAAACTTCCACTAAATTAATTATTACACATAATTGCAGAAGTTCTTCTTGCGTATAATTTTTGTATTTAAAAAGTTTCATTACCTTTCGAGCATCAGTTTGATTTCTCGGTAATCTATTATTTTAACTCGTGTATGTTTTTTAATAAACGTACATTGCACTTTAATGAAATATAACAGCCATACAATCTAGAATGGTTGTTCATATGATTATCAAATTTTGTTAATATATTAGTTTATAACAGAAGTAATGTCCATCCTTCACCCAATAAATAGCTAAAGGAGACGAGAAACCTAGTCTCGGCTTATAACTGCAAAAATAAACCTTTATTGCGTTACACAGAAAATGAAGCTAGTTACAGTGGAGTAATAAATATTACACAAATAAAAATATTCGTTAATTAATGTCCACTTATCTTAAGAAGTTGATGTTAATACTTCTTTCTTTTTAAAACATCGATTTCACGAACATTTGCTCGCATCCTCAGTTATCACACTTCGTCGTCTTGCTTACTTCGTCGTCAAGGATACTATGTTTTTTTTTCGTATTACCAAAATCTGAAGACAAAACAAACCTAAAAAAAATCAATTTCCGGTATGTCAAAATTCATTACGCGATTTTTATTTCTTAAAATAAATATTTTTCCCACATTATTGAATCTATGGGATTATTTAATTATTTTAATAATTTAACTTCGGGATTTATTTCATGGTTAAATGACCAAAAATTATCTGCTACAGCCGATTTATCAATCTGTTACGAAATGTTACGAAAATGTTCTTTCTTTCTGGTTTCCAAACTACATTTCGTCTTTCCAGTATAAACCTGATCACAATCTAAACAATTAAATTGATAAATACCAGATTTTATATTTTTTGGAATTTTATCTTTTTTAGAAAATTGTAATAAATTGTAATACTATATTTATTTTGAGGAACTAAAGTTATACTAACTTCTTTAAAAAAATTCTGAAAATGTTTATTAACCCAAGGATGGTAAGTAAATTTTTTAAATTTATAATCACCTTTTATTTTTTTAAGAGCTGAAATATCATTAATAGTATTTTGATATTTAAATTTTTCAGTCTTCTTTTGTATAAAATCTTTATTAAAACAATTAATTAAACCAGTGTTAATAATATGTTTATATTCTTTATTAAATTCTTATTTATCCAGGGGTATATTTATTAATCTATAAATCAAACTATTAAAAACAGCAAATTTATGTAAGAAAGGGTTAAATTTTTTATCTTTTATGTAATTATCAATATGAGTAGATTTCCTATAAATACCAACATCTAAGTTATTATTATTTCTTATTATTTTCAAATCTAGAACAGGAAGAAACACATTAATTTCAGTTTCTAATGTGAATTTTATAGATTTATCTTGTAAATTTAGTAATTTTAAAGCATCATTAATTTGCTTTTCAGGAAAAATAGAAAAAATATCATCAATATATGCATACCATGTTTTGAAAATCAAAGGAAAAGCTTAAGTGACTTGAATTTCGAAATAAAACTCATAAAAAGATCAGCAAGAAAAGGTGAAAGAGGATTACCCATTGCTAAGCCAGAAGTTTGTTGAAAAAATTCACCATTAAAAGTGAAAAAATTTTGATCCAAACAAAAATCAGAAAGTTTAGCAAAATAAACTATTAAGTCCTGATGTAAATTTACTGTATTCAACCACTTTTTTAAATAAATTAAAACGTTTTCTCTAGGAATACTAGGAAATAAGGCAGTTACATCAAATGAAATAAGTTTATCAGTTTTAGATAATACAACACTATCAATCTTTTTTATTAGTTCAAAACAATCTTTAATACTTAAATTTACAAATTTATCAAAATTACTAAATATTTTATGTAACCATTTAGCTAAATTGTTTTTAAATTTAACAAAAATTACACACAAAAAATAAAAAGTTAAGTTAAACAAAATTTTAACATAAGTGGACATTAATTAACAAATATTTTTATTTGTGTTTTCTTTATTGCGTATGCGCGCCTCAGTAGCGTGGATGTAGCATCTCTGCTCACGTTCAAGAGGCCCCGAGTTCGAATCTCGGTCTGAGTGAGTTACTTGGATAAGGGTTTTCCGGGGATTTCCCTTATCCTGAAAGACAAATGTCGGGCAACTCTAAGCTATAAGGACCCTGGACTCATTTGAGCATCATTTCACCAATTGCATTCATCGTCCGATATGACTTAACGTTGGAGGACGTAAATTACAACAACAACTATTTATTGCGTATTTGTAAAATTTTCTGAATATGTTTATTATGAACATTTCAGACATTTTAAAAACTATATGTTGAAACTTTGCATAGAAATATTAGAAAATATTATTTTTTCTGTGATGTATACACTAACGTGGGCTCAAATGAGCCCAAAGACTACAGATCTTAGAGTTACCCGACATTAGTCTTTCAGGATAAGGGAAAACCCCGGAAAAAGCCTTATCCAGGTTTCTCACCCTGACCGAGATTCGAACTGGGGACCTCTTGAACGTGAGGCAGGCACGGTACCATCTACGCTACCGATGGCGTACATACATAGACATATGGACGTGTACATGAGTATATCTTTCTAGTATAAGTGGTGTAAAACTTTTCTGTATGCTACTAAATGCTTATATACGAACCTGTAGCTGACAAATGAAAAATATTTCGGGTAATCAAAAATGTATAATTGGCAAAAAAAAATGTCACTTTGAGTTATCTGCTACTAAGTCTGTCTTATAAAATCACTGCTTGCTAATGAATTTATTTAAATAGGGAATTAAGAAGTTCCTTGTAAGATTTTAATTTTTTTCGTAAACAAAATTAATAGTATTTATTGATCGCTTTGTATTGTAAACTAATTCGACAAACATTTTGTGCTTTAAATAAATCCCAGCTTTTTGAAGTAATGATTGTGTTTTATCAGATTTATTTCTTATTTAAACTGGTAAATTTAGCTGTTTATTTCAGTTTCTTAATCCATAATGTTTATTTCATTACTGTTGCTCTCTCTCTCTCTCTCTCTGTCTCACTTTCTGTCACTTTCTGGTAATTGAGATCTTTGCTAACAAACAAAATATTCTCCCACTCTCTCTTTCTAAATAATCTCACATAATTACTTTTCTAAACGTGTTGATTTTTCTATTGACCACACATCTAACCATGTATTTCTAACGAAGTCTAAGAATAGAAGTATTTAAAGAGAACTCAGTAAATACTTGCACTCCCCATCATAATGTAATGGAAGTGTCAATAAGCACTTCAATAACAGCCAGCCCTTCGAGCTGAGAACTTAAGGTTTATAAGAAAGCGAGTATCACCGAAATATCTTAACTTGTCATATAAATGCATTATCAGTTTCTCCACAGAACACTAATCAGTAACAGTGATAATCAGTTTGAGAAAACAGCCAATTTTCTTGCCTTAAGATGCTGTTGTAGTTATGTAATCGGTTTTATTTCTCTTATTTTCTGCGCTTCGGAATTAATGGGATGAGTACTTCAAACACATTTGACAGAGAATAAATAATAACGTTATCTGGAAAGCGCTTAAGGCAAGATTATGTAGCATTATATTTCAAGTCGCATTTTTAAAAGAATTGCATCTTCGATAAAGTTGGAGACAGATGTGTCATTGCCAAGAAGCTGAAAATAAAGAGCGATATTGTATGACACAGACACACGTGGCAGTTGGCGGAAGTAATGATTACGTCTGCTTCTCTGCCGATGCAAAAACGGAGCAAAATGGCGATAAGATAAATTTTCCCCGAGATTCGAACTGTATCTACTCTTAGAGACTCCTGCATGTAATGTTTCCAACGTTTAAGGGAATAGAAACATTTGATTTACAAACATAAACCGACCTTACCTGCACCTCATTTGCTGTAGGAGAGAGTTAATTTGAACGTTTCAGTTATACATCCGTAATGTGTTAAATATCAGTAAGTCGTGATTATATAACGACAATTTAGAACTTCACTAAGGGAGAAATTATACCACATTTCAATAGGTAACGTCTCTTTCTATCGCTTTAAAATATTATAGCAGCAAATTAATATAGAGAAAATTACAATAATTATAATCATTTGGATTTTACTGGTTATTGGAGGAAGAATTAAACTGTGGACAGAAAATGGAGCAGATAGTTGAGATGTTAGAAAAGATCGCCAAAGAAATAAAGAAGAAAGAAAGCAGAATTGGTGAGACAACGGTAGAAAAGTTTCATAAGAACAAATTGAGAAAATTTGAAGATGAGGTAAAGGCAGATTGCTACGGCTGGAAAAGTTAGAGGAAGGAACCAGGAAGCTGAACTTGATTATCTTTGTTATGGAGGAGAAAAGGAATAGACGAGCTTGGCAGGATGTAGATGTCCTATTTCAGGAGAAACTAACACTGAATCTGTTGGATTGGGAAGTTGATAATTAGGCTAGAATAGAAGGAAAAGGCCTTAGACCAAGACTTATAAGCAAAACCTGCAAAAATAAAATATAAATGGGAGGTACTGAGCAACAGAAAATAATTATAAGGAATATTGAACAGGATTTGGGAAAGAAGCAGAGAGAATTAAAATCAGTACCATTATTGGAACCTGACATTAATGTGAAATGGCTTGAAGGGATATATACTCCTACAGTAAAAAACAAAACGCTACAATGGTCAAAGATTTGGAGAGTACATGAAGTATGGACAGAGGTGGACGTTATTAGCAGATTCTTCTGTAAATATATTTTAGGCCTGCCAATGGGATCACCTGTCCTGCACCGTGGTAATAGTGGGCTAAGGCAGTATCCTTGGTCCCTGGCCACGGAAAGCGACCCGGGTTGGATACCACCCATGGGGTGTGGATTTTAAGTCCCGGATTTAGGACCGCTGCCCACTCAGCATCGTGAGGAAAGTGAGGAGCTTACGATAGGCAAGCGACCCTGGCCAAGAAAACCAACATTCCGGCCGGGGATGCCGAGATGCTAACCATATCTCCTCCCGGTATTGGTGGATGATCGCCCACCTCTGCCGTGCGTAAGTGAGCGTGAGGTCGGCAGTCGGGTTAGTAGGCCTTGGCCCTATTAGGGCTGTCGCGCCAGAGTTTATAATTATTTTATTATTGGGATTACCTAATGGGTCAGCACAACTAGAGTTGGGAGGACATTCAATCTGGTTAAAATTCCTTAGAGATAATGAAATATTTATGTAGAGTTGCCAATAGAGGTGAGCAATATTATTAATAAATGCTTTCTTGTGCAAAGAAGAAGCAATTGGGAAGGATCTTGGATACATAAAGCACGGGCATTGATGGAACAAACAGGTATGGGTGATATTTGGAAAAATAGGGAGTATTGTTATAGAAGCTTTTGAAAAGAGTATAATTAAGATTTTAAGATATTGATAGTCAAGTTATTTTTGCTAGTACAATGAAGTAAAGCTCTTTAGGAAATATAGGAACAGTGTGGAGGAGAGAAAACTGCATAGAGATGTACAATAAGCTAGAGCGATGTAATTTACGTCCTTCAACGTTGTTACAACGGAGGGTGAATGAATTGGGTGAAATGATGCTCAAATGAGTCCAGCGTACATGGAACTTAGAGTTACCCGACATTCGTCTTGAAGGATAAGGGAAAACCCCCGGAAAAAGCCTTATCCATGTAACTCACCCTGACCGAGATTCGAACTTGGGACCTCTTGAACGTGAGGTAGACATGCTACCGAGGCAGACCCCTGGACTAGAGTTAGCAATTTGAAAGGTAATAGACATGATAAGGATAATGGGATATGCCCAATGTGTGGAGAAGAGGATACAGATTGGCACAGTATACTAAGTTGCAATCAATATAATACAAGGGATAGAAGGAACAAATTTGCCAACAAGAGTGTCAGAGAGGAGGGAGAGTATTATAAATCAGGACAATGTTCACTGTCGAGAGAATAGTGTAAGAAAAAGGAGAGTATTAGGGGAAATTCAGAGAGAAATGGTTAAGTACGACTATGAATAACCAACAATTAAGGGAGGAGAAACTAGAACAAGGGATATAAGAGAGCAGAGGGTCATCAATACATGGAAATCCAGGAATTGTGTGTACTGAGATCGTAAATTAAATAATGTAAGCAAACAGGAGGGGTACACTGCGTGTGAATAAGAGAGTTTATTACTGCGTGCTATGGATATTGTTAATGGTAATGTATCTATGAAAGTATATATGCATGAATAAAAATGAGAAGTGAATATTCTATTGTATTGTATTATATCCTAAAATATTATTTATATCCCCAGTAGGGAAAGAGGAAAATTAGGTAAAGACCTATAATTCCTGATTTCGACATTACTTTCCTCTGTATCTTCAAAAAGTAATTTCTGAAATTTGAAGTATTATACCAAAGTAGTTTTATATTAAATGCATGCCAAGTAATTTTATAAATACCACATACTTAAAGGTTTTAAAATCGATTGAAAAAAGATAATTAGAATAATACGGTCATCACAGAATCATTATGACGAACACGAATGTGCAAAGTGAAAATAAGCACACTAAATTCAAATGAAACAGTGATCTCTGAAAAATTTAGCAAAGAAAGACGAAATGCGTTAAATAAAAGGTTTATGAATTTCCAAAGCATATGCGAAATGCAAATAAGATCAAAAAAAGTTTAATATATCGGACAGCCAACATAAAAAATGAAAACAGAAGCTTGTATGAAAGCATAAAAATACACAGTACCAGGTTTAGTATATATCCTCTATAATAACTGTTGCAGTGATCAGAGTTTTGGGGTTAAGTAATCAACACTTACAATGTTTTACTATGGTGTTTTTTTTTTTTAGTTAGTTACAGAAAAAACTTACAGAACTCATCTGCGTACTGAGGTTTTTAGAAAATGTAATATATGTTTATATAAGTTTTTTTTTCGTAGAAGAAAAACGCTATCCCGCTCGTAAATACCCGGAAATGGGTCGCCAGACTTTGCATTGTGCTGTTAAAATTCGCGACTTTTATAAAACTAATTCGTCTATTCCTATAATTCTGAATGCTTAAATTTCGATGTATCGCTTTATTTATTTAGTAGGTCTACTTAGCATGGCAGTAACAGTTTTATTAACTCTTTATATTACAAAAATCTTTGTAATACCTGCACCATCATGAACTGAAGAAAATAAATCCATCAACTAATTAATTTGATCCAAAACCTCCGAGAATATAGAAACAGTGGATTAAGTGTCTTTATCCTGTTGTGCAAAATGACCGAATCTATTATGTTCTTGCATATTAGAAGTGCTACAGCCGATTCTTTTTTTTTTCTTTCTTTCTTTCTTTCTTTCTTTCTTTCTTTCTTTCTTTCTTTCTTTCTTTCTTTCTTTCTTTCTTTCTCCCCATTATGGTATTTTCTTTTTGCCCACACCAGAGTCCCTCAGTTTAAAGGTCCTACATCTCCACTACTTTTTAAATGTGGAAAGCAAACATGAGAACAGCGCACTCTACAATGTCTCTCTTGTCGCATCACGTGATTAGAAGAAACAATTGTTTTCGGGTGTTCCCCAGCTCTTCCGGACAAGTCATCTCCGCTGATATTGCGTAATGCTCCGAAATAAAACTGATGTGCGGAAGTACTCGAGATGTGATAAAAGTGTTCCCGCATCACAGGAACAAAATAAATGTAGCTATGTATACTTAATCCTCTGTGGCAGGCGAGCGGAGAAAAAGGTCATCTGATTTTCGATTCTGTTTCCACGTAATATTAAAGCTCTCTCCCAGTTCAAAAGGGCTTAATATTAAAAGTACATTACTCTTTACTCTCCTTTCAGCGGATAATAATCAGAAATTGATATTAACTCCTCATTCCTAGATGCAAAGGTGGAATTTATTAATGCTATGGTATATTTTAGAGATGATTGTTTGTTATTGCGTAGACAAAGTAGGTCAGTAAGAAGAAAACTGCATATTTTATTTATGCACCAATCTTAATACCTTTTTCCTTTGCATGTAGACATTCAAATGCACCATGAAACGACTTACACCTGCACTTTATACTATCCAAACCTTTCATTCGCTTCAAGAACCCTGTTTGACATTGTTATCTTTCGTACATGATTATTGATACATTGATTTTTATTTTAGTTATCAGATATAGATAATTATTTAAAAAATGGTCTTCCCAATCTTTAGTAGCTCTCATAAATTTTATCACAGTTAACAGCTACAATGTTGGGCCACTCCCTGCTTTCTGCGAGTGTTGCGTAATCAAACCTTAAGTTTTAACCTAACTATAAAAATGTGTTTCTTGAAATCGCATGAAAACATACATTTTCTGAATTGTAATCTTTCCACACGAATAGTGATATACAGTTTTTGTCAGTTATCACATTTAGATAAGTATTTAAAAAATGTACGCCCTAATCTTTGAGAGGTCTCGTAAATGTTATCACTAAATAGCTTCAAAGTCCCTCTTGGATTTTGGCGAGCATATAGTGTTACTAGAAAACTATGAACAACTAACACTTAGATAGATAGAGTCAACATGAAAAATTCAATGCCACGGCCGGGATTTGAACCACGGATCTCCTGGTTTACGTCCAGTCGCTCTATCCCATTCAGCTACAGAGGTCGACATAAGTATTCGAACGTACACATATTTATTACTTATATTATTTTAAACCTAAGCATAGTAAGCAGAGCCCGCTTCGGTAGCGTAGATGGTAGCATGTCTGCCTCACGTTCAAGAGGTCCCGAGTTCGAATCTCGGTCAGGGTGAGTTACCTGGATAAGCTCTTTCCGAGGTTTTCCCTTGTCGTTCAAGGTGAATGTCAGGCAACTCTAAGCTGTATGGACCCTGGACTCATTTGAGCACCATTTCACCCAATTCATTCACCGTCCGATATGACTTAACGTTGGAGGACGTACAAAAAGCTTGAGTCTTCTATTAAACATATAAAAAGGAGAACTAAAACGGTTACTTTAAAACTGGACATAAGTATTCCAACAGAGGGAAGCTAGTATTTAGTTATCGTCCCCTTGGTTTGAATTACTGCTGAAAATCCTTTGGGCATTGTCTGTATGTGTTGTTTAGTGACTGCAGAATCCATATTTCTCCAGTTTGAAGAAGTTCTTACAGATGGTCCTTGCTTCTGATGTGATGCTTCCTCACAAACTCCTCGAGTTCTTTCCAGATGTTTTCTATAAGATTTAACTCTGGAGATTGAGGCAGTGTCTTCAAAGTGTGAGGAGTGTTGTATACGATCCAAAGCCTTACAATTTCAGCAATATGATTCGGATCATTGTCCTGCTGGACGTAATAATCATGCCCTAATCCCAGCTTCTCGGCACACATTTTAAGATTGTTTCCAAGAATCTTCTTGTATTCAAATGTGTCCATGATCCCATCTATGAACACTAGTTCACCAAAGCCAGATGAAGCTACACAGCCCCATACCATCACACTACTGCCACCATGTTTCACTGTAGCTACCATGTTCTTAGGTTCCCATTCTCCATTTGGCATTCTCCACACTTTAATTGATAGAAATTGAATTTTTCATGTTGACTCTATCAAAGACCTTAGCCTATGTACGGCTATGTACGGTCTAGTGTAAAGAAATGATTAATTTCTATCAATTAACTAAAATAATAAGAGTTAAATGATAAAGTCTGGGACTCAAGTACAATAGTAAGTCGCCAGAAATTATGTATCTCTGTTGCGAGAACCCCTAGTGGTCTACCGGGGAAATATACGAGTCAAATGGGGAATTTAATGTCAGGACGTACGTTGGCCATGGTAGCTCAAAGGGTTAGAGTGACTGGACGGAAACCAGGAGATCCGTGGTTCAAATCCCGGCCGTGACATTGAACTTTTCATGTTGACTCTATCTATCAAAGATATTGGCCATTTACGGCTAGTGTAAAGAAATGGTTAATTCCCATCAGTTAACTAAAACAATACTTTAATTTTGAAAAAAAAAAAATTAAATCTAAGAAAACACTATTCTTCGGATGTCAAAACGTACATTTCCCGGTATATAAGACTGAAATCAAAATTCTAAAACTAATTTATTTTTAAAATTATAACAAAGGTCTTACTTTTATTTATTTAACTACAGTGGTGGGACCAAAAACCTAGCTTTCCACGGGGCCTTAAAACCCTCATAGTTACTCACTCCACAATTAACTTAATTTTTCGAAGATAAATGAGATTAAATACCTAGCGCCCAGAGGTAAAGCTACTAGTTTCATGACTCATCTCAGGAACTATTTAAGACATACTGACATTTTTACAGGATGTAGCAGCATGTCATGAGTTCATTATTTTGATATGTAGATTAGTGCACTCCAATGTCATTTATTTAGAAACATATGATCTATCTCTTAATTTTCATTTTTACTAAAATTTATTAGCAATTAATTTTTTAACTTGACCAGAAATTATTCACGATATAACATGTCAATAAAACCACAAAAATGGTGCTTTCGTTACCGTCTTCAATAATTCATTAAAGAGAGGGTAATTTATATAAGAAAATTCTATTTTGAGAAGTAACCGTGCAAAGCTAAATGGGAAAAAGAAACAGAATTTTCATATTGATAAACCAGCACTGGAGTGCCCATTCTTACTGAAAGCTACAAGTGATTTATATGCCATTTTTAATTCAGTTGAAGAATGTAGAAAAGCTATAAAATTGATTCATTCATCACAACTGTCATCCATTATATAAAATTTATTCAAATATATCTTGTGTTAGTCAGATGTTATTACAGTTTATTTTTAATACACATTTTCTTATTTAACTATTATTAACTTCACTCCTGTTTATTGTTATAATAAATCTGTATTTCTACTGTATTTTCACTGTAAATGTGCGAATTTATTTGTTTTGTTTATTTTTGTAACCTTTTTGTACTGTTTGTTTTATATTTCATTGTTGTCTCAATAATGTATTAATTATATTGTGGTTGCTGATAACCTTAGTTGTTTTAAAGCGACCTTAAATAAATGAAAATAAACTTTATAAATAAATTATAATACACAAATGACGTTTAATCAGTTTCGATCTGGTGAGTACCACATTAGTCCTACAGTTGCTTCTGATCTTATAAATTTAATCTTATATGAAGTAGTTCTTTTGCATAAACTCACGTTTTACGTAATTGTGAATAATGGTGCGAGGTTATGCAATTAAAGAGTTTCTGATGTTGCATGACTCGAACCGTTGTCTCGAAGCAGGTAATTAGTCGCCAGGTGGTTTGTTCCGCTCATGCCAGGTGTTTTAGATGCTACTAATCTTCAGTTTTTCAGACAGACGATTTTGTGACGCTTTTTAATCCTCTGCGACATCTAACTCATGTGAATAATACGCTATACTTAAAGCATTATTTCTGGTAAATTTAGCGTTCAAACTTTGAAACATCTTTAAGCTGTTTCTGTCTAATTAGAAACTCCAACGATATTTTGAAGTAAACGTCATTAGGTTTAACATAAATACAACTAAAATATATTTTCCTGTCAAATAACAGAACACTTACACCGGAGCTTATTTTAAAAACTTAGTGATTTAGTATCGGACAATTCTAAGGGGAGGGTGGTGTATAACATTTCTATATCGTACGTTTTGAATGATTCATTGATTTAAGTAAGCTCTAGTCTCATACTTTTATGTATTTAAATATTTTGTTTAGAAAATTCTACAAATTAAACATCTAATTTATGGAAATTGAACGGCTTTCCTTACCCGCTATTTTATGATCCACACTATATCTACACAGCATTCACATCAAAGCCTTTTAGTCCTCTGGCACCTACAGATACTCCAAAAGTATTCGTCTAATCAGAGAATATAGAATATAACAAGCACAATCAGAAAAATATAGATAAGAAGCGAACAATAACTATTTCCTTACATCGGTTGATAACTAGATATAAAAATAAAACACAATTTGGGCTAATACGAGGGCTTTTCAATAAAGAATGATCATAATTTTTTACGGTCATAATTTTTCGTACTAAAATTCAATCTTATTATATTCTGTTAGCTTAATGTAAAACAAACACGCCGTAATAGCTCCATTGTCGGTATTCCTGGTTCCCGCCTGTGAGAAACAGGCTAGTTCAGATATGTTCAGTATCGCCTACAGCTGAAATGGAGGTAACATGCAGTTAAAGTTGACGTTAGAGGAAGATCCGGTGTTTCTTTCAAACGTAATCATTGCTGATGAAACTTGGTTACACCATTTTGATACTGAGAGCAAACAGAAAAGCTCAGTGTGGAATTCTCCTTCATCACCAACCCCCAAAAACGCAAAAGTGGTTGCTTCTGCTGGGAAAATTATGGCCATCTCATTTTTTGATATTCATGGAATGTTTTATCAGCATGTTGTACCTGCATACACATCAGTAACTGGGCGATACCACAGGGATGTCCTAAAAACATTGCAAGTCCATATCAGGCGCAAAAGACCACATTTCCGGGAAGCAGGCTGCATGCTGCACCACGATAATGCGCGGCCACATATTGCCAATGTTGTTGCTGAATATCTTGCAATAATCAACGTGAAGTGCATTCCCCACCCTCCCTATAGTACGGATTTAACCCCATGTGACATGTTTCTATTCCCTAACTTAAAGAAACGCCTTCGTGGGAGGCATTATCCATCATCACAAGCAGTTGTGAAGGCTGCGGAGGCGATTTTGAAGGATTTCTCAAAAGATGGTTTCCAGCATGTCGTTGAAGACTGGCAGAAACGCCGAGACAAGTGCACCGCATTCAGGGGAGTCTATTTTGAGAAGAACCATCAAAATAATGAGGGATGAGTAAAGACACGTTGTCAAAAAAAAATTGTGATCATACTTTATTGAACAGCACTCGTATGTTGGTTAATCAGTGCATAGATCTACGTTGTTTAAAATATTGTCCAATTAGATGTCAAGCAAGTATTCCGTCTAGTAAACAAAATTCCAGGTATGGTGCCTCGCTGACACACCCCTTCCCTTTTTTATACAGTTGTGTTTCATCCACTGACAGTTCCATCTCTGTTTCCATAGCCGTTGACTGCTATTGAAATATGTACAAGTACAGTAAAGAATGCAGGTTTGAGCAGAACAAAACTAACTAAAATCAATCAAGAATCTGTTTTGCTGCAGTTCTATCGGAGATTGAGAAACGACAGTTACTTAGAGAAGTCAAGAAATATCCTAAACGAAGTGCTCCAAAACTTGCTGTTGCAGTTCAAACATACACACAGGGATGTCCGTTTAAGCAAAAACGATAAGAAATGTGCTTTATAAAGCTGAGTTTGGAGCCCGAACATCGCGTAGAAAACCAGTACATAAGTAAAATCAACAGAAAGAAGCGAGGTGCTTTTGCAAAAGAACATAAATACGATGGGCTTTATTTCTGGAAGAAGATTGTATGTACTGATGAGAGTCAATTTGAGCTCTTTAAGTCAAAAGGGTGAGTAATAGAGTGGAGAAAAAATAATTGTGGTTTTGAGGAGAAAAGTATAACAGCTCCAGTTGAACATGGAGGCAGTTCAGTACTTGTTTGGGGCTGCATGAGTGCAAATGGTTTGGGAGATTTGTGTTTTATTTATGAAATTATGAACCATAAGGTTTATATAAACATTCTAAAAACACACCTGTCCAGAAGTATGAATAATATGGGTCTTTCTGAGGATTATATTTTCACACAAGATAATTATCCAAAACATACAGATCTAGATGCAAGGCTATTCTTGTTGTATAGTACTCCACGATGGATGCCTTCACCACCGCAATCCCCAGATATGAATCCAATCCAGAATTTGTGGAATATACTAGACAAAAATATAAGGAAATATCAGATATCTAATATAACGGATCTAACGAACGTTCTACTAGAGGAATGGCGTAAAATTATAGTGAAAGCAACACTATCTTTAGAGAAATCCATGCCAAGGAAATGCAAAAGATAAAGAGGAATGGAGAGCCTACTAGGTACTAACCGTAACATTCTACACCAGTTTCGGAATGCAGATGAATACTTATTTTGTATCCTATACTGTACATCTTTACTTTTGAATGCCTAACTATGTTTATGTGAATAGATACTTTGTGTTTCTTTATTGCATTCTCTTTTACACTAATCAATAAATAAGTCGGTGTCCCTGTTGTACTTTATTTTAATGATTTTCCACTCTCCATACATCCTTAAACATAAACTCATGCATTAGAGGAATACTTTTTGGAGTAACTGTATCTACAGGTGCAAGTATTCCAATTCATTCAGAAATTTTATGTACATGTTTGTAGAAACAATTATTTAAAGGATTCAGGCAAAAAGAGGCATCGTTTTAGAAAATATCTCTCACTGTCACTCTCTCCCTACACCTCTCTCTCTTTCAATGACACTGCATTTCATAAAAGCTATTTTAATGTTATTTAGAGCTTATATCTTAGGTGGAATGAAGTAATTCCTCTACCTATATTTTAAATGGCAAAGTATAGTGATAATAATAGTAATTTGTAATTTATTTCTCATCTTTCCTTTTACAACATCAAATGGAAATACAAAATCAAGATTACAACTATAAAATCCATACTGAAAAATGCCACATATTCCTAAATTCTGAAAATCCTATCATGTTGCCCACCATTGACTAATAATTCGGTCCCCATATACCTAAGACTAGGTTTTTGGTATTAGAGGCCCTCTACTCCTTTTTACAGATTTTGCCATTTCACCTATCCCACTCTATGGTTTCTCTTAATTGTTCTTAGCCATCTCTCTCTAATTTTTCCTAAATAATTCCCTATATTTCTCCTGTTCTTTTCCCCTTTCACTGACAAAATTTTTCTAATTACTACTTCAGCCTCGAAATTGTCCCATTTACGTAGCCAAGCCTGCTCTCAACATATCTTTGTTTGACTACAATATAATATACAATGGAAATCTGCATTCTCTTCACTACACAATAGACATTTATCTAGCTCCCTCTCTTGATCTATACCTTTCAAGTTTCTCATTCCTGTTCTCGCCCAAGCAAAACCTTCTCGCTATGGTGAAGGTGAACCTTCTCGCACAACTCTTCATAGGAGCTAAGATAACTCGTTTTTAATAACAACGGAGTAAAGTGCACCCGCAAGTCAGGAATTTTTACTTTTCTCTGCAAAAATTTTCTGTTGATTTATTTACTGAATTTAGTCATTTAATGATAAATTAAATTATATTTGGTTGAAGTGTACCTTCTCAGTGTCTAAACTACATATTGTACTTCATTATAATGTTTATAAAAATTAAAGTATTTGTAAATGCTTTAAATGTTTACGTACTGCTAAGTACAAATTAGTAAACATAAGCCCACTACAACTCTATTGTTTTAAAATGAATGACCGTACATTGAAGTTCTAGAAATGAATGCACAGAAATGTGCCATGTTTCGCACTTTAATCTTAGAATTATACTTCCATTTCGACGAGGCAGTTTCAAAACTTAGGATGTATGAAGCTGCTATCATTTAATCAGATTACTTAAACATATGGTATTTTAATGAAACCTATAAGAATTTTGAGATAACCAAAATCATCGAAAACATTTCTGTAAAAATTTAGTGTTTTTTTTTTTTCGGAGGATTTACTTTTAAGCCCTTATCTCAACTTTAAAGGTTACTGAAATTAAATGCTACGTTGGCATTTATCGTACTTTTCATTTTAGCGTTAAGCTATTCTCAGGGACACAGACATTTTTCTTTAAAAGCTGAAGGGAAGGTTTGGAAGACATTATAATACATTTACGTGAAATCTCAAAAATCGAATTTTCGGATGGTATACTCCACTTCCTCCACTCACTGCAAATACTAAGTGGTAGAGGAAATAGAAGACAAATAAACATAAAAAAACGAAACAAAAAAGGGAAACTAACCCACATTTGAAAAGAGGAAATTAATTATATGAAATGCAAAAGAAAGACAAGTCAGTTCAAACTACAGACTCATTTCCGCCGGCGAAAGATTCACAGATAGCCGAACATTATGTGGACTTTCGTGGAAAACAGGATGCGATGGAACTTCACGGGTACATCCGAGGAAATGTAGGAAAACACGGAGGAAAACTTTTGCACGACGTTTATATTACAAATTACGGCATCTCATGGGCAATCTGCCGGATTTTGAATGATGAGGCAGGAAGATGCTTTTCCAAACCACTTCCACCTGCTGACCTACGTTGCATTTAGCTCTTGTGATACGCAACCGGAATTTCTACGTAAATAGCAATTGCTACCTTTACTGATTTTGTCACTGAGTAATATTGGTCAGTAGTTCATAGTATGCTATATGTGAAATAAATGAATATGGGCTAATCTGACATGTTGACATTTTAACATTACATTCAGATCTATCATTTCTTCTGTCTCTGTATACCTCATCGACCTACCCATTCCACTACCTGGTGATGCCTGATGATGATAATAATGATGATTAATAGGCCGTATTCATAGTCAGACTTGGTCCGGACCAACTTGCTACTTCCGGTGGACTAACGCTGGACCATCGATTTTCTTATTCATAAACCGCGATTAGCGAAGTCCGGGGACCAAACACGTTGGTCCGGCTCTAATTTTGGTCCGCCTTCGAGGGGTAGATTAAAGGCGGATTATCTTTACAATATGGACGACAACTAAGTGATGAATGTAACTGTGGCGCGTAGAATTCGTGAAATAAGACGAGGGAGGAAAACTCATCTACCAAGAATAGAAAGTATTGCGAAGTGCGAAGACCTCAACTTCAAAAGTAGATGCAGGTTTAGTAAACCGAACGCCAGAGAGCTGATAGAAATGATTCGTCTTAACCTATACGTCAGGGACGATAACCGGGGCCTGAGTATCTCAATTGACACTGAAATCCTAACAGCACTTCGGTATTATACAAGAGGAGGATATCAAGACAACACTGCTGACCTGCATCAGTAAGCCAAACTCGTTCCTCCATGCCTCCTCCTTTCTCATATTTGTATTCGTCGACGCGGACTAGAGAAAACACTGGTGCTCCTCTGACCAATTTATACCACGTTTCTTCATATTATCATATTCACAGCATAGAAAACTTTGTTACCGAACCTCAAACAGCAGCAACAACTATAAGAAACAGCTGTGAAACTATCACAGAGATTTATAAACTTTTAGGCACACTGTGGATTGTTTAACACTCTATGAGACTCGCGCATGCATAGAAGTACCTTTCTACATCGTGTAACATTTGTTCCGTGCTGGTCCACGGCTCTACTTGGTCAGAGACTTTTTATCGTCTATGAATAGCAAAAAGTTAGATCGTCTTTGGTCCGGACCAAGTTAGTCGGAAGATAGTCTAGACCAAAGTGATAACTATGAATACGGCCCAATGAAGTCCTGGCACCGTTAAGTATTAAATAGATCCGTATCATGGGCTAGGTTATGAAAATTGATATTTTAAGGCCCTTGCTTATGGGCAGCGACAGCATTACGGTTATGATCTCAATTTAGAAATGAGAGAGGCTAATATATCCTTTTTGGCTTCGCTTCGAATGTGTACAGTTAGATTACCATTGTCTTTATGCTGATTGTGTGCAAGTTGTATATAGTATAAATCTATTTAAAACTTCCAGTACGCATTTTGATAAACATATTTCTGATCCAGGTCATTAAAAACTGGATATTATCGCAATATAACTCAGTTCTCATCTGGTAAATTCCTTATTAACCCCATGAAGTAATCTGTTTTACAAAATTTCATAGAAAACTTACCATATAAGCACATCTTTCGATCAGGCTCACACTGGGACAAAGTACAAACTAAAAGTATACACATTCAGAATATTTATTGAAATGTTATCTTATCAGTCAAACTTTTACCTTTCAGAAATGAAACAAATTACTTATATTGTTATCTATAACGGAAATACAGAAATCATATTCTTTCCTTGATTTCCACTAACTTTAATGGGAATACTATTTTCAGTCATTTAAAAATAAGCAGTTGCCTTTATTTAACAATATTTTTTTAAGTATTAAGGATTATATGTGCTGCAATTCCGTGACAGTGGAAATTCTATAACTTCTTTGACTTCGTTTCATGGCTTCAAAGTCTCCAATACAAGGAAAACTGCTACCTATGTCCTGTTCAGAAAACATAGGACATTATTGAATTACACTGGATCTCTAATTTAAAACTAGTATTTACAAAGATGTTCATGCTTTTTTATGCCTTAGCTCTTTTCTGCATACTGAAAATTTGGTGCTGGTGCAGCTTCGATGCAGCTGTCCTTTAGATATTGTGACTTTGTGGGTTCGTAGAATTAAAAGTCTACTTTGCAGAAATTTAAAATGCTCTTCATTTTAGTAAAAATACGTTGTGTACACCCCTTACAGCAAAGAAATTACGTAACATACACAAACGCAGTCCTCAAGGTCGTCTGCCACACGTCCACACAGCCGCACACTCAATTAAAAACTGCAACTCGCAACTGACTGGCGACTCAACTCTTGCGTGTTTTTATACCTCCAGTCATTGTTTCTAGAAAGCCGCTGATGTTTCAAGGCCTTTCACGGCGGCAAGAGAAGGAAAGAACTATCCAGACATCACTCTTTCTCTCCCCGCAAGCGCCCAGCTGGGCCCTACGGCAAAAACTGACTATGGATCGGTGACAATATATACTTAAGTATATATGCGAAAATTTTTCTGGCATCATAGTTACTTCAAAAATGGTATTTATGTTATTTTAATTATTGCTTCAATAAGATCAGTTTTTAGTAATATTTCTCAAAACGTGATGTCTATTAATATTTCATTTTTGTTGCTTTTAAGAATACTTAGTTAAATCCCAAATTATACATATTTTTTATTTAGCACTTGGTTATAGCTTTAAGCGCATACATATGTGATTTAAACCAGATAGTCATAAAGTCGATTTATCTTTTTTTTAATGCATTTCATTGAGAACATGCGAAATAACTCGTAAGAAGATAACACGAACTCACTTTTGTAGCGTTTTTTCTAAAGCCTATTTTGCCCATTCAAATTAAATGGATACGTCCAAAGTATCCTTTAAGTAAACATTTTCTTTTATTTAAAGTAGAACAAAAGAAAAACTTTCTCAGCTCTAACAAATGACACTCAACACTCTCTAAAAGGAAAACAAAGCGCTGGTAGGTAATATCAGCAAATATGCTATCATTAAATCAGTTGTACAACCGGAGAGTTTGATTAAATCTTTTCTACATCATATACATTATGTGTAATTATATACAATTCAACTTTTATTTCAAAAGTAAAATTTATAATAGCAAAGCTAACTTTAACCCTCCTGACTCATCGTATTTTTATAACTGATACTCATTGCAACAGTGATTGTGAATTCCCAAATATAAGTTTGCGATTTTAATTAGTAATGAATTTAACTTACCTTCTTGAGTGCTTTCAATTGACTGATAAGTACTTTTCCCTTCTTTAGGATCGATTATTAAGCATTAAAACACACAGCCCTTGTGCATCAATAGGAAAAAAATTGTTGGGTTTAATACATTATAATTAACTATTCAAGTTCTATAAAATAAATTTTTAGCCTCTAAATACTTAATGGAGAAAAAAAGAAAACCTTCCGTGACACATTCTGAAAAATCTTTCCTCGAAATTGTAAATAAATATTGTTTCCTTTGAAGATTTATAGCTAGGAGGTTATCAAGGGACAGCTTCCCCAACAATAAATCATTTATTTGTTACATCTAAGTTCAAAGTTGAAATATGGCTTGTTATTACGTCATTCCCATTTTCCAGCATCTATTCCGAAGTTTTACTCACTCTTTTCTCTTACTTTCGCTTGTTATTAGGTCATTCCCATTTTCCAGCATCTATTCCGAAGTTTGGCTCACTCTTTTCTCTTACTTTTGCTTGTTATTACGTCATTCCCATTTTTTAGCATCTATTCCGAAGTTTTGCTCACTCTTTTCTCTTACTTTCGCTTGTTATTACGTCATTCCCATTTTCCAGCATCTATTCCGAAGTTTTACTCACTCTTTTCTCTTACTTTCGCTTGTTATTAGGTCATTCCCATTTTCCAGCATCTATTCCGAAGTTTGGCTCACTCTTTTCTCTTACTTTTGCTTGTTATTACGTCATTCCCATTTTTTAGCATCTATTCCGAAGTTTTGCTCACCCTTTTCTCTTACTTTCGCTTGTTATTACGTCATTCCCATTTTGCAGCATCTATTCCGAAGTTTGGCTCACTCTTTTCTCTTTCTTATTTCATTTTGTTAGTCATAACCTCTTATAGATTGGCGAAAAACATTCAACCTTTAGTTGTATATTTGGGCCCTTTTTTATCCTTCTAATAATTTTAGATAACACTTAACATATTAAAATTATGTCTGAAATTTAAGATTGTAGCTTTTATCATTTCATGTCTTTAGGTTTCACCTTTTATCCTTGTACTCTTGAGTAGGCATTCTAAAGGCAAATGACTATAGGAGCCTCATCGGCTAAATACCAAACTGCGGCTATTCTGACAATATATTTTGCATTAATAAAGTCATGATTATAAACCTGAGATTACATTAACACTTTTGGTGAATCACAGTTTAATATTTATGTGTTTTTAATTAATGTCTCATAAGATAGATAACAGTAGACTATAAGCTCTTTCAGGTAAGTGTCTTAACTTATAACAATTCAAGTAGTGCGAGTTTCATAAAAGATTTCTTCTGCAGATTTCTCTAATCTTAAAGATAAATATAAGGAACGTTTCTGATCTTTGTATGAGGAGTCATTTGGGTATCCATTATAATGTCATTTGCTGACACAGCAGAGTTAGCCTATTATAAGACGTACCACTATTACAATGATATTTCATTCGGCATTCAGTGATAACCTTACCATGTTGCGATGGTGCCTTCGCCGGCCTTCAGCGGCTCGCAGCCTACCTTTAAGTAAGACTGGGTGCAGAAGCGCCCTGAGTTCTCGGACTGTCTGAACTCTGAAACGCTTATCGGGAAGCGAGTACAAGTTTCCAGAGCGCCTTGAAACGTAGCTTCTCCAGAGTTCGTGAGGGCATCAATGGAAGCGAATCTTGTCGCAAATAAGGTGATTGTGAGGTTCATTTTAGTCTTGCTGTCTGTAGTTAAAGAGTTCCGTCTACCAAAGGCTAGGAAATAAGCACTGTGTTCAACATACCAGTGAGCAACCCAAAGAGGAAAGGGGTTATTTGTGCATCGTTATCGAAGCGTTGCGCGCTGGAAAAACTATAGTGACTAGAGCAAAAGTGGATGAAGTCATAATTTTTCATAACCTGTGATTTCCGCCTAATCATAAATAATTGAAGCCATTTGTTCAAATTACTTCTGAAAAGTTAAAAACTTGCTCTAATTTTACATCAAACTGTTAGTGTTAAGGTGGCTTAACCCATTTATCTTTCATTTGTCATAAAATCTTGCTTTGAGACATTTTTCAAGGTTACTATTCTGGACTGTTAGCCCAAAAGCCATGATTATGTAGTAGATTTAAGAACAGTAAATTCAAATCGGGTAGATATATTACAGTTTAATATTTATTTACCAGAGTTGTAGCTTTATATTGAATTTAATACGAAAATGCAACATTGAGTACCACAGTTGAAACATATTAGTTCAGCATTAAATCTGTATTAATTCTAATTAATTAAATATAACCGCAACAGATAATTCCGCTTACACCCCGGCCCCATATGCTAAGGTGGGAAGACCGAATCGCAAATCCATTCCATTACGGCTGGGATGTGTTGCTAATCTAGATACCCTGAAAGTAAAAGTACTTTCAGCTTTAAAAGTTGGCGTAATGTAAACGTTCCGGTAACTAAAATAGACTTTCAGGAAACGAGGTAGTAATCAAAGAAAGAAGTACAGTGTGCGATTGGACGTCCAAACTACGTAATATCATATAGAAAGCCAAATCTCACGATTTCCGTTCCATATGTGTTGACTGTTTGCTATTTCTGAGTCTGTTACAGGTTCAAATCTCAGTACCTTAGGTTTAATACTTAAACTATGTCCATACTTAAACCTTTTAAATATGAAAGTAATATTTCGTTATACTTACAGGCCGCCATTCAGGCTTAGAAGAACTAAAATTACTTTAGTGTAATGAACGACAGAAATAATAATAACAATAATTAATAATTCACTATAATGAATGACTTAAAATGAATAAAAGTTCAAGAGGTCCCGAGTTCGAATCTCGGTTAGGGTGAGTTACCTGGATAAGGTTTTTTAGGGTTTTTCCCTTATCCTTAAAGACGAATTTCGGGTAGCTCTAAGCTCTATGGACCCTGGACACATTTGAGCACCATTTCACCCAATTCATTCACCGTCCGATATGACTTAACGTTGGAGGACGCAAACTTACAAGGGGAAATAAAATAACATGTTCTTTTGCGCAAAGAGTAACTGTTAAAGTACTTCAAAGGATCACTAATAATTTATCTCAATTGTCCTCGTTGATCAAATTCCAAGTTATGTGTATGGAGTCTAATCGTGTTAGCTGACCATGAATCAATTTAACTTCACTGATATACATTGTAAATTATATCCATTTCACCCTAATGAACTGTGAAGCAGACTCAGATGTAACTACAAAAAATTCTCAACGTTTTCATAATTCAATCTTTTAATTAATTTAAAAGTTAAATAAGACTTTAAGCTTTCCTGGCGACGATATGCTCAATTTCCTTTCGGGCAGCAAGCCAGGAGAAAAGACGATTAGATCGACGTTTCGGGAGTGTGCATCTCTCCCATCATCAGGATATTTATAAAATGTTATAACCACAAATGTATTACCAGATGCAACACAAATATAAACAAAGACAAAACATTATCAAAATTCGCATTACTGAACAAAAGACTGTTTTCAGTAAATTAAATGCAAGGTCAGGAGATGGCGTGAGTATATAAAATTAATTGAGTCAGAGAAATATAACTACTTAACTTTATTATTAAGCTGTGTTGATCTTTGCTTCTCAAGTCGACGGATTCCCATTTTTAAGGCCGGTTACCAGGAGGAGATGAACTGAAATCCAGCATCACGATTAAGCGTGCTCCTTTCAGTGGACAACATCAGGACCATCCACAAGCCACCTCCGA
The DNA here is from genome assembly GCA_030765055.1 of Mantis religiosa. Taxonomy (NCBI): domain Eukaryota; kingdom Metazoa; phylum Arthropoda; class Insecta; order Mantodea; family Mantidae; genus Mantis; species Mantis religiosa. Next base: position 153,136,922 of record CM060952.1, on the reverse strand, counting down.
AGATTAAACATCTGTTGAGACCAGTGAAAGACAAACTGGACTTACAAGTTCCGGGAGTGTACCGCATTCCCTTTGAATGTGGGACACAGTATATAGGACAAAACGGGAAGGAGCATCGCTACCAGAATAAACGAACATGAACGGAGCATTAGTTTAAAGCAACCTGAGAAGTCTGAGCTGGCAGACCGTTGTTTTGACAACGACCATAGAGCCAATATTCGGGAGACGACCATCTTGGCAATATCCAACAGTTACTCGGAGCGGAGAATTAAGGAGGCTTTGGTCATTTCCTCTGAAAGGAGCACGTTTAATCGTGATGCTGGAGTTCAGTTCAGCTCCTCTTGGAAACCGACCTTAAAAATGGAAATCGTCGATTTAAGAATCAAAGATCAATACATCTTGATAATCAAGTTAAGTAGCTATTTTTCTTTGACCCAATTAATTTTCTATATTTATGCCATCTCCTGACCTGGCATTTAATTTACTGAAAACAGTCTTTTGTTCAGTAATGCGAATTTTGATAGTGTTTTGTCTTTGTTTATATTTTTATCCAGTGTTTCAGTTGTGGTTGTAACATTTTATAAATATTCTGATGATGGGAGAGATGCACACTCCCGAAACGTCGATTTCTAATCGTCTTTTCACCTAGCTTGCTGAACAATATTAAGTTGCCCAACATTCGGTCACGTTATTTTTATCTCCCGCGAGTTCACTTCATCTTTTCAGGCAGTCTTTGAGACTGAGCTTTCGAACTATTTAAATTCTAGTCATGATTTTCATTGGTTCAGCTAACTAAAGAAAACCGCTATTTAGGTTCTTACATTCTAACAATTGATGTACTAATGTATATTTGTAATTTCCAAGTCTCAATTGTGCTGTTATACCTAAATAGTAGCACCTTGGAGATACATATTGTTCTGATGCAGAATAATAACATGTATGCAACATAACCTTAAAAGATGCACATTTATTCCCATCAATTTTTACATATTTAAATGTTATGATTTTTATTTATTAACCTTTGATATGGATATATGTACAGTTTCTCCATCATTTAAAACACTTTTGTAACTGATTATTCCTTTAAAAATAATTTTTATTACAACATGATAAATTTTCTTTTCTAGTGGTTATGTTCATTATAGTCACTACTTAGTAAGTTGAACTGCAACCTGCTAAACTCATATCAGTGAAATATTTTACGATTTAAGGGGAAAATATGATTATCATAATAATTTAAAAAGCAGAAATAATTTGTTCAACATTATGTTAAAATTTATTTATAAAAAAACTTCTCTAAGGGAACTGGGAGGTTATTTTTTACCCAGACAAGGCTAATTTTGACCAACATTAAAATTTTAATATATAGAAAACTAAACATTTTCAGAAATTTAAATTCGGTATGGTTACTCTATAAGGATGAGTGCACTTAACTACTGTATAATATTTAAATTGCGTTCACATATGTACATGCAAAAGGTGCATAAGTCACACAGTGAGTCCTGAAAAAAATATTTCACCCTATGTTTCAGGTGCACTTTACTTGTAGGAATTTAAAGCTACATGCACCAAATTTTATCCTAAATAGCCCAAGATAAAGTTTTATAATATCAGCTAAATGAAAATCGTATATAGTTTATACAATGTACATTTAAAATTAATTAGTTTTGAGTAAAAAGGAAGATAATATTTTCAAGGTCTGAATATTTGTTTTCATCCATTTTATAAATCACATGAGTTTAAAATGTTAGCCGAATGTGTTCAAGGAACATTGACCAATAACCAATACAAATTTTGTATCAATATCGTTTATATTTTTTGAGAAATATGCACCTAAAGTATGAAAAATCATGGTTTTGGGAAATCACGATCAAAGATTAAGCACCATTCTCAGGAAGTGAGCATATCATTACGCCGTCATGTTTAAATTGACGAATTAAAGGACTTTAATACCAGCTGACAACCTAGATATGTTATATATCATTTTAAAGCTGAAGAATTTTATAATTTTTTACATTAAAAACAAAAAATGGATTTTTTGAAACCTATCGACCTCCCAGTACCCTTAATTTGTTACGCCTTCGAAATTCTTACACTGCTTCACACTTAGGCATATAGTTTATAACATTTGTTCACGAAATTTGCGTGAACAATTTTCATTGTTTAAATGAGAGCTGCTATTCCGCAGCCACTTGGGAGATATCTATTCAGATGCGACTTAAATATTAGTCATAAATGTTAGTATTACTTATAACTTAAATTCCAATGGATTTATCTTTCCACTTTTCAGACATACCCAAATATTTACCCTCAAAAGCTAAAATAAAACGAGGAATCTGCTTTAAATTATCAATTCTATTTTAAGTAAATAAAAGAATTGATTATTGATTTATTTCTGGTTAGCGTTCTTGTGGTATTGAAAACTTCAATTTTTGGGCTTGGATTCTCTTGTTGACTAGATCGATTAGGATACAGAGTTTAACTTAGATAACATTACTCGTGGCCATTACTATATAAAATTAAATTTGTGCTTATACTACAAGTTTCTGCAAGAGTATATTTAATTTTCTACAGATTTAATTACATTTCTGAAGCTTATATCGCGTATCTGGTCTTACATGAGTGAACAAATAAATTGAACATACAGTAATGAAACTTGCTTTTTATAAGAATGGGCATACACGTTGTAACACCGTGTAAAAGAATAGGACAAGGCTATGAAGTCTTACATTTTAAACCATGCTAACATTGTATATCTAACCTTGCTGGCTAGAGAAAGGGGTGAGTTCATTACACTAGATAAATACCTCAAACAACCTTGACCGAGTCAGCATTATAAAAAGAATACATATGTAGAGGTCAGAGATCCGTGGCAATGGCCAAGCAGGGACTTCGGCACATACATTGAGAAAAAGAAAGGAAAAAATGACACTCTTACTCAGTGCAATACGCTTGGAACGGAAAGAAATACGGTTAATGCTATGTAACGGCAACGAGGCATTCTTAAAGTGTTTACGGGAAGGTATTTCGATTTTGATAGGACTTCACACAACACGGTAATCTAATTCCTTAGATCTGAAACGGAGTTTTCGTTGAACCTGGAACACAAAATATAGCTAGAATGACAACTTATGGACATATTTCGATGTGTAAAATTCCAACACCAGAAATACCTAACAGCAATTTAAATGACTATTGTTCCTTCTCCTGTAGTTGTGTCGGACGTCCAAAAATTGTAAAACGGAAGAATTTATGCAAAACTTTATTTAAAAGAAAACAAAATGGTCTTTCTAAAACAATGTTGTTGAAATAATGGTTTGTAGAAATATGGTATATCAGCCTTTTATATGTTTATCCTTGTTAATTTGATTATTTAAACATATATCTCAGAGAAATTTAAAAACATAAATAAATATATATTGCAAACGTGAGTTTTGTAAAACGCTTCATTTTCCGTATGTGAAATGAATATTAAACACAGATTTAGATGAATAATTATTATATAATTTTGATTTACAATTGCTCCTGAGTGTAGACTATGGAGATAAAGCAGAATGTTAGCAATAACGTATTGCGGAAACATATTGGTCAAATCAAAGAATGGTAGGCTGCCCGCCTCAATAGCTTAGATGTTAGCGTGTCTGCCCCACGTTCAATAGGTCCCGAGTTCGAATCTCAGTTAGGGCGAGTTTCCTGGATAAGGGTTTTTCTGTGGTTTCCCCTTATCCTTCAAGACAAATGTCGGGTGGCTCTAAGCTCCAGACTCATTTGAGCATCATTTCACCCAATTCATTCACCGTCCGATATGACTTAACGTTGGAGGACGTAAAGGACAAAAAAAAAAAAAAAAAAAAAAAAAAAAATCTTTCTATGTTAAAGCCTGATAGTGTTTCAGCAAAATAGAAGAGCTTCACTAGTTCAAGAGAGAGAACCGCTAGTATTTGACATGCAGTAGAACTTTGAGAAAGGAATAGTAAAAAGTGATTTCCAATGTTTCGAGAAAGCTAGGCATTTCGTCACTAGTCAGTAGCTTTTCGTTTGAGGAAACCGATGTATTTAACATAACACTCTTAGGATTCACTAGAAAACAACGTAGTCAGGCTTCTATTTTATTTTAGTAGACAGGAAATGTTGGTGCCGCATGCATACCTCAAAATGATTAAAAAAGCCCACTGCACTAAAGCATTTTATTCCTAAGAATGAAAAAGAAGAATACAAATAATATACGAATAAAAATAATTCATTAAATTAAATTATGTTGAATGGTTATGTTTAAATATAGATTATAAAAATGGCCTTTGTTATGATCGTAGTAACAGTAATTTTATCAAAATAGGTAGTGGTTGAACAGTTACAATTTAGCTTACACATACCACAATATGTTCCTTTTCACAAATAAATATTTCACAAATATTGCCCCATTAATGTCCTTATTAATTGTCGAACATAATGTAGCTCTGTCCAGCAGTCAGAAATAAAGTAAACATTTGGCAGAAATAATAGGCTCTGGAAGTATCGTATCATATCACCACCAACGTACGTTGAGTGAATTTGCTTGTATTTTGGAGTTCTAGTGAGGTATTCTCCAAGTTTCCTGCTAAAAATATTTATCTGGCTTTCCTGTACCAACTTAGTATTTGTGCAGTAGAATTCTGGAAATTGTGATAAATTTTCGTTGGCTAAAATGTTGCAACTGTTTGTTATCTTATCAAGGAGCCAAACCCGTTACTTTATCCAAACTTGCAACAAGGTCGTCTTCTATGTACTTGCTGCAAAACACTCGAGTAATCGGAAGTTAAGCGACAAAGTTCAATGATTATAAGTAGCAATGCAATCAAGGTTACACAATTTGAATGATACTTTTTGTGTGTTTGATCAGACCTCCAGTGGTGCTCATAGAATGGTTAGAAAACTTCTTCTCATAATGACCAAAAGACAGGTTTCTATTACTTTTAAAAGAGACCCTGTTGTTCTGTGCAATATTAAATCCAGCAGTGCATTATACAGAGTGATTTTCCTCACAATGAATGCCCGATATATACTATATATTTCTTAGTTCTTGACGTATTCAAAATTATGCATTTGCACATTTAGAGAAGTAACAGTATAAATAGTATTATTAAAACGTATTTCTTGGCGACAGCTGGACTAGAAAAGCAACTCAAATTAGACAATTACAAAGTGTCTATTTACATATCAGGCCGGTTATAACATGGTTTGTATTCTGTCAAGCACGGCAACATATGTTTTAGAAGTGGAGCACCTTGAGCATAGATGTTGGGATTGTTCCTGAAATTAAAACATTATGTGGAAAGAAACGTAATAAGGCAGTGTTTTCAAAAATTCAGGAGGATATTTCACCGCTTGTCACCAAAGAAATGCATGAAAAATAGTTAAGTGAATTTATTACTGGTTATTTCATAGTGTAACAGCAAAGTTATCGTAGCATTTAATTCTTAACTTTTTTTGTAAATCCATTATCCCGATTAAAATGCATTGGAAAAATGTCCATCAACTTTTATAGTTAACAGAATTTTAAAGTTTAAGATAGTTATGAATTTTTATAATGTTATTTGTATTAGAATGATATTTTATGGTTACTATTTTTTCTCTGAAAAAATATATTATTTAAAATCAAAATATATAACTTTATTTCTCATTAACAATATAAGGTAATTCCAAGCAAAGAAAAGAGCAAATGTATTCAGATTTTTAATACCGATAAGAGCTGAAAAGGTTGCTAACAAAAGTTTAAAGTTTGGCATAACTATCAAATAATAACTAAGTACCGGTTAACTTAAAAGGGCATATACTGGAATTAAGATACCTGGCCATTAAGTACATTATGAAGAAAGCGCAGTTTGTAGTTTTTTGTAATATTTTGTTCCTTCTAACAGAGGCATCTAAATGTCCCTTTAAAAAATCAGGTCGCTAGAAATAATTAATGATACTGGTGAATCGATTACGTAAATGAACCCGGAGTCCATAGAATTGAGTCATCCAGCATTCGTTTGTGAGGATAAAGGAACTCTCGGAAATATCTTATCTATGTAGCTCATTCCAGACGAATTTGAAGTCACGCCTAGAGCATAAATTAGATATTCTCGACGAGCAACAGCTGGGGCAACAATGATAAAGCAATGAAGTACGATTTAAATTTTAAAAGTAGGTTTCCTTAGTTATTTCGAGGAGCTTCGAGTTTAGTAAGCTCATCAGTTATCTTTGAATTTTTTATTTCTGGTATAAGCTAAAACTGGAGCCAGCGGCTATGGAACATTTTTGAACAAACTATTTTGTAAATATTCGTAATTGTTCGTTTACAGTTATGCACATTTTTAGAAACTCTTCTTTAATTCTTAGAAAAACTCGTCTCTTTTTCTTCTATCCTCTCCCTCTCCCTCTCTCTACCAACATGCCTCTGTAGTTTAACTTCCCCCTCTATTCCTCTCGGTTTCCTCACTCTCTCATTGTTGCATTCAATCCCAATGCTTTTACCTCAACTATTTTCACCCATTCGATGTGCAATTTACCTTAAATATATTTTGAAAAGGTCGCAGCTACTTTATCAAGATTATAAAACGTAAGCAGTAGGTTTATAATTCTCAAAATTGGACCACACTAACAATTCAGTTTGAACGATATAGTTTCTCCTGAGAGGTGTATTACGTACAGGTATAATACTAATCAAAATTTGGTGTAACGCCTTAAATATTCATTTTATCAAAATGCAAATAAAATAACTGACCAATAATTTGTAGAAACTGTAAGAAGGTAAATATAACTGGTAGACGTGATTGTGGAACGTTCCGTTTTGTCAGAGCCTTTTAAGGGTCATTACGAAATTCTCACATTCACAATGAAAGTTACTGTTCATTTATAAGCGATGCACTTAAAATATAGGGGATATGCTACTCTGAACTTTGATTAATTAAGGAAAAGAGTATTTCATGTTGATCTCATTACTCGCATTTATTGTAAAGATTGCCTTCATAACCCCAAGCGCGTGCAACCCGTCGGTCATTGAACCTTCTTTCCCAGAGGGAAGTTGTTCTTTATTTGGAGTCGCTGTCCTGTTTGTCATTTTCACTTTCTTGGTTGGGGTGCTACATTCTATTCTATCAGTTCAGTGTTTTTTGTTATTTACCTTTAGAATAATCATCTCCAAATTGCATAGTACTATCCTTTGCTTTGGTCCAGTGACATTGTGGGAAGAATTGTATCTTTTATTATATTTTAATTGCATGAAGCTCCATCAATACCAAGGCCTAGTTGCAGATGACATGAAATATTTAATTGCTATTACAGGCATATCCACATGTAGACATGAAATGTTTCAAGATTATGACAGTTCAGTTCCTTTTATTTTATGCCATTTTCAAATGTTATACCATTACTCTTTAACTGTCTTGACATTTTCCTTATTCAGTCATTTTCTTGCATTTATTTCAAGCATATAGAATATTATTGATTACATTCAAAACACCAGAAACATAATTCAACTCAGAAATATGTGTAAAACATTTTATACAGTTTATTTGCTTTTCTGGAAAAGAATTACATTTATATTTAATGATGACGTAAAATTTGTGAGGATAGCTATCGCCGTGTCCCAAAATATGAATCACGTCAATGTTCTTTTGTCGTGTTAAAAGTGGACAGATTTGGTATGATATGCCTTAAAAATTCCGTGCTCTTTGCATGTCCAGAGATTTAAAAAAAAAAAAAAAAAAAACGTATTCCTATTTGAGAAAAGTATAAGTATTGGCAAATTCAAACTAATAAGGAACATATCGGAAATGGACACCCTACAGAAACGTATTCTGGCATAAATTGAGTGTTTTGGTGAGAGATTGAGCTTTCTGCACAGTAAGATGTTGCCTATTTCTTACGTTTAACTAATTATGCAAGTCAACTTGAAAGAAGAGGAATGCTGAGAACATTCCCAGAAAATGAAGACCTACATTTTATTTATCATAAAAATAACTTCAACGTACAGCAATGTAATAAAAGTTGTTAGGTAGTTTTTTTGAGAAAATAAAGTTTCTAAAAATGTTACATATAAAGGTAGTATGGTAGATGGGAATTTTTCTAAGTCTTCTTGTCTTCCTTAGAAGATGCTCCCGAAACATGCATTTCTGGTAAAATATGTGATATGAATTTTTGAGTGAAATACAACACGTAATTGCTCATATAGTATAAAATAGAAAGTAAAAGGTATTTGGTTAAAATCATACGAATTATCCATTTATAGTGTTGCATATTTCCAAAAGGCATTCCTGCAAACATTATCGTGTTAAGTTGAACTCGACACCAGATTACAAGATTACAAGAATCTAATAAAATCGATGACTATCTGGAGCATATAACAATTGGCTTTTTAAGTACCCTTATTTTCTTAAAATCCAGTTCAAAGTTGTACATGTATGTATTCAAGTGCTTATTAATAAAACCTTTACTTTCCATGGCAATACTTAGGTAATAAAAGTGTTCTATGCAAGTTAAAACAGATTTACACAAAATTTCCTAAGGCTTAAAGTTTCCTTTTCAATAGTTGCTTTAACTTAGCTAAATATATCTACCATTGTACGCGGTAACTGACTATCACTATTCTTCAAAATATTTTCCCTACACTACTTCCTGATATTGGAAAACCCAGTTTTGAGGAGAAATGGTGAAGACTTAACAAACAGAAAATATTTTAATAGAAAAGATTGCTGCATTCAAACGGGAGTTATTTCATGGTGTCCACCATCAAGAGTTTCCTGAATTTAATAGAGAAGCTGAAAACAAAATATAAAAACTTGTAAGTGGACATTAAAAAGTAAATTGGTCTTTTCATTCAAATATCCAGTTAAATCTTAAAACACACAATAGACAAAATAAAAATGGGTTCTAACATTTCAAAATACCACAAAACACGATTAATCTACTTAATTGTAATTGAAAAAGAGCCAGTTGTGACAGATTTGTTCTCTTACAAATTGCTGTAAAACGATTATATGCAAAATAGTTGTTCATTTGTTACCATCTATTAAAACAAGGGGCAGCAGTTTACCAGACGCAGTTACATTACGGCAGTCCGCTGTGTTTATTTTAGAAATACTCTTGTCCTAGATTCAGTATAATTACATGTTCTCAAATAGGATAATCAAAAGGAACACTGCACTCTCCAAAGTGGGATTTCTTTCGGGTTAAAAGGTCAGCTATCGAGATTGGTGAGCTTCCAGTAATTTAAACTATTTTGGCCTATGGTGATATTTAGTGCAGTCTTAAAGAAAATGACATTGTGCTTCTTGTGCAACGCCAATACAAATAGGAGAATCCGACAGAGACACGAGGGTAGCATTCTAGTAGATAGTGGCTCAATGCATCAAGTATAAAGTCAGCCGCTCAAAACTGTAAGGCTATAATTGGGCTAAATTGCTTCTATTCCTGACAAATGCATCCCCTGAGGTAACAAAGCCGCAGTTTCTAACCATTAACCCAGTCAATTGTTCACGGCTTCGAGGCCCATCAGTATACCACCCTTGATGTAGCACAGGCATTCGACAGGGTTTGGCATGATGGTTTGCTCATTACGTTCTACCGCATCGGTCTTCCCAATTACTTATCACATCTAATCCACAGTTTCCTCTACGACCACAGCTTTTCAGTGCGCATTGGTGGAAAGCTTACATCCCCATGTAATATTAGCGCAGGTGTCCCACAGGGTTCTATCTTGGTCCCGATTCTATTTAATATATACATTTCTGACATTCCTGACTTATCTCCGACTTCTTTAGCTCTTTACGTTGATGGCACAGTACTATATTATTCTCATGTTAATCTCCAGCACGTACAACAAGTAGTACAGCTCTCTTTAGATCGCCTAACTCATTGGTTCAGCACTTGGCGGATCTCTTTGAACCCTCACAAAACCGAGGCTAAAATCTTCACTCTTCGCCGATATACTCCACTTCCTCCGTTGTGTCTCTACAGGAACAATGTCCCTTGCCTCCCCACTACAACTCCCGTTAAATACCTTGGAGTGCTCTTGGACTCTCGACTGACCTGGCGTGCTCATATCGATCGTCTTATATCACTGGCCTCCGGGCGACGGTCAAAACCCTCACCTCTGTTGCATCGCCGTTCCAGCCTCGGCCTACAGTCTTCATTGTTACTCTACAAATCACTCGTTCGTCCGCTTATTGAATATGCCTGCCAAGTGTAGGGGGCCGCACACACATGTCATTTGCGTCGTCTTCAGGTCATACAGAATCGCTTCATGCGCATCGCTACCAACGCTCCATGGTTCATCCGTAATTGGCAGCTCCATCACGAACTAGGACTGTTACCTCTTCACGACTACATTCGCAGGATCGCTCGTCGTTTCTTTTCCACGCTGCAAGAAGTTCCAGGAGCTGTGCATGATAACATCGGCGACCGCACACGCCAGCCCTCACGCTTGAAGAGGAGATTACCACAGGACCTGCTTCTGAGTGATACCTCTGATTCGAGTGATTCTAGTGCTTGATGTCTATCTTACATCTTCAATATTGACATAATTTCTCTGAGTGTATTATTGGAGTTCTAACTTAATATAGTTAGGGGGCGTCCTGTTAGCCTACCCCTGAGTGTTATTGTTCTTAAATGTATTGATCTGATACTTTCTTTTCACTCTGATCTGTAAAGAATTGCACTGCTGATCGATCAACAAAAAAGTTATATATATATATAATATATGTAAAAGTTTCTAACCTTTGCTTACAATGCTTACTTCACAGTGATGCTTTGACTTTCTCTGATAAAATTAATCAAGCTCATAATTTCTTCATCGAAACAATAAATCAAATATTTGTCACAACAGCCTTAAAAGGTCAGCACAGTAGACATCCCACAGTATATCTATTTATTTCATACTTCATTCGGTTGCTTTCAAATTACTATTCCACCATTAACTGCGATAAATAAGGAAAATTGGAACGTTCTGCACAAAGAAAGAAGCTAAGAGAAATTGAGTTATGATCATTACACACAATAATGCTAATAAAAGAGTATCGGTATAGAAGGTGAAAACGTGCTATTATTAATCTAGTCAAGACAAGAGTTGTTCCACTCCTGCGTGACTTGCCATTCCCGTTCTGCTCTGCTTGCACCTGTTTCAAATCTGGATGCTTTGACAAAATCATTTCTACTCTTACCTATTTCTCAAACTATTCTTTAATTAACTCACCTTACCTTGAAATGTTAACTTGCCCTTATAAGTATTTGCATGAATGTCTGAAAAAGTGTTGAAACGGAGACATATCAAGAAGTAAACAGGTTTGGTGTAGTGCAGATGGTTCTAGCAAGATACCACCTATATCTTTTAAATCATTATAGATTAACATTTTTTAGAAAGTAGTTTTTTGTGCGTTTTAGTGCGGTTTTTGTTCCTAAAATCTTTAGTTCTATTTTTCTTTTTATCCCTAGTTATTAGATTCTCTATTTCTTACCTAAATTAAATAGAGAAAATTTACACCACCCGTAGTTCACGGGGCGTTACCTTGTTATTCCAGAGGTATCTAACGGCTTTCATTTAAATACATAACTTAAAATATTTGCATGTAAAGTAATTATCTTCTAGCAGAAAGTAAAGTTATCTCAGTTTTGAATATTTTGTTCGATTGATGAACTGCAAAGATGTAGGGAAAATGTTGCTATAGAAATATATATTGTTTAAGGTATACGACACTTTAAGCGTTAATTTTTGCCGAGGTATTATTTATACAGCTTGACATGAAAGTTCAAATAGTTATGCTTACCTTATTTAATGCTTACATTAATTAAGTACAGAAGATGTTTCAGTTTAGAAAAACTTTTAATATGGAGAGGTCCCCACCTGAGTTTGAAAATAACATTCTTAGAAAAAAAAAATCTGTGGTGAACAGCATGAACTCGAATATGAATATTTTAAGTACTGTAAGCTAAAAGTGTGTAGGTATTATAGCTGAATATCTACATCAATGGTGTATGTATTAAGTGTGTGATGTAAACAGTGACAGTGCTGATGACACGAAATGCCCTTACTGGAGCTCAGCAACTACACAAGGCTCTTAGGAATTGCTTCTCAATTTCTACTCCGTGAGCAACAGGAGGTCTTAGGCCTCAAGGGATTCACAGACTTTTCATTCATTTCGTTTCATTCAGACTTAGAAGCTACTGAATTTAAATACCAATGATGCTACAGGACAGTTTTTAGGAAAATTCCTCCACCCCACACTACACTAGATACACCTATATGAGTAGTATGTAATGCGATTTTCCCAGAATTAGTACATCATTTTGGTTAGAATACCATATGTCTGATATTTCCATAACAGATGAAACGCATATACTGAATTACCTAGGAGTACCTAATAAGTTCCTTTCATTTTAATTATTGTATTAATAATTAGTTAACAAACTATTACATAGAAAATATCTCACTTTAAAGGATACAATTTATGTCAAAATTGTTTTTAGACATATCATTTACGGGCTGTCTTTCGTTTTTGGTTTGAGTTTCAAAATAAACATATTTTTTCAAGTTGTAAGTTGCTATTAGATTATTTTTTCTGGCCACCCGAAGAGCTTGGAATTTTCAACTCACAAGACACCAACCCGTTAGCTTAAAATTCCGGTTATTACTCTATCAGTCTGAAATTATCGGCCGTAGCAGATTATTTTTGGTCATTTAACCATGAAATAAATCCGAAGTTAAATTATTAAAACAATTATATAATCTGATAGAGTTAAGGTTTGGGAAAATATATTTATTTTAACAAACAAACATCGCGCAACGAATTTTGAAATATCACAGTCGATTCTGTTTTTAAATTTGTTTTGTGTTCAGATTTTTGTAATACTAACAAGAACATATCAACATCTAACGTTCGTATCAATGGCAACAGCTTTGTTTTCGGCTGAAGATGTGTATAAGTTTCATGAAATCACAATCCCGGAGAATTTAAGAAAATTATCATAATTTCTTATAAGATAAGTGAAGTTTTAAGTTACAATTTGTTATATTCGTGTATATTTGTTTGCTTCACTGTTAATAACTTCATATTTTACGTATTTATTGACTAATGGAAGTTTATCTTGGTCAACAAGAAGAAAATAGAGGAATAGCTTTTTAAGAATGGTTTATATAAGTTAAATTACAAATAACTAATACAGAAAAATTGAGAAATTCCTGTTTCTTAACCATGTAAGAAGCACGGAATTTCAAGGAAATTACATTAGATTTTGATATATCACTTGAAAGTCGCATATCCTGCTTATGCTTATTACGAATATGTAATGACAGTTTATATCTCTCAACAAGTGCATAGAAGAATTGACAAGATGTGTAAATCACACACATATTTATTATATCGGATATTATCTTTACTGATGATTGTCTTCCATTTCAGTTTTTAAGCTATTGAACCATATTTGTGATAATGGCATGAAGTATTTGACAGGTCAATTCCTTTTTGTTTCCTTCAAGTGAATATTTGTGAATATCTCACTTTTAAATTAGACTTACAATTCAGAAAAAAAACAATTTTTGATTAAAAGTTTAATGTATTGTACTAGTTTAAATTAAATAAACTGCAGTTAAAATGTGACGAGATATGACTTCGGCGTTGCAAAAATTCAATCACTTCCTTCTGTTAGAAGAAAGGACATATCGACATTTTAATCAGTCTTTAAGGCATAGTGATTGCTTCTCACTTTTATGTGTATCAGAAATTCTGGGTACAATGCAATGTCAGAAGTATCTCGATGAGAAGCACCTAATATGAGTCAGGTTAGCAGAAAGTTTATCATAAAGAGGTAGAATAGAGAGACGGTGCTCCCTTTCAAATACTGCACGAAAATTTCGTTAAATTCTTTCTAAAATAATGGATGAGGGGCGCTAATAATAAAAAATTGTAATAAAAAATTACGGCGCAGCTGGTTAAAGAGGAACCAATTCTAAGGGCATGGATATATTTTACGTCTATGCGAGGTATGGCATGCAAGATTATGGTTGCTAGACGACAACTAAATAATATATATTCAGGAATCTAATATAAAGTTATAAACAAAGTATACATCTCCGGAGAGTTAAATCATGTAGTAATATGAGCTGTTTTCAACAAATCAGGCAAAAGTTGGCAAGAGTAAGGGAAGTTTTAAAATTATGTGGACTCATTTAAGTAACAACCGAGGATAATATTAGAGGAGTGCTTGATGAAGAAAGTGGTATCGAGTGAGGAAACTTGTTTTTCGTGAAGCTGCATGGAAAGAAGTTTGAAAGCATTTGAATAACACTACCCAAAATTCTTCAGTCTAAAATGGGCTGCAAAAGAAACAATGGCGGTGCTCTGGAAGAATAGGTAAAGGGGTAGGTAATAAAGAAATGACTTATCATATTGAATGAACAGCAGCTGACTTAAGAGCTGTATTGAACGAAACTTAAATGATAATGAGATTCTAGACAGATTGTAGATTAGTGAATACTTCCTACATATTCCGTAAATTACGACCTCTGCTGTTTAGGCACCAACGAGTGGCTGAGGTCACATTGATATCACAGATTTAATTGAAATATTTTATAGAGAAAATACATCGCAAACAAAATTTACCTTATCTGATTTCTCTCCTTATTCGTCGTAATAAAAGTTACAATGTTTGAAATCGAAATGGCTGAGTTAAGTCTGCCTTCCACTTAACTATCCATTACGTGAACTACCGAGGCTACAAGTATCTGTGTGCAAGACTGTACTAAAGCTAATTTACAACCAAAGTTGCAAATAGCGAAGAGGAAGTTGGCCACAATTAAGTTTCATTTCTCCTAAAGAAAATAAAAATGTATGCAAGAGATAAAAATAACTGATCTCCTAAATGTAGAAATGAAGGATTATTTCAATCTACGAGAAAATGATATTACTTAAGAGATGGTCGCAGGGATATAGGAGCAAGAGAAACAGAAGATACAGATTACCAGACTCGAAGACCTAATTTAAGACGCACAACCAATAAATAGAAGACGCCAGTTACGGATATCGTAAAGAAGATCACAGCTGATTATGTAGAAGAGAAAAGATGACAACCCGGGTGTCTGGAAGTGACGAACCAGCTCTATCTACTGATGTCAATCCCTTTAGGAGATGGATACCAGTAGGAGGAAATTTTAAAATTTTAGGAAACCGTCTTTCGTAGTTTGTTATAGCAAATAAAGCTGTAGTAGGTGTAGAAATAAAGTAGAAGAAAGACTGTTTTAGACACATTAAATTGGTAAGGTTACTGGAATCCAGTAATCTGTAGGTTGAGTTAGTTCGTTAAGATTGCAAGTAGATTATGTCTGCAAAATTTGTAAATTGTTTTGTTTAATTTGGTTTTAAAATGAATAAATTAAAAACGATTTTTACATAATAATACCTGGTGTAGATTCCAAAAACCGGGCTATTAGATATACAGATTTTATTTTATTTTATTTTAACATCTCGTTTGATACGTTATCTAAAAGGTATGTAATGAATAATATACCTATCATTAGCAAAACATTTTTATTTTTAAATAATTTATTTCTTGTTATGTTCTAACGGAGATACTTCATATAAGGTTAAAATAGCGCTAATTTTATCCTTCCTACGGACGAATTTCATAGACATAAGGTTAGAAAAGATTAATTTTATCATTCATTTCCTTATTTAGAAGTTACGCATTAATATTTTTTATAGTGACAAAAATAAGACAGAAGGCGGAGTTCACCTTAAACTCTTATTGTCATCAAAATTGTTAGATCAACGCGAAATTACAATTACAATTACCGGGAAATTACCTTCTCTTTTACACAAATGCACATATTCAATACATCTCTTTAATGTTTCTTTGTTCTTGTTGCGCTCCAACTTGTGCGGCTAGTAGTATTTCTGACGTACCAGAAGTTTACCTCTTACACGGAGCTGCACGGAACTCTGGTAATTACAACTCCGATATTCGCTAGTGAACTGCTTCGCTGCACAGTTCACACTATTCGCGGAGCTTGGAACTCATTGTTCTGCAAAACGACGCACCTCTCTGCCCCACTCTGTCAACTCACACAACTCAAGTGACCGACTCGCTGACTCGTGAACTGCTTCACTGCCCCACTCCTCCCAGCGGAGCCGCATTTGTCGAAACAAACTTCCAAACTCTCAGAAGTCCCCATGCTAGGCTTCACATTATTTTATACACTCTATCGCGTACGTTAGATCGTGCCAGTAGTCGAATGTTCTCGAATTAAATTCTGGAATAGTCTTGAATGGTGCACTCGCGGTAATAATGTAGCTCGCTTTGTGACATCTTCTTGATGTCAACTAGTGGCCATCCCTTTTGAAAGTCGCACTCCTCCTGCTCCCCTTCCTGCAGTAGACAACCAAGACAGAGCAATTCCCCTATTACCATTAACTTTCAAAAAAGGTGGAAGTTACAATATCCTATTCATATTGATTGCAACTTAATACAGTGTTTGAACACAATTAAACCATGTCATTTGTAATACATACTCTCTATTAAAAGTAAACGATTAGAAATGTCAAAAAAGATGTCATTCATCTTCTCTCTCTCTCTTTCTCTCTCTCTCTCACACACACACATGTAACATAATTATTCAAAATCTTCGAAGTTGTCATCAAAATATTCATCTATACTGTAATATGATCTGTTTAACAAGGATTTAGTCAGTTTAGGTTTAAACTTAGCAGCTGACACAGTATTTTTTTAGGCTTTCCGGAAGCTTATTAAGTAGTTTTGGACCAAAATATTGGAGCTTATGTTCAAACAGTTTTAGTGTGTGACCTTTAACTATATAGTTATTCTTTCCCCTTGTTTCATATGTGTAGACATCGGAATTTGTGGAGGTTATATACCTGTTATGTACAAAAGGTATTGTTCGCAGAATAAATATGCAGGGAAGAGTAAGTATGTTTAATTTTTTAGAATACGGCCTGCATGAACTCGTACGTGTTAGTTTTGCCAGGTATCTGATAGCTCTTTTCTGTAGGAGAAAAATTCTGTTAAAGTTTAATTTGGAAGTGTGTCCCCAAACACTTGGGTGGGGTATAAGTTTTATTCTTATGTTTACTTTCATAATGTTCTATATGTATCTTATCTTGCTGAAAACGAATATAAATTCTTTTGATCTTTCCGAGGAAGTTTATATCAGGCTTTAAAGTTGTAGATTTTAGAGGAGGCTTTGCTCTTATTTAAAGAGAATATTCCATTGTTTAATTTTGAAAAATATTAATGTAGTCATTTTTTCCCGAGGGAATCCTGTTTTGAGAAAGCCGAAATACATTAAAAAACCAAGTCTAACTAAAATAAATTCCAAGTCGATCTGTGACATCCAAGTCAGAATATCCCCTGTAGGTTTGAGGGGCCTGCCTCTACAATTGGTGTCTAAAGTTCCGCTAATTAAATATGCGTATAGCTAATTTTGTACCTTAACCTGGGAAATATCCTAAAATATATTCCATTTCCTTTATGTTACTTGTTCTAAAATTGTAGTAGAGAACGAAATACTCGATTTTCATTAAGACTTTGTATTCATGGTTAATCATATGGCTAATTTGTTCACCTTAGCAAGCCATATGCTATAATTATTCCATTTAACTTTCCATCTTCATTTGTTCGTTTGCGCCTACATCAGATGAACACTGCCGCATTTGCATAATTATAGCACTCATTTCCGGAGCTCAGGGGTTCATGTGACCATATTAAGCTTGAGCATTAGTTACGTTAGTTCATAACCCGTAAGACAAGCATTAATTTTATGGAATACGAAACGACATTCAAAATGCGTTAAGAATTTAATTCAGTGTTCTAACGACTTCAGACGATATTTTGCCTTTAACTTTACAGTGATAAATTTGAGTAGGCTCTTTCAAAAATAATGCTCTTACAAAGCGAGGGGTGCAGTGTCGTTTAATTTCCGAAGTAGATTTCACGGCATATCTTAATCATTAGATAAAATTTTAAATTTTTGTAAAACGCAAACAGGATATAATCCCTTTTAGACGTATGAGGATCCCTATGCAATCGTTAAAATTAATTTTTCTAAAAGTACTTTATTTTAAAACCATGATTGTAATTTTATTATGAATAGATTTAAAACGTTGTGTTCAAATTACCTCATCGGAGTTCCTCCTTTCCATCGCGTTTCCATGATAACTTCTAGTCTTCTTCTTGACGAAGAAATCCGTGTGGCAATCCTTTATCCGCCGAACTTACCCATACTGAAATAATTTATAATAGTGATTAAAATTAATTATGTAATTTTAAGGTAGTCTTCTACCAATTTAATTACTTTTAATGTTACACAATTTTGGAAGATGGAGAAAATCTTGTGGACAAACCCATATTGGTATATTGAGACCTTACTCTTGAAAGTAATGCCCAAAACAGATTTAGTGAACACCTCCTGTATGATTTAAGTTAATTGGTGGAAATTAATAATTTCTTCACATTAGCCGTGTATAGGTTAAGGTTTTCTATGGATACAGTCAACCTGAAAAATTCAATTCCAGGGCCGGGATTTGAACAACGGATCCCCTGGTTTCCGTCCAGTCGCTTTAACCCATTGAGCTACCATGGCCAACGTGCTGTACCGATATTTAATTCTCCAGTTGACTCATATATTCCCGCTAAACCACTACGGGCTCTCGCATCCGAGATACACCGTTTGTGGCGACTTACTATCGTTAGTACTTGAATCCCAGGCTTCACCATTAAACTCTTATTATTTAAGTTAATTGGTGGAAATATTCAATGCCATGGCCGGGATTTGAACCACGGATCTCCTGGTTTCCGTCCAGTCGCTCTGACCCATTGAGCTACCATGGCCAACGTGCCGACATGACATTAAATTCTCCAGGGATTCAAGTACTTGCGATAGTAAGTCGCAACAAATGGTGTATCTCGGATAGGAGAGCCCTTAGTGGTTCACCAGGAATATATGAGTCAACTGGAGAATTTATTGTCAGGACGGCACGTTGGCTATGGTAGCTCAATGGGTTAGAGCGACTGGACGGCAACCAGGAGATCCGTGGTTCAAATCTCGGCCATGGCACTGAATTTTTCATGTTGACTCTATCCATACCTCTGTACAATTTTTTACCCAAGTTTCTGCTCCGTAAGTGATTAGCTGCTGTCGAGTATTATATAGCTTTTACTGATTTCCGCTGTTTTGGAAATGTGTTTATTGCTCGTTTCTATTTACTCCTTTAAGTATCAATTTTCCCTTTAGAGCTTTCTTCTTCATTTCTGCTTCTCGACGGGATTTTGTTAACTTATTACTGTATTTACATTAATGGAAAACTTTTATATAATGACCTACTCGTTTCAAAATTAAGTCAATAATCTTTTTTTTCCGATGTGCAATGTTCATCGATCATAGTTTTCAAATATATAACGTTGAAAATGACTTTAAAAATGTTTTACTTTAAGTTTAAAAATTTGGTACAGGGAACTTATTCATTTTAATAAAACTGGATGAAAGCGTAATTTAAAATAAATACTTCTTGATATTTTAAATTCTTGTTTTAGAGTATAAATAAAAAGGTAATCTCTCAGCACTTCAACGTACGAGTATACTTGGCAATGCCGGCCCTCGCAGCCATGGTCGTTAGGGTGTATATAGCTAGTGTCCATCGCCGGTTCCAGTCCCGCCTTCGGCATGGGTGTTTATGTGTATAGTATATATGAGTAATAATACAAAATGCAAACAGAACAAATGGAAACTATAATAATCGGCAAAATGAAAGAAATAAAATATGAATATTGAAGAGCAACTACGCATTCGCAGAGAACATTACTCGTGTAGTCCTCCGATCATAAGCAAGTCTAGAAAATGAAATTACAAGAAATATGAAAATTTGCGACATTACAGAAACCACATCAACATTTGTCCACCAGCCTGACAAAACCCGGGGGGGGGGGGCGAGGTCAGGGTGGCAAGTCCAAACAGGAGTCGAACTGGGGAAACGTTCCGAATGCGAGCCATGATTTTAGGATGTTAAACAGAGAGGTCTGTAGGACTCCAGAAACGTAACGATATTCCTGATAAAACAAATTGCACTCGAAATTAAATCCAGCAGGTAAACCGCAATAACCATTAAGGGGACTGAGTACCTTTCGCAACTTGAAAATTGTATACCTTCAGGCGCATGCTCCAAGCTTATTTTCTGCACTGAGTAATAACCTGGTACTTAATTCAAAGGAAATATGGCAGTCAACACCGGAGTAAAACAATTAATAACAATTTTTAAAAGTGTGAAAACTGCTACCGGTTTCCTGCTTCGCTAACCTTGGTAAAGGAGCTACTATAGCTTTACAACTGCTCTTGGAAAAATTGGGAGTAAATACTTCGACCAGCTGCATAGCAGCACACACTGTTCTTTAGTGTAATCAGCTTGTCAGATTGACGGAATCCTGCTTACCTTCAAATGTTTTTCCAACTTCAATATTAATATTGTTCCCTTTATATAAGAATATATCAATCCAACCTGAGATTACACTTATAGAAGTATATAAAGATTCAGGATCGAAGAACCTACCTCGATCTTAATTATGATTATTTAATCCCCAGTGTCAAAAGAAAGGTATGTTGTTGTTTTCAAATGCTAGGCTTTGGCAAGGAAGCCATTAGCTCTCTTGCTCTCCAATATTTATGTGTAGTGGGTCCGGCAGGTAGGGCTTCACAGGTTAAATGATGTTCTTTAGTCATTTCCTCTTCTTTGTTGCACAGAGGACAATTTGGACTTGTATAAATTCCTATTCTGTGTAAGTTTTTGGCCAAATAAGCATGTCCCGTAAGTAATCTAAAATTTGCTACTGTAGCTTTATGTGGGATTTCTGGAATAATTTCTGGATTTTTAATTAAAATGTTCCATTTTTTATCTTTAGCTTTGTTAGATATTGATTGGTTTTGTTTGTTTTTTATATTTGTTGTTAATTAATCTCTTTATGGATGTAAAGGACAAGTTTTTACCTTTGCTCTGAATAAAATTAGCACCTTTTTTCGCAAGAAAATCAGCTGATTCATTTCCATCAATTCCACAGTGTGCAGGTATCCATTGTAATATAATTCTTTTCTGTAGTTTTTGAAGTTGTTGGATCATTTTGTGACATTCTTTAATTTGGATTGACCTCATTTTATATGAACTTATTGCACATAATGCTGCTTCAGAATCAGAAAATATGACAGCATTTTTGAATTTATCTATTCTGTATAGAAGGTGTTGGAGTGAAATATGAATAGGCGTTACTTCTGCATCAAAATTTGCTCTCTGGTATCCTGCTGGTTGATAGAATGAGAACAGTGCACACTTAATTCCTGTTCCTGAGTTGTTGTCCAAGTTAGATCCATCTGTGTAGATATGTAACCATTCTTCAGGTGGGCATCTATTGTTAACAGTTTCTAATCCTAATGCTTTTAGTACAGGTTTGGAAGTTTCAGATTTTGTAACTATTTGTTCTAAATCTAATTGAATATTGATTGGTTCAAGAGTCAGTGGGTTTTCTTTGATTAAAATGTTTTCTTTAGAATTAGAAAATTCAGATCTGTTTTTCAATTCATAAATCATTTTATTTCAAAAGATA
The DNA here is from genome assembly GCA_030765055.1 of Mantis religiosa. NCBI lineage: Eukaryota > Metazoa > Arthropoda > Insecta > Mantodea > Mantidae > Mantis > Mantis religiosa. The sequence continues at coordinate 153,115,310 of CM060952.1, read as the reverse complement.
TGTAAAAGCCTTTAAAATGTTAAAATTGTTGATAAAGGATATGTCTGAAATGAACAGGATGAAACACTCTCTGAATCGATATAGGTGGCTTTTGGTGGTTAAAACCATGCTAAACTTCATTCCACTAGTTTTTTGCCAGGTCATTCCGAACTCGCACGTATTCCAGAACTGCGCCAACAAGCAAAACTGCAAAATAGTTCGCAGTTCACAGAGGACACATTTGCTATTTTTGGAGTTGACAGATTGATAATACAACTTTGTTAATAAAGAAATAACAAATGTGTTACTTAAGAGAATTGTGACTGAAATCATATCTCCTAGAAGTTTACTTTTTAACACACTTTTTGTGTTAAGGCTAGGGGAACTGTCTAAGAATAAAATATTAACCATGAGAACAACAAAATTGCTGGCTGTTGTATAACAAGATTAGGTTTCCTAATCTTGAAAAATATGCTGTTATATGCATGCAAGAGATGTATTCACTATCTGTAGTTATTAACTGAAACCAAAACATAGGTATGTCACTACTAATGGTACATTTCAAATGCATCTAGTAATTATGGTGAGATGAATAAAACCTGCCAATTTACTATTGTCTGCCTTTTTCTGTGATTAGCCTCCTCGTGTATTAAATGAAATGTGTAGTGTTTAACGCCCGCTTTTACTACATACTGCATCGCAGGCGGTGACACTGATGAAACATGGGATGAATATGCAGCACTGGTGGAATGAGATGGTAGGGGAAACCGGAGATCCCGAGAAAAAACAGCTCCCAGCGCCGTGTTGTCCACCACAAAACTCACTTTGCGTTCCTCGTATATATCCCCTACCATGCATCCTCTTCTAAGACTTACAATTTAGTGCCTGGTGTCAGTCATGTTTCACCCATTTCGTTCATTGTCCAATATGACCTACGTTGATGGACGTTAAAAGATTGTTCCGTACAACATGTGGCTTTCAGACTACTTTGTGTCAAATCCTATAATCACCAATAAAGTCAATGACATGTAAATATGATCATAACTATGCAACAGCTGCACGTAATCTATACAGAATTTCGTTAACATAGTTCGATAGAATGAAAGTTTTAAACACCACAGCGGAGCTGTTGTCTGAAGGTATACGTGACTTCAAATTGCAATCGCCACCTAACGCAAGAGCTACAAAAGTTACTTTTATCATATTTTTAACGAACAAAATTTTAACTATATATCTATGTGGAAACAAATAGGGCCTTTGGGGTATTTTCTTAATGAGAAATGTTACCCACTGGGATGAAATATACTGCAGTACCATAACGTAAAGTCTGCTGCCAAGTTATTAAAAGCAGCTACCTTTTAATTTGTTACAGTCAGCTACGACAACACACTGAGAAACAAATATATAGCGCTTACTCTCTTATTTTCCTATTTTTTTGTCTAATAAAATTATCTGTATATGTCCACATAAACTGTGTTACTACTTAGCTGAAAAATTTTGGGTTATTTTGGCCATGCAATGAACTTTTAATGGAAGATACTTAGTCAATATCGTAAGCTATTCACACATATGAAAATACACCCATAGTAATTCACCAAAACAAAGAAAAAATTAAGAAAGGAACAGTTACCGTAACACAAGCGGATAATTTATTGAAAACAGTAATTTACACAGTATAGTACTTGCACATACTCAAAAATATTAAAACCAACTATTTTTATTTGTCAAATTGAGCAGATGGCATTGTCGCGAAGCTTTGCTGCGGCGGGCGCGGCCGACGCCCGCGAAAGAGACGGATGATGCATCGCGGAGATAAAAGCTTGCCGAAACATATAAAGAAAGAGACAGATAGATGCCTGGAAGTTTCTTCTTCTCCGGCCGTCTTGATTGTTACAAAACCTTCCAGTAATTTCTAGAACAATGAGCGGATGTATAAAAAGACCGCGGCTAGCCAGTCGGGCGAGAGTCGAGAACTGTTGAAGGTGCGTGTGTAGTGATTTTAAAGTGAATTCTTTTGTTTGTTTACGTGCGGTGAAACACTGAAAAGACTGTGTATGTTATCTAATTCTGCTGCTGCAAAGGGCTGTACAAAACTGTCTTTCTACGGATATAAAGAGTAGTTTGAATTTCTGAAAACTAGACTTTTAATTTTATGAACCCAGGAAGTCACAGTATTGAAATGTCAAATTTAAATTCTTATATTTTCCTTCCTGTATTTGTTGTATATGTGGACATTTTCGGTCCCTGGATAATATAATATAATTATTATTTCTTCACTCAGTTCTTCCTTCTGTGAGTTGATCCAGAGCCTTGACTCTTATAATAAACCCTTGAGATGTGCTTTACAAATCTCTGTACTGCTGTTGCTCAGGTGTTTCATGTGAAAATCATCCCAAGAAATGAAACAATCATCACGCTGCCCCTTGGATATTACCTAATCCACTTTCTTCTAAAGTTATTTAAGTACAGAAAAAGCTGTTTGTGGCGTCATATATATCACTAATAAGAATATCATATAATGGAATTATAGCTATATTTTCATGACTGAAAAAACTTCATAATATCAATCTTTAAATCTTTAAAAATCTGTATTAAATACTGATTTAAATATGTATGTTTTGCTCTATAAATAATCATATATAATATGAAAGCCTTTGGTACGTGCATTAGGTGCTATTTTAAGGCATAAAAGGTTGTTATCGTAAAACCTTTAAATCAGCTATTAATGTTTAATACCTAATGAAAAATGCAAGAAAAAACAGAGAAGAAAATTGCAACAAAATTTTCCGATAGAATGATGCAATTCAGAACCACGTTGTGGCGAAATTTGCGACTGGATATCAAACCTCACCTATCCTTGGGAATAGTGCCGATTTTCCAGGTCCCGACTCGTCTCAATCTGAGCTTTGGCTCGATCCTGCGTCTTAGGATAGGCAATTCCTTTAGATGTTGTCCATGGCTGCTACAGTCGAAGCATGAATACCTCGGGTTTGGTCTCGGAAGGAAACTGTAACTAATTCACTAAATGAACTGAAATAATCGTTCAACTTCTTAAATATTTCAATACGGTTTTTTCCAAATGAAGTTAACAAAATGCGTGTAACACAAATTAATACATAACTTAAGAAGCATTGGTTTGCCTTTACATTATGAAGACAAACATTTTTGTATCTGTTTAGATTATAACTTGCAATCAAGTTCCCACACTCTGAGAATGTTTTTTGCTTCTTTAATCCACGAAGTTCACACACCGAATGATGCTAACTGTAGATAATACGGTATTATTGAATTGGTCGTTGCTGTGGTAATTCAGTAATTTCTCATTGATTCACGTCATTTTCATTGAACGACTTTCATTAACATATTAGGTAATAAGCATAATCTTTTTTTTAACTATACGAGATACGTCCAGAAAGTAAGTTCTGTTTAGTAATAAAATTAAATTGTGTACAGATACAGAAAAATTATTTATTGCACAAAATTCTACAACTCTTAAACTACTTTTCCACATAACTGCCGAAAGTTTGCAGGCATTTGTCATAGCGAGGCACAGTTTTTGTATACCTTCTTCATAGAAGTTTGCCGCCCGTGTCTTCAACGAGTTGGTAACATTTTCTTTCAGCTCTACGTCATTGTTGAAGTGTTGACCACCAAGGAAAGATTTGAAATGCAAAAACAGATGACAGTCGCTAGGAGCGAGGTCAGGGCTGTACGGGGTGTGGTCACACACGTCCCAGCCAAATCCCTGTAGGATGTTTCTCGTTGCATTTGCAGTGTGTGGTCATGCGTTGTCGTGAAAAAGCACAACACCTGTTGACATCGCAAATTTGCCGATAAATTTCAATTGGTTTCACTTTCCTAGCATTCAGAAAACGAATTACAGATCTGATTTCACAAGCGGCGGGATTTTCAATCAACACCGACAGTGTAAACAAGCACAACAAAGCATACGTGGCTGACAGCGATTTCACAATGGCCAAAGTTTCGTCTCCTTGATACAGAGCGTCTACCGCGCATGTACGGAATTGCGATCGCAGCGCTGCAGCGGAGATAAATTGAAAGAGAACTTACTCTCTAGATGCCCTTTGTATTTAAACAATGTAACATTCAAATGGTATTTTTTATAATTTTAGTCTGCTATTATTGTCCTTAAACGCTCAATATTATTATTTTTCCTTCGTTTCTACCTATTCAGTCACAATTTTACCCTCAATTATTCATGTTCACTTTCCACTGACGTTTGCAATGAATTATTTTCTTAATATATTTAAAGTAACAAAATTGAATCATAAACACTGTTTAGACGTTTAGAATTAAAAACAACAGGCACAGAATGGTTTCGATAGTAAGAATAATTAAGTAACGGTATTTTGAAATATTGAGTCAATTTGTAAAGCAGCTGGATATTTATTTCTCTGGATGTACGATAGCTAAGACGGGCAACGCCAGAGTTTCACCTCAGGACATTTCGCTTAATCTACACAATTGATCTACGAGTGTTCACCTCGGACACCTGTCGAACTACTTTTTAGACCAACCTCCAACCTATGGGCGTGTGTTCATTTTCTTTCCTTTTGTAAAGACGAAAAATGACTGATAATATTTGGGCATTGACTTTTACCGTATAGCTAGTTGCATTGACCCACTTCTGTGGTATGACGCACACGTATGGCTCACATACCGGGCTCTAAATTCGATTTCAGAGCCGCACCGCTCTCGATGTGTTTAACCTCAAATTAATTCGCAAGCTACCTCGATTTATATCGAAGTTTCATGCCAGGAAAGCTAATTCCTCAGAGTTTCGCAACTGCACACTGAGAAACAGATGCGATTCGGAATGTTTGTTCTATTGAGTCATTTTAAAAGGCCAGCGAATTGATTTATTCTAACTCTCAGGGCCGTTTGGTTGTGCTGGAATCTTTATATGGCGTGCGTGTAACGTGATCTGTCATGAAAGTGTTGAATCGCAAAACGATAATACGCACCGTTTAGTGTGTCGATCGAGCTTAACACTCTTCAACATATAATCTCTTTGGCTGCGTAATTGTGCTCAACACTTTCTGAATACCAGTTACTTTTACTCTCAAGAGATAAAACCAAGGAGGCGGAAAATAGGTTCTTTAAGGAAGCATCGTCACCTTGAACTTGAATGGACTACTCTTAAGATATTCATTTCCTTAACTACATCGTAAATTGATTTCAAAGAAGAAAATTAATAGCAACTGCAAAACCGCCTTAAAGAAAACCATTGATTTAATAATAATCATACGATTTTCTCTACTTTTTACTCCTTGATAGGTGTCGGTGTATATTACACATGTTATATAAGAAGGTGATTCTAATACTGTAGTGCCTAGAAACTGGTTCAAATTCAGTGTTACGAAATCAGTTATTACATTGACATGTGGAATCAGTTATTTATACGTCATTGCTTGTTGAAGGAAACCACGAATGAATCACTGTTGCATAAATAGTAAGATAAATATAAACTGGATGCAGTTAAACAGTCATCAGTGGATATTCCAAAAGGAATTTTTGCCCTAAGAAAATTCAACTTACACATTTCCTAAATTAATATTTTCCCTGTCACGGTATTACTCTTTTTTATGTAATTTACGTCCTCCAACGTCAAATCATATCGGACGAAATGGTTGATATGATGCTCAAATGAGCCCGGGGTCCATAGCGTATGACTGAAATTTCATGGACACTTTCAAGAAATCATCTTTCCCTCTTTTTAGTCTATAAAATTGTGTAAACCTTCCTGAATCCAAAGAATGCCATTTTTAAATGATCTAATCTAGTTTTAAAGCTACGTGAATCCTAGTGTTAGATATGAATTCTTATTGAGAAGAATCTTCAAAGTATTAAAAGTGAGATATATTTCATATATAAGTATGAGTAGCTGGCATACTTATTTTATAAGAGTTCTCACTCAACTGTTTGATGTTCACATTTCCTCCAAAAGCGCTTTTCTACCCTAAATTCGGGTCATCTTCAGTGAAGTCTGCTCCAACAGAAACTTCACTGGAGATGACTTCACTGTAGATGACCCGAATTTAGGGTAGAAAAGCGCTTTTGGAGGAAAGATGCACATCAAACAGTTGAGTGGGTACTCTAATAAATTAAGCATGCCAGCTACTCATACTTATGTATGAATTCTAATTCTTTATCCTTGTTTTCCTGCTACTGCAAAATTCAGCGGTTTTCATCAATGAAGATGCTTCTTGCGTCGCCGTTTTAGTGTTAGACTAATGAAACTTGCTAGGTTTAAACATTAGACTCTAAAAATCAGTTCCGCCATCATTTTGACTTCATCATTCCCTAGGTGACCATCAATTTTCACTTTTTTGTTTGTCTAAGTTGTAAAATTAGCCTTATATCTACTTTCCTATTCTTCCAGTTCGTCTTAATGGATCAATTTTGCCTGTTGCAGCAAATATTTAGGTTCATCCTTAATATATCGTTAGTCCATCTTTTGGTTATAGACTTAAATTGTTTACAGAAACGTCACTTCTCTACACAAAAACCAGATCTGAATCGGTCTTCTTTATTCCCCTTCTGATCCACGGACTAATAGTTTACAAGCATTTACTAGGTTTTTTCTTATTTCTTATTTAACGTTGAGTAATACACGGAAATGTTGCAGATTTGTTAAAATATCTTTATCTGATATGGAATGAAACATCCAAGCCTAGAGAAGTTGAGATGATCTACTTCAAATCTTTTATTTGCTGTTATTGGCATAGATCTTGTTTGTTTTTCCTGGAATTTTATCATTTTAAAATTATGTTTTATATAAAATTTGATTAATTTAATACATCAAAGCAGTATTTATTAGCTGATTGTTCTCAGTATTTCACACTAGCATAGTACCTGCATCGTGGGTCCGTACGTCAACAGCTCGAAAGTTATAAAAAGAAATGCAGTGGTGATCTGACTTCACAGCTGAATGAGGAGATTCGGCAAATAGAAGAAAAGAGATTCTCAAGGACGAAAATATCAGCTGGCATACACCAGGCTTGGCCTTCTGATAGGCGGGAAGGTGAAGGGCGACGCATGTTGGTTGGACTTCAGCCAAAATCTCAACTACTGTAATCAAGCGCCTTATGACAAGCTTTCGCAAATGTGTAACGAAAACAGCCGAACCTTCTTCGTGGAAGGGGAATGAAACTATGAATCCGCAAGGGGCCTAGCCACCAATGCGGTTTCCGGCAGCTTTCATCAACATCTAGATCAGGCGGCACGGCAATCCAGATGAACGTGTGGTATCATTACGGAATTTCAATGCCGTTCTTAGGCGTTGGTATGAGGCAAACTAGAATAAAAGACAACGCATTGTCTTAAATAATATTAATAATGATACAAGTAATAATGAACATGGCAATGATAATAACGATGAATAAAGAAGATATCAGCTTATAACATTATCGTTTTTTATTCCCATGAATTCAATCTCATTTGACTTGCTAGTAAATTCGATCAACATTTGGTGAACTAACGGAGATTTTTAAAGTGCAATATGCAGCGGTTAATCTCCTCTGCTTAATGCAGATCCAGTATCCTCTATTATTTCCTGTACCTCTTCATTTCTCTTCGTCGGCTCCGTTTATGAATCTTTGGCCTTAATGGATCCTTGGTCTGAAATAGATCATTTTTTCATTTTGACTATTCAGTAACACCAATAGTGACCAACCATAAAACCTACAAGTTTAAACTATTTAGAGCATTCCAAGTCGCGCTTATCTCTCATGTTAAAGATTGTATTGAAGATTTACCAGAATACTTGGATTAGTTGAGATGTGTATACCTTTATTAGCCTTGGTACTGTTTGCTACAGCAAAGAAAGTCCCGGAAGTGAGGTGCAGTGGGGTTGGAGAAGGTTCCAACATCTGACTCATTATGTAATAATAACGATTGGTGAATTTTATATATATGTATATACGTAAGTATATATGACACTCGGGTAAGTTCACTTACAGCGCATTCAAAAACATTTTGACTCCTACTTTTATGAATAAATTTTCTCGGTTTTTGTTTATCGAGTGAAGAGAGAGAATTATGTATATATAGTTCTACTCCTTGTATAGCATGCGTTGTCTGTCACACACATTCGCGGTCCTTGTTCCATTGTGTAAGGGTAGCATATTCCTTTCAGGGACTTCCTTTGCGTTGGTGAATAGTACCTCAAAGGGCAAAAATTATGGCAACAGGTCTGCAGTCAGTGGTCCATATCTCAGTATTAAATGTTCAAGTTTGAATAAACTTTCCAGCGTTGTCACTTATTTATCCAAAACTTTAATGCGTCGCTCGTGACTGAATTTAACTGTTCAGCGTTACTGGCTTCTACTTTTGGCAATGAACCATGTCACCCATTCGAAACTCTTTATTAGAATCTTCCCTAAATCTTTTATGAAGAGTCAACATATAGGAAGTATTTTATTCCAGCCAGAAGTTCACTACTGAGATTTTACCAAAAGTAAAGACTCCATGTCTGAAAACAAGCTCTTTTAGGAAACTGTCTGTCCATTTATGTTTGAGTGTGATTAATCATGCTGTTCAAGTATCTTCCAAGGATAGCGCAAAGAATTTTAAATAAATCCACCACACACCAAATAACTTTCAAATATAAATTTGTTTTCAGTTTTGTAATATATATATATATATATATATATATATATATATATATATATTACAACCTTTAGGAGGTCTTCATTTTGAATATATATCGTACAGAAACTTTTAGCTGGTAAACTACAAGAGAAACAAACGTTTGCTGTGTTTTCAGCTATTTACCATTTCGAGAATATTGACTTTTAGTACTTTGGCCATTCATTGACTAATACTTTCTGAAGTAATAAGCAGTTATTCACTTGTTTATCGTGGTTTTGAAAATGACGGAATTTCAAAGCTATCAACTGTAATAGTTGTTTTGATTTCAGCCTCGAAAGATAAAATCAATATTTTTTACTTGTTTTATGATGTAATTTAAAATTTATTTAAATTTAAATTTATGTAAAAATGTTCCAAGTATTAATAATTTTAAATTAAGTTTAAAAGGTGAAACTGAGAAAATAAATGTGACGTTTGTATAGGTTGTTATGAATGTCGTGGTTATATAGAAACGTGTGGTTGCTAAAGCGAAGAAAATCAATAATCCTCATACAAGGACGCGGGGAATTCAAGTTTGGCCTTCGTAGAGGATGTTTCAGCTTGATCGTCGCATTAAAAAAGGACGCTTATAAAGTAAATACACCAGAAATATTATAAGTTAATTTATGTTATAACGTTTTGTGTACATTTAATCAAGAAATAAAGTCAACATATTTAAAAACAAATCTATCAAACTATTTTCTATTGTAAATAATTTGTGTTCATTTGTGTTACAACGTTTTTTGTTCATTTAATCAAGAATTAAACTCGATGTACTTAAAAAGAAATCCAGCAGTTCTTTTTGTATTGTAAATCATTTCTTCAGAAGGAGAAATACATCTGCCTGGATGACGCGTTGGGATAGGAATCATCATATTACGCAGAGAATACATCTTTTAAATTAACTTAGAACCAAATTTATCGAACCTAAATTAAAGCTTTTTAAAACTTCTTCAAATATCGCCGCAATTGGGCGATCGAAAAAAAAGCCACATTTAATTCACATTACAACACAGCAACCTAATTTTAAATATTTACTATCGCGTCAGCTTCATGTTTTCAATAAAACGTGAAGTAAAATAACTTTTGTAAACCTTTATCCTTATTAATATGAAGCATTTAGAAAAATAAGTTTTTGTAATATATTTTATGGAAAAGTTGTTGGATAAATTGCGAGAGTGAAAATTACTATTTTCAAGTAAAATCTTACTCTACAAATGCTATCCTCTAATTTCTTTACAGTAGCTTCAGTTGTCACTTACGGTACATCTTACACACCTAAGATGTTTGTAACGTACTACTATAATAATAATGTTTTTCTTTTTTCCGATTTCTTCGAGTCTTTGAGGATACTGGTTTTGAGACCTTGTGATTTTATTAACAGATATTACGTTGTACAGGAAATGTAATATTCCGTATAATTCATTACTGGAAACATAAATTGCATTCTAAGTTGTAAACTATTCAGGTTATGTTTAAACGAGCCTAAATTAACAAGGAAGTTATAGAGTGCATTGGTTTGAATACATAGTGAAACCAATTTGTGATTTACAAAGTTTTTTATGTGTGATTTGATTATTTTATTATAGCTAATAAATTTGTAATTGGCATTGCCCGTATTTAATTGTATTAATTGTTTCTCCAACATCATTCAGATGTGTTTATTAGCTGTGTTGCTCAACAAATAAATGCAATCTAAATATAAAAGCTCTGTTTAAAATAGTTTCTGCTTTTAACTCCACTTCAAAAATTAAGGGTGGGAAATTCTCATTTTGAGTGTGTACTGGCAGTTTTACAAACTTTTAATTATTTTTATTTTATGACTCGTAGTAAATTGAACTTCACTTTCAATTTCTTCTTCAATGGTGTCCACAGTGTTCTTATTCATTAAGTAGAGCAATTATGTATAACACCATACACCGTCACCGTCATATGGTTTAGCTAATAGAGAAAGAAATTTCTGAAGTTGTAAAAAAGGCTTAGAACAACAATTTTCAGAAATGCATAAAACTAATAAGGTGAAAAACTGTGAAATGGCTGTGACATGTATATTTTAGTACCATTCTTCCTAGTGCATAACAACATTGCGTTAATTTAGTTCCCGGGGTATTCAAATTAAAAAGGAACACTTCCTTGAGCCATTTTGCGAAGACAATGTATAAGCTAGTAAAAAAAAGCTACACCTATTTTTACAAAGATAATTAAAATTAAAACTACTAGTATTAATAATATTAATATAATTAATATAATAATTGACACAATATTAATAATAATTACAATAAATTCATAAGATGTACAACACATGAGGTGGATCCAAAACTCTGAAGCAGATGCTAACACATTTTACAAGGTCCCTCTCCAAAGAATAAAATGCAGTAAGAAATACATCATTTTACCTTTCTAAATTTCACAGAAAGCCTTTTAGATACAAAAATTAATTTGAATTTTTATCAAAACTATTTTAAAATGTGTTAAACTTGTTCTTTTAAAGGTAATTATTTAAGTAGCTTGATTGCTCAGATTTACTTTAACTTGGCTCCCACTGATTCCGATCTTAATTATTATTCAGACGCTGTAAATAGTTAACTTACTGCATATTTGTTTACGCTAATACATGTTTTCCTCTTCTAAGTCAGTATAGCATATTTTGAGGATAATTCCCTCTCTTACTCGGGACACAAAGTCACTTGAGGTAGTAAATAGTATAGAAATTGGCGTGTTGGTTTAAATTTTACTAAACCGAAGCAATACTACATGTTTTAGTGTAACAAATATAATATTTTTTTCTTCAGTTAATCTCGAAATTACCCCTCTTGAGCATTTACATGATTCTTAAGACTGCTTAGGCTCAGAATAAAAATCCTAAAAGCACTGGTAATGTACACAGACTAGAGACTCATAAGAATAAACAGAACATAAACAATGTCTGTAGAAGGAAAGGAAAATGAGAGCAAATCGATAAGCGACAGAGATAAATTAAGCTTGGTGATCTTATCTTTTATCGAATCCGGAAGGATGGATGGAGGAAATGAAGTCAGGCTTCGATGCCTCATACAAATGTGCCTCTGCAGCGAATGAACAAAATATCAGAATGGAAACCTTTGCTGAACAGTTACTATGTATAAGTAATTGTGAATGAAGTTATTTCCGTGTACGCTACATAGCGTGCATTCGACTCCCAGTGTCATAAAGATGTCCTCCCACTGTTTAGGACAAAGGCTGTATATTCCAATAAATAGTAAATATCTGTCAACATTTTATCGAACAAAGGAATTGTGCGTGCCAAGCTGATGTCATCGTAGGCAGTGCGGAAACAAGTAAACAATCTTTATTATGCTTGGCTGGGATTTATTAAGGTAGGCCATGGTTAATGAGAGAAAATTCCTTTTATCTAGGAGAAAGTAAATGCATGCAATCACTGTTGTACTCGTTGGGAAAGTGCAGGTTCAAAACGCTGCATTTTTCTTTTCTGCAGCCTATTACCGAGTAAAGGAAACAGAAACGTACACAAAAGATGAAATGCAATATACGCAATCTTAGCTTTTGTGTTGCGTACTTGTAACAGTTTATATAACAGTACTGGCACAATAACTTGTGACTGTGAACTTTACGGTAATGCAGCTGAACTTGGATCTCCAGAGACAGGTAAGTACTCAATTACTGTGAAGAATATAGCATTATTTTTATTGACAATAACTGTTTCTTTCTTTTACAACCATAGAGTACAATCTGCCATGGTTTTTACCAAGTTATTTAGGAAACACCGATGAAACTGCTTTGATACATGTTGAACCTCATTGATTACTCCATGTAAAACTTTCGTATCTTCACTTATTAGAATATCCCACCTTATACAATTAAGTAAATAGTTCAGGTGCCCGGTATTCCCGATATTTCTAGGCCAATTTAAATAAATTAAGATAAATCACCTCACAGATTTGATAGGCGGTTTTACAGATAACTTATAGATACGTGTCATTCGATATAAATAATAGCTTTGTATGAGTTGTTCGTTATCAGGCATGCTTTCTAATTGTACTGGACCAAATTAATGATCTTCTTTATTTATTGTGTGTTTCAAATGGAAAGAGTTCTCGCCGGTAGCGAATCAGATGCGTTAGAGCCTACACCGTTGCCACCTCGTTACCCCCACTCTTTTTATATTCCCTCTCTTTCTCTTTTGCACACTTGCGAGTGTTCGTGGCGCTAGACGTAAGAGAACGCAAACTGAATTTTCCAAAGTTTTATAATAATGCAGTTGTTGAAATCACAATTGCAACATGAATTTCGTATCTTACGCAGATGTTTTAAATATTTAGTTTAAAGTTAATTATAGTCTATGAATTACTTATTTTTCTAATCCAACGAAAATTCCAGCGGTGCATCCGTATAGCTGTGAATGCTACTTACGTTAAGAGATAATTCTTCATTGCCATTGTCTTCATCATCTGAGTACTGCAAATTTATGATGATAGGTTCCAAAATCTCGTCACCTCCAAAAGTCGTATTCTTGTAGTTTATCTTTTGTCTCACGCAGTTTTCCCAGTCTTGCTGTGTTCCTTGTCAATTTCTTCGTGAATAAGTCGTTCAACGTCAGCCAGTTTAAAAATATTATTTCTGTTTACGACATAATTTGAGCCCACATTAACTCTATTGATTGTTCTAGCAGTAGTAAGGGAGAAAGGTGGATCGTGTCTCATTGATCCAGCTGATGCACTTTTTCATGGAGGAGTGCTGCTTTGAGCACTCTAGAATAAATAGAGATTACGAACCATTCATAAACAAAGATATATTGTGACCAGACACGTTCTGCCAGACTAGCAAGAAGTGTATCGTTTCCTCTCCTTGAATTTAACAAACACTTTGGCTTATTCAAAGAACATATTTCTTTCACAACGTCATGTCAAATGTTTACGTTTCAGTTCTGAGTAATTTCAAATATACGTTCACGCATACATGCCAACCAATAATGGTATTCATTACAGTGCTATAATTCGCAATGTATTGTTATAATGGTGTCTACTTTATTTGTATTAGGAAAACTATTGGAGCTAAAAATGGGGTTCTTACGGTTATGTTAAATACATTACTCCCTCCTTTCTCATGGATCACTTCTTGCAAAATCTGAATTTTTGTCTTAGCGCGAATAGTGTTTATTAGAGATTGATTAGTTTGGCGCTCGTCACACAGCACATAGTGGGAATGCAGTACGACAACACCGCAGTACTCCGATTGGTTGGTCACCTAGTACCGCTCAAAGACAAACACATAATAATACAGGTCCATTAGGTATCCCTTAATGGTTCCTTATATCTCATCGAGCATTATATTCCTAACATACGGCTCTAAATAAAGGATAGCTGCGGTTTGGAAAGTCATAGAAAACAAATACCGTTTTTATATCTAAGTGTACGATTGCCAAATTTCGTTCAAAACTTCAAAACTGCACATAAGATACTTTAAATACAAGAAATGGATATTTAAAGTTATAAGGATTCTATAACATTGTTAAACTCTCTAGCTCATACATAATATGCAGCCGCAATCATTAGCAACATCGTCGTCAACATTAAAATCGCTAGATGTCACTATGTTTCTGTTAGTATTACCAAAATCTGAAAATGAAAAAATAAATTAAAAACAGAACCAACTGCCGGTATTTCAAAATTCATTACGCGATGTATATTTGTTTAAACAAATATATTTTCCCAAAACATTAAATCTATCAGGCTATTTAATTGTTTTAATAATTTAACTTCACGGTTTATTTCATGGTTAAATGACCAAAAATGATCTGCTACTGCCGATTTATAAGTTTGTTTGTGCTTAAAAGTTACGAAAATATTCTTTAGTTCTGGTTTCCAATTACGCCTTGTCTTTCCAAAATAAACCTTATCACAATCGAAACAATTAAATTGATAAATACCAGATTTTTATTAGTAGGAATTTTATCTGTTATAGAGAAATGCAGTAAATTTTGATACTAAATTTTGAGGAATTAAATTATACCAAACTCTTTAAAAAAATTGAAAATGTTTATTAATCCAAAATATTAATGATTTTTAATTTTAATTTTTGGTTAATAAGCATTTTCAAAACTTTTTTAAAGAGTTTGGTATAATGTTAGTTCCTTAAAATAAATAAAGTTCTAAAAAATTACTTCATATCACTTAAAAAGATAAAATTCTTAATAATAAAATATCTGGCATTTATCAATTTAATTGTTTCGATTGTGATAAACTATTGGAAAGACAAAACGTAATTTGGAAACCAGAACGAAAGAACATTTTCGTAACTTTAAGTACAAACAGGCTGATAAATCGGCAGTAGCAGATCACTTTTGGTCATTTAAGCAGGAAACAAATCCTGAAGTTAAGTTATTAAAACAATTAAATATTCCGATAGATTTAATAGTATAGGGAATTATATTTATTTAAAAAAAATCGCGTAATAAATTTTGAAATACTGATAGTCGGTTCTGTTTCTTTCTTTTTTTTTTTTTTCATTTTCAGATTTTGGTAGTACTAACAAAAACATAGTGACATCTAGCGATTGTAACGTTGACGGCTATGTTGCTTATGACTCCGACTGAAGATGTGAAAAAGGTTTTCACGAAATCGCGATCCTGTTCAATTTATGAGAAAAGTTTCATTATTTCTTATAAATGAACTTTTAAGTTACAAATTATTATACTTGTATATGTTTGTTTTCTTCACTGTTAATAGCTTCATATTTTACGTAACGCTAGCTCACATTTATGTGTACTCTGATGGGCCAAGAACTTTTAATTTTATCTATAAGGGGTTAAAATTAATGGGAACTGTAAGTATTAAAAAGTTCGAGGTACAATCTCATTTAAAATAGGGTTATGATATATTTTCAAAGTTATAACGTAACTATTATTGTTATTATAACCTGCGTTGATCGTAATTCAATACTTTAACCAATGGGTACAAAGTGCAAATTTCAACATAATCTTGAAAGTAATATTGGGATACCTTTTAGAGCCTGGTAAGATTGCGTGTAATTATCATTGCTTCGCGGATTATAAGTTTTGTATTAGATTAAAGAGTTGATTTGCATGGTATGTTTTGAAAATGAGTATTGAAAATAGGGTAGACGAACCCATAAAATGCCGTGGAGCATATATCTTTCCATTTACTGTACCTTTTTATTAAATATTATACAGTATTCCGTGTGAATTTGGGTAGATATATCAGTTTTGGTAGACGACATAGAACAAAGACTCTTTATGAAGCTCATAATAATTAAGATGTAAGCTTGAAATGCGAACAAAGTATAAAACACTCTCCCTTCAAATAATAATTTTTTTAAATATTTTAAGAAGGTAATTCACCCCTAAAGGCTCGAAGTTACTAAAAATCTGCCATGTTACAAATAAAGTGCTAGAAAATAGTTATTTAATGTTTACATTTAACGACTCGGGATTATTTATTTAAATATATATCCCCCACACCACTTTAAAATTTTTAAATATATAATAATTTATATTCAGGTAATTTTTAGTACCTAAAGAATGATTAGAATTTGTTTACTGTATTCATATCCTTGTCTCTCATTCTCTCTTTCTCCTTCTCTATAGAAGTAGTATTAGTGGTGTAGATGGGAATAATATTCGATAAATGAAATGTTATCATAATAGGCTTTTAAATTATCTTATTGATAACTTATATATTGATAGCGTGTAGCAATACGCTATTTTACAATAATACACCAAGGACTCTATCCCCCTACTACTTGACCTAGGGAGAGAAATGATTTTATTCTCCGTGGAGTTTTCCGTTAGAGCATTACCCAACGTTTATAATTCCACCTCCCGCGATTGCAGGATGGAAGTAATACACCAATTACATACGTACGGGATGTACGTGCATACGGGATGTCTAAGCACTTACGGAAGTGGAAACGACAACTTCGAGATGTCTTTTAACGTGCCTATGCGGCAAAACCAGCCAAGGGTACCCAATTCGCGAACCACCATCCCCCGAGAGCAACCCAATGCGAACTCCCCAAATAAAACCAAATAGATGATACCAAAGTCTATTTATGTTCTGTTTAAAAATAGAATCACTGTATCACGATGTGGGTTACCATTAGTACCCACGATGAATTATACCAGTAACCAAAAACTAACTTCTTTCCAGTTAAAAAACAGAATAGAGACTTTGACAATTAAAAGCTCTAACTAACTAGCACCTAAGTAAGTTTTGCACATGTTACTTCCTCTCTGTTCCATACAAAAGTTAACTATAAGATACTGTGATAAAACTGCATTATCATATATTTTATCAAACAACTTTTCCTTTTGCCGATGATGAACCTTGTACATTCAACTTCATGCAGCTAAATTATAGGCAGATCTTCCTTTCGCCATATCTTTATTGAAGAAAAGAGAAACTTATTACATGTACTGCTAATTATAGTCATATAGCAATATTAAAATACAAATAAAATACAAGTTTAGCTCCATCTGTGACTTTTTCAAAAAATTCAAGTCGGCTCGGTCACCCAATAACTTTCTAATAAAAACAACCTCTTAATTTTTCAAAGCTAGCACCTAATTTAAAAGATAATAATTATATATATGACTCTTGATCTAAAGCAATAACGCTGTCTTGAAGCTACCAAAGATGGTAGCAAATGACATGATATATTCATTGTATAAGGATGTACTAAGTACGACGGAAACGTACCTGCCTTTTAATCAAATCATTATTGGTTGATAAACATGGGCTTCTTAAAGATTAGTACAGCATTTAGATAAAATACACGAAAAAGTCATATCGATCTTATATGTACTAATAGTAATCTTACAGCGATTTTATCTACAAATTTGGAATTTCCACAGATTTATCTAGAGAAAATAAAAATATGGGGTAACATACTACTTCAAGATTAGAAGAGACAAATACATCAAAATATTGAATCACTATAATATTAAACTGTCTTAAAAATAATATTGTACAGTCACTAATACAAACATTCCACTGAATAATAGTAATGTACTCTCTTATTTCCGGTTACTGGTCAAAAAGCGTTTGTTAATTCATTTCCTACGAAATTATTAATGATCTCATACAGTATAAGTTGTATAAATTCATGTGAAAACTGTTCCACAGAAATCTCTACATAATTATGTTCTAAAAATTAATCCCATCTATAATGTGACTTTGTGGGTTCGTAGAATTAAAATTCCGAGTTGGAGATATTCCAAATGTTCTTTATTTCCGTAGAAATAGACTGTTCAATTCTCACGTAACAACATTACGTCACATACACAATCTACCAAGATCGGTGGGCAGACAAACAACGTTTTGATTATATCTGTTTATAACACTCCTGTTCCGTCTCTCTGTTTACGACTCTGTTTGCGACTCTCTCTGGCGTGTCACAATCTCTTATATATATATATATATATATATATATATATATATATATATATATATGATTTATAGACTATTCTAACACAAACCAGAAACCGAATAATCTCTATCAATCAAGAATTCGCTAGAAATTTCCATTTACCTCACTTATCTGTGTTGGTAAGTCTTTTATCTCCGCTATATTTATTTGCCGGCTCTTTGTGTACACAAGCCGCGCTATCGTAGATAACGGGTTCACGACAATATTAAGAACAAACCATTATAATATGGTTAGTTACCAACACTCCCCTAATGGCTGCCTTGGCCTTCGGTGTAACCTCGCCCCACCAAGTGATGATCGGACCCATTTCTCAGGTGGAGGCACCCAGAGGGCAGGCCCATTATCTCCATTGATAGGATGATAGTGAAGATGGCGGTGAGGCGAGAGAACCTACGGCTTATACCGTGGACTCCGAACCACGTTGGGCATAGGGGACACTTCACATGTGCTAGACAGAGGTGAAGGTGTGGGTAGGGCCGACTTAAAATCGCCAACCCCAGAGTCGGTAATCGAGCCCTTTGCACGGGAGCCGCGAATGAAAGCACTGCACTACCTCGGCACCCTACATTGTAATATTAACAAAACATCAGCATTATGAATAACCTGTTCAATGATTGGCGTACTTGTAAAATGACTTGCTAAATGTACCACACATACACGTTAATGTCAGAGGTTCTGGACCCGTAGGACCAAAGACCCGGGCCTACTTCGACCAGGGAGTTACCGAGCTGTCCCAAAAGGGCGCCTGGCGCCTCCGTGGGGCTTTCCATAGGGCAAGACCTAGAGACTAACAAGCCCCCCCCCCCAATCTGTTCCTATGAACTCGAGACGTGATGGAAGTGGATACGCCACTTACGCGCGCCAACACCAAAGTGGGAAGGCTACCGATATGACCTCGGTGGGGCCACCTGATGATCTAGCACACCTTCTACTAGCTATGCAGACTAGTACGCGGGAATATTATTGGCTTCCCTCAACCCCGTCCGGAGACGTATCCGATCACCCACGGCTATCAGGAACCATTGCCCCCTCGAGTACAACCCAATCCGAACAACTCCCAATCAGGGAGGGTCTCGAATGTTCGGTCTGAGGTTCCTCTAGTAACCTCAGAGGTACCACGAGTGCTGGGGATCCGCAGCGCCTGCACCACGGCAACTGAAGGGAACGAATCCCCTTCCTTGCAGGAATACTATATATACAAATACAAATTATCAACAAATTTTAATAAGGTGATGAAATTGTTGAGAATACGCAGTCATGATAATATGAAGTATCTCGTTCCAAGCCGTTTTAATGATCAAAATTAGTATGAAGAAACAGTGAAATAGTTATAGTAAACACCTACCTATAAAGATTTCTCTGAACATAACAGAATTTAACCAATAATCTTAAGGAGTTAAAGAGAGCTATTGAGGCAACAATTTGTATGACACTTTTGATCCCAGTGAGCATGATTCTGTGAAGAACATAATCAGCTATCACCGCTTCAATGGTACATGTATGTATTTTCTGCACTGGCAGGAAGTGTATTGTGTGATTCCGTGCTGAAAGAGGGAGTTTCTAAGCCAGCAATACTAGATTCCATATTACTACACTATTTGTTAGTACTTATGCTCTTAAATTAAATCAACGAAATCAAACAAGACTGTACAACATAAGAAACTATAATGTTTCTTAACATACGTATACTAGCACAATGCTTCACTGAGATAACTAAAATGGCAATACCATAACATGGGACTAATGATTCACTACTGGGCTTACTAATTGAAAGAATCCGTTATTACCTATGAAAAAGAAATAATAATATGCAAAGCAAGTAAAGTCGTTATTACCTATGACAGAAACAATGGTGTAAAAAACAAGCACAGAAACAATGCTATTTAAGGTAAATTTATTCATTTACAATAACTGTTGGCTTTTCCATTTGTAAATCTGAGTTTATGAAATATTTTAATTTTGAGAATTTCAATTAAATCACGAGATAACTTGAGACGATTTAAATGATTATTTAAATCTACTTAATAATTCAGATAAGTAAAAATAATTATTTAGCATATTGAATAATGGTATGAAAAAGTTATTATACAAAATTAATGAAGAAATGTATAAAAGTTGAATGATGTTGATTTGGAGTGATGACAACGGCAAAAAGACTATATAAGCTCCTGGACTGGAGGTCTTCATTTGACTTCCATGGCGAAAGGACGTGTAAGTCCGCAAATAGACGCTCATGTGCAAAGGCAATTTTTGTGTGTAAGAATATATGTATCAGTATATTTTACTTGGTGCAACAGAAAAGTGATTATTGGTGAACAGTTAAAAGGATTGCACCAGAGAATATTGATATCGATTGATTTGTGTTAAATAAAAGCTTCATTCTTAATAAATCTCAAATTTTGAATATTCGTTGGGGAAATTATAAATAATCCATTATTTAAAACAACATTATCCTTCCATATCCGCAACCACCCCTGAAAAGAAGAGTCCACCAGAGCAGCCGAGAAACGACTAGATCAAACTCCGAGAATTTCGAAGAAGTCCATCATCACCCAACTTCTTTCTACACCCCACATTTGAGCATTTTGTTACAAACTCCTGGTCTATTCGTCTACATTATTCAACAATTAAAATTATTATTGCATAGCATTTGGTGCTGTGGACTATCCTGATGCATTTTCTACTTTTTTCCTTTTTTTTTTTTTTTTTTTTTTTTTGAAATCTACTTTTAAAATTTTGATATAAGACACCTAAGTATGACATATGAGTATGGAGCTCTTCCGTAAATGGAAACAGGGATAAAACTTACTTAAACATTTGCTTAACATATAATCATACGCTATTTGTTTATGTAACTTTTTACCTAAAAAATTGTTTTTTTTTTCAGTAGAAAACAGTATGTTCATGGGTGGGCGACCAGAAGTCCATCTATGAACTAGAATGTCACGCACCATATCCTGACGGTCGCTTCTCTATCGGTTGAGAATGCAATTGCAACATTGACGCACACTATGACACATTTTGATCATTCATAACATCGTCACAATAAGCTGTAAAGCGTTCATGAATTTCCGTTGAGCGTTCGTCCTTTGCATGCAGAGGACGTATCTCCCACGTGGTGGGATGTGGGGTTACTAAAAACACGCAGGCTTTTTTTTTAGAAGCTTTTAGCAAAATATTGCTGCAATCTCTCTTATAGTTTTTCCTTTTTCCCACTGCAGACGAATCCTAAAAGAGCATGTTTGCTCTGGCAAAGCTTTGTTACATTTCCCAAATTGAATGGCAGTTCAATACCTGGGCTATGACGGAGATATCAGGTTCCTGCACCAGCCTTCTTAATTAATTTTAAAAAAGTTTAATTCTCACAATTTTCTATATTCTAAAACGGTACTTTCTTACTACAATTCACCAATCCAGATATATATAAAGTGAGTGTTTCCAAGTGATTTTAAAATGTCACTGACTTTCTTTGACCACGAGTAAAAAGATAAATGACCTTTCAGTTGAGAGAAGTGCTAAACATTTGAAAATTCAAGGCTTTATCAAGGAATATCTTAAATTAGGCAATTCCATAAAAAGTTAATTGAAATAAATGTGTACTTTAACAAGATCTACATTTGTTTATGAGGTCAATTTTGTTAATCTCTTACGATTTACTATTTTACAAAAGTCAATAAGAAATAAGAGGACTTCACAGGTAATCTCAAGAAAATCCAAGTTATTGATCTCATCGGTCATGAAAATACCTTAAATATGTAGTATTTAATTGCAAGGAGAGCCAGACTGAAACATTCAATGCCATAGCTGTGATCTTTTCGTTTACGTCCTGCTGCTCTTAAACATTTAGCTACCATGGCCAACGTGCTAGCATGAGGTCTTATTCAGGGCTAGTGTGAAAAAAACAATTTCAATGTAGTATTTTAATCAAACTTATTTTGAAGAAAACAAAGGTTTTCTAGTTAGTAGTTTTTGATTGTGCATCCTTCTAAGACCTTCCATTTAAATATATAGTTTTTTTCCAGTTATGTTGCACACGCGCACACAAACGCGTGCACACACACACACACACACACACACACACACACACACACACACACACACACACACACACACACACACACACACACACACACCTTATTCTAAAAAAGGATGCGTGAGACAATGCATTTGCACTAAAGTCTGGATATATATACATTTGATTCCGAAATTAAGGGATGCAATGAATAAAGAATCCTAATGGATTTCAACGGAACATTTTGTATTTGTTAAAACACGTGTAGGTGCATTGGGTTGAGTCGTTTATCAAAAGAAAAGGGAGAAAGAGGGCTTTCCTACACGGGATCCTCAGTGAATAACACTTAACTTTGTTTGAAAAGGCATTGTTCGTACCCTTAATAATGCCATGACCACTAATAATCACAATGGACGAAATAGTCACAAAAGGATTTTTGGTGTGAATAAAGAGGCTTTGAGAGGTGAAAGTCCCACGCAGCTGTAGTGAGGACACAGACCATGGCTGGCGGCCCATTAAGACGGTCATCTGGTTCGGTCTTGGACGAAGGCAGACCAGAAGCGATGAGAGAAGATATCTGTCGGTTCATGCGTGAATAGCGAATTAAGTGCTATTGCGTAATAAGCATTCTACATACGGTCACTCTGGTAACCCTTGGTCGACAACTTCGAGTTTGATGTGATGATAAAAAGAAGCAGTGATTAAACCAGTTTGAACGTGCATTCCAGTGTCATTAAAACCATCCTTACTCCCATACATATCCACTCATACCCTTTGACGGAGCTCTTTGTTTCACCCTGAGGATAAATTGATAACCTTTCAGTAGGAACCTTTCGGTAGGATATATTACTTTTTCTTCTTCACTACATGCCTGTTATAGAGAAAATAAACAGCCTCAATTTGTAACTGTGGATGCTCATAAAATTGAAATGAACACGTTCCATATTGCATTAAACAGCTATATGCTTAAAAGAAGAGATAGATTTAATTTGGAACGTCGAAATTTTATTCATCTTACAATACGTTTTTCTTGTAGCGTACGTGAAAATAAAACTGAACAGTTAATCCACCACATAGAAAAAAAGCTATCTAATTTTCCGATCACGTTGCGAAGTGGTAGTTGCATTATGAACTTTGAAAAGATAATTGTTTCCTGGATTACCAGTTAAACATTTAATGTTTTATAAAATCAACAAACAAGGAAACACGCTCGTTTAAGTTTTAATTAAACATTAAAATAAATGTTTTACTTGTTATATACACAGTGAAAAATCAAATAGATGCAGTATTTTAAAAGTATAGCACAAGAAATTCAAATATTTATCCAAGCCATCAGTGAAAACAAAACATACATTTTGATTAACACTACAACGAAATACATTAAAATTAAGTAAATACTTTATCTAAATGTTTAATAAATCGGAAAAACAATTAGAGGGATACAATAAATGAATTTTAAAGACTTGCAATGCTATAACGATGTTTGCACTGAAGATACGTTTTTGCATAAATGACACGACTAGAGATACCATAACAGTCTCAACTATATATGTGCATGTGTAATGGAGAAAGGGAGGGTGGGAGGGAGACAGAGATAATAAATTACGATTTAAAAGAATATCGAAGTTATAAACTGTGGCCAAAAGATATCCTTAAGGCAGAAGATAAAGATAATAAGCACGTTATATAAGTTACTTCTCATTATTTGTTCTCGTGTAATTCTGTAAGATTTCAAACAATCGTTGCATAATTATACGACGAAAAATACGAACTTTCCTACTGAAATATGCGTTCAGAAATTGATATAAATTCAGTATTTTTTTCATTCGTCTATCTGATTTAGTCCTAAGAGAATGGCATTTATATTGTCGCCAGGCATTGCTTTAATAATGACTGCTCGCGCACAGAACGCCTAGAGAGAGAGAGAGAGAGAGAGAGAGAGAGAGAGAGAGAGAGAGAGAGAGAGAGAGAGAGAGAGAGAGAGAGAGAGAGAGAGAGAGAGAGAGAGAGAGAGAGAGAGAGAGAAGCGGGGAAAGAAACAGAGAGAAACTGCCCCACGCCGCGCCCACGCGCGCACTAGACGAGAGTGAAAGAGACAGATAGTTCCATTGTGCTCTCGCTACGCCACGAAAGATACGTCGACACCTTTCGAGAAACTTCGGCAGCCTTAGAGAAACAGCGACTCTGGTTTAAATGCGGAGGTGTGAGCTTATGGAGTTGTGAACTGAGTGCTCAGCTGTGTGGACGTGTGGCAGACGACCTTGAAGGCTGCATTTGTGTGTTACGTAATTCTGCTGTTGCAAAGGGCTGTACAAACTGTCTTTCTAAGGAAATAAAGATCATTTTGAATTTCTGCAAACTATATTTTTAATTCTACGAACCCACAAAATCCATTCAATCCATTCATTAGAGGAAGATCCGGAGTTTCTTTCAAACGTGATCACTGCTGAAGAAACTTGGATACATCATTTTATCCTGAGAGCAAATGGCAAAGCTCAGTGTGGAAATCTCCTGCATCACCAACCCCCCCCCCCAAAAAAAAAAGCAAAAGTGGTTGCTTCTGCTGGGAAAGTAATGGTTATTTCATTCCTTGATATTCATAGAATATGGTTTATCAGCATGTTGTACCTGCAAACACATCAGTATCTGGGCAATACTTCAGGATTATCCTGAAAACATTGTAACTCCATATCAGGCGGGAAAGGCCACATTTCCGTAAAACAGGCTGGATGCTGCACCAGGATAATGCGCGGCCACAAATTGCCAATGCTGTTGCTGAATATCTTGTGAAAATCAAGGTGAAGTGCGTCCCTCACCCTCCCTATAGTGCGGATTTAGCCCCATGGGATTTTTCTCTATTCCCTAACTTGAAGAAACGCCTTCGGGAGGCATTATGCATCATCAGAAGCAGTGGTGAAGGTTGCTGAGGCTATTTTGAAGGATCTCTCAAAAAATGGTTTCCAGCATGTCTTTGAAGACTGGCAGAAACACTGGGACAAGTGCATCGCATTCAGGGGAGACTAATTTGAGAAGGACCATCAAAATTATGAGGAAGAGTAAAGTACAAGTCAAAAAAAAAAAAAATGATCATTCTGTATTGAACAGCCCTCGTATATTTTCAGCAGCATTTTAGGTGTTATATATGTCAAAATATTTGCTGTGCTGAATGCGTATAACTTTTTAAACACAACAAACAGAAAACTTGAAAAATCCATTAAATTTCAAAACATTCTTGAAATAATAAAACTAAAATTCTGAAGAAAAAAGAAACATGGAAACAAAAATTTTAACTCATAATATTCGTTTCGTATATTAAGAAATGTAATTTTCTCTTTGTTAGCTTCCTTTTTTTTTTTTTTTTTTTTTTTTTTTTTTTTTTTTTTTTTTTTTTTTTTTGTAATTTACGTCCTCCAATGTTAAGTCATATCGGACAATGAATGGAATGGGTGAAATGATGCTCAAATGAGCCCAGAGTCCATACAGCTTAGAGTTACCCGACATTCGTCTTTCAGGATAAGGGAAAACCCTGGTAAAAACCTTATCCAAGTAACTCACCCTGACCGAGATTCGAAATCGGGACCTCTTGAACGTGAGGCAGACACGCTACCACCACGCTACCAAGGCGGGCGTTAGCTTCCCTGCTAGAATTGTTTAAAGTGAAGAAGAGTATATGAGATCTTAACCCGAAATGAGTAGAAAAACTCATGTGAGTAACTTCATCAGATTTTTAAGATCGTAATTTCAAGCAATTGATGTTACAAATATTGGTGCAACATGCATAGTTGAAGGCCAGACGTTTGCCAATAGTGTGGTATTCTAAGAAGTGAATATTATGGACTCGTAATACAATAATTATAAGATAACCTTTAAAACTAGAGGAACTACTGCTTTAACATAACTATCCTTGAAGTTGGAGTTGCAGGCTAGTCCAAACTGTTCACGCCAAGTCTACTACGTTCCTAAACAAGAAAAGGAAACAAATGAGTGGCCCCACTGCCCTACATTCCGCCAAAACGTAAGGCACGCTGCTGCACCTGCACTTTCACAATATATTGTGAGCGAGGTGGAAGAAGCCTTTAGTCCTTCTATTACTGAGAACGGCAAAAACATGACCCTTGGGTAACTAGAACACGACCCCAAAAAATATAAGGCACCAATCAAACGACAATGAAACAGGAACCACAGCTTTTGTGCCAGCTCGGAATAAACCAGAAGGTCTGTTTCACATAATCTATAGTTTCTGGAATTTTACTGTACATTAAAAAGAAAAGAAGTAATAACGCAAAGGTAATGAAGAAATACATATATATTTTAAACATAGCCATAACAGCAAATCACAATCAAATAGTCTAATACTAATTACTGTATGTAATTAGGTAACACCTGGAAATAAGTTATGATAAACATTTGAACACATCACATACTGATATTCACCATGCTTAAATAATGGATTTGCCTACCGTTAATGTAAGTATCCCAGTTTCGATATTTATAGCAAATTATATTTTTGTAAAATTAAAGCATTTGTAGAATAAAGAATTTACAAAAATGTCATCAAACACGCATTAAAGAAAAGAGGCTAGGAGTTATTCACTTCATTCTTTCAATTTTTGTAACAACCCCTTCTTAATTCATCTAATAGCTACCATCGCCAGGCATAGGAATTCTTAAGCAGTTGGTTTCAAGTTATCTATGTTCACACCATATATCAAAATGCATAAACAACAGTGACCAAGGTTAACTGACGACAGTTAGATACAGTGCAAAGCCTGCTGTCTAAAAACGCTTAGCGACTGTAGAGGGATACAGGTGGTTTATTAAGTGCTATGTCTAATTCGAAGTTTATTTCACTTTATTCAGCCTTTCTTCTTCTTCTTCTTCTTCTTCTTCTTCTTCTTCTTCTTCTTCTTCTTCTTCTTCTTCTTCTTCTTCTTCTTCTTCTTCTTCTTCTTCTTCTTCTTCTTCTTCTTCTTCTTCTTCTTCTTCTTCTTCTTCTTCTTCTTCTTCTTCTTCTTCTTCTTCTTCTTCTTCTTCTTCTTCTTCTTCTTCTTCTTCTTCTTCTTCTTCTTCTTCTTCTTCTTCTTCTTCTTCTTCTTCTTCTTCTTCTTCTTCTTCACTTCATGGCATAGGCAATCAAGTGCCTGTTCCGCCTTCGCAGTCCTCCAGCCATTGTTTCCTGGGTCTGCCCACCGATCTCCTACCTTTAGGATGATACTGTAATATTTGTTTTGTAAGTCTATTATCTGGCATTCTTTCAACATGTTCCTTCCATGTTTGTTTGAGATCTTTTAACCTATCATTCATACTAAAAATGTCCGGCTCTTCTCTTATATTTTCATTTCTTATTAAGTCCCTCTTCGTGCATCCTTTCACACTTCTCAAGAATTTCATTTCTGAAGCCTGTATTTTACTCTTTTGCTTTTAGTTAACGTCCAAGTCTCACTTCCGTATGTCAGTATAGTACAGCCATAACTCTGTAGAACTTTAATTTTGTTTCTTTACGTATTTTGTTTCTAAATGTTCTATTTATTGTTCCACACAATCTTTGAAATTTGCATATTTTACTGTAGACATCATATTCCTTGTCATAACTAACATCAGTTCCCAAGTAGTTAAAATGGCGTACCATTCAACGCAACGATTATTTATAACTATTTTTGTTCTAATTGGCTCTTTCCCAATGAATGCCATTACCTTTGATTTTATAAAAGAAATTTTCATGTTATATTGCTTACAAAGTTCACTAAGTTTAAAAATATGTTTTTGCAGGGCAGATTCGCTATTTTGTATAATAACTAAGTCCTCAGCAAACAATAAAATATTTAAAAAGTTTTAATTTGAAATCTTAAAACCTACATTCACTAGCTGCTTCCATTTGCACACAAGGTCGTCAATATAAATACTAAAAAATGTGGGTGATAAAGTACACCCTTGTCTGACTCCCTGATTAGTAATACTTTTTTTAGAAATTTTACCATTGTTCCTCACATTTATTTTTGTTTGGAAGTAGAAGCATTGTATCATTTTTATTAATTGTTGTGGGTATCCTCGTTCTTCCAATATTTGCCACATTTTGCATCGGTTTACCCTGTCGAAGGCTTTTCCAAAGTCAACAAATGCCATATACGTTTCTTTGTTAGACTCCCTATGTTTTTCAATTAGTTGTTTAACAATAAAAATGTTATCTACAAAAGATCTGCCTCTTCTAAATCCACTTTGTTCTTCCGAGAGAAGACATTCAGCTATATTCTGCAACCTTTTGTTTATTATTTTAGCAAATATTTTTCATTCTGGCTTTAATGCTTAAAACTTCGTATTTGTGACTACAATAAAGTACAATTTTTATCACTACTTTATTGCACAGAGGATAAATTACCTTCAGATCTAAAACTACTGCACAACTAGCCACAGTTGAGTATAAGTGAAACTTTAAAAAAGTTATGTTGTACATTGTCCTTGTAGGACTCAAAGTCCTGAAAGTAACTGTACTATGTGAGTGATACGAGCATTAACTATCAATTATCAATTTAGTTCTTAAATGATTTAGGTTTGAATGAAGGAAACGAAGAATATTTCGTTCTGCTGTTAAAATAATCAACAGCTGAGCTCATATCTCTAGTAAGTTGAGGACTGGTAAGGAGTTAACTGGTAGCGCAATGATAACAGCGAACAAAATTTGTAACACATTATTATATTGTACTTAAGAAGGTTTCCTGTAGCACTGATTATAATTAAAACTGGTAGCAGAATAAGATAATATAGCATTACACGGTTCGTATTATCACATATAGGTCACGGAATTGTCACAAGATTTGCGTTTTCTATCGATAAGATTATGTCTTTATCTTAGGTTACTAATTAGGTATGTAAACTTCATGGAGAGTGAAGAGAAGTACGGGCTATTTCTAGAAAATTCAAGGTATTCACTTCATTTCTCATAAAAATACCTTAAACATGCCCTCCAGCTGTATCAATGAAAGATGTATTAAGCTTTCCACCAGTTAAAAGTACAGTACATATGGTATATTAATAAAAAGTCATTGGCAATTTAGAAAATTTAATTTTTCGACATCATTTTCTGGAACTTTAATTTGAATTTCTAGGGATTTTTGAAAAAAATTGTGGAAAGGTTAAATGCCAAAACTGTTATTTCACAGACTTTCATTTTTCAGTTATGTAGTTTACTGACACTTTTAGTAGACTTCGAAACATAAGTTCAGTGAAATCAAGGTTTCAAAATGTTGAATTTCTAAGACAGTTTTCACAACTGGTAAAACATTAAGGGACATACAAAAGCGTAATAGACACATCATGTAGTTCCCTTTAAAATATACGATATATTTCCAATGACGCTTTTTTGACATCAACCATACTCGAGTTATCATTTATTAATACTTTGAATTCGTCAATAATTTATAGCCTTCTTAAAGTTCTGCTGCTATTCAGTTGTTTCTCGACATTTAATGGATTTTTTTTTTTTTTTTTTTTTTTTTTTTTGTAATTTACGTCCTCCAAGGTTTTGTCATATCGGACGGTGAATGAACTGGGTGAAATGATGCTCAAATGTGTCCAGGTTCCGTGGAGCTTAGAGTTACCTGGCATTCGTCTTTAAGGATAAGGGAAAACCCCGGAAAAAACTTTATCCAGGTAACTCACCCTGAACGAGTTTCGAAGTCGGGACTCCTTGAACGTGAGGCATACACGTTACCACCACGCTACCGAGGCGGGCATTTAATGGAAAGAACATGGAAGTTTAAGAAGGGTATATAGTGATTACCTTGGGAATTTAACTACTTGTATATCATTGTAGCTGTAACAAAATGTGAAGTGAAAATGCCCATGCAAAAGTTTATCTAAAATATAAGCAGAATAACCTTTTACAAATATCATTTTAGAGACATAAGAATAAGCCTGTAGTGGTAAATAAGTTATAAATGTAACACTTTGGATATATAATTTTACACTTCCATCCGATGTTGGATATTATGTAGCTATCGTCATAAAGCTCAAATTACTCAGAAAGCGTGATTTAATATACGGCAATATGCATATTACCCTCATAGCACTTAAATGTGAAGGAAGTTTTATAAAATCCTTTATAACAGCTTGTCGCTCTACGGTATTTAGTCAACTTCCACATAAACAAGAAACAATTTCCCATTAAAAGAGAAAAATCCATTTGAAAGGTATAATATTTCATCGCAGCTAAGCGAGAGAATTTCTGAAATAATAAAATATTTTGTCTGTCGTTATTTTGAGGATGCCTAAGGTCTTCAGGAGAATGAATGAATGTGTAGTGTTTAACGCCCGCGTTTACTACATACGGCACCGCAGGCAGTGACACTGATTATACATGAGATGAAGATGGAGCACCGGTGGAATGAGATGGCGGGGGAAACCGGAGGTCCCGGAGAAAATCCGCCCCAGCGCCAAGTTGTCCACCACAAATCTCACTTTGCGGTCGCCTGGGATCGAACCCGGGCCGCCTTGGTGAGAGCCAAGGGGTCTAACCACTGAGCCACGGCGCGGCCTGTCTTCAGGAGAGTAGGGCAATGTTTGAAAAGAAGAAAACTTGTATTTATTATTTTGTTTTGCTACTCAAAGGAGGTCCCAGGAAAATTACTAGAAACAACTGTCGCATATTTCATCTCATTTTTTTTTTAATTTACGTCCTCCACGTTAAGTCATATCGGACGGTGAATGAAATGGGTGAAATGATGCTCAAATGAGTTCGGGGTCCCAGGAGCTTAGAGTTACCCGGCATTCATCTTTCAGGATATGAGAAAATCTCCATGAAAAACCTTATCCAGGTAACTCACCCTAACCGAGATTCGAACTCGAGGCCTCTTGAACGTGAGGCAGATACGCTACCATCTACGCTACCGAGGCGGGCATTTCATCTCATCAATTTACCTTTCGTAACACATTGAAAATAATCTTTCTTATATTTAATACTCACTTTTTGAAGATGAGGTAACCCTTTTTAACTTTTCGCTTGTTTGCTTATAGACCATGTAATTTTTCCTTCAAAACAGTCCTCTTCCCCAGCAGCTGTTTCATTTTATGAATACGTTATAAGGTTTTAAATTGTAATTGAACCCGTGGTATACACAATATTACAGTATAGGGAAAATGGGTACAACGTTTACAACGATTGCAATCTGATAGAATCCCCAAACAAATAATTATAGACCAATAGGACCTCGATCTACAAGAAGAACTAGAAAGAGATAGAGGGATGTGAGACCGGAACAGGCTTTAGCCTAATCCTTGAAGTTATAAGAAGAAGTAGAAGAAGAAAATGATATAAGGTGGGCTCCAACCAGACTGAGTGTTCACATTGTGAAGTGTTTCCAGCTGCAATCGTTCAATAGATATGTAACGTTACTTTTTATATAAGTATCCAGCAATGAGGTTCTACCACATTCAGGGTTACTTCAAACCACCGTTAATTTGCATAATGGGCTTCCATAAAAATTGAGATGTTTATACTCTTTTTTTTTAAACCTTCATGAATTCCTATAAACGATCTAAAACTGAAACTATCGCGTGCTCCACTTACAACACATTTCTCGAATAAATTTATGCACTTCTGCTGGCAGAAACAAGAAAGAGATATGGTTCATCTAAATGCCTAAAAGTCGTTTTGTGCTTTTGCCCTTTGTACTCTAATTTCTATGCAACCTATAAAACCTAAGTCATATCAGTGGCTCTACCTATAATAATTGCACATCGGTTACGCTGCTCACTCGATTTTATTGTTTCTTTGTTGTTTTTGTATATTTAACTTACTTTATAAACTTAAATGCCTTATTTATAAAAATTGAACCATCACTCATACTTCTACACTCCAGGGTGGATATAGCCCGCCTCGGTAGCGTAGATGGTAGGGTGTCTGCCTCACGTTCAAGAGGTCCTAAGTTCGAATCCCTTCGTCAGGGTTAGTTACCTGGATAAGGTTTTTCCGGGGTTTCTCCTTATCATGACAGGCGAATGTCGGGTACCTATGAGCTCTATGGGCCTCAGACTCATTTTAGCATCATTTTACCCATTCCATTCATCGTCCTATATGACCTAAAGTTGGAGGGCGTAAAATAAAGAAAAAATCCAGGGTGGATAGACATAATTCCTGGCGAAAGAATCCTCCCTTAGCTAAAAATTATATAAAGTTTTTATTAATGACTTAGGTCACCAACACATATTTAAACATTTAAACACGGTCAGTCTGGTATTCATTTTTAAGATAGACTTGGTAGATAAATTTTGGGTTATAATGAGCCAAAGTGGTTGTCTCTGCTAGTTTTTGCTGTTCCATAACTAAGAGATCAAAATATTTTACTTTGAATAAACTAAAGACATGTCTTTCAAGTTTCATGTAATCAATTCCACAATAGAATATGGAAATAAATCTGACCAACGGATCTCCTGGCGTGAGTTCCGGAAAATGAGAAATATCAAGAGCTTATAGCGCACAATGGTTCATGCATTCGTTGATTTTGTAAGGAATAAAGAGAGAGTGAGGTAAAAAATTCCTGAATATAACACACACTCAATAAAAGGCAGTACTTATGGTCCAATTATGTTTTTTCATTTTGTTCGTGATCCTCATGGGCTAAATTCTCATACCATCCAGAGTATGTCAAACCATGTTCATTATACTGCCAAAAGCAAAATACTTCATATATATGATAAGTTATTTTGAAATGATTAGCCATTTACCTCATTTAAGTAAATTTACTAACTTTCTAGGCCCACATATTCAAAACATATCATATTATATTATAACTCAGAAGTAGAATATTTATCCACTAGTTATGCAATATTTCCAAATTAATAGTTATTGGTATGGTTGTTGATTGAAGTAGATGTAATACTATTCGACAGGACAAAAACTCTTTTTCCTTACATTTTAATCAGTTTGTTTACAAGTGGAACTATGCTTTATTGCGTCGAAGTTTTTGTACTCGCTCGCTCGTTCCAAAATGGAGTTACAGAAGTTGTTTAATTCTATAGATATTCACTTTTTGTTCCTTGTTCTTTCCTTTTTCTTTACTCATTCTATACCTTCTACAGCATGTGCGTAACATAATAGGCAGTGGAGCAGTTCGAATTAAAATTTTTAATGATGTTCCTAATATTCCAGCTCAAGCACCAAAGATAAAATATAATGTTCCAATGTCCTTTACTGAATTTTAAAAGGAAAATGTGATATCAACATGTCATTGGAAGCCACGTTTTGAAGGCTTTGAGTGAAGAAAAAAACTTCTAGGAAGCCTTTAGTGTGTTGTGTTGTGCTGTCTTTTGCTGTGTTGTGTGTGTGTGTGTGTGTGTGTGTGTGTGTGTGTGTGTGTGTGTGTGTGTGTGTGTGTGTGTGTGCGCGCGCGCGCGCGCGTGCGCGCGAGCGCATAACATCATAATTCAGGTAACATATTAAAGTGTTTAAGTTTATCTCTTTCCAATATGCAATATGAAGATTTACAAGGAAATTTCCCCATCTCAAAATACCCTTCACATAGGAAGTTGTTCAACAATTTGGATTTTCTAAACATAGTTCGTCAGTGTCCCATATGTTTAACATACTATATATTTCTGTTCCCTTCTTTTATATTTAACCTTTTTGCGTGTATAGTGGGAAGTCTATTTTATCTGCTATATCCATTACATGTTTTTGCCATTTTCCCTGGATATATTCCACAATTTACATTAGACATTTCAATCTTATTCGAAGCTACTTTTCCTAAATTATTTTCCTGCTTTCTCCATGTATTATTCTAATCTTTATTTAAATGCAAAATAAATAAATGTATGTGAATATGTTATTTCTTTTTTAATATTCTATTTCAAAGTGCTGTTTATGGCAAAACTTGTTAAATACTTGTCTAAATTATTGAATTAATACATCAGTGCAAATAAGCACGTACAGACCTAAGACCTGAAGCTTTCCTGGCGAAGAATATGCTTAATTTCTTCTCGGGCAGCAAGCCAGGTGAAAAGACCATTAGAAATCGACGTTTCGGGAGTGTGCATCTCTCCCATCATCAGGATATTTATTAAATGTTATAACCACAAAATGAAACACTGGATATAACACAAATATAACCAAAGACAAAACACTATCAAAATTCGCATTACTGAACAAAGTACTGTTTTCAGTAAATTAAATGCCAGGTCAGGAGGTGGCGTTAGTATATAAAATTAATTGTGTCAAAGAAACGTAACTACTTAACTTGATTATCAAGCTGTATTGATCTTCGCTTCTTAAATCGACAGATTTCAATTTTAAGGTCGGTTTCCAAGAGTAGATGAATTGAAATCCAGCATCACGATTAAACGTGCTCCTTTCAGAGGAAATGGCCAAAGCCTCCTTAATTCTCTGCTCCCAAGAACTGTTGCATATTGCCAAGATGGTCCTCTCCCGAAAATTAGCTCTATGGCCGTTATCAAAACAATGCTCTGCCAGCCCAGGCTTCTCAGGTTGCATTAAACGAATGCTCGTTTATGTTCGATTATTCTGGTAGCGATGGTCCTTATGGTTTGTCCTATATACGGTGTCCCACATTCACAGGGAATGTGGTATAATCCCGGAACTTATAAGTCCAGTTTGTCCTTCACTGGTCTCAACAGATGTCTAATTTCCGGAGGTGGCTTTTGGATGGTCCTGGTATTGAGAATTTTTGGTGAGAATTCTGCTGATTCTGCCGGATAGATTGCCGGTAAACGGGATGCAGGCTGTGCAGACCTATAAACACTATGCCAAAAAGATTTTTGTGTATGTGTAAATAAACATTGATTCTTTGCATTTTGCCAGCTTAAGTTAGAAAACTTATTTATAAATAAACTAGGTGATTTCGTTTAATAACGTTACAGATTTGCACACAGTGAAGTTTTCCAGAAAATTGGCACAATGTGCTAGCGCAACAAGGTCTAGGTTGGTACGAGAGTGCTAAGAGACCTGGAATATTCTCTGTTCTCGCCGACCAGTACAGCTGTGCTGGGTTCCTGGACACGCTGGAATCAGAGGATATGAACTAGCTGATAGGCTAGCCAGGGAGGAGCCGGCCAACGCGTTTATTGGTCCGGAACCTGTTCTTGGTATTACCCCAAGAAGGGCCAAATGTGAGATTCTTGATTGGGTATCGTTTCATCGCTTCAACATGGCACTTCATGACGTAATCTTTCTACAACTAGACAGCGTCGGTCTATGATCGAGGGACCTAGCGATAAGAACAGCAGGATTCTGCTAACCTTTAATCGGGTACAACTTAGAAGTGTTGTTCGCCTGTTGACACCCTAAAGATACACCTGCATGTGATGAAGCTTAGTGCAGACCCACATGCAGGAAGTGTGGTGGAGATAATGAGTCGTCTTTACATATTTTGTGCGAATGTGAAGCACTTGCTACACTTAAGCACTTCATTCTGGGCTCAGACAAACTAAGACCAGATGATATAAGGAGAGCGCATCCAAGACTTATGCTGTTCGTTTTGGAGGCCACGGGACTTAAATAAGCACTCCAGTAAGAGAGGCACAATGGGCCCATATGCGGCCTACGTGCAAGAGACCGAAAGTGCTCAAACCATTTATTTTCATTCATTCATTTCCAGAAAATTTAAAGTAAAATTAAAAACTATAATGCACAGTGAATTTTGAATAGTGTAAATTTGTGTAAATGGCCAGGAGCGTTTATATAGAGTTTTGAAAATTATCCATCATTAATTAAAATATATAATAGATATGCACATAAAGCAAATTAAATTTTGTAACTTTTTGCCCAAACTTGTTAATATATTTACCTTATACCGCATTTAACGTTTAACAAATTAAATGATTATGTAAACCAAGAGTAGCGAGATCGGGACTCGCGAGTCATTTGGAAGCCCGTTGCTTCTCCCTCTCCGCCGATTGTGATACACATTTAGGAATTTCATAAAAAGGCGCATGAACATATTTTTATCAAGTGTTAGTGATACATGTCTTACCCTATCTAGAGTACTACAAAATATGAAATTCAATTTGATCATGTCGGAAGTTATGGGCAGCTATTATAATGTAGCTGTACCGCTGCAACCGAGTGTCTCAGAATTATTGACATGGAGACAGGAGAGTAGTTGTTAATGGGTTCTCAATAAAATATCGCTGATGTCCCTTTTAGAGCTCTAACATAGGTAGCATGTTGGTCAACTCTCTATCCGTTACGCAACAGCGAGGTCGCGTATTTACCAAAAACGTTGCCGCTCTCTGGAATTGGATAGCTAGCAAAATACCAGCTCTTGACCGCATTGATGTTACGCAAGACACTATTCAGGAAAGGAAACGACTTCAAGCTCGTCGTCAAATACTCGCTTTTCATTTTGTTGTCTATAAGGCAGAATGTTCTGCTCTTCTCTTTTGTTTTTTCTTGGTGCTTCAGCACGAGATAAATATTTGTTATTGTTGATTTGTAAATAAATAAAAAACAACGAATAATGGACATTATCTCGTTTATATATAATGTGGGAATAGAAGAGCATATTGATTTGCTGAAATAAATTTCCTCCTTTTTATTGGTCAGAAGATGTACCGAGTAGCATGTCCTATGTAGTTTCGTATGTGGCTCGCATTCGGAAAGCTGTGTTTCGATTCCCGTGGGCCCGCCTCGGTAGCGTAGATGGAGCGTGTCTGCCTCACGTTCAAGAGGTCCCGAGTTCTAATCTTGGTTAGGACGAATTACCTGGATAAGGTTTTTTCCGGTGTTTTCCCTCATCCTGAAAGACAAATGTCGGGTAACTTTAAGCTCCATGGACCCCGGACTCATTTGAGCATCATTCCACCCATTTCATTCATCGTCGGATGTAACTTAGCGTTGGAGGACGTAAATGAAAAAAAAATTCCAGTGGCCCACCTACCTGATCTATAGGTTTCTTTCAGGGACCCAGGAGAATGCTGGATGCTGGTCTTTTTTAGTGTAGAAGTGTCGGCGGGTATCTCGGCGGTGCATGGCAGGATGATATACTCTAAGAGAACCACTACCACCTCCTCCGGTAGGTCAGTCGCCCGTCTCCGAGCCGGCTGCTGGGACCGCTTTGGTCTCCGTCTAAGTACTGTGTGCCCAATACAAGAAGGCAAGTTAAGGGAATGTGTAACGTAATCACGTTTGCTGTCCCAACGGGCTGGAGTTGTTCGGATTGGCTTGGACTTTGGGGCAGTATGTTCCCGACACCCACGGGGAATTGGGTACCACCGGCCAGGCTAAGGCCGCCTGGAGGGGGTAGACTGTTGCCTAAAAAGTCCCGGATACTAGCCTGCAGAGCTAGTAGAAGGTGTACTAGATCACCAGGCGGTCCCACCGAGGTTTTCGGTAGTCTTCCCTGTGCAGTTGACGCGCGTAGGTGGCGTATCCACTTCCATCCCGTCTTGACGTTGTGCTCAGCGGGGAGGCTTTTTATGAAATCAGGTACTGCCCTATGGAAAGAGCCCCGGAGTATCCATCGCTCCCGGGTAGAAGGAGGCCCGGGGCCTAGGTCCTACGGGTCCAGGAATAATGGGAGTAGAATCTCTGAACATAACTAATAACTGTCCCAACGAGCTTTATACTTGCCTTCTCAGTATGACAAGGATGCTAGATTCGTTTAGAATACGGAAATGTTGTCACATAACTCACCCATGCATAATCCTATCAGTAGAGTTACTGCAACAAACACTAGATCTGGCAGCATAGGTGACTCATATGCATTCTCACACACTCATTTCCTAGTAAACGGAATCACTAACAACAGAAACAGTTCAAATACCTCTCCCCTTCATTCGTTTCACGCCTTCTTGTGATGGGTCTACAGTAAAATGTAGGGACCCTGTCCTCTGCGCTGTCGTAGCTCTTTGGTTCGGCTGCTGTCTCCTCTCACCTTATACTTCCTACCGGGGATGCCCAACCGAGTGGCACAGATTCAACAGATTCAATAGATCAAGAGTGGTCGCAACGCCGAACCCCCCCCCCCCCATAGTGATGCTAATCCTACTATTAGTCTTCTATTTAAGTGGCTATTAAGAATACAATAAAAGCATAGTTGCTTAATTCATTTCAATTAATTTCAGTGACATTCTGGGCAGGAGAGTTTCAAGTGATGCGGAATTTGATGTGATACTAATGAGATGTATAACTCATTCAACGTTGAGAATATAGTACATACAGGTCTTGGCATAATGTTTACATGTTCCTTTTTTGCAACTTTGATTCTAATTATATATCTAATATACCTTCTGATATATCCTTATAATAAAGAAATATTTAATGTGTTACCCAAATCATATAATAACGGATTAAGTTTAAAATGGAATAAAAGTTGGAACAGCCAAGTCACTGCTGATAAGTTGAACCCGGAACTTAACACGA
This sequence comes from Mantis religiosa, assembly GCA_030765055.1. Taxonomy (NCBI): domain Eukaryota; kingdom Metazoa; phylum Arthropoda; class Insecta; order Mantodea; family Mantidae; genus Mantis; species Mantis religiosa. Next base: position 153,076,854 of record CM060952.1, on the reverse strand, counting down.
ATCTGCATAGTACTCTATAATTACATGTTGCATAGTCCATAGAAAGCAGGGAATTATATTCAGATCGCGACTTTTTTATTTTGCCAGTCATATCAGTTACGCAGAAAAATTCTATTTCTTGCATAGCTCTTATCATAAGACTTGTGTTATTTCCTACAAGTCGGATGCATCTATTGGTAAAAGCAAATTAAGCCAAAGTTTGAACTGAGGGATAACTGGTACCATCCATCTGAACACATGCACCTTTTTATTTGGGTAATTTAACAGTTGAAATGCCCAGCGCCATTGTCAGTCATTTCCATTAACCAGCAAAATTGAGGGTCTCCTATTTATGTAATATTGTAGTTAGAAAAAATATTTCATTAAATCGTGGTATTCATTCAACCTTATTCCTTGTTTTCTATTTTAAAAATAGCACAACGTCCATTATGGCTTGAAATATTTCAATTATAAACAGGCTCAGATGCTATCAAAATCTGTGTAGAATGGGATAAAGTTGTTCTGGATAAAGCTGGAGCATTATTTTAATTACAGCCGATGCTCTCACATATGTGGTGTAATCAGCGTTCTTATGAATCTACTGCACTTTTTTCCTTTTCAAACCTTTTTCGAATTTTAATAAGTACAAATTTAGCTTGTAAAAGTTTACATAGCTAAATCTATTTTATAGTCTTTGTGCAACGTAATACAAAAATGTCAGGCGACTTTTGTCACCAAAGGACTCCTGAATGCACATTACCTGTTCCATCCATCGCACTCATAATTCACGAATACATACAAGTGTAAGGGTACAAAAATTAAAAAATTAAAACCCTTAGAAAAATAAAATGATACAATCAGCACCGTCTTAATCGGCAGATCAGAGAATTATATTAAAGGAGAATCATAATAGCTAGATTTAACATACCATGTGGAAACGTAGAGTCAGAATGAAAAATTCAATGCCATAGCCGGGATTTGAACCACCGATCTTCTGGTCTCCGTCCAGCCGCTCTACCATTGAGCTACTATGGCCAACGTGCCGATTTGACATTAAAATCTCCAACTGACTCGTATTTTCCCGGAAAACCACTTAGGAGTCCTCATAAACACATGGGACAACTACCTTAATGGTCACTTACAACATGTAAGTACTTTAAGGGCCGGGCTTTGTAGTTAACCACTATTAGGTCATTAATTGTTCTTTCACACTGGCCGTGTGTTGGCTAAATTGTGGAAACGTAGAGTCAGAATGAAAAATTCAATGCCATAGCCGGGATTTGAACCACGGATCCTCTGGTTTCCGTCCAGCCGCTCTACCACTGAGCTACTATGGCCAACGTGCCGATATGACATTAAATTCTCCAACTGAGTCGTATTTTCCCGGTAAAACACTTAGGAGTTCTCATAAACACATGGGACAACTACCTTAATGGTCACTTACAACATGTAAGTACTTTAAGGCCCGGGCTTTATAGTTAACCACTATTAGGTCAATTAATGGAAATTAATTGTTCTTTCACGCTGGCCGTGTGTAGGCTAAATTGTGGAAACGTGATTCAGAATGAAAAATTCAATGCTATAGCCGGGATTTGAACCACGGCTATGGCATTGAATTTTTCATTCTGACTCTACGTTTCCACAAATCCCGGCTATTGCATTGAATTTTTCATTCTGACTCTACGTTTCCACAATTTAGCCTACACACGGCCAATGTGAAAGAACAATTAATTTCCATTAACATACCATGTTTAGGGCTTTAAATGTTTCCTTTGTTATCTATTTCAAATAGAATTATTTAAGAATGAAAAATATAAGAAATCCATATTACTGAGAGCTAGCTATCTATGTTTTGCTTTTCATATTCTTACAAAAATTAGAGGATTTACAAAGTAGAACAGGGGAGGCTGACTATTTTTTAAAATAATCTAGGTTCGTAATTTTAATAGGTTAAGTCATTTTCAAGGATAGGTGGCCCTAAATATGCAAGTGACTATTGAACGACTTTAGCTAGATCTCTAGGAACTATATTCTTTCAGGTTATTGATAGTATATTATATTAAACTTTTATCTGTAATATTATACGAAAAATTTCATCAAACTGAATATAAAATCTTAGTTCCATGATAGAAATAGCAATGTCACTAACAGATGCTCCAGCGTCGTTTAGTTTCATGCTCTTTTTCCCCTACACTGAATGTTGCAGCTTAGACTAGATAGTTCTAAACCCCAAATATGTGAAAGGCAGGAGAAGATGAACCTTGCCTGACTTCTGGCGCAGCGATTTCAATCGTCTCTATATGGTGCTATCTGGTGAAGAAATCTCCAGTTTGCCCACCTTCTCTAGAATCGATAAATTATTGCATTGCACTCGGCGTGTCAAAGTCTACCTTGTCGGAACATAAAGCATGGAGCGAGGAGAAGAAACCTTGCGTAACGTAGTGTGTCCGCCATTGTCAGTGCTACCAATCTACTAACCACAAAACAATTAGAACTTAGATTTTCATATGCATCACCAGCTGATGTCACGATTTAAAAAAAAAGAAAAAAAAAGAGGAGCAACAATTGGATGTAAAATTATTAATATACAATAAACAAACTGTAGTAAACACATCGGTTATTTACTTTATAGGTTTCACGCTTTTTATTAAGTTGCATAAATTTTCTTCATATATATGTATATATTATTTAGTAACTGTTTTCCCTAAGGGTAACTCTAAGCTCCATGGACCCCGGGCGCATTGAGCATCATTTCACCCATTCCATTCATCGTCCGATATGACTAAATGTTGGAGGACGTAAATTATTATATAAAAACATAACAACCAAAAAGGTCTGCACTATTAAACACAAAGTTATTATTTCATAATCCTTCCAAACAATTGAAAACTGGTGTAAGGCTCCTAATGTAAATTATATTGAAAATGAAACTGAATTTTTGCTTGTTACCAATTTCTGTGGTAACAGATAGTTAAGCGCATGTTTAACATTCAAGTGATCCTGAGTTAGAAACTTAATTAGGATGGAGTACCGAGGTACAATTTTTCTTTGGGTATATTACTCTATCCAGAAAGATATATATGAAGTAACTTAAAGCTCTAAGTCTCCGGGACTCCTCTGTACATTGCTAGTTTTCCTTCGCGTATGCCACAATTCTTAATTTTTCTATACTAATGTGACTTCTGTGACATTTTAAATTGGGTTGGAATATATTTTGCTATGGCATTCGAATGCCTTTTGTCCTTTCTTTTTCTCCATTTGATGACATTAGGGAATTGTCTATTCTGTCATCACAAACTTGAAAATCGACACATCCAATTTAGGGCAAATACATAGGAATACACTGCATTGCACAGTGATTAAGCTTTGATTTTTTGGGTTAACATTATTTTTATTTGAATATTTTTGGTTTTTTTAATTAAAATCATTTTATTAAATATTCTATGAAATAGCCAAGACCGAAATTATACACCCCTGTGCATATACATAGAATACTGTGACTTTGTGGGTTCGTAGATTTAAAAGGCCGAGTTGCATAAATTAAAAATGTCCTTATTTTCGTTGAGATTCCCTGTTCAATTCTCACGTAGTATCACACAGTCTTCTAAGGTCGATGACAATAACAAACAGTGACAGCTCATTACATTAGCTCTCGTTACAACACTCTTGTTACATAACCCTCTTTACAACAACACTCTCGTTCACAACACTGTTTCACAACTAACTCACTGTTTTATAACTACTCACTTTGCGAGCCGTCACGTCCTTAAATACCTAATTCGTAACTTTAGATTGTTCTACAATAAGCCTGAGCCGAACAATCTGTATCAGTCCAGAAATTTCCGGAATAATAAAGAAACCAAATATACTATCACATTCCAGAAGCGTAACTTAATCTATGCCGGCAAGTCCTTTACCTCAGTTATCTTGTTTGCCGGCGCTTGTTTACAATAGCCGCGCTATCATTAACTGCTTAGCAAGGCTCATTATTACCATGAAACTTGATCCACCGACTGTTTTCTCATTTGTGCCGAAACTTTTATGCCTGTTACCGTAACAATACTAAAGATAAGCATTTTGTTCTTCAATGAATATCTTGAACATGTGACATTTTAATCAAAATCGTTAACCTAAAATTTGTTTTTCCATGTAAATTTCTTATGTTGGGGAGACTTTTTGAAAAGCTTTTAATTTGCACTTCTGAAATATGCTTTACAACTATGATTTTAAACCATCCTACTTACACTATCTCTCTGTTTCTCTCTCCCTCTCTTTTTCTCTCGAATTGCACACGTAAACCATTGACGTAAACGTCTAAGTTGCACAGACACTAAGGAAAATAAAATTACAGAACTTGTTTTCCGGCTTGAGAACTTGAGACATATAGAAATATCTAATTTGTTTTGTCTTAATATCTATTCTGTTGGAATGCAGAAACATTTTCCAATAACTTCAATATCATAATGAATGACGTAATCTAAAATTGCTTCTAATTATATTTTTAGTAGTGTATCAAACAGAATGAAAAATAAAATACATACTTTGAATTTTTAATAATATACCTAAGTGCATTTTCAAACGAAAAATAGTAAGATAATGATATAATATTGATATAATTGTAAGATAAAATTTATTGTTGCTTAGTTTTTATTATGTACAAGGTTTAAATGATATCTGAGGATTGCCAATGGGAATAGGGAATAAGCAGTCTTAAACTTAAAATTCCACCTTTAGCACAATGGTTACTCTTTCTGTAGTGCAATTTATTGTTCTGGTTTAACAGGGCGGTATCGTACATCGTAAACATTCTGAAATTATCGCACAGGTTGGCAACCTTGCTTGAAATGTATCGCATGTGAAAATGCATGAAATGAACGTCAAGTGGCCATAACGAGTTTTGTGAAAGTTGGCCTTAGAACGGCAACAACGATGTCTGAAATTGCAGTCTGCTCGCTAATAAGTATAATAGAAAGCATCTTGGGAATCATCTCCCAGCAGAATAGAGCGGCATGTCTGTTGAATCGTGGTTTCGTTAAAGTGTGCCATGGAAGTAGTGGGAGTCGCCCAGTCGCTTCCAAATGCATTCCACGGAGAAGTAAAACAAACTGCGGAGGAAACACGTCGAACTTCTATTGTTTTTATTCGGTGTTCATGTGTTGCTTTACATACCGCTATGGCAGGGGAAGAAGTAAAGCATCACATCAAACACTTGAAATCGCGATTTAGGCAAAAATAAATGTTTCAGACCCTTGATCCAAGAAAACATTTATAATAAAAGGACTGTTCCTGTGTATGACTGTGAAGAAGAGGGAGAGACACAGAGGGAGAAGGGAAGAGAAAAGAGTAACTCAGACATTTCAGCACCTATCAAGAATGCAGCTTACAATTTCCAAAACTCCACTCTCCCAAACAACAACTTTCCTTAGGGAGTTGTAATACAAATACTTATGTAGGACTTCGTATATCGACAAGTTATGACGACATTTGACAACTTTTGGTGAATTTTCTACATTTTTAGTTCGTTGTATTTGTTTTGAGTCATTAATATATGATTTTCCGGCTAGAACATGTTGATTCTTATGCCAAGGCGTAGTCTTGGATGAATATCTGTCATCCTTCCACTGAAATGGTTCACCAAAATGAAAGAAGGACAATCTATTGAATTTCCTTTTTAAATGATTGCATTTAATTCATACTTAAAGTTAACAAAAGTAGTTTGAACACAATTGAACTAAAATTCTTTCACTTCTTATCACTTTTGGGGCGTAGTTTATTTATAAATCTCGAGCTATTCGTCTATAGCATTCAAACTTATTCTATCTAACAAAATTATTAATTTAAGTTCCTTTCATTAAGCATATGTAACTGTCCTATTCCTGATTCTGAATTACTTCCATCTTCTACGACGTTCGAACTTATTGTAATCGTTCTAAAGGGAAACACATTTCAAGAATGGGTAAACGTCCAAAATTACTATGAATTTGCAATGTAAGAGCATATTATATCCATTACACCAAAGACTCAACATGACCGTAATTCATTTTATAACTTTTTTTGCATTCTTTGAAAACCCCTGTTGACTTTAATGCCTCACATTACCATAGAGATATGACTGCTCTTTGAATGTTGGAGACCAAAGTATTGGCCCTTTCCGACCAATCCATGCGTTTAGCTGCGTTCTGCTTCAACTCTAAGGGTAACGTACATACTATTTGATCTTTCACTTCTCACAGAAGAATTCAGCAATAGCCTTATAAAGTGTTGCAGCAAATGCAAAAAGTTGCTCATAAACCTACTTCAAAAGTTTGCGGATCCATTATTCCGATAGATATATAAAAATGTTATTACAGAACTTAGATTTGTCAATTTCTTTACTTAAAAAGCTATATTTAGTCAAAATCGATAAATATTATTTTCCATTGCATAAATTTACTTAATATTTCATATGAGCATGTTATATTTTAGTAACAAACTGCACCAAAATTAGACATACTGACAGAGATTAAAAGTTTTAAATGCATTGATGGTATTGTCATGTTATAATGTGTATATAATGTTAATAATTGTATTATAATAATTACTTTCGAAATTAATCACTGAATGACTTACGTAGTACCAGAGGTAAGTCGCGCCTGGAATACTGACAACGCGTTTAGAACATTCGCGAAGGATAACTGGCCTGGCTTCTATTGGCAGAGCGGAAAAGCGAGTCATTCTGCAAGATGCAAGTATAGGAGGCGGATGTATGTAAGGTGACACTAGCGTGGTGCAGAATCAGGGTAATACAATGCATTCTTAAAGTGATCTGTTTTGTGAGCTGAAGTGGTGTAATAAAGGATGATATGTGTGTGAGTAAGCAGTAATTTTCTTTTAAATTTAAATATACTGTGCACCAAAGATCCGGGTTTCTCTCTCTCTCAAAGCGTCTCCCTGTATTTAATTTAATAACCGTACTAGTTTTTGCAAATATTCACAAATGTAAATACGGAAAGTTACATTACATTTTCCGTTGGTGTGAAGAAGAATCACACGCGAATTAAGGCTGTGGGCTTACCCTCCAGTTGTTAAAATAATAATTACCACGATTATTCATATTAACAACACATTCAAGCAGAGAAAGTTTCTAGACATCTCAACACACTTTGTGAGGTATGGGTTATCGTGGGCCAATTAGGGACATTTAAGCGTAGCGAGAGAAAGTGATAGGCATGTCATCCAATAAACGTAGGTTGCACACTAGAACGGTAGAAAATGAGCACATGGTAATTATAGAGTGCATTTGCCAGACTTTTGGGTGGAAAATAGGTCAATATAGAAATACGAAATACGAGGGCTGTTCAATAAAGAATGATCACAATTTTTTACAAAGTACTTTTACTCATCCTCATAATTTTGATGGTCCTTCTCATGATAGTCTCCCATGAATGAGATGCACTTGTTCCAGCGTTTCTGCCAGTCTTCCAAGACATGATCTAAACCATTTTTAAGAGATCCTTCAAAATCGCCTCCACAGCCTTCACCACTACTTCTGATGATGGATAATGCCACTCACGAAGGCGCTTCTTCAAGTAAGGGAATATAAAAAGGTCACATGGGGCTAAATCCGGACTATATGGAGGGTGAGGGATGCACTTCACTTTGATTTTTGCAAGATATTCAGCAACAACATTGACAATAAGCGGCCGCGCATTATTCTGATGCAGTATCCAGCCTGCTTCACGGAAATGTGGTCTTTTGGGCCTGATATGGACTTCCAATGTTTTAAGGACATCCCTGTGGTATTGTCCAGTTACTGATGTGTGTGCAGGTACAACATGCTGATAAACCATTTCATGAACATCAAAGAATGAGATGACCATAACTTTCCCAGCAGAAGCAACCACTTTTGCTTTTTGGGGGGTTGGTGACGAAGGAGCTGTTTGCTCTCAGGATCAAAATGATATACCGATGTCTCATCAGCAGTGATTACGTTGGAAAAAATTTCCGTATCTTCCTCTAACATTAACTTCAACTGCATGCAAATGTCCTTTTGTCCGGGAATCAACAGTCTTGGAACCCATAGCGCACAAACACGTCTCATGTGTGATGTTTCTGTTACCAACCTAAGGGTGGCACATGTTCAGTATTTCAGAAAGTGATCATAAGGTAATTCGTCGATCTTCTCTCGCAATGGCAGCAGCAGTGTTGCTGGTTTCTTCCGTAAGAGCAGTAACTGGAGCGCCGGGTCCACCTTCCTATGAAATTAATTGTCTCCCCTCTTTAAACATTTTAAACCACCTTCCAGCTGTGCTGTAGGGAAGAACAGACACTCCATAGACCTCCTGTAAAATTGTATAGGCCTCAACTGAAGATTTGTTGAGACGAAAGCAGAATTTCGAAGCCGCATATTGTTCCTCGCGTGTCACGTACATTGCAGCGGTAGGCGATACTTAACATATCTGAACTTGCCTGGTTCTCACAGGCGGGAACCAGGAGTACCAACAATGGAACTACAACGGCGTGTTTGTTTAACATTATGCTAACAGAATATAATAAGTTTGAATTTTAGTGCGAAAAATTATGTCCGTAAAAAATTATGATAATTCTTTATTGAACAGCCCTCGTATAGTAAGTAATGCGAGGGGCACTATTTATATTTTGAGCTTTGGCAACGCTGTGTGTTGTAGGTGGTTGACGCCTCCAATGGAAATTTTACATTGTTGACCATAAGCTACTTCAGATATTTTGTCAATAGAGTATTATTTGTTTTATTTACATTAACTTGATAATTGTGTCTCAACAAAAACATGGAATTAAGTCCTGCAAATGTTCGTGCAATGATTTATCACGAATTTCCATGTGGATTATCAAGACAAGAGTGCATCGATCAAATAACTTCCACATTTGGTGACGAAGCGCCATACTTTGCCACTGTGTAACGCTGGTATAACGAATTTAATCGTGGCTGCCTGTGAAGGTCGTCCAAAATTACTTGTTGTGCCACAAAACATTGATGATGTGCAAAAAGTAATAATGCAACATCGTCATACGACATATTGCGAGATAGACGTAATAGTTCCACCAGCATATATAAAATATTGCCTGATTATATAGTTGTGAAAAAGATTTGTTCTAGTTAGATCCTATATAATAATTTGATGCAATCTCAAAAAGATGCCCATGTTGACTGAAGTACAAAAATGCTCAAGAAATACAATGGCGGTGCCTAAAATACGTATATAAGATAGTAACAGGTGGCGAATCATAGATTGGTACCTATGCGCCGGAACATAAAAAGCAGTCGACTGCGTGGGTTCTTCAAGATGAAGCCAATCCAGAAAAGTTGTTTGCACTCGAAGCACTTCGAAGCAAAGATCGCCTGCTTTTTGATCAAAACTGGCCATATAGCTTCTGTGCCTTTGGAGGAACCTCAAATGGTCAATGCCAAATGATACACAACCATTTGTTTACCGGAAGTCTTCCATGAAGTAAGGAAAACCAACAAGAGTGGTAGGATCGTTCTTAATCAAGACAGTGCGATGGAACTCACATCTTGTCTAATCACAGAGTACTTAAAGACTCAAAAATCGAATTGATAGGTCATCGGCCATACAGTCCTGATTTAGCAAACAATGAGTTCTATTTTTTCCTGAACATCAAGAATGAATTGCGTGGGCAACAATATTTGTCGGCAGAAGAAACCTTTAATGCCTTCAAAAACAATGTTTTGGGGGGGGGGGGTGTCTCAAGAAGAACGGAATAAGTTCTTTGTCAAATGGTTCAAGAGGATGCGAAAGAATATTTATCATAAAGGAGATATTTTGAAAAACAATAAAGCAGTTTTCATTTAGAAATTACTTTGTTTGAATTATTATGTTCAAAATGTAAATAATGCCCCTCGCAGCTTGTCTGCCTCATGTCCAAGAGGTCCCGAGTTCAAATCTCGGTCAGGGTGAGTTACCTGGGTAAGGTTTTTACGGAGTTTTCCCTTATCCTGAAAGACGAATGTCGGGTAACTCTAAGGTCCATGGACCCCGGACGCAACGAGCATCATTTCAGCCATTTCATTCATCGTCCGATATGACTTAATGTTGGAGGACGTAAATTACAAAAGCCCCTTGTAGCAGCTATATGAAGTATCACACCTTGTATTTGCTTAAGGGAAGCATGGGTGAATTGCATCAATATATAACAAACCCTATTTATAACGTTAATATGGATGTTTTAACCTTACATTGAAGCCTGGGCATTCTTGATTATATTAAATGATAAGTTTTTCCATAAAGAATTTCCTGTGCATTTGCAAATTCATTTTTATTCCGAGGGCAAAATAATCCTAATTTCTCGCAATTGGAAGATGAATAGGACAGACAATGCGGACGAATCGGAATTGGTGGGGAAAAAAGTGGAACATTCGATTTAAGTGCATAATGTAATCAAGAAAACCAAATAACACAATTCTACACTTTTATATTCATATCTTTATGCATCTGACACATTTTCCACATATGAATTGCTTGTTTCCCAAAGCACCCACACAGATTTCGCTGTACCATTCTCCATTTTTCGGGCCCATTTGAGCATCATTTTACACGTTTCATCCATCGTTCGACTTGGCCTAACGTTGGAGGACGTAATTAGAAAATATACAAATTTGAATCCCCTGCCTTACCTTAATACGGTTGCCAGCTCTTGTAGCGGTGTTTATTTTTGGACGTTTGCAACACTGGTTAAGTAAATATCACTAACAAGGAAGGCTATGAATATAAGAATGTCTGCATTTTCTTATTATACAAGTTTCTGAAGCAATTTCAGTGTAAATTCGTTGTTAATCCACTTAAATAAATTAAAAAATAAGAAAATGTCAACTTTTTTACGATTAAAGAAATTTTTAAACCATTGGATTAAATTTATGATCTATAAAGGTTAGTAATGTAACAGGACCGTCTGCTAGGGAACATATTTTGAAGAAAAAAAAAATTATCCCTTTCGCCCACCAATCACATAATTGTTTTTCTCTGAAACTATTTCACAAGTAGCCTCAATCTAAATAGACAACAACAAAAAGTAATGAAACAGTAAATCAAGCATAATGCTTTATGGGTAGTTAAGACGTAATATTGCAAGTTTTTCTTTGCAATTTAACACGTTTCAATACTTACATATTTGTGATTTAATTTAAATATTTAACTTAATCCAGGAATTTGTTATGGATACCTTGTAACCTGCTACGACAGAAAAAATATGCGTACGTGTTACATTCACATGGCTTTCTCTATTCATTTTTCACAAAACTATTATTACAAAGTTTATTCTTCTATTTAGTGCTGATCGGGATAAAAACTTTTAGTAATTCCTTTATTATATATTTTGCTTGCGGATGGAAGGAAATTATGTAACTACAGTGGGCTTCAGGGATAGGCGACCCTATGTGAGGAGCTTGACGTTTCGTTCGCTTTAAATATAAAGAAAAAATATAATTTTTCACATTCACATGAATTTCTCTCCCTCCATATGTTATTAATAGGTATAGGTAGGAACTATCTTTTTCAATTATTTTCTATCTGCTTCATATTCGTCGAGATAAGTCGTTGTGGAATTACGTACCCAGACTTTTATAGATATAAACAGAATTGGCATATTTGAAAGCTTAAGACCTTTGCGTTTCAATTTGCTTTTAACATTCCAAGTAATTTCAAAGATATCGCTAGGAAAAAGCGTCAGAAAACATGTTCGATATGACTGAAAGAATGACAAAGTATCGAATAATATGAACGATTAGTAAAGGATATTCCTGAAAAGTGCCAAATACTTTATTACAATGTTCAAACACGTCGTAAAAATTTAAAAGACCAACATAATTAATATCATCTGTCTCTGCCCTTAAGTAACATAAAATATGCCGTAGATTTTAGCCATTTTCTACTTCAATTGATGAACAGAAGAAAATCTTTTGTATGTATATTCTCCAAGTTTTCTATAATACTTTATTGGAAAGTTTAGTTGAAAATAAATATGTGAAAAACATTTTATTCCTTAATATCCCAAGTGTCAAAGGCATAATTAATAACTGTAGCACACTGAGTAAATTGTGAAGGGAAAGCAACTAATTGAACTAACGTTATATAAATGGCACCTGACGATTTAAATCACTTTTCTAAGTCTTGAAATGAAACATACTAAGAAAGAAACATTCTAATGTGAAGGTTAAAGTAAAAGAACATTTAAAAAAGATATTATTATTTTTAGCTTGCCAGACTGAGCTTTTGCATTGCCATTAAAGATCCCCATCATGGTAATAAAAGTTACCCATTTTATTCTTGTGCTACGTTCATATTTCGTAACGTTGAAACACAGACAAACTACGCTGTCAAATTATACAGCTGAAATTCAAGAAAATTTACCTGGAATGGAAAGCGCTTGGAGCAAAGTGACATAATGAAGACAAATAGAAATTAAAGAGCATTTGAAATGTGCACTTCTCTGTGATAAAAGTACATTAGTTTCCAAAAGGACAGATGTGGAACTCAACGTTTTGCTTTTCGTTCAGAGAATATTGTGCCTCAAAACACATAAAATGAATTTCAGAAACAACTTAATCGCCTACACATCCCTCCTTCACCTTTTTATTTGAAGATTGTTAATAGAGAAACCAGTGTTTACTATTGTGTGAAGTAATCGAGTAAGACAGTACCCTATCATTTACCAGCATAAAACGCCGCGGCAACTGGTAACCCTCTTGCCGTAGCCCGAAACAGTCCACCAGTCCATCTCGGAGGCCGGAGGTCGCCATGTAGGAGCTCGGAATACTCCCGACAGGCTTGTACAACCGGAATCCCTCCTGAAGCGGGCCACTAGGTGAAATCTAGGACCGGCGACTGTCCCAACGGAGGACAAAAGTGTTTTCCAGGAGCATATCATCCTGCGATACAACGCCGAGACACTCACAGACACTTCTAGCTTGAAAGAGACCATCAGATGAGAAATGATGTTACATAATAATGAAGTTGAACTGGAGCGAGAGGAAATTCGGGAGATGTAATACCACCTGAACTATGCAACTCGGTAATCCTGTGAGATACTTTTATTTGTTGCATTAAGTTTGCCAGACAGGAATGGATCATAATATGAAGTAACAATTTTGGTCTCTAACCTCTATACCAGCCGTACAAGCGCGTGTTTATGTATGCGTATTTGTGTATTTGAGCAGTATAACTAAGTTGTGGTTAAAGCCTAACTTTTTATTTAAATGCAGCACGAAGCTTATCAACAAAATATGCATTTCTCAAACTTCCCTTTATAGGTATTCCAGCTTCTCTGGGGCTTCAAGCGAGTGATTATACCTTATCTTTAAGATACTTTCATAACAAATTAAACTTGAACTATATGGAAATGTTCTTCGAAACCCTATTCAGTCTGATGACATTGACATTTACAGTCTGATAAACTGTAAGAGATATCTTAGTATTAGAAAAGAAACAAAAACGTAAATCCTGTTTAAACATAGGTCATGCCAAATCTTGGCTATTTTGTTTGTATCTTTTGTTTCTTGTGGAGTGAACCATTTGCGAGATATTTGTCTCCCACCCAGGACGCTGAGAACTGTAGCAGTTAAATAGAACACATAAGTAAAAACTCAATTTCAGTCTCAATTTTCAATTTCCCTCTTGTTATTTGTTTGCGTTTCAAAATCCTTTTACTTTTCTCAAATGAGAAGGTGATATTCACCTGTCTGTCTGTCTCTCCCCCACCCCCGGGTCATCCAAATAGAACAGATTTTCAAAGCTACCACAAAGCTACCAGCCTTAAAAGGTTTGATAATATCACAAGCTTACTGTACCCTCTAATCCCGTTCTACCTATATAGGTAAATATGTAGTTAAAATGTTGTAAATGTATGTCTGTATTACAAAGCAGTATAAAGAAGGACGAGAGCTGTAAGAATAACTTCACAGGAGCGAATAAACTCATTTGTGTGCAACACATCAGATATTTTTTCATTGCCAAATTCATTGTGAGCTTTACACTTTAATGAGCTTGGAGTTAGTAGAAGATTTTGTTATTCTTTTCTAAATCGAGCGAAATGCTCATGTGGTTTCATCTGGCCCGCATTCGGGTAGTCCGGCTTTGATTCCCGTGGCCCGCCAAACTGAACCATGGGTTTTAGCATTGAGACTTTCCGAGCGAATGCTGGGTAGGTTAATTAATTACATTCCCCGACGTTTCTGTTCATCCATTTCATCATTTCATATATTCTCTCACCGGTAGTCTCTTTCAGAGCAGAAATTTCGGCGGGTATCTCGGCGCTGCATGGTAGGATATGCTCCTGGTAAATCCTTCCTCCTCCGGTAGAACGTCTGACATCTTCTGGAACCTATTGGGCCGTTTAAGGACTACGGTGAGTGGGATGCTGGCTGCACCGGCTTGTGGGGCAGTTTCCAAGAGTTCAATAGTAGGGACCCTGCCCTCTGCACTGTCATGACTCCTTGGAACATGGGTATAATAAATCAAGACTGGTAGATGTGTCCAATTCCCCATGTATCTATCTATCCTATCATATCCTATCCTATTATTTGCTAAACTAAGCAAATCCAATAATCTTATACTTCGTAGTAGTTGCATTTTAGGTCATTTTAATCCCGGACATTCTAAATAAGTTTATTTTTAAGCTTTATTTTTGTTTGAATAAACATGATTGTACAAACACTTAAGACAATACGCAAGTTTGTTTGATGCAAGTATTTGTAACCTAATGTAATAAGTAAATCTATGAATGTAATGAACAGGCTTCAAGTTAGCTACGTGCCCTCAAACAACCAACTTTCCACAGAACGGGACGCTACGAGAAACTGACGACAGGTAAAATGAACTCTCGTTATTGATTTGACTTGTAATCTACGACGTCACAGGGTAAAGTCTGGTAACAGTTCAACCTAATTTCCAATGCGTGCTAATGCAACATTTCGTTTGAAATTCTCTTTAGCAGGAAGCAGGGTTGTATCGAGCTTTCCTAAATTTAACATCACGTATATAGCAAGACTAACCAGTATTTGAATTGCTGTTGAAGGCAAGGAAGGGCTTGTAAAACGCGCTCCCATAAGCTGCTGTTTACATATTCGCTCCCTACGCACCTGAAATGCTCTTTAAGGGCAGTAGGTGAAACCCTTCTTTGCCATCCTGCTCTGCTGCTCCCCTATCTTCTAATGTGTAATTAAACTAGAGGTGAGCAAAATCGTGCTGCTTTCGTGTTCATGAACTTGCAGTATTTACAAGGGAAACCAACACATTACTGGGTGATGCACAAATAAATTGCTCGTTTATTTACTTGGCCTGACCGAGCATAAATTTCAGGATTTGTGCTATATAAGATTACACTCAACATTCAAACGAATACACTTTTAAAATGTACGTCTTCCAACGTTAAGTCTTATCGGACGATGAATGGAATGAGTGAGGTAATATTCGAAGTGATCCTTAGAGTTACCTAACATTAATCTTTCAGTATAAGGGAAACCTCCGGGAAAAAACCTCACCCAGGTAATTGATCCTGACCGAGATTGGAACTTGGGATCTCTTGAACATGAGATAGACACGCTACCATCTGCGCTACCGAGGCGGGCTACAAATGAATGTACACTCCTTTATGTGTCATAACTGATTTCGGAATCAGAGTTTTAGTTTTATTCTTATTCTCATCCTCATGGGTCTTGCAGTAAACTATCATCGAATTATTGCAATGTTTCATCTGTTTTGTTGCTATTTCTCTTAAGGCATACTAGATTGACAATTATCACAAATTTCCCTTCTGAGGGCTAATTAATTAAATGTTTTGTTTTATCTTTTTATCTGGATTTCTTCTATAATTTGATGGACACTATCATTTTAAGCCCAATGTTGTTATATACACAGGATGTAACAACAAGGTACGTCAGAACATTGAGAAAAATTGTTTGCATATAGAGGATATAAAAGCTTTATGTGAACATAGATCCGGAAAATGTTTAGCTTTATCCTCTATCTGCAAGAAATGTTCTCTCAAATTTTGATATACCTTTTAGTTACCCCTGTATGTATAGTTTAAAACGGCAATAAATATGCCACTTGGTACTATACATTTTACTTCACTTCGTTAACAGTTTGAAACACCTACACAATTTGGTGTAAAGATATAAAGTTTATCCCAAAATTTAGGGAACTTTCTGATCTGCAAATCACCGCCACTGTTTATATATATATATATATATATATATATATATATATATATATATATATATATATATCATCTTCTATGTGCTGGAGTCAAATAAGATCCTCCTTTGGAAACTTGCAGGAGTTTATTTTTTTCCCTCCCTTTGAAAAAAAAAAAAAGACATTCTCTTTCATAAACGACCGATTTTCGCATAAACAATTAAAACTATCTGAATTAAGTTTCATAATAATTATTATAAACAATATTGTGTGAGTCTAATTTGGTGTTAATAGTGTAGATAATTATTAAACAAAGAATAATTAGTCACAAATGTTACTGAAAACTAATAATATTATCCAATTAACAAACTCATTGTATAAAAGTAAAGCAATATATTTACATGGTATCTATTCCCAAATATACATAATATATATTATATATACATAATGTATATTTATGTGTATTTATATATTTATTGAAGTTTCTAGTAAAATGCATTTAACTAATATATTAAATATCATATGGTAGGACTCCCGTTAAATATGTAATAGTGAAGTTTTTTTATGACCGTAATTAGAGAGGAAAACAGCTTAACCCCGGGAAGGGACGTCAGCCAAATGCTGTTTTCCCTTCCTATATTCGTAGAAATCTATTATCAGTCATGTCAACATCTAGCAGACTAATAGGCAAATTGTAAAATTTAAAGGGACATTCAATAATTGTAGCAACTGTAATAACTGTAATAAATGGGTATATAACCGGTTCACAGTAAATATTCAAATGTAGAATTGTACTCATCACCGAAATAACAACCAAGCCTATGGATAAATACATAAACAGTGATAATTTAGAATATAGAAAGCACAGCCCGCAGCAAGTGATGTAGTGAAATTGTCATCTTGGATCATCTAACCTGGATGAGAACGAAAAAAATAGATAAGTGGATATTTCCATCATTAGCAGTGAAAGGATTAAAAGTAAAGAAAACAAAGAAAGTCACAAAAACTGGTAACACGCTGGTAATTGTAAAAGCGGAAATATGAGGCAAGTACTCCTTAATATCCGTTCGTTATGCATCTTGAACATGAGTAAGTGAAGGGCTGACCCAGCTTGTGAAAGTATAGCGCATGATTCTACGGAATTTGCAGGAGATTGATTATAGAGCGATTTGTGGCATGATATGGGAAGAACTACCATTCAATCTGGACCAAAATGACGGTTGCTTATGTGAATTTCCATAAGAAGGTATGTGGAGAAAGAGCGGAGAACAATACGGGGAAGTTTTATGAACAGTACTTCAAGCTCAAACATATAGAGGTCCCAGAAAAGGTCCCAGAAACAAACAAAGGTTTTTCATTTAAACATAAGTTATACGAGGGCTGTTCAATAAAGAATGGTCACAAATTTTTATTTATTTTTGACAATGTACATTTACTCATCCTCATAATTTTGATGGTCCTTCTCAAAATAGTCTCCCCTGAATGTGATGCACTTTCCCAGCTTTTCTGCCAGTCTCCAAAGACATGCTGCAAACCATTTTTTGAGAAATCCTTCAAAATCGCCTCCGCAGCCTTCACCACTGCTTCTGATGATGGATAATGCCTCCCACGAAGGGGTTTCTTCAAGTTAGGGAATAGAAAAGAGTCACATGGGGCTAAATCCGCACCATAGCGAGGGTGAGGGATGCACTTCACGTTGGTTTTTGCAACATGTTCAGTAACAACATTGGCAATATGCGGCCGCACATTATCGTGGTGCAACATCCAGCCTGCTTTACGGATATCTGGTCTTTTGCGCCTGATATGGACTTGCAATGTTTTCAGGACATCCCTGTATTTTCCAGTTACTGATGTGTGTGCGTGTACAACGTGCTAATAAACCATTCCAGGAATATCAAACAATGAGATGACCATAACTTTCCCAGCAGAAGCAACCACTTTTGCTTTTTTGGAGGTTGGTGACGAAGGAGATTTCCAAACTGAGCTTTGCTGTTTGCTCTCAGGATTAAAATGATGTGGCCAAGTTTCATCAGCAGTGATTACGTTTGAAAGAAACTTCGGATCTTCATCCATCATCAACTTAAACTGCATGCAGACCTGCATGCGAATGTCCTTTTGTTCGGCAATGAAAAGTCTAGGAACCTATCGCGCACAAACACGTCTCATGTGTAATGTTTCTGTCACCAACGGGTGGATGGCACCCAATGAAATGTTCAATATTTTAGAAAGTGATCTTAAGGTAATTTGTCTATCCTCTCTCACAATGACAGCAGCAGTGTTGATGTTTTCTTCCGTAAGAGCAGTAACTGGAGCACCGGGTCCACCTTCCTTTGAAATCGATTGTCTCCCCTCTTTAAAAATTTTACACCACCTTCGAGCTGTGCTGTAGGGAAGGACAGACTCTCCATAGGCCTCCTGTATCATTGTATAGCCTCAACTAAAGATTTGTTGAGACGAAGGCAGAATTTCAAAACCTCATATTGTTCCTCGCGGCGGTAGGCGGTGCTGAAAATATCTGAACTTGCCTGGTTCTTACAGGCGGATGCCAGCAGTACCAGCAATGAAACTACTGCGGCGTGTTTGTTTCACATTAAGCTAACAGAATATAATAAGTTTGAATTTTAGTGCGAAAAATTATGACCGTAAAAAATTTTGATCATTCATTATTGAACAGCCCTCGTATTAACAAATTTGTAGGATAAATGTTATGAAGAATTATTAGTGTATGATTTTTAGAGACATAAAATTTATTCTGTTAGATTTTATGTAGCAAACCCAATTGTGTTAATAGTATAAATATACTGCGCTACAATTTATCGACTTTACCGAGTGGAATTGCTCAATCAGCCCGCATTCGGGAAGTCGCGGGTTCAATTCTCTCAACTGACCTTCCTGGGCTTGGGTTTTTTCAGGGATTTTCTGTGGTCACTAATATAAAGGATACGTACGTTCCCATTTAATTTCGCTTTACTTCATTCTTCCATCCGGTATTTCCAGGTAAGTCAGCGAAGTCATCGGTGGTGCTTTCACCCTGGAAAATGGTATTTGACAGAGGGGAATCTGCCTTGGCCCTGGCTGACCATTGACAGACACTCTATGGCGACCTGGAGCTCTGTCGAGCTGAAGAACCTACCTGCACCTGTTACTATTCACAGTGGCTGTAGTGCTCAACCCCATGGTCATAAATCTGTATTTTACTTTAACTTCCCTTTGACGTTACCTTCACTTGTCTTTGTCTTTGTTTTGGCTTTACTCAGGCTTTGCTCTCGCTCCGCTTTTGCTCTGCTCTGGCTGTGCTCTAGCTACGCATTGGCTTTCCTTTGGCTTTGCTCTGGCTCTGCTCTGGCTCCGCTTTGGTTTTGCTGTGGCTTTGCTTTGGCCTTGCTCTGATTCCACTCTAGCTTCTCTCCGGCTTCACTCTAACCGCACTCTAAATACACACACTTAATTCACTCTAAGTTGGCTCTGGCTAGGCTCCGGCTCTCCTTCCGGTCCCACTCTGGCTTAGCTCTGGCCTCACTCTTAACTTCATTCTGTAGCTCAGCTCTGGCTTGGCTCTGACTTTGCTCTGGCTAGGCTCCGGTCACCACTCCGGTCCCACTCAGGCTTGGCTCTGGCTCCGCACTGGCTCCGCTGGTTAAGCTCTGGCTTGGCTGTGGTGTTCCTCTAGCGCCGCTCTGGCTTTGCTCTCGCTTTGATCTGGTTTTTCACCTCGCTCTGCTCTGGCTCCACTTTGGCTTTGCTTTGGCCTTGCTTTGGCTTTGCTTTGCATTTGGTTTAATTTACATTTTTTAAACTTAGATTAGATGTAGACCTCTCTCACCACACAGAGGCACCCCATCGAGAGATTTGGCTTGGGACTCCAGGATCGCCAATTCCCGTACCTACCGCAGTAGGACACCTGGGGACATCTTTTGGACATATGCTAAATCTCAGTTAAATAGGTCCCCATTTGGTACTGAAGACATTTATGCTAACGCTTTAATAAGAACCCCCTTGCGTTTATTTAACTAAATTTGATCACATTTTGGTACATCTAGATTAACATAATGAGCGTGTTAAACAGGACTGACGATTTAACTCTCTCGTTCTTTATAAAAATGTTAGTACAAAGTCTGGTTAAAAGTATTAAATACCGAGAGGGTGGGACATTTACAATAATTTTAATTAAAACTGAATGCAATTAAACTGATTCTGCATGAATAAGTGCAACTTTTTAAGCATAAGATAAAAGCTTATTTATTTTTTTGACCAAAGCTGTACCTGGGGCTATTGATATTAAAGGCACATTTATTTTTCGAGAATTAAAACAATATCTTTTTTTATTATCACGTATAATTTTATACAATTGCTGAACTGGCGTCAATATAACGTCGAGGTTTGCATAACTAAAATCCTCTTTTTAGTTACGTATCAATTTGTATATATTTGAAGTGTGTGAAACAATAAATCACTCTTTTATTTATACAAATCAATTAAACGCTGGGATCCATTTTCAAAAGAGCGCGCACACCTGTGTCCTCAAAACTGTGTGAATACTGGAAAGAGATGGTTTACTTCTCACCCCTACTCTTTTAATTAAACAGAGGCGCTTTTGTTTCAAATCACGCAAATTGCTTCCGCCGACGAAATCAGCTCTCAGTGAATGTTCACTGCACGAGAGAAAACATTTTTCGATATTAATTACATATCTTTTTAACAATTAATGTTTGGGCATAATATGTCTGAAGCTCTCAAACTTCAAACATACTGTAAGTATAGGTCCAGTTTATAATTAAGACGACTTCAAAATTAAAGTGCTCACAGCAGTAAAGCGAAACCAGCTCTTATCACGTAATCTACGTGAGGAAGATATTCCGATGTCTCTCATTGATTAAAGTCAAGTATAAATGGATTCCTAATGTGTGGAACCGGGGTAGCGATGAACTGCACTCTTGCATCGATTTATATCTAACTTTAGTCAGTCGGGTACGTCGAATATCTCTCCCCCCCCCCCCACACACATGGAGAAAATCTCGTGATTCATTTTGCCTTACTACTATGCATATCTTAGCAGTAAACTGGGCTGGTTATTTGCTCTCGGTACAAATCTATAGGGGATCAGCGGATAGAGAAAAGGAAAACGTCTTCAGCGAAGAACTAACTAACTCCCGAAATAATAATGCGTGAAAATTACTTCATGACTTATTTCAGGTCACTATTCACGTAATGTTAAATACGATCCAAGTTATTTTAATGCACTTTTATGCCATAAAAAGGATAAGTGATGAATTATATCCGTTTTGCACCACAAGCTTTCTGCAGATACAAAGTCAGCTATAAACTATCTTTACAAATGTATTAGATCTCATCAATTATTATATATGCAATGCCACACTCCCTGAACCCAAAAAAGGTATTTTTTAGTTGAAAGTCCGCATTTATGGCTATTGTATATCCAAAATTTTAGAGGAATAATGACGTCTCCAGAGGAGTTCTATTGTTTAGAAGAACTTTTACGTAATCGGTAAGAGGTTACCATACCAGTAACAGGTAAACACACTCACATACACTTAGTACAGAGTGTCTCAAAGTTACACCGACAATCTTTGGGACCCGATGGATAACATTATTTAAACACTTTTTGTTAAGGAAATCTTTGCTGCGGTGCTTCGTTTAAGCGCTAGATCAGTTAATATCACAGCAAATGTTGGAATGTTACCATTAACCAAAGAGTGCATCAGCGTACCACATTCTACCATACTCTCGCAAAGACATCACAATTTCTCCTTGGATAGACGAGCAGGAGGTCAAGGGGGGCGACGTTCTGTAAGGATTCTTGAGAACAATCCTCCTACTAGTACTCGCGCCATCTTCGAGTGTGGCATCTAAGTCGTAGCACTGTGGGAAGAATTTTGCAGGATATGTTGTTGTGCTCTTTTCAACATGAAAAAGTCCACGCGATTAGACCTGAAGGCTAGCCTCTGCGACTATTTTGCCAGTGGTATGTGGAAAAAATTGAAAACGATGTCCTGTTTGCACCACATGTCATGTTCATATCCGAAGTAATTTTCACACGTGAGCAGTTATTTAAATGTCCGAATGCTCATGTTTGGACCTTCGAAAATTCCCAAACTACATTTCAAAGGTCAAATCAAATACGATTTGATGTTAAGTTGTAGATCGATATTTCTGATAACTTCTTAATAGAACCATACATAACCTCTGATTTTCGATTTCTTTCTTATATGTTATTAAATGAAATCTAAGTGCACTAACGTTAAATGATAGTTAATGTAAACATAGATAGAGAATTTCAATGCGTTTTTATTACATGAACGATTAATTATCTACTCCATAAGGATAAAAATTAAAAACAGCGCACTTAGGAGTTCAATGGGAAGATTTCTTGAAAGGCAGTGTGTCAGAACACGCAATACCCAAAGGAGCGGAACCGTTACCTGAATTCAGTCCAGGAATTAATTACACATTGCGCCTCTAATGAACCTCAAGTACTTCCTATGTTAGAACCAATGCTAAATGTCTACTAATATTGGTGGCATGGCTTGCCAAATTTTCTTGCCAAAGAAAATCTGCAAATTTTAAATAAAAGGAACAGCAGGTGAATTGTCAGAAAACATTGTTTATGAATAACATATGACCATGCCTTTGATACTGAGTAATTAATAAGGGATACAAACTATGTAGTCAAAATTATTGACCAAAAATTTAAGTTATTTTCGACACATTTGAAAAGGCGTAACCCCAGTGAAAGGTCACTTGGTTAATAGTAAGCAATTTGCTTACCTACTACCAATTACAGTTGTATGGATTGCAAGTACAGACAAGGAATATTGGTTCTAAGTTTAGTCAGTACAGTACATGTAGTTAGAAATTACTGCGAGTTCATAAACTAACCAGAACGCAAATTTACTTCACTGTTATATTTGTGTTCTGTTTTCACATGTGAAATGGTGAAATGTTCGCTGTTAGAGGAATCTTGAGTTATGCACATGAATCGGACACCAAATTTCACTATATTTCTTTTAGGCATCACTGAGATGTTCTTTTTCCAAGGTATTTTAACAACCCTAGTCTCGAATGAAAGCACTCGGATAATTTTGTCCAATCCTTTTGGGAAAAAAACACTGTTAATTTGGATTTTCCCTCACAACACAACGGAAAAGGCTAGTTGAAGACAGGGATTATCGACGAACAACTATTTGCAAAACAGTTTCACAGTCAATTTTGACCAATGAATTCTTGAAAATCAAACATTCCTACATGCTCTATAAAGACCAACTGCCTGAATGTTTAACCAGAGCATAGGTTACGTTATTTCAGCATGTTATACAGAATTACCATGACAGTATAAGGCTTTAAATATTCAGGGACGTTATTTATCTAAAGGACTAAAATTATTGTCCAAGTTGTCAAGATTTGCCTAATAAACAATTTTAACCAACCTGTAAAAACAAGTTTTTGGAATTACAATCAACACGAACAATTTTACGAAGTCTTTGATATTTTTAAGTTGCTGTAATTGACTTGAAGCCGCTAGCCAAAGCTGGTTGATTTTGATACAAACATGAATGCGCTTGCACGCTGCAGTTAAATTCTTCAGTCTTCCGGTCAACCTGTTGGTGAATTCCTTGCTAAGGAGACTGAAATACCACAAAAGAAAACACGTAAAACGGTTCTGCCCGTAAAGAATGTCTCCAGGCCTTTGTCTACCTTGAGCTAAAGCAATGACCTCTTGGGGACAAAGAGTCATGCGTGCGTCAACAGCCCGGCTGAAGAATTCAACGCCTTGCGACAAGGCAGGCACGAGAGTTGGAAATGTCATTGACTCCGTGTGACGTTGGACCATCGCCCGCCCGGCTTAAATCGAAAGTGGAGAACAGGTCCGGTTTGTTTCGTGTGTTGTGCTAGGTCGGGAAAACGAGTGACGTAGTGTGCCAGTTTGTGCTCTGTTAGCCACCAAGCAGACGAAATGCCTCACGCGATGGCCCAAGTCTCACAACTGTGACGAGCTTCAGCCAGCCTTTTACGTCAAGGAATGTGGTTCCAGGAAATCGTTTTCATTAGTGTTCTCCCGAAAACAAAACATAAAACATTAAATAAGACCATTTTTATTATGAAGAGATGTTGCATGAAGTATTTTAAACATCCAACGGAAGGCTTTGCAATGGAAATCAATGGAATCGTTCTCTCATTCATAAGGTACTAAGAATATTGATACCTTCAAACAGCCATCAAGTGAAAACAGGTAACTGCTGCTAAATTGGTAAGGCCTATAGAATTTGAATCATCATCATCATCATCATCATCATCATCATCATCATCATCATCATCATCATCATCATCATCATCATCATCGTCATCATCATCATCACCATAAATACATATGATGATGATAAGTATTAACGATACAATCTGCAAACATTAGCAAATTTAATGCAGCATTTTGAATCTTTGAATGAAAATATAGATTTTTCTAGCTTTAACTAAAATATTGTTTAGTGTCATACTAAACTTTAAACTAGCTTTAACTTTTTCTTCCAGTCTAATATAAGTCACGTGCAAAGGCGATTGTGAAAAAAAATTACTCGGTTATTTAAAACAATTTTAATGAAAAAGCAAGTACTTTTTTTAAACAAACAAACAAAAAAGGAAAAATAAATAAAGGGAAAATGAAGAAATCTGTCTTTGATTGTGAAGTCCATTCAGATACGTTCGTTTAAAATAACTAATAATTTAGACTAGCAGATCAATTATTTTCCTTTACCTTCAACTTAATGTTAGCTGTGCCAATGAAGTTAAATTGGTGAAAAATAAAGAGTGAAGAAGAATAAACTTTAAGATGTAGGCCTAAAAAATGAAATTTCTAATATGAATTATCGGTTGTACGGAAATGAATCACATCAAAATGAAGAAAACTCGGAAGAACTGAAAATTGACAGTTTGAAAGACAATTGGCAACAATGGAAAAATATTTAGAAAGAATGCCAGAGACAAGGTTGACTACACAAATGATAGAATATGAGGTAAGTGGAAGCAGATCAAGGGGAAGAGTTATGAAAATATGTCTGGAAGATATTTGAAAGTGGAAGAGGCAAGTCTTTATCTTGAAGTAAAGGAGAAGTAGAAGGAGATTACTAAATACCCTCTGAGAGAAATTAATTTAGAACAGATAATACAGTTGTACGTCTGTAATGTGTGCAAAGGGCTAATGAGAAGGTCGAATATTGTACAGAACCCAATGTCTCTTATTTTGCGCATCATCTTTGGGTTTCCAGTAGTAACTCCACAGTGATCAAAGAGAATCTCCCCAACCTAATGCTCAGAGCCTCGTAATAAGGCCTAAAAGCTATATTAAGTTTCTTGTGCAAGTCTTTTAACGTACACTTAAATCCTCTAAGTCGCGTGAATGCGCGTTATATTCAACGAAACCCAGTTCTAATGCAAACAAATGAACGTCGATTGTCATTATCTTCTTTTGAGTCAGTTTAAAATTTGCATCATGCTAGTGTTTATTTGGATGTACAATTTTTTGTATAGCAGTAATGTTAAAATATTTTGAAAAGCAACCTTTCATAATTTATTCCAAAGTTTTCCACGGCTAATACACAGGCAATTGGGTTGGACCCTAAGTTCTGGTTTTTCATTTAAGTGAAGGCTTTGTTTGCAAAATAAACTGTTTTTACAATACTTTTTTGTTACCTATGTGCTCTATAAAATAACGTTAATATAGGTGTTTAAGTCAGAAAAGTTACCCGGGTAGCTTGGTTCTCAACCTGACAGCTTTTGAAATTTGAGAATAAGTGATTTCGTAAGGAATTGATTTGACCGCTTTTCACATGTTTATAATATATTCTATATAAGTTTCCATACTTGCGGATCAATTTCATGAAGAGTTTAGAAGGTGAAGCAAAAAGTGGGTAGCGCAGGGTAGAGCAAAACGATACCCTCAGGGTATGCGTGGGTATGTATGAGTAAGGATGGTTCTAATAACACTGGAATGCATGTTTCAAACTGGTTTAATGACTGTTCCTTTTTATCATCACATCAAACTCGAAGTTGCCAACCAATATTTCACTGCTCAGAGTGACCGTGTGTAGAATGTTTAGTACGCGATAACAAATAATTCTTTATTCATGCATGACCCGACAGATCTTGTCTCCGGTTCTGGTCTGCCTTTGTCCAAGACAGAAGCGGATGACCGTCTTAATAGGTTGCCAGCCACGGTTTGTGTGTCCTCACTGGGCACAGCTGCGTGTGTGTCACTTTCACCTCTCGAAGCCTTCTTTATTCACCAAAAACTCCTTTTGTGACTCTTTTGTCTATTGTGATTATTAGTCTCGGTGATGCCATTATTAAGGGTCCGAAGAATACCCTTTTAAATGAAGTCAAGTGTTACCCATTTAACATTCCTGTTAAGAATCCGCTTTCTTCCGTCCCTTTTTGTTAAAACTATTCAACTCAACGGCACGTGCACGCGTTTCACAAAGACAAAAGATTCCTTTGAAATCCATTAGGATACTTTACTCATTGCAGTCCTCTAATTTCGGTAAAGGGAAAACGTGTCTCGTGCTTTTTATATACATAGAAAAATCCTCTTGGCTGTAGTATTCAAAATTGGTCTCACGAATGTATTATCCAATTTTGAAATAAAAATTGCATTATATGTACTAAAAACTCCCCTTTAATTAATAAAAATTATTTCTGAAGTCAAGCACTTTTGTCATACTTACTTTATTGAACATTTTCAGAATGTTATTGATTAAAATCTCAGACTTCTTGGTAAGGGATTACAACTAATTGGCAAACTTTTCGAAGCAAAGTGTTATCCATTGATAAATACCACTGAAAAAAAATAATGAAGAAAATATATTATTTTTAAGGGTGGAGAGATGATTTTGGATTTCACAACTTAACTCCTGCATTGAATTGTACTTAAATGGTTTTGCAACACACCACTATACGAAGGTTGTCAATAAAAATATACGTATTTTAATGAAAAATTATTTCGTGTGCTAATATTGAACTGTACATAACTACATAAGTGCAAGTCTAACGTATCTGTTCACTAGTTTTTGATTTTCAAAGTGGCTCTCATTGGCTGTCAGACACACATCAAAGCGGCATATGCTTGTATCCTGTCCGAAGTGATTTCTGCATATACTGCTATAAATTGTAATAAATGGCGTCCAACGGAGGTGGTTTCCTAAGGACATGTCACTCTTTCGAACCCCTACCGTAGGGGAGTGTTCATTTGGGTAGGTTTTGGTGTGGCAGTGGTTCCTGATACCCATTAGAGATTGGGAACATCTAGATTGCTCCGTCATCAGACGGGGACGCCTTAAGGTTCCTGGGTGCTAACTTGCAAGAGTTGAAATAAAAGTAAATGTTGATCCTTTATTAATTTTTTTCTTAAGATCACTGGCGGCTCGACCGAAGTAATCGGTAGTTTTCCCAGATGGATTGACCCGCGTAAATGACGTATCCACTTCCACTCTGTAATGGTAGGGAAGGGGCTTGTTAGTCTCTGGGCCTTGCCCTACTGGGAAGAGCCCCAGAGTGCGTCGGGTGCTCCTTTTGGTGAAGCTTCGACAGCTCCCGGGTAATAGAGAGGAACGTTTGGCGTCCAACATAGACAGCTCTCGCCCATAATGGAATTTAATTGAGTAAAAATCCAGGTGTTAAACCTGGTGGAAATCATGGAAGCTCAAGCACACTTGTTTCATCTTACGTAGACATTGCGCATTCTCGTCCAGGAAATCCCACGTGTTTGGTGGAAGTGCAAGTGAGTCTCAATATTTGGTAGAATTCATTGCACGTATATAGCTGACAAAATCGATGTACTTGGCCTCTCCAAATAGCTGCTGGAAGCTATTAAACCTTGTACATGACAGTTGTAGTGTTTTCTAGGTTTCTTATTCACATTATTTTTCAAAGTGGCGGTTCCTAAGCTAGGAAGAAATCAGACCAAGAATATGGGCTGAAGAAAGACATACCAAATAAAAGAGCTTCCCCCACAAGTATTTGTCCACAAAAACAAGAAAGAGTATACTGGATTTAATTAACTAATGTGTGCTGTTACGCAATTTACAACATTCTTGAATAGTTAAATGTCTATACTCAAGTTTTCAGAAATCATTATGTATTACACGAGTCATAAAAAGTCAAATAACTGCTAAACAGGGAACCATGGAGCGAATTATCTCACCTTTAAAGCACAAAAACATTGTCCCAATTAACTAGATCATTATAGCTCTTCCCTCTCATCTGCCCGGCCAATAAACCGATCAACACCTCTATTAAATAACTCCTGTGGTGTCGAACAATAAGTCCATTACAACACGTGGAGAATCAGATAAACTATGAATGCATTAACAATTAGGTAAACTCTCAGCACATTGGGAACTTGGGTAAACAAAACGAGGTAACAATATGAACAAAGCTGAACAATGAAAGTCGTCTATCGGTTGTGAAAATTTACGCACTACAATTATAAACAAGCAGATCACCTGTGCATGGTTAATTGATATAATCACGCCTACAAGTCTAAGAAAACTAACAATTTAATGTCAAATATTCGCTTAGCGAAAGATCTCATTGGACAGGCACGTATTTAGAAGTCAATTTCCGGGGGGAGGGGTCCAAAATCTACGTTGAATTATTTGCTTTAAATAAATAATTAATCAGGGATATGTTTTTATCATCACCCAAGCTTCTACAAATTGTTCTTAGAAAAGTTTGTTTTTGTCTTGTTTCTTTGGATAAAGTCTGTAGAAAGGCCTTGCACACTGCATATTTTTTGTTCTTATACCTGGGATAAAGTGATATAAGCAGTAATCAGATATTTAAAAAAGTTAACCACTGATTGATGCATTTGAAGTATTAGTTCTCTTTGAATGAAAAAGGGAATAGGAACTTAGAAGTTAAACATTACGTACTTTTAAGTATCTGGGAATTCTAATCAACAAATTATAATATATCGGAATTGGTTAACTTCACAATACATTATTGTAATTGAAATTAATTGTTCTTTCACACTAGCCGTGTACAGGACGCACTATGAAAGGGTAGAGCCAGACTGAAAAATCCAATGCCATAGCCAGGATATGAACCACGGATCTTCTGGTCTCCGTCCAGCCGCTCTAAACTATTGAGCTACTATGGCCAACGTGACGACATGACATTAAATTCTCCAACTGACTTGGGTTTTTCCCGGTAAACCACTAGGAGTTCTCATAAACACACGAGACAACTACCTAAATGGCGACTTACTATACTGTAAGTACTTTAAGGCCGGGGCTTTATAGTTCGGACCACTTTTAGGTACAATTAATGGACATTGATTGTTCTTTTACACTAGCCGTGTGTAGGACGCACTATGAGAGGGTTTCATAGTGCCTTACATGCATGACCTTGGGTGGACTGACCAGAGTGAAAGCACTATAATATGTTTCTTTCACCACTTGAAGCAGAAACTTCAGGTTTCCGACCTTAGAATATAAGAAAGGGACGACAAAACTATGGAAATTATTAACAAACATATTGGAAGTAATATAAGAGCAAATATTTAATCATAAAGTAGAATGTTTAACACAAACAAAGCAACGCAGACATAGTTTCAGGTAAAAAGGATTGCTTGAGAGAGGATGTCGAAACATAGAAACAAAAGAAGGGAAAACCCTCCCGTCGGATCGACGCCACTAGGAATGCGCTACATAAGGATAACACAGTACGTATACCGCTAGGACCGCAAGGTTCATACACCCCGGGGAGATGGAATAAAACTGTTGCATAGATAAAGCAGGAATGAAAGACCAATGAGGTTAAAGTAAGGAAAACAGAATTTCCAACAAAATTTTGTATATATCACGTGATAAGCGTAAAATAGACATGGACTAAAAAAGTGACGCTGAAAGATCAGTCAGCGTAGGACAAAGACGCGAGAAAGCGAGGCAAGTCGCGACCCTTCATCAGAGGGATTTCAGCGGCTAGAAAGGACTTCACCGCGAGAGTCGCATTACTTCGCGTGTGAATTTTTACCGTTAGGTGACTGTGTAGAGTCAAACTTAAGAGTAGGTGTAGGAACGCGAAACCGGGTAGCGTAAAGGAAGGCGTGATATAATCATTGTGACGAGCAAGTGAGGGACAGAGCAATTTAAATCTTAAATCAAAAATCCTGGGAAAGAAAGAAGCATTTGTTACTTCAAGTCAAAAGCTGGACCCTGAGAGAGAGAAAATGTTCTTGCTCTCCCTTACCGACGACGGAGAATAACTTGCTAGTCCGGAAAATAATCTGTTTCTCCAGCCTTATATCCCATATCAAAAGGATCTTGACGTCGGACACCTTCCTACACCACAACGACTCCCAACGTCTCTTCCAGAACCAGATCCTCACCCCACCACTCTGCACCACACTGAATGCTGACGAATACTTTGGAATATTCCTTATTGTTATTTATAGCTTATGCCTGATTATGTAGATCTTAAAAAATTCTGCTAAATAGTTTCTTTTGACAGAGCGTCCTGTCCTTACTATCACTAAGGCAGCTAAGTAACAACTTGTATAAAATACTGAACCTATGGACCTATGGAATATCTCGTGAGGAACGTCCCAATACTCTATTTTAGCTGAATTTCATGTGTATAAATACTTTGAATAATATATACATAATATGTGCAGTCACTTAAATTAATAGTAAAGTAAGAAGGAATGGCTGTTGAAAATACACAGACTAATTTATTCACGGCTCCTAATAAAACTTTATCTACAGAGCCTTGGATGCGTGACTGGCCTAACGGAAATATTCTTGAAATCCAGAAACACGTTATTTGCCTGCGGAGTCGGATGTTCATAACTTCTTAAATCCAAGCGCATAGATTTCTCATGGAAATTACAATATTCACAAACCTGCAGCTGTGGTTGAAAGTTATATCCTTTATTCGACCCCCAATTTCGCAAATTAACTCAAATCAGTTACCCTGTGGTTACAGTCACTGAACAGCAGTTGTATTTATGGGGTTTAATAAGAGCTGTAATAGACAGCAGTCATGACCAGGAAAGCCAAAATTCCGGCAGGGAAATGGTGACCCCGTCACCTCGCCATATTGGCTGAATGATCTTCCACCTCTACCGCGTGAGGCCAGCAATCGGTTAAGCAGCCCTGGGCCAGTCAGGCCTGTACAACACAGGATTTTACTTTATGATATGTTTAACAAACTTTGCGTATATCAAATGAATTTAGCTATACTCAGGATCAGAATGCATCTGTTATTTGCCTCCACAACGTGTATCTACACTTAAAGGGAAGTCAACAGACTGAGTTTCCAACCGATCCTGCTCTGCATAAGTTGTTAAAATATGTAAGTCACGTGCTATAACGTCAAATGTTCCTACAAAAGACAGTCTAATGCACTAATAAGAGGAATATTCAACGTTCTTTGACCCGGGAGCTCGCAAGAATTCTCCTTTCCAAACTGCACATTATATGGTACTACACAGGTGAGACGTACTTTAGAATGGAGGTTAGAAATTGTTAAAGAGAAGACAGAAACTTTGAATGGCAGGGATATGCTGTTGGTGTACGGAACAAATAGGAAACCGCTTACGAAGAAAGCAAATGACTGAAAACTAAGAGGGAGGATTTCCACATGAAAATAATGTCCGGGCCATTACTGTGGAAGAAATTATCGCTAACTAGCTCTTTATTATTTTTTCATTCTGTTTTTAATTTGGGACTGCACAATGAACTGAATGTAAGTGTTATTAGGAATTAGAATATATGATGTGTTAGGAAGATTTTCGGTGTTCCTTTTATTTAAGTATTTATTTATTTAAGTATTTATTTATTAATTTAAGTATTTATTTATTTAAGTATTTATTTATTTAAGTATTTATTTATTTAAGTATTTATTTAAGTATTTATTTATTTAAGTATTTATTTAAGTATTTATTTATTTAAGTATTTATTTATTTAAGTATTTATTTATTTATTTATTTATTTATTTATTTATTTACGTCCTCCAACGTTGTCATATCGGACGATGAATGAAATGGGTGAAATGATGCTCAAATGAGTCCAGGAATTAGAATTACGCGGCATTCGCCTTACAGGATAAGGGAAAACCCAGGTAAAAGCCTCATCCAGGTAACTCACCCTGACCGAGATTAGAACTCGGGACCTCTTGAATGCGAGGCAGACTCGCTACCATCTACGCTACCGAGGCGGGCGGCAGTGTTCCTCTAATCAGAAACCTTGTGGTATACTTATATGGTGGCAGTACTCTCACAGATTGGTATAACAGACGAAATCAGCTTTACATAAGAGAGTTTAATTTTTCTTCAGACAACGATACTTAAATTCACGCTAATCATTAAATTCAAGAATGATCCTTCAGTATTGATTGTAAGAACCGCACTATTCATCCACAATAAAGCTTTGCGAATTCTTGATGTGTAGAAGACAATTTCTGAGGATGATAATTTAGAATAATCACAAATCAAGAGTAAGACATGCGTGAAAATTATAGCTGTGGGAACATGCAAAGACGTCGTCGGTAGGTGCTATCAGTCTGAGTACATTGGAATACGTTAGACAAAACAAACACGAAGGTGTATTTTTAATAAGATCTTTTGCATCTTATTCAGATTGCAGTCATGTCTTAAGGGAAAGAAATCCATCAGAAACCCCGAAAACATAACCAAACAAGCATGCAATTTAAATTGAAAGATTTTTTAAGGTATGTAACTGTAATCCGGCATCCGTCAATTCAGCACCTCGTTGCTTCGCCGTTTGCTAAAGAATTCTATTTGATGATAATATACTTGCGTTTTGATGATGACTGTTCTCCCTGTAGTCCTGTAGATATATTTGACCACGGCTAGTCGGTAGAAGCATTAAACTTACTTCAGATTGTAGTCACGGATGAAGAAGTTTGGGAGATGGTCAGGAGTTTTAAATAATTATGCTGGTAATATTTAAAAAAAAAAACTGTTCGAATTTAATGATTTATGAACTCCTTGTGTTAGTTGCATCAAAATACACAGATTTCACACATACAGTATGTGGAAACGTAGAGTCAGACTGAAAAATTCAATGCCATAGCCGGGATTTGAACCACGGATCTTCACGGATACGAGTCAGTTGGAGAATTTAATGTCATATCGGCACGTTGGCCATAGTAGCTCAACAGTAGAGCGGCTGGACGGAAACCAGAAGATGCGTGGTTCAAATCCCGGCTATGGAATTGAATTTTTCAGTCTGACTCTACGTTTCCACAATTTAGCCTACACACGGACAGTGTGAAAAAACAATTAATTTCCACACAATAATATTTTACAACATAATCAAGAGGATAAACCGCGGATGTGCAATGGTGGATGGATGGTAACCCCCTCTCAAAAAAAAAAAAAAAAAAAAAAAAAAAAAAAAAAAAGCTAAACTTTATTTCTGCTTGGTTACTTCATGACAACCAAATAACTTTTAATCTCCTACTCTTATTTTAAACAATTTTACTATTTAAACTTCGTTTAAATAAGCATCATTCATTTAAAATAACTGTTACAGGTATATAAATTTTAAATCTACTCGTATTAGTGGTGTTAAAACATGCAAAGGCTTTAAGATATGATATAAGAAGCGCTTTGCACTAACAAGTAGGTATGTTAGGCAAAAACAGCCTAAAAGAACTACCGGTTTTGCACAACAGAATAATAATTGTTACGTCATTATAAAAAGAAAAGAAAGGAGAATCAGAAAGAGAAAAAAAGAGAAGTTTTTTTAGCCATTACAAATTCAGAATTTTTCTCATATTATAATGTTAATATATAAAGTGATTTTTCTAATCATTTTATGCTATTCGTGACAAGTGTTTACCTTCATTTAGCAATTTACTTTGTACGCAGGATATCAGTATTATGATTTGTTTATAACATGAA
Organism: Mantis religiosa; assembly: GCA_030765055.1. NCBI lineage: Eukaryota > Metazoa > Arthropoda > Insecta > Mantodea > Mantidae > Mantis > Mantis religiosa. The sequence goes on along the minus strand of CM060952.1, from coordinate 153,042,774 downwards.
TATTAAATTATCAATTAGACGAAGTGCATAATCACATGTTTTCAAAGACGCATCAAGATGCCTCTTGACTGTTCAAAGTAAAGAATATGTCGGAAACGGCTAAACGAATAAAACCTTTAATAAATGTTGTATTTGGGTGTTGCCCTTTACTTCAAGTTTTATTCAGTTTACCTTGTTTTCAATTTATGCGTACAAAATTCAATGAGAATTAAGAGGACTTACAGGAAGTTCAATGAAAATTGTAAATGCACTCTGTTATGCATGTACATATTCCAATTAGTTGTGATATGAAAATCGAAAGAGAAATTCTTGATAAAACAATAATATAGTGGCAAATTTTTCATGCAAAGTGTTATTTCAGAGAAGGAATTTTCTTGAAAACAGTTTCTAGTTCTCGGAAGGTGTCCGCTCCATTATGAAAGAGGTACAAATAGGTATTGATGTAATACCCATTATAATGCACCAGAATTTTACCGTTAGATAGAGTTTTGAGATTAAATTGTTCAATGATATTATTGGTCAGAGGACGAATGCCTACCATTAAAGTACAAATAGAAAGTGACTGTAGTTCAGTGTTGTAATTGATGATGCCGCCAGGCACATTTCGCTCCAAGCAAAATGCCCAGAGGAAGGACTCTTGTGCAACCTCATGTTATAATAATAAGCTCTATTAGTCAGGTAACTGTTATCACAGAGGAATAAACGTTCTTGCAAATACTTCAAGAGGAGTAACCCAGAAAATCATGCAGCCTGTTATAGGGCAATGCGCTATAGTGATACAGTACCAACAGAATATCGAATTAATCAAATTTAAATTAGATATTTTCGTAAAATGTAATGCTTTTAACAGAAGAAGTATAAGATACATTGGAGTATTAATGGGTCGACACGTAAGTTCGCGAAACGCACCTGCTTTGGCACTTCGATTAAACGCAAAAATGTTCTTTGTTGTCAATTTGACACTATTTTACTGATTCGAAAAAAAAGCCAGTATAAGCATACAATAACTAAAGACGCTCTCTTATAGAGCACACCACTCTCTGTAGAATAACATAAAATGTCAGTGGTGGCCGATAAAGGAGGGCTGCGGGACTGCAGCCCCCCCAGAGAAAATTTTAATTTTACTGTTGTGGCCTAAATTGCTTAAATTGAATAGATTACATCCGTATATAAAGTCATTACAAGTTCATCGACTGTGCGGCAAGTTCATATGTGAAGCCAATTCTCCCTCTTGGACTGCCAGGGCAAATCACTAACGTGCATATTGCTTCCATTTCCCCCTCCGCTTGCCCCGCACCACGTTTTGACCTACCGCGCGCTCCATAGCATAGTGAACTAAATGTACTGCTTTGCTTGCAGTCCCAAGAGCGGTGTAAGTTCAATTCCGTGCGGATTTTGGTGACATCAAGGGTTTTTGAACGTTTTCACGGTTATTCAAATATATTTTGTTTCCTGACAGTAAAGTATAATGAAATGAGACTTTTTATACTTGTATCAATGGTGTGATTGTAACAATGAGACATTCAGTCGAGTGTTTAAAGTCGCTTCGGTTTGGCGCTTTAACACCGCAAGAGAAATCTGACTTTAAAGTGCGAGGAAGACCGACTCTTGTGTTAAACATTATTCAAAGTGCAACAAGCCGCCAAGAACAATATAGCTGGTGTTTCAGTCCTGAAATTTACACGAAATATGAGTGGATATGTGCTGATGCAGCCAACATTGCATGAGTTCAAAAGGGAGTTTCAGACTTGCAGAGACTATATGAAAAATGTCATAAACATGAAACGTCCAAAAACCATGTTAATAACTTGCTTAATTTTGCTACACTTGGGTCAGTAAATGTACATGCATGTTTAAGCCAGGCAAATAGATCGTCACAACGATCAAGTCCAAAAAATAGGGACACTCTTATAAAGATAATCAACTGTGTTACATTTTGTGGTTATCACGAGCTACCCCTAAGATAGCATGAAAACCATAAAGGGTCACAAAATCAAGGGATGTGCAGGGGTTTGATTAAATATGCAGGAGAAATTGATTCCCTATTTAGGAATAAGAAATTCCATAGAAAAAGAACTGATAGAAATCTCGAAGTTCAACGAGGAAGTGGTCAATAAGTTTGCTAAAAGGAAAGATCGTCATTCATCTTCAAATAATTGAGCAACGCTAAAATTCCAGTAATCAATTCAGCCCCCCAAGATATAGAAAACATGATCCGCCACTGTAAAACGCATCGTCCAAATACTTTATTTTGCAAGCAAAACGTATACTTAAAAACAACAGAAAAACAGGATTTGGGAGCCCAACTATTATAATGCACATTTGCTCAACCAGCTGATATTTACATAGTTAGCTATATTGATTTCAACGTAGGAGTGTTTCGAGTTATTCAAATGAATTATTATTTATACGGCATTATTTCTGAATTACATAAAGACATATTTTTAGCATTACGACTTCTATAAAAAGCTGTCTACGAATGTTTTCGTTATCAAGATAATATTTTCTTGCGATATCTGTACCAGATAAACATACCTATATTTGATTGAGATTAAATAGTTTTCGTGACTGTCATTATCAATAAAGATTTTAATGTGCGATTACGGCAAACTTGCTTTTCGTTTGTGAACAGATCTATATTACAGCGTAGAGATAGAGCTATTCTAATAAAACTGAATAGCATTATATCTCATATCCTTGATCTCTATAATGTAAAGTAGGATTTAAAGGTCAAGTGAACGAAAGAAATATAAACGTGTGAACTTTCAGCAACTTGATGTGCTATCCACCACAACTTAGAATTATATAGCAGCATATATAGTAATAGAAATCACGAAATTTGTTGGTATATTTTAGAGAGGAAAGAAATAAGGTGTAAATATCAATGCGCTTCCGAAGCTATATAAGCAAAGCATCCGACGTCCAATATAGTTTGTTCAGAAAGAAAGAAAAACTGCAGCACCATCATCCATATTGGCGTCTTCCTGGAATAGGTGGGTTAGCTGTTATTACAAGCAATGTAAACTGGTTTCGGAGTTCGGTGATATCCAGTTCTTTCGGGACATGATCCCTTGCCCCTGGAATTGCTCCCCGATCATATCGAGTGTTCCTATTCTATTTTAAGTAGGGGACAACACAAAGTAATTGGTAATGTGCATAGCTGGATTGGTATCCATGGCTGAAGTATGTAAGAATAGCATACAAAGGCGCTTCAGTAAGCTCCCGTGCTGGGAATGAACGTGCCAGTTTTTACGAATACAAATTATTTATGAACATAATCCGCTTTTAGGGATATGCACTTCTCCCAACGCTCCTGCCATTTTTAACCGAAAAGCAAGAATTGTCAAGCTCTGCAAACTAAGCCTATGTCTCCACGATAACCTCATATGATCTAAATTTGGCTCCTGTGAGCCATTTCTTCATGTGTGGGAACAGGAGAATGTGGGTCTATAATGCAGTTTGGCGGCAGCAACTCCGGATGAATGTGCTGGAGCATTATCCTGGTGAAGCAAAACTTTTTTATTCGCTAAATGGAGCAGTCCCTCCTTCAACGTCTTGTAGAATTGGGTCAGTAACTCGTTGTAGTATGCTCCAGTAACCGTTTCTCTTTTTTTTACAAGGAAACAATAATATGACACCATTCGCCATCACTTTTCCAGCCGATGTCTTTGCCTACTTCACATTAGATTCTCCGGAAGCAACCAACTGTTTTGATTAATGCTAGATTCCCGGAGTATAAGGATGAATCCATATCTCATCGCCAGTAGAAACTCGACTAAAAAGTCGAATTTAGCTTAAACAGATTCAAACCAGCTTCGAAGTTGAAAGCCGCACCAGCTTGTTGTCCACTGTGATCAAACGCAGCACCCATCGGGCCGACAGCTCTCTATTCTCCAACTTATCGTGCAAAATATTGTCACTTTAGGGATGCGTGAAATTAAAAGTCCGGGTTACATACACCAATAAGTGCTCTTTATTTCCGTATAAGCACAATTCGGTCACATCTACAGTAGCAGAATTACGTCACATACTGCCGCAAAGCCGTTATCTAGGATACCACGGCTAGTGTACACAAACAGCCAGCAAATAAAGATAGCTGAGAGAAAGGACTTGCCGGCACAGATAGGATTTCACGTTAGGAAGGTTCTAGTGATATTTTGATTGACTGAGAAAAGTTGTTTTCTCATTTGTTCCAGAAACCTCTCGAATTTATCAAAGAGGTATTTAAGAAGGTGACGACTTGCCAAGAGTCAGTCGCAAAGTGTGGTAAGCAGTAAACAGCTGTAACGTGTTGTGATGAGAGCTGATGTAATCAGAACACTGTTATTGTCACTGACCTTAGTACACTGTGTACGTAATGCTGTTACGTGGGAATTGAACATTGTATTTCTACGGAAATGAAGAAAATTTGGAATATCTGCAACTCGGACTTTTAATTCTACGAACCCACAAAGTCACAGTACACATAAAACTTGCAAGCTCACGACCACCAAAGAGTTCACTTTCACAGTTGTTCATACACACGCAGTCAATTACCGACTGTCTCCCAGTAGCAGGTGGTGGCTACTTTTTTATAGCTAACTTCTGTTCCGGAATGTTCTCAAACAATCAAGACGGCGCTAGAAGAAAGACGAACTCTCTAGAAATCCGTCTCCTTCCCCCCCACCGTTTCGGTGAGCTTTTATCTCCGCACTGATTGTCCATCTCTTTGATCTCGTCCCTCGCGCCGCCTTGCCTCAACAATGCGTTCGCGACAATATGAATGGCATTCTTTCGATACACCTATGCTTCTGCTACTTTGTGAACTTTCGTTTAACGGTCGGCGAGATTCATATCGTGGAGCTTTTCAATGATGTCCTCTGTAACCGTATCTGCAGTACGTCCTGGGCAATCCTCGTCAAATACTTATATTCGACCATGTTTAAATCAGTATCTAATTGGTGTCATAGAAGGTTGTCATAGAACAGCATCCAATTTTGATTTTATCTCTTCGCAATTTTTCCCGTCTAAGAGTAAAAAGCTAATCAACTTTTCCATTTTAGCAAAAATACGTTAAACAATTTAATGACATGTCTGTAAAATCCAAATTATCCTATGAATCAGCTCCAAATACTCGTGAAACCACTACACTTGTCTGGTTTAAAATGGTGTCATTCGAAATCTAAACAAGCTATTGGACTGTAACTATGAATAAAAGCTGGTCTAGAAAAAGATCTGAAGCTTTCCTGGCGACGAATATGCTGAATTTCTTCTCGGGCTGCAAGCCAGGTGAATCGACGTTTCGTGGGTGTGCATCGCTCCCATCATCAGGATATTTATTAAATTGTATAACCAGAAATGAAACACTGGATACAACACAAATATAAAACAATAAGAAAAACTATCAAAATTCGCATTACTGAACAAAAGACTGTTTTCAGTAAATTAAATGCCAGGTCAGGAGATGGCGTGAATACAGAAAATTAATTTGATCAAAGAAACGTGCCTACTTAAGTTGATTATCAAGCTGCAATGATCTTTGCTTCTTCTAATCGTCTTCACCTGTCTTGCGGCCCGAGAAGAAACTGAGCTAGTCTAGAGTTAAACTCTATGATGCTATCCGTCAAACTGGCTCAGTGGCGCCATCTGTATGTGAGGTACAGGACTTATCAGCTGACCCCGTATGTAACACCCATCTCTGATGTACAATAATGTAGTAAGGTTTGTCTTAGCATGGTATTCGGTTAGAAATTATCAATAATGTTGGCGCGGTAACATTTTGTACATATGAAACAAGTTGTTCTGAAGCGCTCCATTAACTCCTGAGTTAGCTTACGAGGTAACATTTATATTATGTTTCCGGAAATGAGTTTTAACATAAATATCCCTTGCGTATGAAAAAGAAATTCCTTTTGTTTCTTTCAGCTTTATATTCATTGGTTATATTCTGTAAACAAATGAATAAAGCTATTTTATGAAATTCCAGTATTCTGGCTTTATTTCATTCCACATTACTCTACCATAAGGTCACTCACCAACATTAAAAGGTTTATATTGGTCTTGTAAGCCAATAGTTGTTAGCCTTAAAGAAGAGAACCTCACCTGCTAAACATACGTATTAAATGGCCGTATATATGTCTGCAACATATATTTCAACACACTCCCCTCGAAAGGTCGGCTTTATATCATAAGTTATACCCGCCTTACGTGAAAGTACTAGTTGAGAGTATTTGTGTCTGGCAAGAACTTAGCACCCACTGATCCTTTTTAAATATTTAAGTGTGATATAGAGGCACCGAATAAATAGTGTATATATCAGTTCTTGGAAGAGTTAAATATTCATTCTAAAATGGCAGCCTCTAACACGGGCTGTGCTTCCGAGGTATACGAACTGAATCTTCAACATTCAAAATGAAACATGCTGCATATAATGGAAGTGATCGAAATCGCCGAGAGGTAGTTCCACTTACACCATCATTCATCAATAACACACGACCGATTTTTACTGTTGCCGACTACAGAAGCCACAATCTACTGTAGTTCCTACTCATACAGACTTCGGGTGCTCCGTTCTATTCATCTCTCTTTCCGCAGTCTTTTAGGGAAATGAACTGTTAACAACAGCTACATTTAAATACTTAGAAAAGTTACTGATAAACGTTAGACGTTTTCTTTGGAAATCAAGTGCAGTTCATTATACTAAATAAATATTTATTTATGTCGATCAAAAACACCTTTGAATTCCATTCTAGCATCATACGAGCGCTGTTCAATACAGAATGATCATAATTTTTTACGGTCATAATTTTTCGCACTAAAATTCAGTCTTATTATATTCTGTTAGCTTAATGTGCAACAAACACGCAGTAGCAGTTTCATTGTTGATACTCCTGGTCACAACCAGGCAAGTTCAGATATGTTCAGTATTTCCTACTGCTGCATTGGAGGTAACATGCAGTTAAAGTTGATGTTAGTGGAAGATCCAGAGTTTCCTTCAAATGTAATCACTGCTGATGAAACTTGGCTACATCATTTTGATCCTGAGAACCAACAGCAAAGCTCAGTGTGAAAATTTCCATTACCAACCCCCAAAGGAGCAAAAGTGGTTACTTCTGCTGGGAAATTATGGTCATCTCATTCATTAATATTCATGGAATGGTTTATCACTATGTTGTACCTGCACACACATCAGTAACTGGACAAGACTACAGGGATGTCCTGAAAACATTGCAAGTCCATATCAGGCGCAAAAGACCACATTTCTGTGAAGCAGGCGGGATACTGCACTACAATAATGCGCGGCCGCATATTGCCAATGTTGTTGCTGAATATCTTGCAAAAATCAACGTGTAGTGCATTCCTCACCCTCCCTATAGTCCGGATTTAACCCCATGTGACTTATTTCTATTCACTAACATGAAGAAACGCCTTCGTGGGAGGCATTATCCATCATCAGAAGCAGTGGTGAAGGCTGCGGAGGCAATTTTGAAGGATCTCTCAAAAATAGTTCCCAGCATGTCTTTGAAGACTGGCAGAAACGCTGGGAAAAGTGCACCGCATTCCGGGGGGGGCTGTTTTCAGAAGGACCATTAAAATTATGAGGATGAGTAAAGGTATGTTGTCGAAAACAAATTGTGATCATTCTTTATTGAACAGCCCTCGTATTATTAATATAAGACCTTGATAAAAGTGAACATTCTATCACGTCATAAATTGATCACTTTTAATAAATTGGAATAACTTTATTTAGATAAGCTTATTTAAGTACGAATACTATTCACAATATTTTCATCATATTCCTAGCAGGTGTTTTATATTAGGACGATTGAAAGCGACAATTCTACTATAACAAGACCTCAAGAGCATAATTAAATATAATTTGTTTTGAATACATTTAATGAAACTTGGATGCACTAAAGCACGGACAATTTCACTGTCTCATCTCATAAACACACATACCTGTAACTGTTACGCCCTATGTTCAGAGCCCCCCCCAGGGGCCTACTTCGGTAGGTACGGGTTTGGCGTACCCGGGGTCCCGAGCCAACAGTCTCCCTCGTGTGGGCTCCTCTTCGTGGTTGAGGGAGACGGTCAACAGGCCCACCCACGTGTAGGCCGTGCGTGGAGACCCGTGTCGGTGGAAAGGTTTGTCCTGGTGGTTGAGGGATGCGTATCTGAGCTCGTAACAGTATTTTTCTGAATTCGGGAAGGGTGCGCATTACCAATATACCACTTTGGCTACTGCTTCACCTAAACGGGAGGTTAGGGACTAACCCACCCCTAATCAATCGGCCAGGACAAGGTGTGACACTGAACTCCAGGGTGAGTGGGACGGCGCGCCCGCTATATCCCCTATGTAGCCCTGTCATCCCAGTGGGATGACCCCTTGTTGGGCTCCGTGGTGGGTGGGGAGCATTGGGGGATGAAAGCAACACCATACTATTCATGGCAAACCTTACACCGAAACGAAAACGACAAGTGAATGATGAAATAGAGGCACCCGTAGCTTCAAGCGCTCGGTACCTAGTAATAAGTCGACTTGAAGAGACTCAGACCTTTTTAACAGTGAATCCTTTCGCTATACAAACGGGACTTGACAAAATCGCTGGCCCAGTGAAATCCTGCACTCGTCTTAGAACTGGTTCCTTGTTGGTTGAGACGCATACTGCCATACAGTTCGATCGATTATTAAAGGCCAAATTACTCCACGGATATCCCATCCGCGTCGAAAAACACAGAAGCCTCAACTCAAGCAAGGGCGTCATTACTTCCTCCCTCCTGGACGGCATGCCAGAAGCAGAAATCCAGGGTTACTTATCAGACCAAGGCGTTATCTCTGTGTACCGCGTTAAAACCATGCGTGACGGTGTTCCGGTACCGACTCGCACGCTTTTCCTCACCTTTGACCGTCTAGAGCTGCCATCTAAAATTAAGGCTGGATATGAAGTGATTAACGTTCGACCCTATATTCCACGGCCTATGCGTTGCTTCCGGTGTCAACGATACGGTCACACGAAGTTAACCTGCAAAGCAACCACGCCTATTTGCGCCAGTTGTGGCGACGAGGCCCATGAGGGTGTTTGTCCGACTCCTCCCTGCTGCGTAAATTGTCGAGGTTCTCATGCAGCTAATTCAGGCGACTGCCGACGTTTTCTAGACGAGAAGGCCATCCAAGAGCTGCGGGTGAAAGAACGTATTTCCTTCACAGAGGCCCGCAAACGCCACCTCGCTCGGCAGCCTTCTCTCCTGAAATTTGGTACGTTTAGTTCGGTGGTTTCCACCCCAGTATCTAAGCGGGATTTCGGTACCCAAACGGGCCCGGATTCTTCTCTTGCCGCTCCGGCCAAAGTGAATGGACGCCCTTCTGGGTCGCGCAGTCCGAAGAAAATAGTTGTTAGTACTCAACCTCGACAATTCAAGACCCAGCCCAAACGTTCGGACTTCTTAAAAGACCCTCCAGCTTCTGCTAATAAACCGCTCGCATCGAAAGCCTCATCTCCCTCACCACCTCGGAGATCACGGTCCCAAGATAGTAGAGGCCGTAGCCGGGCTTCGCGCAGTTCTGCGATCCCCACGGCCACCGGTAACCGCTTTGAAGTCCTGTGTTCGGTTTCCGGTGAATCCGTCCCTCTCCCTCCAACCGAGCCTATGGAGGAGGATCCCACGACTCCTAAGAGTCCCAGTCCCACGCGCACGAATAAGGGTAAATTAAAGCGTCAACCTCTGGCCAAGTGAAAAAAGCTTGACCATCTATTTTTTATTCGCCTCCCAATGTCTATTATTCAGTGGAACACCCGTGGCATTCGTACACGCAGAACTGAATTACAAATGCTCACATCTTCGCTGTCACCCAGTATTTGGTGTCTGCAGGAGACAAAGCTTCACAGCCAGGATGCTTTCACCTTTCCTGGCTACACATCGGTGCACTTTGATTTCCCACCGACTCCTGGTTCTCCTGCCCATGGCGGTGTTATGTTACTTATCAGTGACAACGTTTATTATCAAACTCATAGGCTTACCACCCACCTGCAAGCTGTTGCAGTCAGGTTACGTTTCCCTGGTTTTTCATTTACGCTTTGTACTGTTTATTTTCCACCTTCATCTCCTCTCCCTATTGCCGATCTTGCAGCTTTAGTGGCGCAGCTCCCGACGCCTTACCTTCTGTTGGGAGACTTCAATGCCCACCACCCTCTATGGGGATCACCACGGGCTTGTGCAAGGGGGAATGACCTCTTTGACTTTTTTGCTCAGTATAATCTCTCTGTTCTAAACACCGGCGAACCTACCTTTCTGTCCGACTCCAGTGGCAAGCTTTCTCACCTCGACTTAGCAGTTTGCTCCCATCAGCTTACACCCCGCTTGCAGTGGAACGTCTGCTCTGACAGCTTTGGCAGCGATCATTTCCCGTGTGTCATACGCTTACTTTCACACACTGCTCCATCGTCGCGTGTATCCCACTGGCAATTCCACAGAGCGCAGTGGCCCCTTTACTCTGGCTTGGCTGTCTTCGTGAACCGCCCCTTCAGCGATGTTGACGAGATGGTGGATCACCTAACCTCCGTCATTACATCCGCGGCCGAACAAGCCATCCCCCGGTCCTCCTCCCACCCGAAACGCTTGCCAGTCCCTTGGTGGACTGATGAATGCAGGGCGGCGATCCAGGCACGGAGGAAGGCACTCAAGGTATTTCGGCGCCACCCTACTCTTGACAATCTGGTCACGTACAAACAACTTCGTGCCAGAGCTCGGCGCATTATTACAAACAGTAAACGGGCCTCCTGGAACCGCTTTGTCGAGTCGTTTAATCCCTCAACACCGACTTCTCTTGTATGGGACCGGCTTCGCCGCGTTGCTGGCAAAGCTTCCAGGCTCACGATTCCTGGCCTTCTACTGAATAATGACACCATCGTTATACCCGGAGCCGTTGCTGACGCCTTGGGTAGTGCTTTCGCTGATGTTTCCAGCTCCTACCACTATCCTGCAGCATTCCTATCCAAGAAAGACCGCGTGGAATCCCATGAGCTCTCTTTTTCCTCCTCCAATACCGAAAATTACAACACGGATTTCACCGAGGCTGAACTAGAGAGGGCCCTAGCCTCCTCCCGACCCTCCGCACCTGGTCCAGATGGTATACACCTTCTTATGTTGCAACATCTTACCTCCCTTGGAAAAAGGTTTCTTCTAAGTGTATACAACCGCATATGGCGTACCGCCACATTTCCATCCGCCTGGCGCGAGGCCACCATCGTCCCAATTTTAAAGCCTGGTAAGGACCCCCATCTACCTTCCAGCTATCGCCCTATCTCCCTCACCAGCGTCATCTGCAAGGTGATGGAGCGCATGATACACGGGCGATTGACATGGTGGCTGGAATCCCAACATTTGTTGTCCAATGTCCAATGTGGATCCAGACGCTTCCGTTCCACAACCGATCACCTTGTATCCCTATCCACACACATTATGGACAATTTTTTGTGCAGGAGTCAAACGGTTGCCGTCTTTTTTGATCTGGCCAAGGCGTACGACACATGTTGGAGGTACGGCATTCTGCGTACACTACATAATTGGGGTATCCGTGGCCGTCTACCCCTTTTTATTCGAGGGTTCATGAGGGATAGAGTCTTTCGCGTGCGCGTGGGTTCAGTTTTATCCCGTATTTTTATCCAAGAGAACGGAGTACCGCAGGGCTCGGTGCTCAGCGTCACACTGTTTGCCATTGCGATCAATCCTATTGTAGCGTGTGTCCCTCCGGGTATTTCCTCCTCCTTGTATGTCGACGACTTTGCCATCTATTGCAGCTCTCGGCGGACGTGTCTGCTCGAACGCCGCCTCCAAGGTTGTCTAGATCGACTCTACACTTAGAGTATCCAAAACGGCTTTAGGTTTTCCGCCGAGAAGACCGTCTGCGTTAACTTCTGGCGCCAGAAGGCATTTCTATCGCCTTCTCTACACCTCGGCCCAGATGTCCTTCCATTCGCAGACGAGGCAAAATTTTTAGGATTGATCTTTGACAGAAAGCTGAGCTGGTCCTCTCATATTACGTATTTAAGAGCAAGGTGTGACCGTTCTCTCAATCCTATACGCGTTTTAAGTGGCACATCCTGGGGCGCAAATCGGACAATAATTTTACGACTCTACCGTTGCCTAGTCCGATCTAAACTCGATTACGGTTGCCTCGTGTACTCCTCGGCTCGTCCGTCGATTTTAAGTCGCCTAGATCCAATCCATCACCGTGGAATCAGGTTGAGTACTGGTGCCTTTCCCACTAGCCCAACAGTGAGTCTGTGTGCGGAAGCCGCCGAACCACCGCTTTCATATCGGCGCGATGTCCTTTTGTGCATTTACGCCTGCAAACTCTTAAGTATGCCAGGACATCCCTCTTTTAAACCGTTTTTTAACGACTCTTTGGATCGCCAGTACTCGACGCGCCCCCTAGCGTTGCTCCCTCCAGGCGTTCGCTTTCGCTTACTTTTGCGACTCTTAGACATCACCTTGTCATCTGTGTTCCACAGGGGGGAATGCCTTTTTCCCCCCTGGCTCCGCTCGGAAATCCCCGTTGATCTGAGGCTAACGGCTATGCCGAAATCCACCACCCCTCCTCCGAGCATTCGTACGTCGTTTTTGGAACTTAAGGCTCATTATGGCCCCTGTAATTTTATATACACAGATGGCTCGAAAGACGACCAAGGAGTCGGATGTGCTTTTATTCACCGTGACCAGAGTTTTAAATTTCGCCTCTTACCGCAGTGCTCGATTTTTACCGCCGAGCTGTTTGCTATTTATCAAGCTATTTTATATATTCATAGGCAAGGTTCGCAGCGCTGGGTGATTTGCTCAGATTCTTTAAGCGCCCTCCAAAGCCTCAGGTCGCTGTACGCCTACCACCCTCTAGTGCAGCGTGTCCAGGATCGCCTTCACTTGCTCGCTGATGATCGCATCAGCGTGTCTTTCGTGTGGGTCCCTGGACATGTAGGCCTGCCAGGTAACGAGGACGCTGATATCGCCGCGAAAGCTGCCCTTTCATGTGCCAGGTATTCTAGCTCTCAGGTACCCTCTGTTGATTTTAGCGCTGTTTTACTGGGACTTCACGCTTCTCGCTGGAAAAATTCTTGGAGCGCTGTCAAGCGGAACAAACTTCGGGAGGTAAAACCCCTCCCTGTCCCATGGCACACTTCCTCCCGTGGTTGCCGGCGCGAAGAAGTAATTTTAGCCAGACTACGTATCGGGCACTGCCGGTTTAGTCATAGCCATCTCTTGTGTTCAGATCCTGCACCAGTTTGCCCTCGCTGCGGTGAGTCACTAACGGTGCGACATATTTTAACACAGTGCCAGTTTTTAGCTGCCTTGCGTGTATCTTTAGGTCTGCCAACAACTATGGCAGAGATGCTAGCAGACACATCAAGCGCTGTAGAGCAAGTTTTAAGCTTTATTCACCTAAGTGGTTTGGATCGTCGTATATAACAATTCTCTTTCCACCTTTTCTGCTCTTCGGCCCTTCAGTCAAACTGGCTCTTATTGTTTTACCACTACTGGCATTGTTTTAGTGATGTTTTAATCTTTTACCCATTCGACCTGAAGGCTTCATGCCTGTCGTTTTCCTGTTAATCTTATAGCGTTGTTAGGGCGCTAATAACCAAAGTAGTTGTGCGCCCCCCAAAACTGTAATACTACTACTACTACTCCTATGTTCAGAGGCTTGCTTTAGGAAATAAATTAACAGAGCTCTTTGTTTGACTTAGTAAGAGCAATACTTCACCACTATCCCAGGTCACAATAACATTTGCAAATTTAGTAACACAACCCCACAACATGTGGTTGAAGAAAACAGCTGTCAAGTGGATCTGAAGAAAGGTAACAGTTTGAATACAACAATGAAGAATTGGATCCATGGCAAAAAGCTAATAATATAGATACAGTCATTTGAAATAACAAATGAAAGCGTTATTAAAAATGGACACTAAGCAATTCCTGAATGAAATATAGACCAATTGTTTATATTAGAATTTCACACATAGTAAGTAGACTTGGTTGTGGTGTGGGATTTTTGTGGTGCGAATGGCAAATTTTTCTTTGTAGGAAATTTTAATTCTCTGATGTTTAAGTTAATTGATGGAAATTAATCATTTCTCCACACTAGACATATATAGGCTAATGTTTTTGATAGAGGCAACATGAAAAGTTCAATGCCATGGCCGGGATTTGAACCACGGATCTCCTGGTTTCCGTCCAGGATGAAGCCCAGCATTCAAGTACTTACGCCACAAACGGTATATCTCGGATACGAGAGCCTTTAGTGGTCTACCGGGAATATATGAGTCAATTGGAGAATTTAATGTCAAGACGGCACGTTGGCCATTGAGCTCAATGGGTAAGAGCGACTGGACGGAAACCAGGAGAACCATGGCTCAAATTCCGGCCATGGCATTGAATTTTTCATGTTGACTATCACCTGATGGAGTTGCCAGTAGCTTCTACAATCATGTATGAAGATGTATTTCTCAGGGCTCGCAGCTTACGGGTATTTTTAAAAATATTTTACCAAATCAAAAAGCTCTCCAATTTTCTTTTAAGTATTTTAATTTTTAACCATCTGTGAAACGTCCTAACGTAACTGTACTAAGCACTTTTAAAGCGTTCTTCTTACTTTACAATATTAAATTAAATGCTATTTCATATCTCTACACAGTAGACTTCACAATTCACTTTTAGTTTACCTTCTGCAACATTCCAGCTTAAACTGCTGCACCTCCTTCTTCTACAGCGCTAGAGCTTAGAATGGCCTCCGTCTTTTCCGATGATAGAATGACGCTATTCTTTTACAAAACGAAGATTATTGATTTTTCCGTCATTATAGCAATTAAACATTTTCTTATTGGCCGCCATGCTTAACGACCATTAAAATCATTTTTTTATTTAATTAATTTTAGAATTTTCCTTTAAAACTTAATTTAAACCATTAACATTCAAATATTATTTCAAATAATGTTATACTTCGAACAACTTCGTTAAAACAAAGTAACATTATTGATTATTTTCTATTCCTAATTAGCTCTATTACACGTCTTACTTCCATTCATTTATACTCATGCACTTCACAAACACTTCCAACAATTCATAATGATTTCTTCTTAAATAATTTAAAATAAATTTAAAATAAGAAATATAAAAATAATAACATTATTGGGGCTGAAATTAAAACAACTGCTTCAGTTTTTCATTTACGTTGCGGATAGTAAAGAAGCGTGTTTGCATAATATACATATATTGAAATACATAATTCAAAAAGATAAGTACACTTGGAGACCCATAATTAAGGTGTTGCACCTCAATTATTGAACGTGGTTCTGTTGGGCCAAACGGTCAGCGCACTCAGGAATCCGGCTGGGCTTGTTCATGTTAGGGTACTCCTGGCAATAGGACATTATGCAAATAATATGAACCCACCAGTGCATCAGCCTCAAGGCTATTTTTTTGCTATTATGTCCTTGCTGTACAGCTTCCTCATGATGCCATGTCAACTTCGATGTGTACGTACATGCGATGTCCTATTATCAACAAGAGGCGGATTCCTATGACGTCATTTATTGGGTCTTAAAAGTCATATTCTCACTTTCTCAAATGCTTATTTCCATTAAAAAGTCATACTTTTGTCACATCTTGGGGATTATTATAGTGTAGTCAGCAGCCAATTTGAAATAAACCAAATATGTTTCTGATTCTATCAATTAAGAAAAAAGTAGTTCAAGGTTTTAATTCTTCTGCTTCGTCATCTATTAAGGTTGTGCAAGATGCATTTTTTCAACGTTTTCTGCAAATTTTGCATGTATAAAATCGAACTCCGGTCGAACATCAGGACCTATTATCGGCCTAATACTAAATATATCAAATAAACTATAAATAATTCAATTTAATATACAAGAATTAGGCAAATATTTTACTCGCCTGTTTATTAAAAAGATGGTTTCTTTAATATATTAAAAATACTCGTAATAAACCATATCCCTCTAATTTAAGCAATACTCTAGCTAACATTATTAGAAATTTCACATAGTGATGCCTTAAAAATTGTGAAAGAAACTGAAAGATAATTATAGAGTACAAGAGGTAAAGTGACTAAATAAATTACTGCAAAGCTGGAACGGAAATTCTTTATCGTTATAAAGTAAGAAACAGAACGATTAGAAACGTAACGAGTTTCTCTTATTCTGGACCAAACAGTTCTTAAATGTATCAATCCTTGAAGAGAATGAAGGAGGAGGAGGGGGAGGAGGAAAGCTATAATAAGAAGAATGAAGAAAGCACTATCTTGTAAGCCTAAATTTGCATATGTAGCCATATAATATTCTAAAAAAGTGTGAAACTTTATTTGTGGAGCTTAAATCCGGAACATCATTAAGTATTTTAATTCGAACAGAATTAGGTCAACCAGGTTCATTAATTGGAGATGATCAATTCTATAATGTAATTGAAATGTAATTGAAAATAAATAAATGGTCAATCTTTCCAGTCATGATAAAGTTAGATTTAATTTCGCTTACAACACATATTCCAGGCAAATATTTCTGCCAGGATGCATATTTTGAGGCTCCTTGAGCACATTGGTGCAGCTTTATATATAAACAGTAATGCACATTAATTCTGTGGAAGTGAAAAACAAGGTTTGCCAGTCAATTAGAAGGAGTCGTAATGTTAGCAGGTCTACGAACGTACAAACGCACCCGTGTTTCAGCAAACAGTATTTGAGTCTAACAACCCATTTCATTTGACAGTTCCATATATATATATATATATATACATATATATAGGCCACGCCATGGCTCAGTGGTTAGACCGCTTGGCTCTCACCAAGGCGGCCCGTGGTCGATCCCAGGCGACCGCAAAGTGAGATTCGTGGTGGACAAAACGGCGTTGCGGCGGGTTTTCTCCGGGACCTCCGGTTCCCACCGGTGCTCCATCTTCATCTCATGTATCATCAGTGTCACCGCCTACGGTGCCGTATGTAGTAAAAGCGGGCGTTAAACACTACACTACGCGTGGCGTACGTGCCCCGTGTACAATGGGAGGATTCAGTGAAAAGTGGATACAAAATAGTGCACATTAATATATAGGGCATTTCAGCTATAGTATAGTTTGCATTTAATTTCGTCCAGTAACCTGATGCTATAGTTCTGAAATATAAGGAAGTGAAAGGATAACAAATGGAATACAGGGAATTCCCAAACACTATGAAATACATCCCAGCATTTACCTAGCAACCAGAGAAAACAACAGAAAACCCACCTCAGAGTGCGTGGATCAACGGTAATTCAAAACGAAACCTCCTGAATGTGAGCTTCACGTTCAGCTATTTCGCTTGATTCTATTAAATTGTATGGGTATATTCTGTCTCAAACTACAACGAACCTATTTGTAAACACATGAGAGAGGTGAAAGGAAATCGCTGATAAGTGGAGGAAAATTCAAGGATTTGTAACCTCAGTATCAGGTAGCGATTAGGAGGCGGTGAATTAATCGAAATCAGATAATTAAAAAAGAAGATAAATTAATAAAAATGCTTTGATGAACTAATATAAAAATATTGTTATAATAATATGAAATTAGAATGGATAGAGTAATGATTAAAATAGCGGTTCACTTAAATTATTAGAAGGGAAGACTATAATTTAATATAACATATATACTAGCATGCATGCAAGAAAGAGAAGATATTCTTGTAAAAATATGTACATGTCGGAGAGACAGGAAGGAAGGACCGTTACCTTCTTTGCGCTAGGAAAAGTTCAATATCTGAGAACTATAGTATACTTTCAGCCAGGAATGTGCTGGGACAAAGGCCTGATTTGATAACGATGTATATCGTTACAAACAACTCAGGGTAGGCGTTCCCCAACTCAGGGTGGGCTGAACGTCAAAGAGTTAAACGAGCTTTGCAAACCAATGCGAAAATTAGAAATAAATGAGAAACCAATAATAATTTGAGAAGGGTAAGCTAGTTTGGTCATGTGATAAAGTTAGAGAGGGGGTCAGAATAAGGTTTGAACTGAATCGTGAAGTAAGAGAAACTTACTTAAAAGATGATACCTCGACAGGAAGGACGTGTTCATGCGCGTTTAGAAGAGAAGCGAAGATTTATAAGTCCAAGGGCAGTTAAGAATAGCGCAACCAGCGTAAGTGGAAGCAGCATAAGCAGTTTATTAGAGCAAAGTAGTCACCGTATACAGAAGAAATAGAAACCTCGCGGAAGCAAATTTAAACATGTAATCCAGGGTTTCGGGTAAAATTGAATTTATGTTAGGAATTTTACTACAGGTGATCACCGATCCAAGTCGATAAACAAACTTAGTAGAAATTAAACGAAATAATTCTGCAGCAAACCAAGTGTTATTAATACGACTGAGTAGTCAGCAACCACCAAAATCATTTCCTACAACCATTCAGCTGAGGATAAGAGAACTCATAGCTCACATTAGAACCCAATCAATTTAACTCTGGTATGCGAGTTTGCCGCAGGTTTCTTTTGCTTTTATCCTAAAATAAATATCTCTATAAATTTGGTGAATTTCCCTGCAGTTTTCCGCGGCCAAATGAGCTCTATTACACGGTATATGTCTTTCTCTTTCTGAAGGTGCTGTGACATATATTCGTTTTTCTAATCTTCCATTACGAGAAAGGATAACGATTGTTATTAATACATAAAATGCTTTAAATATATTGACATGTCAACAAGGCTAACTTCGTGTTTTTTGTATACAACGCCCTTAATAATAGGAACCTTCTCTTCCTTTGTGTGTCGTTAAGCTAATTTGGTTCCTGTCTAGCGAGCTTAATTGCATGACATGCCCTCATTCCCTAGCAAAACAAAACAGTGTCCTTAGTCAAAATAACAGACGACATAATGTTATGTCTCGAATTTTCCCTCCAATTCCTCATTTAATCACTATACTAGAAAACTGTAGTTACATATTACGCAATTTCCTGTAAGTATCTAATATTTTTATTTTTAAAAGATAACAGTTTCACTCAACAAAGACGAAAACACTTTCAATCTTTTACTAAGTTACTGTAATATCCCCTTTTAGTAATTAAACATGCATAAACATGGCGATTCGCACATAAAATATCCCATCAAACTTCTTTTCTGAATAAATGGAGGTTGTGGATACACAAACAATATCTGGTTTAGAAAAGGTAAAGTGAGACTGGATTGCCGGATTTGAACCACAGATGTCATTGAATTGTTCCTTATGAATCTGCACTTCCTACCTTTCCGAACACGGGCTAGTGTGAAAGAACAGTGTGAAAGCTGATTTTCAACATTTGTTTTGTTCCAAAAATACATCATACATTTAGGTATGCTTATAAGGAAGTGTACACCTAAGAGGAAGCAAAACTCATAGCTTGATCGTCACTTTTAAAGCGCTATGAAGTTAAATATCCCTATAAAAAGTTGAATAGCTATATCTCTCACTTTCAATTTGCTTAGTTACCTACTATTTAAAAAAAGCCGCATTCTCCAACAAAGTGAGAAACAGGTGAAAAATCTGAAAAAAGAAATTCAAAGTTTATGCATTAAAATCCTGAACTTAAATTTCGATGAGTTTTATTTTTAGAAAAACAAATACTCAATCTTAAAGATCGTTTCAACAAATTTTAATTTTTCTACCAACAATTTTAATTAGGAATGTATGTTTTGAATGCTGCTGATTATATTAATACATATTTCTGAAGCAAAAAATTGAACACAATGTCTGTAGAAAAGAAAAAAAGAACAAAGATTGACAGTAATTTGAAAGAATGCAAATATCGGTAAGTCTGCTCACTTACAAACACAGCAGAAATAATCGTAAACAAGTTCGCTTGTTATTGTTTGTCTAGATTACAGAAAAGAAAGAATAATCTTTTCGACCTCTTGTTACTCAGAGTTTATGAGTCAGGATTTTATAATGACGACTTGTAGATCAGAATATCTGTTATGTAATATCTTGGCTTTAACCGAATCTAAATTGATATTTAAAAGCATATAATTATAGAAGAGAATTTTATAAACCTTTATCACAGCTAATAAGGTATAAACAAAAATTAACAATCTAGCTTTAACAGTTTATTGAATCAATTTCTGTCTAGTCTATCCTCCCAATTGGTGTAGAATTGCAAGTGTTTGTATTAAAATACAAATATTTAAAAACATAAATGTGAATACAACTTCCAAAGATATAACACGTTCATTTTAATGGTTTTCGGAACAGGTTTACACAGCTATTTTGGAAAAAATTCGATTTGTCAGATTGTCACAGTTTTTCCGACTTTACAATAGCACGATAAATCACCCACATGAAACAGAAATAATATATAAAATAACACAAATAACAAATTGATAGTTGATCAATGGATACCCTATCATGTAGGTATTACTGACAATGAAACAGCAGGTTATCTTGCCAAAAAAGGAACAAAACTACAGTGTGGACAAATACCACTCCCAACAAATACACTTAAGAAAGTAGTACAAAGAAAAATAATTGAAATATGGAAGGACAACTCCAAAGAGAAAGCAACTGGATAAACATGAGAAAACATTCAAGACATCTGGAAAGTATACAGTAACAAACCAAGGAAAGAAGCAGTAGCCAAATTTAGGCTAATAGCCGGACATGATTGCTTGAATGAGCACCTAAATAGGATGGGTATACCACCAACAAGTGAATGCCCCATCTGCAGAGCTGATGAATTCTTCCTACCTTCTGGTGTGCCCAGGCTTAAACGAAGATCTCCAGAAACAGGGTGATGTGTTATCTATACTGATATTTTAGAGCTGGCAGTGTAGATTAAATATGTTTATTGCTTATTTATGCATTTGCTTATTTGTTTATTTGTTTCCCCATATTCTCATACTGTATTGTTATTTGTGTTAAATGAGTTACCAAATGTGATGGATTAAGTTCCAAATAAAGCCAAATCTAACAACAACTGCACGAAATGTCTCTTACTTGTTCTATTATTTCTGCAAATGTTAGTTTCCTTTCTTATGATAAATGCTTGACTAGAAATAATTTCAATGATGTTGACGATGACGATGATAATAAAATATTATATTAGGAGTTATTACTTAATAGCCAGTTACTGTAAATAGTATTGATAGTCACAAAGAAAAGAGATGTGCTATCAACCGAACTTTATGGCCTCTTTTGACGCCGACTTCGGTGTGTCTGCTATCAGCTTCTCCAGTAAAGAACCTTGAGGTATTTATATCAGAGTATGCGTGGGCGGGTGTCAAGATCAGCAACTACCAATTAAATTGACTGATAAATTTAATGGAAGCTACTAATGGTCTTAGCGATTAGCTGGCTCATCCTGAAGAATTAAACGTCACTTGAAATTGCACTATTACATACATCCACTAACTTGTGACGTATCCAGAATTTATGATATAAAATTAACTGTTTCCGTAATAATAATAATATGTCACAGAAAATTCACAGATAAATGTTCCTTGAGGTTGGGCGCTGAACCTATTTAACCCCATTGTGGCAGCCGTTCTATAATGCACGAGAAACACGAGGGAAAGATATAAATTTTAGAAGTAATGTTGTTTGTATTTCTATGTAACATTCCCCACCAACATTACTCATAATTTTTGCATAGTTTTAAGCAGATGGGCCATATTTAAAACACAACTTCCCTCCGTGACTGCTCGATACTAAAATGCTATTTCTGTTCTTATTTTCGATATTAGTTTATCTATGAGCATAGCATCATCTGCTATAGCTGAACAATCTAAATTCCAGAAGCACATTGAACTAATAATTTTCTCTACACCGTTGTTGGTCATCAGTAATACGCTTTAAACGAGTCCAATTATTTTAAGCACAAATTATATATGCTGCTGATTAAGCTTGTGTTGTATGCAAACCACCCAACAGTGAAGTCGTTTTTACTTTTGATTCACTACTTAATCGAAGCACAATAACATATTTTCAACAGGGCACTGAAGCTGAATATGCTAAATTTGCCACAGTGTTCAAAATAATTACCGAAATGTTGTTTGGAAAAAATGCATGTCGATGGAAGGCATGCCCTATTCTTAGCAAAGGAAACATAAGGTACTTCAACCTCATATGGGTAATCATTCATGCAGGACTCACTGAAGTGGATCATTTACTTTTGTGAAAAGTATTCTAAACACATTTCTTGGAAGGTCTGGTTCGTAGCTAATGAAATTACTAACCGAGCAGCAAACAGTGAGGAAAAATTTGTACAAATACTTAAAGCGAAAGGCTGTAAATTCGACAACATATAACTATAATGGCTAAAACATTTCTCACTATGCTAATGGCTAGAAAGGTCGTTTGGTTTAACTGTTGAAAGCAGAATACTATATGGAAGAGAAATATGTGGGCCAGATGAAGGATGGAAAGCGATAAAAGACATAAATGGACTATTTTGTTGACTTGTTTTAGGCTTACTTAGATCCTCACCGAATGAGGCGGCTTTAATGGAATTATGAAGATTAGGTTACAAAAGCAAGGTTATGAAAGGAATTCTGAAGTATTCGCTCAGAATATGAAATTTAGATGAGAGTGTCGTTAAAAGGTATTGGTAGCACAAACAAGGAATAAAGGGGAGAGAGACTCGGATATATAAAATTAAAAAAAAAATTGCAGGAAGTAGGTATGGGTTAATTATGGTTAGATAGTGGAAGAACAGAAAAGCGGTTCTGGAAAGCAGTAACAACAAGAATTGAAGATATTGAACAATAATAATTATGGGACAATCTTAATGACTAAAGTATATATAACATTGAAAATAATTGGGGCAGAAAAATATATTGACATCTCTGATAAAGTAGAAAGAGCAGGGTTGGCATGATTTATGACAGAAGTAATATACTTAAGGGGTATAAGGAATGGATATATTAAGGGAAGTTCTCCAATGTGTGAAAAAGAAGGTAGTACTTGGCATTAAATTTTTGACTGTCGAAAAACAAAATATTTGAGAGACAAATTCCTTTTGCATAAGTGAGAATACTTACCAAATGAAATAAGAGGCAAAAGAATCTTGAAGCTAAGATCAGAAGAAAACATAACAAAATTGAAAATATTTATTGGTAAGGTAAGACAAAAATGATTTTGGAAGGCAGGGAAGACTAATGAGAACTAGGCAAAATAGTATAAGTTATAAAGGGAAACAAAACTCTAGATCCCAAGTTTAAATATGTTCCATTATATACACAACCTGGTTTAATTAATGTGGCATGAGAAAATGCAACTCCAAAACGAGGAGCATGTAAGAAGTTGTATTTGCTAGATATTTTAATAAGAAATAGAAAATAAAATAACTAACTCTGTGCTACAACATATTAATTTAAGGGATGGTATCGAGTTCTATACATTGTAAAATATAGAACTTCTTGACCCATAATGTCAGGAACCTTATTTTTACAACACGAAACTTCATATTTGCCTTTATCAATAAGTAGTAACTAAGGAGTCTGTCTGACTTTTAATGAAGTATTCTCAGAATGTTTTAAAGTTTAGGCAGCGGAGGTTTGAATGATGAGAAAATTGCCAAGAATTATTATTCTAGTTGATATAAAACAGATATTCGTGCTTTACAAGGCATTGTATCCTACCCTAGATAATACAAACGATTCAAAATTTGGTTTTCCCCTCCTTTTAACTGGATTATTGTATATTAAATTACTGAGTTTGGTTAATATTGTCCCATTCGTAATTCTTTATTTTTCAAAAAACGTATAATCAAGGTGCTTTTAAAATATTTAAGCTGAAAATACAAGTTCTCACAACACATAAACCTGGAAATAGCACTTAGAATTTAATTAATAAAAATCGAAAATTAATTAAAACAACACAAGTGATTTCCACAGAAATGTAATCATAGAATCGGGACTAGAAATAAAACTTCTCTGAAGAAGGTAACGAATATACTTCGTGTTTAGGAAAATCTGCACTCTATTGTGGAATTTGATTTTCACTTACCTTTCTAGAAAATACCCTCTCGTACTATACCGGTATAATCTTATTTACAATGATCACTGTGTCCAGTAAAGATTGTTACCATTTCCTTCTTTATTTCAAAATGAGTGTACCATTCCTCGCTAATTCATTTATAATCATTTCAAGCACATCGTAATAAACCGAATTAACGTGAAGATCAGGTGTTGAATTAATCTCGAACTCTTTCAGAAGTAAAAACACTATTACAAATGTAACACGTCACCAGTGGGAGAAATGGGGTGGTAAATTTGAATTGTCCCCGAAAATGTAAATGTAAGAATGCTGTGAACGTCGGTTACCTTAAATAGATACAAAAAGAGATGAATGTTTGTAGACTAGCTATCGTAAGATTGCAGACACCATTCTTCACGTCGAGCACAAGTGTATAACAGACAAAAAATGTAGCAACAAAATTATACACACGAGCAGCGACGCATGACAGCGTCATCAACTCATCACTCATCAGGCAGCTTCCGCTACACTGCACGTTTCAGGTATTATCACTGCCTAATTAATCTTCTCTTCTCACTCTGGCATTACCTCTGAGTGCATACCTAAACCATGGAATTTGGAAGTTCTTTGATGTTCGTCAGGTATAGACTTTGATTTCTCAGAATAATGGCAACAGGACGTTTTCAAATAGATCCTACGGAGATTCACTCCTTCATAGGTAAATACCCACTAGCCTCATTGGCTTAGATTGTGTAAAATGCACCATAATTTTAGACATAACCAAACGGGATGGCTCAGGCAGTTTCGTCTGTGGACCGCATTCGAGAGGTGCGGGTTCGATTCCCGGGGCCGGCCTGCCTGATCCATCGGTCTTTTCCTGAGGTTTTCCTGGGTCACCAGGCAAATGCTGGGTGGACAAATTTCCTGTCTCTCCATTTCATCTTCATTATCATTTCACATCATCTCTCAGCTGGTCGTCTCTTTCAGGATAGAAATGTCGGCGGGAGTCTCAGTGCGCTCCTAGTAACCACTTTCTCCTCCGGTCTCACGTGTCCGTGTCAAGCCCCGGTGGGCCGCCGTTTCAGAACCACGGTGGTTCGGATGTAGTTGTACTGCCTGCCACGGAATTTCCAACTGGTCAATTTTAGGGTCCCCGCCCTCTTCACTGTTGTGACCCTTCGGGACCGACTCCTTCTGTTTCTTCTCGCCTTGTCCTTCCTCCTTGGAGCATAGCTACAATAGGTCAAAGCTGGTTGCAGAACCGAATACCCTCCGTACCGTAATCCAATCCAATCCTAACTTTTGCTCTAAACAAACCTGAAACAATTAATCATTAAATTTCAGAACAAACACAGAGAGAGAGAGAGAGAGAGAGAGAGAGAGAGAGAGAGAGAGAGAGAGAGAGAGAGAGAGAGAGAGAGAGAGAAGAGAGAGATGCCTAAATGGAACAGAATAGCGGTTTGCTTAACTTGGCTATAGCAACGCAAAGAAAATCCCTATAAGGAATGTGCTGTGGGACAAGGACAGCGAATGTGTGTGACAGAGAGCGCCTGCTATAGAAGGAGCAGACCGTTAAAAAACATGCGCCCTATTCACTCTGTACATTAAAACCGAGAAGATTCGTTCACAAAAGTAGAAGCCGTCAGAACGTTTTTGAATGGTCTGTAACTGTACTGAGATGAGGTGTCATAAACCTGTCCAAGGAGGGTGTGGGAACCTTCGCCAACCCCTCTGCGTCTCGTCTCTCGGAGACTTACTCTCCTGTGGAGGTGTATAAGTATGTTTTGTTTTCGTGATTTTCATTTCCATTCTCTCTATTGTTTTAAATTCACTGCTTTAGGCTGTAGGTGTCTGTATACGATGAAGAAGTGCAAATACTTAAGCTCATAGATCTAAAAATTCTATAATCTACAGGAATATATATTTTATAGTGTATATATAAAATACGTATGGTTTGTAAAATGACCCTAAGCTCTGAAGTACAGCCCGACTGAAAACACTGATCCAATCAACATTCTTATTCCAGTGCTATACCAGCCGAGTCAAAATATGGTAGATATGCGTTAAGTCTAATTCTGTAATTTCATTTTGCAAACTTAAATATTTACGTAGTTTATATTACTTTAATATGTAATAGTGTATGAGATTCCGCAATGTTAACTTTTAATGTTACCTTTTGCATTGTTTATATTAGAGATGTCCTGTAGGGTGTACATACACATTTGGCGATCCCGGTAGAATGTTTATGGATCTGAGTGATTTAAAAAATATAGAACACTGTAGAGAATGTCTGTTATGGTTAATATGAAACGTTAGAGATCATTTCTAGCATAGGTAAACTAAGTCAATGCCAAAATGTCTCTGCGGTGGCATCTTTATTGTTTGGAGTTGAGTTGATCGCAGTCCCTTTTTATATAGAATATGAATTGATTAATATCTAACTATAGTCAAGCAAAGACATCACACTATTTCGCCAATAAGGTTGTATTGGTCTATCGTATACAGAGCTGAGATGTAGAGGACTTTTCTTTAGTCGGAATTACATATTATAGCACAAAGACAGTACGTTCTTTAGCAAGTGGTTACAACATTGTGTTTCTTCCGTAGGACTAGATACCCATTAGATATTAGAGGGATTCCGACAACATTAAACTGTATGCTAAGCTATATGCATGACCAAAGCTATCTTCAGACAGAAACTGATTACAACTCGAAGAGAACCTAGGAGCTGCTCATGCCTGACTTTAAGGCTCCTGCTATGTGCACAACCAGGAATTGGAAGACGAATACTCACAACTCCGGCATGTTTTCCAACATTTAATTGAAACATCTGTGGGCTAGACTTAAATCCCTGTGGTTTATAGTGGTACATGATACTCTGTCCACCCGCAGTCGAATACATAGGATACGGCTCACAGAGTCAACTAAGTGTCTAAAATGCAATGAGGACAATAAACTACAGCATAGACTTCATGAATACCCAGATTTGTTGCCGATTAAGGGACCCTTATCGACTATCTGCAGAAACTCCGCTTGACCCTATATGCTTGGTGTACCATACACCTTCTTGAACCAAATTTTGTGATTACTCCGCCTGCCAGATATCGGTTCTGTGTGGTTATTAATCCTACAGTGTATTATGTAGTGCAATATTCCAAGTATGTGAATCCTTCTAAGTGAGTTATCTGAAAACAGAAACATGGTAAGTTCTTCGGCAACAGCAATCAACCAAGTTTTATAAGCATATCGCTAAAATCGCTAAAATGCCTTGACTTTACTGTTCAAAATTCCTATTCATTTAAAGAACAAAACATTAAGTAAACTTTATAACTCGATTGTGAGACAAAATCTCGAATATGCGTCTATTATTTGGAATCCTAAGATGATATTTCATGTCACCGCAATAGAAAAAGTACAATCAAAGTTTCTAAAGTAGATACTATTTAAAAGAACTGGATATTACCCTACTTACACAAATAATGAAACCCTTTTTGAAATATTTAAATTAAAAGAAAACTTTGAAGTTTAGAAGAGATATTGCGGTGTTAATATTTCTCTACAAAGTATTACATCCGATTATTGATGATATTAATATTACAACAAATATAGCAATTTATGTACCCAATAAAATAAGCAGATCTAGGAGGCCTTTTTACCTCGAAAGCAAATACAGAAATCCATAAAAGTTCACCATTACACAGAATTATGTATTTATATAGTAAAATGCATCGTTTCGATGTAGATATTTTCAACACGTCTGAAACTCAATTAAAAAATGCTATAACTACGCAGATCAGTAAATTACAAAAAATTGGCAATAGTAGTATCGTTAGAGTAATTAGGAATAGTAAAATAATTACTTACCATGCCACCTTCACTTTTTTCTCTTCTTTTTTCTTTTTATTCATTGTTTCTATTACCTATATTACCCTTTCTCTATTATTTTGTGTTCATTTATGTTTTTCTTGAGTTTTTATTTGAGTATGTATATTATTATATGCAAACACCTATGTATGATGAACATTGTAATTGGGCTTACAAGCTTGTTATGTTAATAAGAATAAATAAATGAATAAATATAAGTTTGTGATATCACCTGTTTTTTTTTTTTTTTTTTTTTTTAGAAAAACAAAGTGAAGTAGATCACGTGATAGGAACTGGTTTCGTTTTACTGCTGTGAATACCTTAGTTACGATGTCACTATAATTATAAAATGGACTATACACAAAGTTTAAAGCGTATTTATTCTTCTTTCCTCGTTTCCTCTCTTTCGTTTTACAACTAAATGAGATAGAAACAGTTTGAATTCCTATGTCATGAAGTTGAATGCTCCTTACCTTGAACAGAAAACTACGTTTCCACTCCTCAAATTCTTAGTAAAAAGTACGTGTCGCAAGAAGATATTCGAAATCTATCAAAGACGCAACATTTCATGACAAGGAATGTTATATTGCGTTTCTCTAGTTTCAAGGATAAGGAACTGGTATTGCTAAATCTATTTGCGCTGATTTTGAAGTCCCTTTTTCCTGTTCTTATAATCTCAGAGAAATATCTAATTATTTCTAAAATAATTAGAAGAGCTTATTTCCACATTCTCTGTTTCTGCTCAGGAAGAACAACTGAAGGTTCTAGAAAGTCAAACAAGGATTATTTTTAAAAAGCAAAACACTTGTCAAAATATTCCCCTTCAACATCAATATATTTTTCCATTCATAAATCAGCCATTAAAGCAATTATGCTACGTTCTTGAGACACTTCAAGAACTAAGAGTTCACATGTTCCATTTCTTCGTTTACTGGTGCTAGGTCAGAGCTTACGTATAATAGAGAGTTCACGGTCCTAACTACGGGCATCCACATACTCAGTCATTAGTTTTGCTGTATGCGAATATGCACTATAAAGATGTAAAATTATGTTACCTTCTTCAGAAATTTCCTGTACTTCATGTAAAGTAGTAACGATACTTTATTTTCTAATCCCAACGCGGCAATCTGGCTTATTTAAAAAAAAACACTAGCAAACATTTCTATAACCAAATTCGTAGGAATTTTATAGTGCTCAGGCCATGTTCTTCTCAGGATCGTCAGCAGCAACGATACCTCAAACCAGTGGTGGCTCTTAAGTATTCTCCTTTGTGGGGCCAAAGCAAAGGTACCAAAGAGGCTATACATTTTTAAACATTAGGTAAGTAATAATGAAAGATAAAATAGAACTCACCATGTAGCAGTACTACTTGTATGTACAGTAGCTGAGTACATCTATTCTTCGGGGCAGCAAACATTTCAATTACTCTATTGTTGAAGTTAGGAACTTCACAAATTTCCTCTTTGTATGTAAATGGAATAAACAATCAAGGAATTAAGCTTATCTTGGCCCATGGTGTTCCAAAGGAAAGACAATGCTTTTCTATGTACTGAAACATCTCTCTGACTAATATGTTAGAATTGGAGTTGTTAGTGCATTTACACTGAGATACATAAGTATCTCAGAAAACGCTTTCTCAAAGGACTGTTGTATAAGAAAATGGATAGTTCAATGACTGCAGGGACACCTTTGAATATATCATTATTACAAATCACTGGTAGTTCACTTTTTAACTTTTCGTGGAAGACCATGGGATTGTAATTTGATGCAAATTTTCTCACAGAGTAAGCAGGGAAATTTTCTCTGAGTATAGTAATTTTCTTTGGGTCAATAATTCCAAAATTATTGAATATATGAGACAGTTGGAATCGTCCTTTCATTTGTTTGACAACTGTATCATATACTTCGTTGGCATGTGAATTAAGATCGCTTCAGAACAGTAGTTCTGTTGCTTTCTTGAAGAAGGAGCAAAGTTATCATAAGCCTGTTCTCAGGAATTTCAGACACAAGTGGTTCAAAATACTGCAAATCAACATTTCTTACTAAACTGTTACAGAAAGTTCTCTTTTTCCCCTTTTTCTTGTTGCGTAAACGTACAAGTACTTAGTTGATGTGTAAATTTCAAGGGTTTTCTTCTACCTTTAATGAAAGAAAGTGACTTTTCAGTAAATAATCCACTTGATTCATATTAAAGCTACACTACTTTGTCCACCAAACAATAAAGATCCAACAAGAATCTAAACTTAATGTAACGGGCCCCAACTAGCCGGCCCCAAGCATTGCTGAATGCGATGTATGAAGAGGGAGCAGGGGAGCAAGGGAGTTACAGACACCTGACTGGCAAAATGTGTAGTATAGTGGAGAGGAGTGACCGCCGGCCTGTGTAATCTGGCCCAAAGTTCTGTTTCGCCACAAGGAGAGTGGTGCGGTTGTCGTGTACAACATTGGGATTTCCAAGCACCGATAACGATTAAGAAACATGTTATAATACATTATTACCTGTAATTATTACTACAAGTGAATAAAATTTAGAATAAATGTCTTTTCACATTAAAAATAAACGCTTAAAAGTTGCGTGATATTATCGGTGGGGCCCTGTCCCTCTGGCCCTTAATGACAGTTCGCTCCTGCCCCAAACTAAATTGTAAGTACAGTCTTGTAATTGTTCCCGAGTTTTTCTGAAACAATTAATGCACTGAAGATTTTAATGGGGGAGTCAGCTTATGTGGAATATATCAACACAGTTTTCTCGCTTTTAACTTAGTATTAAGTTCATTTGAATACATTCATGAGCTGTAAATTGATCATCCTCAAGTATTGCTCAAATAGCATTTTCATCAGTAACATAGTTCTTGGGCATCCTTCACGAAACTCACAACTATGAAAATTCCCATCTCCTTTGAACTTACTGAATTTACTGCAGTTACAAATTGCTGCCTTAGATATATGCCTTCTTCAAAAATTGAATTCTAAGACGATCTTCAGAAGTTTAGGTTTAGGTATGACAATTTAAGAGCGTAATGATAACCTTATAGATGAAGTACTTCGAAAATCTCCTCACTCATATTTCACCGGAAACACCAATTTTTAGCCTTGAATTAAAAAAGGCTACTACCTTTTCCATGTTTTTTTATTTTGATATACTTGAAAACGGCCGTAACGATTTTTATTAAAATAGCATATATTTAATATATTTTCAAGACAAAATAATCGTACATATATTTTGATTTTTCAGAAAATTCCTCTGAAATCTTCTTATTTCTCAATGATATATGCATAGCTGGTACATCGCAAGCAGTATAGACAAATTATTAAATCCAGTTCTTTTCTCAACTAAAAGTTTTCGACATATTCTTTGTTATTTCCAATTTTCAAATCCTTTCACTTTTTAGATAGGAATTCGTCGTTCGTTTTTTATCTTCACCATAGAAGGAGAACGGAATTTCAAAGTTCCCTTAGAGCAACTGCTCTTTATATGATTTGACTGTTGCTTAAAACCTGCAGTGTTCCCTTTTATTCCTTTTCCTAATTATGTTATCTAGAATACTAACCATGCTCTAAAGAAAAGGTGCTCAGGGACTCTTAATAATATTTACTAAATCTCACTCCAAAAATTGTGACTCTAATGGTACCCTAAAGAGTGGAGTTTACACAATTCATAATTGTTTCACCAAATAATAACAAACAAAACCAAGAAACTAAGGTTATATACCATAGTAAATTATTATTACATTAAATAAGTTTCCAATAAAAGAAATAATACTAATAATCTAATATACAAAAGATCAGTATAATATTCATGAAAGGGTTAAATTAGCCCAACATTTACAAAGGTTTGCTGAAGGTTCTTGAGTGACGTATCTGAAAACCTGTCGCAAGGTTTCCCAGGAATCAGAAGCAATTATGGTAAATGCTGATAGTAAAAGTTAAAAGTTTATGATGCAAAGAAATCGAGTTTGGGAGCGCCTATTAAGCGAGAAGAAAGTGAGAAGACAAAGAATGAATTATTTTCAACATAACAGTAAGAACAATGAATGCTTCCTCAATCATTCAGGCGGAACCAGGACAACACATCCAGACATAGCGTTTATGTAATGCAGCACATCTGAATCTCAGATGAAACCTATGCACATAATTATTAAGAACATGCTGCAATGTGAGCGCATTGTCTAACACACAGATCTGTTAGAAGAAAGTTGCACCAACGGGGCATACTTTTTCAAACTTCTGAAAAAGGGAGGTCTAGTCCTTTAGTAGTATGAGTTAACATTTTTACTTTTCTGCAGGTTGAAAATGCGTTGCATTTTATAATTTTCTCTTCTCATTTCAAGTTATTTCCTTTAGCCTAGGAGGAGGATAAAAAGAATCCTAATCGGTGTCATATTTAAAAACTGGTTCGTTTTATGCTGGCCTAAAAATTTCAGTTTTTCTGCAATATCACAAAAAACAAAAAAGAAAGAATGCCTTAAAGAAGTTTCAGAATTGCAAATTTTAACCGATTAACGGATATCTCGGAGAGGCTAAGTGCACCAACAATTATATGAAATAGTTTATACGTTTTCAGAATATTTACATTTTTGTAGACATTCCCTCTATCTCTCTAATTATTCCCAAAAATGAATATACAATATATATTTTTATGTAAGTATTGAAAACATACTTAAATTTAATCAAAGTCACTAGTCATTTGCAACTACTTTTCGTTGGATTCAAGTAAATGTTTCACAACATCTAGACATAGAATTTTTTAAATACTTCCTTTACCTTCTATAAAATCAGTGACTGTCAATTTTTCAACAGATATGGTTGCTTTACGTCAAGATAAACATAACAAAAGTGTGTTTCTTTTTTGTAGTTGCTGAATAAATTTTTCGACATACACAAAACAAATATAAACATACACCTAAAACATTTTAAAACATCTGGTATACCCCTTCTTTCTGCACTTTTTTTAAAAACTGAAGAAGCGTGTTTCCATCTATAAAAACGAGCTCACTGACATCTTGTTCCGACATACAGCGCATACCGAACTTGTTTCTTCTTCCATTTTTTGTCAGCAATTTGGTTTGTCACCTAAAATTATCATCCTAAAATTATTTTTGTTAATATTCTCCTTAGCAAATCGTTTCCGCTTGATCATCTTCACATTATTGACATAAGGCTTTCTTCATGTAGACAACAATACATTAAATAAGAGTGATATGGTGGGGAAAATTATAAAAGTATTAATAAATTTAAGGGTATTATTTGAGGGATAAAAATATTGAAGTATTTATTTCCTTTGAAGTTTTAAAAAAGACGTATTTACTAGTACCTTTAAATAAATGTATGTATATAAAAATACAGTGTCAACCGAATTTGGAATTTCTATCTGAATATTTTTAAAAGCAAAATGCCTATAATGAATGATAGTATCCTCTTTGATATCCCATACCATGCCTACAAAAGCATTGTAATTCTGAGTGAAACATCCTCTCAATGACAAGCGGTCTGCAAGACAGCATCATGTGCACACTTATTGTCCCAAACATACCACTGTGCTACTCGTAGTAAATCATAATAAACCTTACTCACCCCGTACTAACAGACTACAATTAGTTTTAGTTTGTTAATTTTATTTAAAATTGCATTATTGTGAAGGTTTTGCATCTTAAAAGTCTTTAATGACACACTCTGAACCTGTGCCTTCCTATTTCCTATTAAATATTAATCCCTTGGCTATTACTTTTACTTATCACTTCTGGATGCATACAATATACTGAACACTGATAATAATTCTTCCACTGGATAGAACAATTAAGCTTCGAACAGCTTCCGCAAATGTGCTTTATCTTCAGATATAAGCAGTTACAGAAAAGGACAGAATGTATGATTCATTAGCATTTTATTTTTCAAATGAAGTAATGCCCTTTGTCTGTTGCAGATGCCAGTAGGAGGACGAATGGCTTCAGAATAAACGTGTCAATTTACAAATAAAAGAAGACACATTTCGACTGCAGCGCATAGTTTTTAACCTGACCTACTCACTGGTGTCAAGGTAGGAATAAATATTATTAACATATTACTTTAATGTTTGAGAGTGTAATAACATTTTTCCTACAAAAACTTCAATACATGGCGTTGAATCTAAAGAAAAGACTAGACCCATTCTTCTTTTCACATTCTTGTATATAGTTATACTTAAGTTCGCTTGTTACAAACAGCACTAAAATGGTAGGTTCATTCCTATAAAACCTTATATCATATTTCATAAACCATTTGATGAAATATTGGGAGATTCTTATTTATTTCGGGCTTTTATCACTCCGTCTGTTTGAGTATTAATAGGAATTAGAATAATACTTAATCATTTTTTGTCTATTACTCTTCTGTCTATCCGCTTAATAAATAAATATAAATATAGATATACCTTCCAAATGACCTTTAACTCAAAACAGCCTCAAACAATTGTAAAAATTAGAAGCAGATGAATTAAAATAGTCATCCGAAACATTAGCACTCTTAAGTTTTCTTAAGTTTACATTATACAAAAAAATAAAGAAGAAATATTACAGTGAGGATTAATTTATCAGAAAATCGAAGACCATAAAACGTTTTCCTTTTTATACTTGCCGCAACAGCTCTCAACCTGTAATCTTCATATGATGTAGTGTAAGGAGAAGCTGAAGTGTAGTAAATGAACCGTAATTCTCAAATGTTTTCATGTTGAATTCTCTATAAAGAGGTTTTAATGTCCCCTTGTGTTTTTTTTTTTTTTTTCTAAAATCTCCATGTAAAATTTCAGTTTGAATATTAACAAAGATTCTGTTGTGATAAAATTAAACAAAATCGTGCAGTTGTGTACAATCGGTTTCTTCTAGGTGGTAAGGATAATTAGAGTGTTAGATCCTATAA
This sequence comes from Mantis religiosa, assembly GCA_030765055.1. Lineage (NCBI taxonomy): Eukaryota > Metazoa > Arthropoda > Insecta > Mantodea > Mantidae > Mantis > Mantis religiosa. The sequence continues at coordinate 153,008,071 of CM060952.1, read as the reverse complement.
CTAAGGATCCCTGTGTGATTTTATCACATGCTTTCTGTTCACCATTGTCCAGTTCTTAACAATATTTACTGTTGTATTTGTGAACGCTAATGAGGGCGTCTACTTCATCGTGTTTTCCGTCTGTTTGTGTGCATAAAGACTTCTGAATAAAAAAGTCGACATATTTGAAATTGTGTGGCATTCGATGCAAATTAAGGAGCGTCTCCTTTAATTTTCAGTTCTTCGGCAAAGCATTGCACTTACAAAATTTAAATTTTATGTTGGTATTCCAGGAAGTAATTGCCAATAGGATTTAATAACTTAAAAAAGAATTTAATTAAAGAGAAGACATGTCACTTATGAAGTTATAGATTATCTTCCTACAAAACCAGCTCCATTATTTAAGCATTTTGCAGTATATTCCCGAGATATCTGGAATTCACGTCTTTTTTTTTAAACAAAAATATACATCCTCCAACGTAAGTCATACGAGGATCGAATTGCAATTCCATAGTAGGATGCGTCATTTCGTTAAGCCAAGATGTTTGGATATCCCAGCAAAGAAAGGTATTTAACTCGTATTGATTTAAGGGTCAATCTTGCACGTTTTCATTTTTCAATCGAATTATTTGTAATGAGTGACGTACGTCCGACTACAGTTTTATCTGTATAACCATTATTGAACATTTCATAACATCATGTTTTTCATTCATTACTTTATCACACATTCTCCCATTAATTTGTTGTTCTATTCAATACCTAGCTGGACTCCCCGTGAAGCGTTATGTAGACGTATCGTTACCCTGGCTATACGAGATGGGGTATTAATACGACACGTACACAATAAAAGAAATGTTCCAACAAACACAAGTAATGGCGATACGTCTGTATATACATATAAAAACATATTTCAGCAGTTTATTACAATTATTAAAATATCGCTCAATAAAACTTATAGAATAAGAATGTACAGGTCTACCTTGAATTGTCCTCTTATACCTTTGTAATCTACATTCCACACATGCTGATATTCGAGGAAGTAAGGAGCAGAGCCTAGAAAATAACACTAACCATAACTTCAATACCGATCATGTCAAAGTTGATCATGAATTCCTGTCCAAGACAGCAGAATGTCCTCATTAAAATGCCAAATTGCATAACAATTGTTCCTCGTTGAAAAGCCAAACTGTAAAGTACTGTATAGAAACGGCAACAAAGAAATAAAGGAATCGTTATTTGCGCCAGGGCTATATATAATCAAAATGAGAGAAGCCCTTTATAAAGCATGGCGGAGTGAAGGAGGGCTACAAGCCTCATCGAAAATTTCACAGCCAAGGTCATTAATGCCATCTAGCAATTCATTAAATGACTATCTCGCAATGAGGCAGCGCAAACAACATTATTCGCATATTTTGACAGTAAATTTCTGCGGGTTTTAGCTTCGTGCACACACAGAGGAATTAACACCTATCTCCTCAGCTAACTGATCTTATATATCACACTGTAAACTTTAAACAGTCACAGAATGCACAAAAACAAACTATTTCAACTGGCATTTACATAAAATTGAGAAAAGATATCGAATAAGTCATTCCATTCCACCCTGCATGGAAACCCCACTGAGATCTGCATGATGAATGTGCAAACTATCATTTAATTCTCGATTATCCTCGTATTTATGACAATTTGAATATCAAACATATCCCACATATCGTTAAATTGATGTAAACCTAAGGACAATCTACATATGTGGCCTTTTTAGAAATTTCGCTAAATAACAGGAATATACTACGCATTTCATTGTAAACAGATGTGTGTATCCTTGGAAGTCACACAGAAATCATGTTTTGAGTCTGCATCAAGGCTTTAATCGATTTTATAAAAGTTTAAATGTTTATAACGTATGTTTATCTTCAACTCTGTTATTAATTAATAATTTATGAACAGATCAAGTCCATTTTCATGCACCCAAAAATGCTAGAATCGCGTAGAAGTCCTTAAGTACAAATTAAAACTACAAGGCAATTATTTTAAAAGTAAACAAAGCTTTTGGGAAACGTAAAACGACAGGCTTATTATTACACAACGCAGTAGTAATACCCTTTAGTCGTTTATTAATCAATGATGTGAAAGTATTCAATTAAGCCTTATTTGGCCCGCCTCGGTAGCATAGATGGTAGCATGTCTGCCTCACGCTCAAGAGGTCCCGAGTTCGAATCTCGGTCAGGGTGAGTTACCTGGATAAGGGTTTTTCCGGGGTTTTCCCTTATCCTGAAAGACGAATGTCGGATAACTCTATACTCCGTGGACCCCGGACGCATTGAGCGTCATTTCATCCATTTCGTTGATTGTCCGATATGACTAAATGTTGGAGGACGTAAATTACTAAAGAGCCTCATTTGTCCGTCATTCACCTCTACCTTTTTGAATATACAGGTTAAATTTTTTTTATAACGGGACTTTGTTAATACGTGACTCAATTGCATGTTTTATCTCTAATACTCATATGTGACATTTTACTGATCCCGAAGTCGAAGTGTTAATTTACTTACAGAGTAAATGAGTATAAACACAACCTATAAATAGTGTCAACCTGAAAAATTGAATGTCATGCTCGGGATTTAAACCACGAATCTCCTGGTTTCCGTCCAGTTCTCTTACCCATTGAGCTACTATGGCCAATGTGCCGTCCTGATATTAAATGCTCCAGTTGACTCATATATATTTTCCCTAGAGATACATTGTATTCGAGATGGACCATTTGTGGCTACTTACTATTTTAAGTACTTGAATCCTAGGCTTAATCATTACTCTTATTATCTAAACTGTTAGACCATATACGGCGATTGAGAAGAAATGAATAATTTCCATAAATTAGCTTAAATAATAATAAGAGTTTAATGATGAAGCCTGGGATTCACATATTTACGATATTAAGTCACCACAAGCGGTTTATCTCGGATTCCAGAGCCCCTAGTGGTTTCCCGAGAGAATATACGAGTCAACTGGAGAATTTATGCCCGAACGGCACGTTGGCCATGGTAGCTCAACGGGTAGGTGCGGCTAGACGTAAACCAAGAGATACGTGGTTCAAATCCCGACCATGGCATTGGATTTTTCAGGTTGACTCTATCTAAATTCTTAGGCTATATAGGTTAATGAGAAGAAATGAATAATTTACAACAAATAACTTAAATAACCTACAACATTCACAAAGTGTTCCATTCAGTAGGAATCGCGTCTTATGTAATTTTTGTTAGATCCATCAGAATTTCTTCACCATTGAGTAAAATATACGTTAGGAGCTGGTTCTGATTCAGTGCTGTGAAAATCTAAGTTGTAATGTTGGTCTGATTATGAAATGGAAACATGTTAACAGTTAGTTCACGCTACGCAGTTTTATGTTAATGGCTGTTTTTCTTTATGAGTGAACTTTTCAATAACAAATGGTATGAATCAACTGGCGAATCAACTGACCTCCGCTATGTTTGCACCTGTTGATCGTTTTCTCCAGCAAACAGATGGGAAGTGCAATGAAGCATGGAGAAAGCAAGTCATCCAAAGCTCCAAAGCCCCAGAGACCTAGTGAGAGATTCCGCTAGCATATAATGGTACAGATTAATTATAGCCCTGGCATCTTCGTGTGCTGACAGAGCTAAGTGGTTAGAAGGCGTTCTCACAGGTAGGGTATTTATCATGTGCCATTACACTTCGTGTTCTTGTACTTGCCTGCTTTGTCATGTAACAAATGAAAACGTAAGCTGGAAATCACTACCACTTGTGTGTACATCTTGGTGGTAAAGTTTGTACAACATTTGTTTTGTTGTCGTAACTATCATTAGGTTTTGTCACGAGGTTTATCTTCTTGTATTCCATTCCATTACCTCTCTTTCCTTTTTGTTTGTTTTCCTTGAGGCTTCTGCAATAAACTCCGTTTGTGTAATGTGACAGGGGAATATAAATCAAAGGATTCACAGAGTCAACAAAGTCGAGGTGTGTGGAAATATTTTGCATATGTGTGTATGCGCTCGGGATTGGGTTTCAATTGTCTATTCCAGTTTCACAGATTTTCATTATTGATCGCATTCGTCATCTATAAATTTATAATTACAAAATATTTTGGAATATGGGGAAATATTTAATCTAGTTAAAATCGTTCGACACTTTTCTTGCTTAAAAATTTCATATAGCCCGCCTCGGTAGCGTAGATGGTAGCGTCTCTGCCTCACGTTCAAGGGATCCCGAGTTCGAATCTCGGTCAGGATGAGTTACCTGGATAAGGTTTTTTCCCGGGGTTTCCCTTATCCTTAAAGACGAATGTTGGGCCAATTGAGCATCACTTCACCCATTCCATTCATCGTCCGATATGACTTAAAAATGTTAAAGAACGTAAATTAAAAATAAATCCGATACTTTGCATAAGTCCAATCAAAAATCTCATATTTGATTTTCACAGAAATATGGAAACAAATTTGACTATTTGACTCATATATGTTGGAGAACTACACAATAAAATGTTATCTTGAATTTCTATATCTTCGAGGGCTTCTTTGTTATTATCATCATTATTATCATTATTATCATCATCATTAATTACTATAGATCTACTGAGAAACAACTGGACAACTGGAAAAGAAATCGACTAATAGAATCTATCAAGGATAAACTTCTTGCACTAAAGCATTTAAATTGGATCATCCACTTCGGCTGGGTTAAAGGCCACTCCGGGATAGAAGGGAATGAAGTAGGCCTGCAAAACGCGCTGCTATCGAAGATAGTGAAATAGTGTACGACAAAATACCAAAAGACGTAATAGTAACGAGAGCGAAGGAAAATGGACTCAACAGTTGGCAACAAGTTTGGACGAACACAGAAGGTGCAGCGACTAAAGCGTTCTTCCCGTTTAGTGAAAAACAGATTGCGTCAAAAGATTCCAATATCCCCAGAACTCACTACAATGTTAACTGGAAAATTAAATGCATTAAATACATACCTCTACCGATTTAGAATAATAAATAACCCATTGTGTCCTTGCGGAGAAGAACAGACCGTTAACCACATGATATTTAATTGCAGAAGACTCGATAAACAAAGACTAGAATTGGCAAAAAGTGTAACAAGCAATGGAGAGAAATGGCCTATCACCAAAGAGAACATTGCGAATACCTGAAGTCGTTCGTAAAATTGGCAACTTCTATAAAAATCACAGACATGTACTGAAGTTTCTGAAATGTAATAATGACAAACTGTGAACACTATACAATCAACTTACTCTGGTTTCATTATAATTTACAGTTAACTACAATCACAAAGCAGCATTTTTACAAATATGACAAGTATTTAGAGTGAAATAATTACAAATAGTAAACTCCCAAAAATCAGCTAGAAGAATAGACTCAATTTAATGTACATAGTGTCTAGAAAAGAGAATAATCCAATGTAAAATTGTTGTAATGTTTACAATTACTAATTCAAAAGTGGACATGTAACAATAAAGCATGTAGTATTACCATGTAATGGAGAATGCTGTTGATATCAATAAAGCGAAAAAAAAATCATTATCATTATCGTCATTATTATAATTATCATTACTATTATTATTGAAAACACAAATTTACAGATATAAAACGTGTAATAAATTTAAAATGTAGAACTCATTAATATATAATTTTATCTAAGAACGTCTCTCAAAGGATCTTTTCCAGAATATTCTTAATTACAGCTGTTAGTTTAGCCAGACTTAAGTTTAATGCAATCTCAAATTGACTTATCTCCGTCCTTGGCTCATAATTCATGCTTCAGGCATTGAATACGAAGCTATTTTTAAAAATCGTTTTAATTTATATAGCCCCCTTTATCTTCTATACAGCCCCCTTTATTTGAGAAGCAACTATGATGCGTTTAGTCTCCGAACTTAGCTGTTTTTAATGTTGTTTCTTACATTGACTTTAACATTAACCATCCCCATCACATTTACAGCCTCATTCATTCTACCGAACTCTAAGGAGAATTTAAATAATTCTAGACAACTACATAATTTTTGACCCAGCAGGGAATGGAACCCGGGAGCTCTGGTTTGATAAGCCTGACCACTCGATCTCAGAGGCAGTACAAGTTCTGTTTTGTCTTCGCATGTTGCACATTTATGTCTTGACATTTTTTCCGCGCAATATTGTGCCTCTTATGCGAATAATATAAAATGGCTTGTATATTTAGCATATGGGGAGAAAACATTGAGCGTCACATTGAAGTTTTAAATGATGTATTTGTTAGTGACTGAATATTACGGCTGATGAGAATGATCAGTTTATGTTTTATAATAGATAGAAAACATCTGGGATTCAGAAAAAAAAATGAATTTAACATTTATTATGTGATGAAAGGTAGGCCTAGTCAAGCCATGAATAAATATGTATTCTAAAACTGGGAATGAAATATTTGGTTAAATTTAGTTGGAATCTAATTTATGTGTAGTAAAACTTTGCGAGGAAATCATACTTTCAATAATATTTTCTTTTCTAGCAGTTTCCACTTAAGCAAAACTAATTTATATCTTTTTCGTGATGTTATTCTTCTATCGGTTTATGGAAATTTCAATGTGTGTAGGTATGTACTTTAATTATACAATCTGCAACAAAAGCAATGGGTAGTTGAACACCTAATTATACGTCATTAACTTCAACACATTTACAGCTCTAAAGGTGTTTCTGCTTATAGCCCCAACAAAATATTAGTTTCGTTTTACAAAGCACAAGCAAAACGAGAGAAGAGTGTATATGGAAATCCATTAATGTAATCTCTCTAAAGAAGCACATGCAGGACTAGTGGAGTTGATAAACTGGCACACAATGGGTGCTGCAGGCATCTCGTATCGTTGTACACAAACTTGTTTTGATAAGATTAATAAGGCAAGAAGCGATAAATCACAGTTACATTTGTCATCAGCTCTTTTTAATGGTTATACTCTTGCAGAATTCATCTAAGCTCAGAGAAGAAAATTGAAATGTGGAAACATGAAAGGTCAAAAGTAATAGTTGATGTTAGGAGATACAAATTGTATCTTTTTGAAACGCATGATAATATCTTCGCAGCTTTTGATAGAGTTTAGCACCCATTCTTACTACATCAGGCACCGCAACGTGCCATGCAATAAAACTATATTTTGGAAAAAGATTTTGGGAAGGAGAGGTTTGAGATTGAAGTTTTGGTTTGTTTCCCAGCCAATAGGACTGAAAAAACCTGTAAAAATTCTGATCACGAAGGAAGGTCTTGGCGGGATTTGAACCACTGATTTCCTGAAAATGAGCTTTGCATGTTATGAACCCATCTATTAGGTGCATAAGACGAGCTTTCTTAGTAGTATTTATATTCATTAGAGAAAATAGAACAAACTATAGGTAATCAATATGCAACGTATTATAAGTATGAAGGGCCTTGATTTTTTTAAGAAACAAAGTGTTCTAAGCACCTTCTCTGTCTCTCTGGTAAACCAAGCGCATCTTCGATAAGAGAGTTCACATGCACGTTAGTACACAACGTGATGATGCTGCGATAAATGTAATATGTACTCCCAAAACGAGCAGATATAAAAATGGTTTAAACATTTCACAAACATACCTATAGAGGTTTATTAGCAATTGCGAACGAAAGATGTACTAGTAACTGCTACGTGGACGTCCAGATTATTTCGTTAATGAAACAGATGTCTCGGAGAGGATTAACTAGAACTTGTAAAATACATTTCTCTCGACTGTTAATTAAGCCAAAATCATTAGCAGCTGTCGAAAATGGAAATATCTAATTATGTGTTATTTGTTGTTCTCCGAAGCGTTGCTCTCTTTACACGATATTTAGTTCGACGCAAATATGTGCGTTGTCCTAGAATTTCAATGCTTTCGCTTGAATTTAACGTGCTTTGTGCGCGGTCTAGTTGAGTGAATGTTTTTATGCTTTTTAATGAACGATGAATGTTATGGCAATGAGATTGAAGGATCAATGCGCAATAATACCAGGAAAATTATAACATCTTAAGTGGTCAAGCTGTTTTTTATCTTAATCGACAATTTTAGGAGGAAAACTTCCTACTACCTTTTCCAACAATTGGGATATGAGTAACAAAGACAAAACATTTATCTAACTTTATTTCGTGTTATAAAAACTGTAGTGTTTAATTCTTAAAGAAAACTTTAAAATTCCAATGTCCAATAAAATTTGAAACTTATGTTATAAAAGGTTAAATCTCTCGCTCTTTTTTCGTATTTATTTCTCAGATCATTTATAGAACTGTCATATAACTTTCTGATAGTCATACTAAAAACATTTTTCGTGTCTAAATACTATACCAATTATTAGTCAGACTCCACACTTTCTTTCGATGATTCCACGATCAAAGCCAATCCGCAGATTTATGCTCGAACTCAGTGACTGTAACAAATTGTCAACATCTTCCAAAAAATTAGATTCTTTTCTATAAAAAGCAATCGGCTTTGGTTCAGACGAACAAAAAGAACAACTTATTTTGGTGTCGTCCTCCAATAGCTTCAATTCTTTCAACTTTGTGGCAAGTAGTTCTGCCTTGTCTTTCCATGAACCAAGATCCTAAACCAGTTGTTTAAATCCTCCTGTATTAAAAGTGAGCAATACCTTCAACAAAATCTGAATCGCTCTGTGATTCCTCAACATCAGGATCGTCACAATCATTGTCATCTGGTGGAATTAGCATGGGAAGTGCCTGCCAAATTGATGAACCTAAAGATAGATAGTTAACAGCGAGTCTGGACTTCGAACTCATTCCACATATATTTGTCAAGCAGAAGCGGCGACCTGTTAAGTGATCCTTGGATTGGCGCCATTTCATAGCGATTCCAAATAGCATATGACAGAATCCTTTCAGCCAGTTAATATCTTTATACATTTGGCACAACAGATTTCCGAAGCCATGACTTTTTCTGATCTATTTTGTTGTTAAAGTAACAGTCAAAAGTTCATCTTATAAGAGGAGTAAATTTTCGCCTTTGCATGTGAAAGCGAAAAATCAAGTGAACATTTTATAGTTACGAAATTATGTTAAACATGTAGTATTTTAAGTAAAATCGATTTTGAGAAAATAAAAAATTATAAACCTATCAACCGAAGAGTAATTTGGGTAAAATTTGCCCATGTAGTACACTTGGAAGATATTAGAACACCAAATATCTTTACCCGAGGCTGATCATTAGCAAGTTTGCTGTTCGTTTTGAACTGAAGTGTTTTATGAAAGCCTGCTTGCAGGACTTGTAACTCAGAATTTAATTTACGAGCTACTCGCGTGCGCACACGCACAAGCACACAACTATTTACATAAAGAGTTTTCCTAAAACTTTTTTTTTTTTTTTTTTTTTTTTTTTTTGCATTTGGAGGATGTTTGATTGTTTGCTTCGCATAAAATCTCGACACCAATGATTTAGCTAGTATACACTATCTGTACTGTACACCATAGCTAAGCGATAGAGAAAACAATAAATAGTTAAAATTTCTACCCAAAAACATTTGAGCAAAGCTTTAAATTCACAATATCTAGCTTGTTAACAACAGAACAACGTAAGTTTTAATGTTTTTACTATGATTTTCTTTTGACATTCACAGTTCACGGTTGGCGTGCTTGTTCATTTTATGGCACCTTGTTTCTGCTACTTTGTTCATATGCGAGTTCTCGTGCACTGTGGCGCTAAATTTAGTCAAACCGTTTACACGTGGCAGTCATTCAGAGACCTTGAATTTAGTCCTGAGTAAAGCTTCTACATGAGAACATTCAAACAAGTGAACACTTGTTAACTTTGTAGAAAATTAATTTTCCTACACTTCAAGAGCGAGCAAGCAAGCTGTGTGTATTGCCACTGATTAGTGCAGCACCCCCCCCCCCCCCACACCTCAGAGATGAGCTATCGATTCCTGGACTAGTAGCATAACACCGCATCTCAGATTGGATATTAACAGGGCCCCAATTCTGTCGGTGTCACCTTTTAATTACTTCATCATAGGCATTGGTAACTCGATCAGAAAATAAACACGTGTGACTATTAGCTTATTTTTTGTCGTTTAATACTATTTTCTATTTTAACAGCAGTTTTGTTTTCTGTCGTATTTTTCCGTAATTTGTGTTGATGCTTTATATTTCAAAGATTTAATAAATAAATTATATTCAGATGGATGTAGTATTTCAGTGGCTATTGCAGAATCTTTATTTCGAAAGATTTCTGATCTCTTTTCTATTCATTACAGAATGCTTCTATGATTTCTCTAAAATTATATCACTTTGAAATTGTTGTTTTTAATTTCAGCCCCAAGAATATTAATATAATTTTTATATTTTTTCTTCTATATTTGTTTTAAAAATATTTAAAAACCATTATGAATTGATAGAGGTATTTGTGAAGTGAACGAGATTAATTAATGAGTGAACGAAAGATGTGTGATTGAGTATGAATGGAAAATAATTAATAATGTTAATTTATTTTAACGATGTTGTTAGGAGTTTAAAATTATTTTGAATAGTGTTTGAACGTTCTATTGTATAATTTAAGTTTTGAAAAACAAATTATAAGATTAATTAAATAAATTAAATAACTGTATTGGTGGTCAAGTATGACGTGGCCAATAGGAAATGCTTACCTAGAGTCCGCCTCGGTGGCACAGACGTTAGCTTGTCTGCCTCACGTTCAAGAGGTCCCGAGTTCGAATCTTGGACAGAGTGATATACCTGGATAAGGATTTTTCCTGGGGTTTTGCCTTTATCCTGCAAGATATCGGGTAACTATGAGCTCTATGGACCCTGGATTCATTTGAGCATAATTTCATCCATTCCATCCAGTGGAGAACGTAAATTACAACAAGAAAAAAATAGTAATAATAATAATAATCGTTTACTTACCACAGTGACGGCAAATTCAGTAATCTTGGTTTGCAAAGTTTGGATTGGATACGAACATTCCCCACTTGGCACCTTGGCCGTCGGGGTAACCTCGCCTCAGCACCTGATGACCGGACCCATTTCTCAGGTGGAGGCACCCAGGGAGCGGGTCCATTACCTCCGATGATAGGGTGATTGTGAAGATGACGGTAAGGCGAGAGGACGTACAGATTATACCGTGGACTCCGAGCCACATTGGGCTTAGGGGACACTTCACATATGCAAGACAGAGGTGAAGGCATCTATAACTCCTAAGCTCTAAGAGTTACCCTGGGATCGTTTGATAATCATGTGATTCACTTTATCCCATATAGCTTACAATGTTCAGACATAAAACTTAAATAAGAATTAAAAAATAAATAAAAAGCTTTCCAGACAGAAAATGTATAGCATTCATAGCATACGTAGCTTATTTAAAAAATTCTAGCGTGAACCACTTTTGAGATATCGTTTTTTTTTATTGGTCTGAATATGCAAATGCTTAGTACGAGGTCTGTTCAATAAAGAAAGATCATGCTTTTATACGGTCATAATTTTTCGCACTAAAATTCAATCTTGTTATGTTCTGTTAGCTTAATGTGAAACAAACACACCATAGTAGTTTCATTGTTGGTACTCCTGGTTCCCGCCTGTGAGAACCAGGTAAGTCAGACATGAACAGTATCGCCTACCGCTGCAATGGAGGTAACATGCAGTTAAAGTTGATGTTAGAGGAAGATCCAGAGTTTCTATCAAACGTAATCACTGCTGATGAAAGTTGGCTATATCATTTTGATCCTGAGAGCATACAGCAAAGCTCAGTGTAGAAATCTCTTTCATCACCAACTCCCAAAAAAGCAAAAGTGGTTGCTTCTGCTGGGAAAGTTCTGATTCTTTGATATTCATGGAATGGTTTATCTGCATGTTTTACCTGGACACACATCAGTAAATGGACAATACTACAGGGATGTCCTGAAAACATTGCAAGTCCATATCAGGCGCCAAGGACCACATATCCGTGAAGCAGGCTGGATGCTGCACCACAATAATGCGCGGTCGCATATTGCCAATGTTGTTGCTGAATATTTTGCAAATATTAACGTGAAGTGCATCCCTCTCCCTCCCTATAGTTCGGATTTAGCCCCGTGTGGTTTTTGCTATTCCCTAACTTGAAGAAACGCCTTCGTGGGAGGCATTATCCTACATCAGAAGCAGTGGTGAAGGCTGCGGAGGCGATTTTGAAGGATGTCTCAAAAATGGTTTCCAGCATGTCTTTGAAGACTGGCGTAAACGCTGAAACAAGCAAATCGCATTCAGGAGAGATTATTTTGAGAAGGACCATCAAAATTATGAGGATGAGTAAAGGTACGTAGTCATAAAAAATTGTGATCATTCTTTATTGAACTGTCCTCGTATATTGCTTCCTAAGTTATTAAGTTATAAACCGTTTTTATCCCACGGTCATGCAAAGTCCATGGGATTTCATCACTATACACAGCTACCCACTTTTTTAAATACCTAAGTAATTATTGAGCTTACTGCATTCTTGTTATGACCACAAATAAATGGTTCATTTCCATTAATCCAAAAAGAATACTTTTTGCAAGAATAGTTTGTAAATGAGTGAGAGGAAATAGGTCATGTGAACTTAACGCATAATGTTTTATTTTTAACCCTTTGTTGCTCTGTTCTGGCGTACAAATGCAGCTGAAGTTTACCATAATCATACACCAAGTTTAGCATTCCTGTAATGCACCATTGCGGCATCCAGGTAATGTAAAGATATAATTATTACGCGTTAGAAGCCAAACTATTTCAGTGTAGGTTAGGTAAGCAGAATACAACTGCTACCCGCTGCCGTAAACACGCGCAATGAATTGGTGGCGTCCAGTTCTACGGAAGACCCATTCTCTATCGTCCCACTGCTCAAGCATACAGTTTGTAAAATTGTTTATACACATGGATAATGATAAAAGCACACAGTTAATTTTCCGGTAAAGCTTTTGTGCATTCAGCCAATGTTCCTGGTAAATCCCACTCGGATTTTGTTTACCCCTCTTTAAACTCGGTTTGTTTCACAATATTCTGGTACATAATAAAGTGCCCTTATTTTCAGAAAACAATATGTGCCACCTTTGATAAGAGTTTGGGATGTTTTCACACCGTTATGAGCCTAATATTGGCTAATTATTGTAGTATAACTTAAAATGCCCCCTAATTGAATCCATTAGCATGAATGCAAACTGTTTGGGAGTTTTCGTCGGCATAAAGCGAAGCTTATTTCCGTAATTAGCCACCAACCATTGTTTCTGAATCTAGCCCAAACTAAGGGAGATATTTTGGTACTAGTATTCACGTATTTCTCGACTTACTACGAGAAGTAAGACTTAGACATTATGATAAATAGCAAGACCGTCAACAAAACAGTTGAATTTAAGTGTCGTAAATACAAAGCGATTTCTTCTGCAGTGAGACAAAATTAAACCACAGGAGAAAATTTTTTTATTTGTGCTGAAAAATAACACTTTAAAGAAATATTAGCAAGTTGGATACCGTTATCAGAAGCACATATACGTCTAAACGAAAATATTCTGATAGTTTTCTAATCTGGATGATTAACTGAAGTTTGATGTTTTTAAAAGACCAAATTGATTGTTATATGAAAATTGGGGCAGGATTTCTATGTTGGAAGCACAATTCCTTCTCTTCTCGTATAAGTTTTAGCGGCTATCAGTTTCCTCTGGTCACCAATTGTATCATCTTATTTTAAATAAGAGTAATGAGACCTCTGGTTTTCAGGTGTGGTTTGGAATAAAGTTTCGGAGAAGTCAAATTTTGTAACATATAATTTAATTGAACTATCTGGATTAAATTTTTCTTGAACTTCCTTTCCTAGTCAATTGCAGGTTATTTACAGCATATCGAAAAATTCTTACTTTTTGAATAAAAACAGTTCCAATTATTACATAAAACTTCTTGACCCTGCATGACTATTCATCACCCCTCCGATTATAGAACATATGTACTATCTACTATCGTTACTCTTATATTAATTTTGTGATTGGCCGATTTAATGCTACGTCACCACATTACGTCATGCAATTATTACTACGGCCAATCATAAAATTACATATATTTAAATTACTAAATAGGTTTAAACAGTCATTTAATTCGTTTCAAAATAGATGCGATATACTTGTTCCAAAGGGATTAAATGCATTGCAAAGTAAAATAAATCCAAGTAATTCTCTAATTAATAAACAATTTGTAAAGCATTACAATAAAAGTTAATAACTACAATTTTTCTATTAGGAGCAATTTTATGAAGCATTAAATATTATATAATTTTGTGATTAGGCAGTCAGGAACCACTGGTGTGCGAAACTCAAAAGTTGTTATTGGGACGCACCGGCCACGAAAACAAAAACATTACTCCTTGCTCTTTATCAGTGACCCTGGCCTACGTTTCAGGTAATGGAGTAAAGGGCAGTTATTTGTGCAAAATTTGACTAATAACTTGGACAGTTGTAATGTTGCTCTTCAGTGTAAAACTACACATTCCGTCCTAACAGGGAGAATTTTGCGCGTACTTAAGACAGTAAATCTAAGCAATATGGAGCGCTAAACGAACGCCTAAATGACGGATATGGTTTTGATGGATGGAACAGCTGAGGGGAGTTCAACGAATGCACGATTAATTTAGTTTCATTAAAAATCTGAATTGTAAAATTAGTTACAGCACTGATAATATATATTTGTTTAAATTCAGAGCACTTTGTTGTGATCTTAGTTGTACAATATTTTCAACCACTTACTGTAAATATCAACAGCTTCCTTTTCAGTTACAAATTATTTATTTAGTATTATCAAACATGTGAAATAAAGTGCTCGTGACATGACATAAGGCATTTAGTTTTGGTTAAAATATCTACAATTCTTTGAAGCGGTTTTCTGTTCCGTTTATCATTTAATGCCTCCATCCTCAACCCCACTATCATTAACTTCCCTCTAAAAGGTATAAGTTTCATGTGTCCACCAGCTTATTTGTCATTGTGGACTGCTATAACTGAATTTTGGAACACATTATATACACATAAGCAATAATTAAGCAATATTGCGGTTTCATAAGTCAAAGAAATTCTTAATAGTAGCAAGCAAGCTACTGCGGAGTACACCGGTATGTTTACAAACAGCAACAGCACGCGGCACGGCACGACAAAATCAAACACTTTTTAAGTCAGCTTTCACTTGGCATATGCCAGTACGTCTCAACCTTTTTGCAATGGATACCATTCATTTTTATTTCTTAAATATATATACACTAAAAATAAACTTTCAACATGCATCAAAGATTTATTGATAATGATTTGTCATTGGAACAGTTAGATACTACTTATAGAGCTACAGAAGCATTATCAGGATAATTTGTCATTCAGATAATCTTGTGCAGAATAAAAATACTTTGAGCAAAGGTACTCTGTAACAACATTTTTAAAAGCACCGAAATTATCATTTTTTAAGAACATTAGGAAGTGCGCCAAATATTTGTATAGTTTTATAATACACACCTTTCTGGAAGCAAGAAAGTTTAGCACTGGGATA
Organism: Mantis religiosa; assembly: GCA_030765055.1. NCBI lineage: Eukaryota > Metazoa > Arthropoda > Insecta > Mantodea > Mantidae > Mantis > Mantis religiosa. Next base: position 152,992,563 of record CM060952.1, on the reverse strand, counting down.
ATAGACATTATGCTTTTGTCTAGTGTTTATTTTGTGCATTACATTATTTGTTGCAAATAAGACACGATTGATAAAAAAATTTTTAGGATCGAGAATATATACATGCAAGGAAGCGTTAATATCTTCAACCTTCTAAAAAGATCTTTACGGGAGCATCTGTTGTGGGTGTTAGTAATGATTCTTACAACCTTCTTTTGCATAAGAAATATTTCTTTTACTTTCTACTGAGTTGCCCCAAAATAATATTCCACATTCCATAATAGTGTTAAAGTATGCATAATATACTAATTTAAGTGTGCCAATAGAACTCACATTAACCAGCTCTCAGATAGCATAACAGCTAGAGCTGAGTTTAGGAATAGAATTGAATGAATAGAGCTAGACTGAAAAATTCAATGCCATAGCCGGGATTTGAACCACGGATCTCCCGCTCTCCGTGCGGTTGCTCTAACCCACTGATCTACTATGGCCAACATGTCAAATTCTCCAACTGACTCGTGTGTTTCTCGGTAGACCACTAGGGGTTCTCATATGCTATGAGACACAAAAATTTAGCAAAATAAATTGAATGGCAATCTGTAGGCTGCATACAAATAAGAGCGGGTAGGCTGATACTTCCTGTATAGTGTTCCTGCCTACCTCAACAACATTAACATTGTCTGAGTTATTCAAATTTTCTTATTTATGCAATGACACGATCCTAGTTTAAATATGCTCGTCGTGAGTTGGATTGCATAGCGTGCTTCCTCTAGTCTGGGCCACTGTTTCCTCGCAGGTCACTGAAAGCATACAAGAAAGGGCAGCACCAGAAAGAAAAAAACGAACCTGTATCCGCTCGTAAACCTACCACAATAATACTAATGTTAGGGTTTATATTACACATCACAGCTTCTTTGTGTTTTTGCAGCGAAGTAAACGCAGCTGTGAGACAGATCCAGTTCCCGTGATGTCGCTAAATATGCGTAACGTCTGCAATGGGGAATAAATCTTTTAGCGTCACTTCATTAAGACACCGACCGCTGTAGAGTCTGGAGATAATACTTCATGTCAGTAATTAAACTCTGGAGATTGATAAAATAATTCAATCACGAGAAAATGTTAACGTATGTTATATAAGATAAAGGTATCGGCCCGTGTTGTTTTTAATATCCTGATAGTGCGGAACATTAAATGATATTTATTTATTTGTTTTATTTTGTATATTTCTGTCATAATTAAAGGAAATGTCACATCTTAGATAACTAAAATAAGAAGCTTTTCTAACATGTTATTATGAACTATTTTCACTCTTACACAATTAAAATTTTACAACTTAATGGCAGCACCAGTTCCACGGCTGATAGATATATAAGGGCGCTCAACTACAGCGGTCATCAGCGCCCTTTACAAAACTAGTCATGGCAAAAGCCAGATATAAAACTTTCTAAAAACTATACAAGTGTAACAAAACCTATTAAAAATACACGTACATAAAAAAACATCAATCAAAACCTACTAAAAATTTCGTTCACTAAATCCTAAACTCTAAACCAGACAAGAATCTAAAAACCTTCTCCACGGGTCTCCACGCACGGCCTACACGTGGGTGGGCCTGTTGCCCGTCACCCTCAACCACGAAGAGGAGCCCACACGAGGGAGACTGTTGGCTCGGGACCCCGGGTGCGCCAAACCCGTACCTACCGAAGTAGGACCATGAGGGACCACGGCAGCTAATCCTAGATAATAAGACAAATGGAGTTTAGTCATATTCAAGCTATAGAAATGCATTTTTAAGTGCAATATTGGGGCATGCAAGAAAAGAAAAGAGAAAACTAGGATACAAGGGAAAATCAAAATATTTTTAACATACTGATAAAATTAAAGAAGATGAAAAAAACTGGGAAGAGCACCTACAAAGGATCAACTTTCCAAGAATACTGTGACTTTGTGGGTTCGTAGAATTAAAAGTCCAATTTGCCGAAATTCTAAATGTTCTTTATTTGCGTAGAAATACACTTCGTAGCAGCAGAATTACATCACATATCACAATCTACAGCACCAAGGTCGATGACAATAACAAATATCAGCTCCCGTTACAACACAGCTGTTTACTCTCCTGTTTACTGCTTACATCTCTTCACGACTGCACGACTGACTCTCGTTTTACAACTACTGTCCGCTGGCGTGTCACAATATCTTATATATCTCATTCATAAATTCGAGAAGCTTCTCGAGCAAAAACGAAAATCAACTATTCTCTGTCAATCGAGATATCACTAGAACCTTCCTTACGTGAAACCCTATCTGGGCCGGCAAGTCACTTATCACACTCGCTATGTTTATCTGCTTATGCAAGCACTGTCCACCTGTTATCTTTATCTGCAGGCTCTTTGTGTACTCAAGCCGCGCCTATCTCTCGGCACCGAAATTTCTGTGCTTTTCGCCGCGACACTACCAAGTAGGATTTTAAATTATAAATCCACAGGAGGAAGAGAACCGGGAAGGTCCAGGCAAAGATGGACTGAGACCGGAACAGACCAATTGTTATGCAGACGAAAAGAAGAGATCTTTAAAAGTGGAATTCATTTATATCACCTACAAACTTTAGCACTGCTTTTCTCTGATTCACTTTAACTCCAGCAAGCATGTCAATATATGATCAACAGACATCGGATCGCACACACCTTAGCAATCATTGTACACGCACAGATACTATACAAGGCGAAGGAAGACATCAAAAAACGTCCGATGTCAACAAGTATAACGATGCGCTGTGTACATTCGTAAAACGAATTTTCTGTACCTCTCGCTGAAACAATTCAAAATTATTGGGAGAATGTTCGTTCAATGTCACATGGCGTTAATGGTGCATATGAGTAGTACACCTCATTTTTATGAATTTGTCCGAGACTTAGTTTATTTTATATTACGCAGCGCCGAAAATCCAGTACTTTTGTGAGGAATATTGGACAATTTATTTTTTGTTGGTTTTGTAGGTGATACATTCCATATGTTGTATAATTTTTTCAGACACCTCCTCGAAATAACATTCAAGCTGCTTAGTGGCTGTTGATAATACCTAAAACTTTAGATTTATAAAATGGAGATTGTCCAATAATTGTTTTGAAAGTAATGTTGTTAACACAATATGTCAAACACCTTGCATTCCCTGGAAGACAGATGTACCTGTGTGGGGAGCAGTTGTTGTTTTCGTTGTTGGTGTTGTAATTTTAGGTCCTCCAACGTTAAGTCATGTCGGACAGTGAATGGAATGGGTGAAGTGATGCTCAAATGAGTTCGAGGTCCATAGAGCTTAGAGAGTAGTTGTAATGAAACTAAAGCTACGCGTTGCGAACCGGACTATTTTTGCGCGTTGTCCATGGGACTGACGTCAACAATTATAGGTATACTGCGAGACTAGTAAACTTCATGTCCCTTTAAAGGTGTATGGGATCTGATGCCTAGTGATCAATAGTTTAGCGTAATAGAAAATTACTCTTGAAAAATATAAAAGGTTTAAGTTGATTAAAATTAAAAGGGGGGGGGGGCAAATGTTTCAGCTTCTATTTTATTGGGATATAATAAATTACATGTGTATACCTGTATTGAAATGAGTACAATTTTCAGTATAATAGCGAGTTTTATTTCTTTTTACTACGTAAAGTATGTCAAGTATTGCATTCTCCCCAAAACTTGTACATTTGGGCTTAGAACCTCTAAGGAGTATATTTCGAAAATGGCATGTATGGGTGTGGTATGTGGGTGACATGAGGGGAGAGAGAGAGCGAGAAACATAACTCGAAAATGAAAAGCGAGTCAAACACCAATTGATATTCAAGTTCAACATCGTCTATAATTCCCGTACTACCGTTACATGGAATACTTTTCGAGAACGTTACATTTCGCAAAAAAAAAAAAAAAAAAAAAAAAAAAAAAAAAAAAAAAAAAAAAAAAATCCTAATGATTTTGAATAATATGCATGCCTCAACTTTTCTGGAATCTCCTCAGAAATCTTGAGCAAGCGTCCGCGCCATATCCATGTGGTACAACAATATGCCGTAAAACCTACTTTTCTGAATTAAGAAAGTAAAACGGAATGAAAGGAAAAATATGGAAACCATATCATGATGAGTAAAATCCTAAGAGTATTCACCAGTCAAGCAGGGCAAACCGTGTAAAAACCCAAGGTCGGATTAAGCGGACGATAGAAATCTAAACCGAAACTTCTCAAATAAAAGCTTCACACGTTACCACAAAACCATTTCTTTGCTAATTATTCTTAATAGATGGAATTTGTATCTACTTTGTGTCAATCATAATAAATACTTTCTAGAAAGTCTTAAAAAACAATACACAATTTGTAGTTGATAAATCACACGCTTAAAACTTGAGTCGGTATATATCTAGTCATATCAGCCATTGTATGAGCTTATGACAAACAGAGAATCAGTTAACCTATTTAGTCCAGATCTCTTCCATTCATTCATACTCTTTTTGATTCAGTTGTTGCTTTAATGGTTATTTCAAAAGTTTCCATAGTCACTTTTGAAGTGAGCCATCCATATACTCGTATTTCCAACAGCACTTTTCATCAATGTTCGTTCTTTATATAACCTTTAAAGTAAACAAATGTCACTGCTGTATTTGAAGCATAAGTTTCTATTATTTTTATGGCTAAGTTCTCAGCAACTATCTGATAGAGAGATGAGGATGGAACAGTGCGATTTCAGGCTATCGTGCAAATTTATATTTTTGAAATATAAAGTACGTATTTTTCTGCATTTAGGAATAGTTTTCAAGGCTTACATTTTCCTAAATGTCGACCACGTAAGATAAAATTTCTATATCTTATTCGATGTGATCTGAATAAATGAAATATCCCCTGAGACGTTTTGTTAATACGAGGTAACAGATATTTTAACATTTCTCTTTTCACAATATTTCAACAGAAGTACCATCTTTCCTGTATAGAATCTTTTCCCTTCGGGTTTCAAGAAGTAGAAATCAAGATATGTTTCCTCTTTGCATAGTTACTAAGCAACATTGTTTATATTCCTATTTCCTGCAATGAAAATTCTAGGAAAAGAATTATTTCACAGTGTTTTTAAACTGATGTATATACTTTTAAAAACAACGTTTCTGCGAAACGAATTGAAACAACGAGACAGAATTCTATTTTGTTTATTATTCAGGATACACTGAAAAGAAAAACCGTTTATCTGTTTATAAACTAAAATGGTGGAGGCTGATCTCGTAGCTCAGTTGGTAGAGCACCTGCCTACCGTGCTAGGATTCCCGGGTTCGATTCCCGGCTGTGGGGGTTGGGAGTTTTCTCCGACCAGGATACTTCATCTTTCCCAGAGTCTGGAAGTATGAATAAGAGTTCAAATGTGTGCGTGATCTAATGATTAAAACTAAACGAATACGAGTTAACACCTTCCATATGTTCCAAAGGAGAACGGCCGCCGATATGACCATTGAAGTTAAATGTGGGGTATAAATGGAACAAAAAGAAGTGGAAATGTTACTGCAAAATGCATGTTGTTGAGGGTAAAAGATGTTAGAATGTTGAATTTCGTTTACCACCAACACCTCCACTACCACCACAACTAACAATAGAAAAGCTAACAATAAGAAGAAACTGAGACAAGTTGGAAGAAAATGGAGCATTGCAACATGTGTCGAAAGGGCGGAATGAGTATTTAAGCAGTCATACAGAGTTTTGTAATGACATTTTTGGTAATGTACACAAAGCAAAACCACAGGACTATCTATAAACATGGCAAAAAACACAGCTGATGACAAACAGACAGAAGATCCCCATTTCAACTGACGGAAAAATGCTACCATATGCAACGGAATACACATACCCAGGCCAACAGTTTCCTTCAAAGACAAGACCGCAAAGGATGCGTATAGATTCCTTAGCATTTATTTTTCTTTTTTAATTTACCTCCTACGACATTTAGTCATATCGGACGATGAATGAAATGGGTGAAATGATGCTCAATGCGTCCGGGCTCCATGGAACTTATAGTTACCCGACATTCGTCTTTCAGAATAAGGGAAATCCCCGGAAAAACCTTATCTAGGCAAATCACCCTGACCAAAATTCGAACTCGGGACCTCTTGAACGTGAGGCAGACACGCTACCATCTACGCTACCGAGGTGGGCATTCCTTAGCTGGGATGGAAGTCCTTCTTGTTCATACTCCTGGTCAAGACAATCAACAGAAGACTCAAATTCGAAGTACTAGAAACCTGCGTCTACCAATACAGCTACATAGATGCCAAACATGGTCGACAACAATTACAAGAACGCACTACAAATATGCCTAAGGAAGATAGAACGAAAGATATTGGAAATAACTAATAGAGACAGAATTTCCAATGAGTCGCTGTCCCAAATGTCATCAACATCAAACGTGACACATAGAGCAAACAAACTGAAGTGGAAGTAGGGAGGCCACTTCGCACGGATGAAAGACGAAAGATAGACATACCGTCCACCAACGTAAAGTAAGTCCCTGAAAGGAATGTGCCACCCAGTGCCAACCTCGCACAGTGGGAAAAGGACAGCGAATATGTGTGACAGAGAAGCATGCTACACAAGGAGTGGATCGTTAAAAAACACATGCGCCCTGTTCACTAAAACTTCACAAAATTAGAAGACGTCACAACGTCTTTGATATCTGTGACTGAAATGGCAATAGGTGTCATAAACCTATCCAGGAGGGTGTGGGAGGCTCCGGAGACTTTCTTTGCTGTGCTACAAGCCACCATATGCGACCCACGTACAAAGACCGGCACAGAGGTAGACCAAGAAAGAGGTGGCCAGACTTCTACATAACACAAGCAGGTCAGCAATGATCCAGAACAGCAAGAAGCAGGGGAACATGGAGAACAATTGAAAGTCGACTACAAAATGACAATATGCTAACACGATACTAAATCCTCAAATGACTTGCTTGTTTCCTGGTGAACCACTAGGAGATTCATAGCACACATGAGATAATAGATACTTAAAATCCAAAGTGCTAGCTTCAGAGTTTAGACTGCTATTACGTTAATTAATAGAATTATTCTTTCACGGCAGCCGTGTCTAGCGTAAGATTTGGGAACTGTTGAAGAATTTACTGTCGTTTTATACAAGTTGCCACGATAGCTCAGTAATTAAAGCAGCCGGCTATGGCATTGAATTTTTCGGTCTGACTCCATTCTTTAATTTTAGTTAATTGATGGAAATTAATCATTTCTTCACACTAGCCGTATATAGGAACCAGGAGATCCATGGTTCAAATCCCGGCCGTGGCACTGAACTTTTCATGTAGACTCCATCTATTAAAAACCTTAGCCTATATATGGCTAGTGTGTAGAAATGATTATTTTCCATCAATTAGCTAAAATAATAAGAGTTAACTGATGAAGCCTGGGACTTAAGTACTTACGATTGTAAGTCGCCACAAACGGTGTGTATCCCGAATGCGAGAGCCCCTAATGGTTTACCGGGGAAATATGCGAGTCAGATGAATAATTTAATGTCATGACGGCAAGTTGGCCATGGTAGCTCAAAGGGTGTAACAGGAATTTGGGTCATGATAATGTTAATTCTGATTTCTTACTTGGATCCTCCTGCACAAGGCATCCACGCCACCATCGGCTCCAAAATTATGTTCATATGTTCACTTTCATGATTATTTTGAAGTATCAATCGAGTTCCACGAGAAAATTTGTGTGATATATTCCTTCATTAGTTTGTTGTATTTAAACGGATTCAAATTATAACTTAAAATGTTCTTGATCTAGTACCAATATTCATCACACTCCACCATTACAACAAAAATCTCTCTCTTTAAAACGAGATTATTGATTTATCTCGTACTATTCAAAACTTTTATCTCCTCCGCGTCATTTTTCCACCATGAAGCCAGATTATTGATTTATCGTAACTTAACAAGACTGAAGAACATACCTGTCTTCTAAAGATTATTGACTTATCGTAACTTAACAAGACTGAAGAACATATCTTCCTCCTAAAGATTATTGACTTCTCGTAACTGTCGTTACTTCTACTTAGTTTTGTGATTGGCCGATCCAATGGCACGTCACCACGTTACGTCATATTACGTCATACCATTACTACTTCGGCCAATCACACAACTACATATATTTTATAAATTCATAATTCCTCCGAACATAACCCAAAAATACTGTTACAATGGTAAGAGCGACTGGACGTAAACCAGGAAATCCGTGGTTCAAATTCCAGCCGTGGCATTGAATTTTTCATGATGACTATCTGTTCTTTAATGTTTATTCGGAAATTGCTTGAAGCTTTGTCACTTCTATTATTATTTTGGTCCTCTTTATAATAAAAAGCATAGGCCATGTACTGAGACATTGCTAACCTTTCCACCCGTATCACTTTGCCTTCTATTACTACCTGTTTTACTATATATTTTTGTCTGAACATCAGTATTTTAAGAAATCAGTTATTAAGTAGTTCTCATCTGTGTATTTCATGGGTCAGAGGGCATGCGTGGATTGCCGGAAATAACCGTGCAGATGAGCTTGTAAAGAGAGCTGCGACTTCAGGTCTTCCAGAGACTTACACTCTATGCCCTATTTCTTATGTGAGTCAAACATTAAAGGAGATTATCAACAACTATTGGAATGAATACTGGTTAAAAAGTGATTGTAGTGCTTTGACTAAGGATTTATATTTCTCAACAGTTTCTGACAGACATAAATGTAATCGTTAATCCTATGTTCTCACTCAATTCTTAACTGGACATGACAAATTTTCAGCTTACTTATTTCGATTCAAAATCAAATCCACATCTTGACAGTAGTTGTGGAAATCATCTTCAAGATGTCGCTCACATTTTATTTGATTGCCCGTTTTTCTTTTTTGAAAGATATGAACTTGAATTATTGCTTCAATTCTTAGGTTACAATTTCTCAAAACCACTTACACATATTCTGATGAATTACAAAACTTATCAATATTTCATGGATTTGTTAAACAAACTATTTCTTAAGCTAAGTGATTCATCTTGATGTTTACTGTCTGTCAGCTTGATATTGAATTTTGTATGTTTTTATAAATTGTATTATATTCATAAATTTGTAAACTATATTCCTAATATACCTTTGGGTAAAATAGGAATAAAAATGTATAATAAATAAATATTTTTAAGAGTATTCAATATTAAAGTGGATAATTTATTAAAATTTCAACAAATGAGCTAAAATTTTATATTTGATCAATATAAATATAGTAAACAATAAATTCCATGGTCCTGTGATCCCAAATTCCAAGAAAATAATTGTCAAACAATGAAGGTCAAGTGTTACCACTATGATGAGAATGTAGAAATCTTTAGTGTTACATATTATTGCTCAAACAAGCCTATGTAAATAAAGGATTAAATTTAGCAATTGAAAATTTTATTGCAACTTATAATTTATGTAACACCGAATTTTTCAAAAAGGAATCTAAAATTTAAAGCCATGTCCGGCATCTAGAAAGGCACTGTGAGTCTTTTCCTATTCATAAAAGAATGAACTAAAATATGAAGGAAATTAAATGAAACTTGAAAAGGGAGAAGCACTTTAAATTTGTAAAATCCTAACAACTTGTTATGGATCATTTCTAAACACTTGCACATGCCTATTTAATATCTATTTTGGGCATGTGCAGAAACTAAAATAACTGCATACTGTCCTAGCGTGAGGATTTATGCCTCATGAACACGCGTAATTTGAACATTTAATATTCTTAAGTTCAGATATCCTCCGTTAACACGAATTGACATTTAGTTTAAACGTTCAGTAATTTATTTTACTTTATATACTACGTTTAAAACATTTTAGGGTCTGTGCATAAATTAACAGATTAGTTGACAGAGAATATTACATCGGCAATGAGTCAAATAATCGGTTATTAGCGTCGAGACAAACGTTAGTGGAACGAAACATTTGGGTCGATAGTGCAACAATTGCTATCTACAACTGGTGTGTTTCTTTACGACAGACATATGTTGACATTTCGTGCCACCCGTCATAGCGTGTTTCCGTGTAACACAGGCCAACGCTATAATTTTTTTCTCATCAAAAATATAAGTGTCTGGAATCGACTGCGGTTCATTCTTCCGCGTGGGTGACTCAAAATCACAAGCGACAGTTTATCCAGGACTAACTTTCCTACTTGGCAGCATAATGTCATTAGGGGTATGTGTAGACTCCAGAATTGTAAATCCTGTTGATTCTGATATATCAATATAAATATGAATGAATATAAATAACCTATATTATTGTTCAATTTCTTCTCGGGCAGCAAGCTAGATGAAAAGATGATAGGAAATCGACTTTTCGGGAGTGTGCATCTCTCCCATCATCAGGATATTTATTAAGTTATAACCACAAATGAAACACTGGATATAACACAAATATAAACAAAGACAAAACATTATCAAAATTCATATTACTGAACAAAAGACTGTTTTCAGTAAATTAAATGCCAGGTCAGGAGATGGCGTGAGTATAGAAAATTGTGTCAAAGAAACGTAACTACTTAACTTGATTATCAAGCTGTATTGATCTTTGCTTCTTAAATCGACGGATTTCCATTTTTAAGGCCAGTTTCCAAGAGGAGCTGAACTGAAATCCAGCATCACGGTTAAGCGTGCTCCTTTCAGAGGAAATGGCCAAAGTCTCCTTAACTCTCCGCTCCCAGTAACTGTTGCATATTGCCCAGATGGTCGTCTCCCGAAAATTGGCTCTATGGTCGTTATCAAAACAAAGCTCTGCCAGCCCAGACTTCTCAGGTTGCATTAAACGAAAATATTGAACAAACCGGAAGGACTGTCGCTACCAGAATAAACGAACATGAACGGAGCGTTGATTAGCGAGTCATCTGTTATGGAGAAAGTATCTTATGATTTGGAATCCTTCGATTTCCCTACCTTTTTTTAAACAAAATATTCATAGGAAAGTGTGCTCCTGTACCAACGAGACAGATTTTCATTGCTCATTTGCGTATTTCATTGTAGCTAAACCAAAAATGTACTAGGCTAACGTAATAGATAAGTAAAATACATAGAAGCCAGAACGACTTCCTGTTTGACAAGAAGAAAGCCGTAAGTTGTCCTAGATTTATTCTTGCAATTATATATAAAGGAATAGCAAAATGTAATCTTGGGATCGCAACTTATTTTGAAAACTACACCACTTACATTCCAAACATAAATATTTAATTATCTTATAATAATCATGATTTTGGATAAACAGCTTCCTGTGAACTAGCATTAGAAGGTGCGTCTTTTGATTTTTAAATCCTCTAGATAAATTCTAGAATCACAAATGACTCAATAATTTATCGGAAAACATTCACGGCGTTACTATCGTGACAAAAGACAGCAAAAAATTCACCTTAATCTTCTTTGTTTTTAACAAAGTCTTAGTCCAGTTCTAAGGTACATTCAGTCTTTCTGTTGTAAATGGATCATTTCAAAACGATTCTACAATGTTCCCTTATTCTCTATAGCACGCAACTCTTGTGCTGCTACAATCTTTCTGACATACCACCTCTTAACACAATTATCAATACAACTTCGATATTTACACTTAAACTGATCTGCTGCCACTTCCACTGTTTGGCAATCCTCATCGGAGCCACACTTATAGCCCGTAATCAGCTTCTTGCCTGTTCCACGGCATGCCGACTTCTTACCACGGAGTTTGGAGCGTACCGCATTAAGTTCGAAACCCCGCAAAGCCCTCACATTACTCTCGGTACAACTCACTGACTCTGACTCTGGCCAAATTAGTACAGATTGACTCTTGTTGGCCTTGCATCGGCTTTTATATATCTTCCGGAAATGGCTACTTCTCGAAAACGGTCTAGAAAGGTCATTTGTGTAGTAGCAACACAGTTCCGCCCGCATCATGACGTCAGCTCCTTGCTGAAGGCGTGCTGTTACTTTTCTGCCAACCAACAAGCAACGAGACGATACCATACTACCACTTCTTTGTGATGGTGGCAAAGCTCCACTACTCGACTCTTTCCCTCCAAAACAGACAGTAATGGCTACGTAATCTCTTGGCAGGCCACACGAACATCGATGGTACACCATAGATAAGTGTAATAGGATATGTTTTTATAAAAGCCTCGTTTATCTGTATACTAATAATTCAAGTTTTAGGACCTTAAGAAACACCAGTGACCACATAAGTATCTTGTAGTATCTCAACGTTGTTAATCGAATGATGAGTTATACTTATCACAATTGAGTAAGGTGATTTACACTTAACTATCACCAACATACTTTGGATTGCTCATGTGTGGTAGCCCACTTCTTTAGCTTAATAGGTTCACTTTTATCTGTCTGATTGATTTGCACTGGAATCATGTGCTAACCTCATTCATACAGGTATTTCATAAATCCGACAGCAAGATATTACATTTAATGTAAAAGTAAGAAACAATCCAGTGAGATCCCTAAACACATCTACTGTTTACGGGTTTGGATAAACTTAGAGGAAAGACCACTGAATCTAAGTGGAGGTTCAAGAAACAGGAGGATATAGACATACTTCGGATGAAATATCAGTTTCCTGGTTCGATGATAAGTGGTAGATGAAGTTACATTTGTAGCTGTTAGGTTTACTTGCATGGTGTATGTACTGCTGTAGCATAGAGCAACATTAGTGTGTGAAACCATTGCAGTTCTGTGTTGCCGAAGAGAAATACGGCCATAAAACAGGGCTCAGCTGGGGAAGTTTGCGGCAGGTCAGTAACCAGAGGCCGCAGTCATAGTTATGAATGTTGCAGAGCTAGTTTACGACCGCTTGTTGCTTGCACATAAAGATTACAATAATTTCTGGAACAGTGACGAGGAGACGATAAAAGGCCCGAAACGCAGGTCACAACAAAAGCGGAAAGGTGAGATAACTTGCACGACATGCCAGAAATATGGTTTTTGTTGTTCCTTGGTTGATAACACGAGGATATTTGTGGCTAGTCATACCTCTGGTACCTACGTTGGCAATATCTGTTTTATGGGTAAATATCCTCGTCACAGTGATTAGACTTTATTGTTAAACTATTCTTTTAAACACTTTCATAAACAACAATTTTATAAAAAAACTCACACTATGAGTACTATATTCTAACTGATAAGTAAACTATCTATCTGAAAAAATGTAACACAAATCCGCTTTCAGTTATGCTTATCACCATTGCACGTAGAGTAGCACAGTGGCAAAACAAATCATAACTGGGTCACAGTGGTCCGTACATAGAACGACGTAACTTATCAAAGCTAGGAGTGTTATTAGCTGTGACCTATTTGTTTACCTGCGGCTTCCTTACGGACATAGATATATCCCTCCTCAAAATACACAAGCATTTGAAGTGAAGAATTGCCTTAGAATAAAATACGATATACAGTATATTACTGTGTTGCTCAAATAGTCGCCCTGGCTTTATCTGATTACTGATTTCTCCCCTTGGGCATAACATCTCTATGGCATTTGTGATTCCTGCGCATTCCATTGGCTGAAGTGATGCGTTCATTGATACGTAGCTCACGTCCAAGAATCGCGGCAGCTTCCCTCTCACTCTTTCGAAAATAATCAATGGTTACCTTTCTATTAACAAAGATAAAGCTATGGTAACGTTCTAAGCAGCAGGATAATACAAATAGATTTGATGTATGAAGAAGACAATGCCTATTAGGTGTCAATCATAAATAGAAAACCATTTTGGATATTTATTAACACTGATTAAAATTTTGATTATTTGGTTCACATTCTAAGGACTATTTCACACATATATAGGTCACTATCCTCATCTAGACCAATAGTACTAGGATTCGTCAAATACCGACGATAATCGATAATTGTATACCATGCACATTTATCACAGTTGTCACATGTTGCTTTACTGTTGGGTACAACGATCACATGAAGAGGTTATGCTACTTTATTATTTCCTTATAAATAATCAGCGCCACCTAAAGGCATTAAAACCAAACTTGCCTTCACCAATGTTATGTTGTGCACGGCCTGTAAGAACTATTATTCTTGTATGCTGTGACTTGTGAGGTTAAGTTTTGAAACAGTTCTTATTGTGTCAAGTGCCAGAGCAATGTTGCATTTCTTCATTTATGTTTCATATTAATATATTAGAATTGATGAGAGTTTTGTTTTGAATTGGTATGAGTTATAGGTATACTGTATAGAGTGTGTCACGGACAGGTAAAGACGAATGTTAATATCTAATCTAAATAAATGGTAAATATAATGAATTAAATAGAAAGATAAAATTATAAAAGAAGGTTGTTTTTAGGCTTTTAGATTTGGAAAATCATAAAAATATATAATTCCAAATTACTTTATTGGCCACAGGGAAAAGTGATATAGACTGTAATAATTAGTTACAATGGTAATAAGGGAAAAGGTCAGTAGGTGAAGAAGACAAGATAGCGTGTTTTGTGTCCTGATCGAAGAGCGAGCAGACGCCTGTGTCAACCATTGCATGTTAATGCAAAAAGCAGGTTCTAAACATGAGATTTGGAACAATAATAACTCTGGGCAACAAAAAATAAAACTTTGAATGTTTCGAGCACTTCATGAGGCAATTCCCGCTAATTATGGGTACAGAAAAACAAATATAACAATGAAAACTTTTAATAGCTCTAGTTTATATGATAAATACAAGGTGGAAGAATTATATATTAACGGATTGAGAGAGAAAAGGGTACATTTTAATTACATACATGTTAACAACAATGAAGTGCATTTGACTTTTCTAACTAGTAATTACATGCTAAGAGTTCTAAATTGCTGGAAAAATACTTTGCAGATAGTAGTGTCTGAAGAGAATCATGTGATGGCCAATTGACTTCGTAGTCTTTTAGCTTGCCCCTTGTGATGGAGTTCCGCAGAATCTCTATACACAGACCAACAGTAATCCGCAAGCATTACTTCATTCCAACGGCCCTGATATATTTGTTCCATAACAGATATGTCCTGATGGAATCTCTCCCCATGTTCATCACTCACAGCTCCACAACTAGGAGGGAAAAAGTCTAGGTGGGAGTGGAGAAAATGGATCTTAAGGGACATGTTGCATCCAAGGTAACGGTATTTTGCAGGAGTACTGCACCAAATACTTATAGTTGTCATCTCTTTTTTGCCTAAAATCCATGACGAACAATCCATGAACAACAACCCAAGCTTCCTTTTCTTTTCCCTCCAAAATTTGGTCAAATGCAGGATGCTTTACAAGTTCTCTTATTTGTGATCCGACAAAAATGCCTTCCTTAAATTTTGAATCACTTAATTTCCAAAATTTCTTTCTGATTGTGTTTTGTTATTTGACAGGTGTGCCAACTCCCCCGAAAAATTCCCCCAAATTTAAAATATTCACTCTAAAAGTGAAATGTCACTTTATCTTTAAAACAAGAGCTAATATATCATTTTTATGGCGATTTTTGAATTCAGCAGAAGGAAATACATGTAAATTCACTATTTTTTAGCCTGAAACTTTTTCATTGTTTCCCAGTGTAATTATGAATAAACGTAAGTTCGATTTATTGAAAGCAATTTTCTGAAAATTAATATCTGAAAAGCGAAGAAATTGCGTATGTGTAAAGACAACAGAAATCTAAGAAAATGACTGTATTAGTCGGAATTGTATGAGACTATGTTTGATCATCGTAGAAAATGGATCTCATCGTTAATTGAAGCGAGTAATAATAGCAAATACTTCTTCACATCGTGTAGGAGAACATCATCCCCAATGGAATCCATAGTACACATGCCACAAAGTGATGCAGAATTACCATCATCACAACGAGTACACCATCCCCAACAACGCCTTCCGCTGCAGTTTCATTCATGTGCTAATGTAGACCTATGTGATTTACGGAATCAAATAACTTGTTTTATCGCTTTCAACAATTTGATTTATTTGTGAAATAGTCTCTGCAAATGCAACTCGTGGTTTTCAACTTCCCTAAATAAATTTCCTCGCGACTTCGTCGTTTGTGAATTTATCGGTAATTTCAAAACTACTCGTGACAATCCTATGATAATTAAACCTACTCCATCACTTAGGCTAGTGATTCTCAAGCTGTGATACGCAACTATTTAGCAATTAAATGTCTCTTAACAAGAGAAACAGCACATCACTTTTTATCTACTATGCGTAAGTGTCAAAATTTGATATTACGATAAGTTAGTAAATAAAGGCCTAATTGTAGAGTATCAATATCAATTCTTAGATATGTTGATAGAAAACACAATACGGTAGCTATAATTCTTATTATCCTTGAAGTGGAGATTCTGAGATTAAAATAGCAGAATATTTAATGGGATTATTTTAAAATATCATAGTGATGGGCAATTTGTGCTAAAATTAAGCTGACAGTCAATTCAGAATGTCTTTGTAGTTGTATTTTTAGAGCAGCATATTGAGAGACACTGTATGCTATCGCAGACTACCTTGCAATAAGTTCATTTTCCCATTCGGGTTCACAATACCGAGCAATGTCTGCAGTCTTCAACTCGACCAATATTCTTCACGGATAATCTACACTTAATATACTGGCGTGGTATGTATATACTGGGTCCTGCGCGCCCGCCTCGGTAGCGTGGTGGTAGCATGTCTGCCTCACGTTCAAGAGGTCCCGAGTTCGAATATCAGTCAGGGTGAGTTTTTCCGGGGATTTCCTTTATCCTGAAAGACAAATGTCGGGCAACTCTAAGCACTAAGGACCCTGGACTCATTCGAGCATCATTTCACCAATTCCATTCATCGTCCGATATGACTTAACGTCGGAGGACGTAAATTACAAAAAAGTCCTGCGCCGTGGAATAGCGGGCTAAGGCAGCATGCCTTGGACTCTGGCCACGGAAAGCGGCCCGAGTTCGATCCCAAACATGGGGTGCGGATTTTAGGTCCCGGGTATAGGACCGGTGCCCACTCAGCATCGTGAGTAAAGTGAGGAGCTTACGCTAGGTAAGCGGCCCTGGTCACTGAAACCAACATTCCGGCTGGGGGATGCCGAGATGCTGACTACATCTCCTCCCCGTATCGGTTGGCTAATCGCCCACCTCCGCCGTGCGTAAGTGGGCGTGAGGCCGGCAGTCGGGTTGGTAGTCCTTGGTCCTCTAAGGGCTGTCGCGCCATGGGTTATTATTATATGTATGCACTGGGCAGGCAAGCGGTGCATTGCCACTGAGGGCCTTGACTTTAGAGGATCATCACTCCAATTCCGTCAAGGTCTTCCTTCGTTCTGAAGGATCGTAATGTAACACTTTTCTAAATCCTTTGAATAAGCAAACATTCATTTACCGTTTTTAAAGTTTCCATTGATACATATACTACATCATTTCTTTAAGTCCCTTGTAATTTAACCAATTAATGGATCTGAGACGTGTCAAAATTTATTTTAAATATCTAAGACCATGAACTATAAAATTGTTATTGTTTTATATGATTTTTAATTGAGTTTTTTTAATAATGTTCCTTAATTAATTTCCTTTAACGTATTTATAATCATTTTAAACTTCCTTAACAGTTTCCAAATGATATGTTTTGCCCATTTATACAGATATCTTAAGGTGATTGAATAAATCACTCATCCTATAACATTCTATCCAATATCGATTTATACTCTCCTAATTGGTTTCCAATAAGATATGTTTCAGCCCATATACTAGTATTTAAGTTAAAACCTTATTTAGATTTCATAATTTGTAGGAATAATTGTGTAATTCATGTTTTATGAAAACTACAATGATTTAGCCGTCTGCGAAACATAGGACTATGCATTCTTATTCTATTTGCTTATAATATTCGTCTATACTATTCAGATTTACTAATGGCATCCTTTAAATATATAATAAAATCTGCGATAGTTGACACCCTTGTCTAATATTCGTAATATATTTTTCTCCATGAACAATTTCTCTATACTAGATTTAGTATTTTATATCATATTTACGCAACATAATCTGAAAACGGCACAGCATTTGGTTATACTACGGAATGAATACTTATCCCACAATGGAAGGTACGTATTATAAGAGAGCTGTTCAATAAAGAATGATCTTTTTTTTTTTTTGGCAATGTACCTTTACTAATCCTCATAATTTTGATGGCCCTTCTCAAAATAGTCTCCCCTGAATGCGATGACTTGTCCCAGCGTTTCCTCGGGCCGCGCCGTGGCTCAGTGGTTAGACCGTTTGGCTCTCACCAAGGCGGCCCGGGCTCGATCCCAGGCGACCGCAAAGTGAGATTTGTGGTGGACAACACGGCGCTGGGGCGGGTTTTCTCCGGGACCTCCGGTTTCCCCCGCCTTCTCATTCCACCGGTGCTCCATCTTCATCTCATCTCATGTATCATCAATGCCGTATGTAGTAAAAGCGGGCGTTAAACACTACACATTTCCAGCGTTTCTGCCAGTCTTCAAAGACATGCTGCTACCCATTCTTTAGATATCCTTCAAAATCGCCTCCGGAGCCTTCACCGCTGCTTATGATGATAAATAAAACCTCCCATGATGGCGCTTCTGCAAGTTAGAGAATAGAAAAGAGTCATAGAGGGCTAAATCTGGACTATAGGGAGGGCGAGGGATGCATTTCACGTTGATTTTTGCAAGATATTCAGCAACAACATTGGGAATACGCAGCCGCGCATTATCGTGGTGTAGCGTCCAGACTGCCTCACGGAAATAAGGTCTTTTGCCCATGATATAGGCATCCCTATAGTATTAGCCAGTTACTGATGTTTGTGCAGGTACAACATGCTTTAAACCATTCCATGAATGTCAAAGAATCAGATGACCATAACTTTCCCAACAGAAGCAACCACTTTTGCTTTTTTGGGGTTGGTGATGAAGGAGATTTCCACACTGAGCTTTGCTGCTTGCTCTCAAGATCAAAATGG
This sequence comes from Mantis religiosa, assembly GCA_030765055.1. Taxonomy (NCBI): domain Eukaryota; kingdom Metazoa; phylum Arthropoda; class Insecta; order Mantodea; family Mantidae; genus Mantis; species Mantis religiosa. The sequence goes on along the minus strand of CM060952.1, from coordinate 152,973,623 downwards.
TGTAGCCAAGTTTCATTATCAGTGATTACGTTTGAAATATGCTCCGGATCTTCCTCTAACATCAACTTCATTGCAGCGGTAGGGGATACTGAACATGTCAGAACTTGTCTGGTTCTCACACGCGGGAAACAGGAGTACCAACAATGAAACTACTACGGCGTGTTTGTTTCACATTAAGCTAACAGAATATAATATGATGGAATTTTATTGCGAAAAATTAAGACCGCAAAAAGTTATGATCATTCTTTATTGAACAGCCCTCGTACTTCAAAACACGCATAAATATATAAACTAATGCTTTCAGTGTTAAGTATTAATTCGCAGACTACAGGCGAGTTAACAATTCAGGAGGTTTTCACATACACATTAGCACATACACTGCTAAAATTGCAAAAAGTATAGTATGAAAAGTCTATGACATTCCAAGGAGTGAAAACCCAAAGAAGTGCAACAGTAAAGTTAATTCCAAAATATAAGGTATCGTAAGCGTGGAAAATGCTAAGCTGAGGTTTTACGCTATGTTTGTTTACCAGAAATTTCCTTTTTGATTCTGCGTCCTATTCTTTTACTGTGTCTGGATTCCTTAATTTTATCTCAGCAGAAGTGTGTTTTGTTAGTAATTTAGTTAGGCATTTTCTAGCAGTCCAGTGTTCTTAACCAAGAGATAAAAGAATAAAATTCTACTTAGCAGGTGTTATTCTTTACTTATACTGTCTACTTAAAGATTTTATTGACTACATTATTTAAATAGGTTGTGTTTATTAAGAAATTTAAGTTTTGTATGTGTCAATGCCTAATAAATTAAAAATAAACTCTAGAACATCCCGGGAACACATTTAAAATTACCTTTGAAAGTCATTCTGGAATATTGCCTTTATTCATGTGTTATATCTCGGAGAATTAGAATTAACTATCTATTTAGAGAGGAAATTGTACAATAAATGGAATTAATTATCCCTGTTTGCTGCTCAATAACTCACTGAGATTAAGAACTACTGTATAATAAACTGAAAATTAAAGTCAATAAAGCAAACAGATAACCTGTTGTTTAATATTTTATTCAATTCTTCACAATACAAGCGTAAAATGCTGCACTAACGGGAATGAAAAACAGTTAGTGAATCTGCAAAACTAATTCCACGAACCTTTAAGTTTCATATCCTCTAAAAGGTGAAATTAAATAACTTTGCTTTTTTTTCTTTCAACTAGGTGTCACACATTAATTGTAATATATGTACATGTACAAAATGTCAACAAATTTTCACATTACATATTGTGCAGAGGTCAGAAGATCATGTACAGGAATTTCTTTCTGGATATAACAACTCTTTTGACAAATCAAAAGACAGAAATGGTGCATTTTCGCACCAGTTACTTCCTAATTATTCCTTGAATATATGCACTAGAATTAACAGAACTTGCTGAATATTTTGTCCCACAATGTCTTAGGTAGAAATGTTTTCTAAGTTGATGGACCGGATTGATAAAGGCATGGAGTCACGTGGTTCGGCAGAGTCTGACACTGTGAACGTGTATTATCAGGTACAGCAGCAGTCTTAATCTGGGCAGAGTAGTTGAGGAAGAGATTTAAAAATGTTACAGATGCAACTTCAGCGGATAAAAAATAAAAAAGAGAGGAAACATAAGACCCAAGATAGAAAGAAATATTGTACAACAAGCTTAATATATAATTATACCCATATATGTTATCTACTTACCCCAACCATTCTCCAGGTACTTCTATTCACCTAGGTTGCCACAATAACTCATGCATCAAGTGCGTGATAAAGGGATTAAGTTCAAGTGCGGTTACGAATGAAGTACATTTTGCATAACTAGATCGAAAATTTCTAATTCTTATGACATTAAATGAGAAGACTGTTGCGAAAAGAACAATAATTTTCTTAAACAAATGTAAAGAACGCAACTTTTTAATTTAAACCTTTAAAGTTTAGTCGTTAACTACATTACGTAGAACCCTTTAAAATACTATTACTGGTTATTGCACGTTACAGATGGATATAACGTACATTGGTGACATTAGCTGTTAAAAGCTCAATTTCTGCATATAAAATTGCAGATGTATTTTCTCATGTAGTTAAGATGCATTAAATATAACATGTTACCGTGATTTTATATGGTTTTGCTTTCACCTAGTTGTACAGCTTTTATTTTATGGTCTGAATACAGAGCCGCAAGCCATAATTTTATTGCTCCTCGATAAGTCTGACCGTTGCTACATGAAGTGAGTTTTTAGCTTTTTCATTTGAATTAAATTATTAGGGCGTAAACATTTTATCCTTTCTGACCCTTGTATCAGACAGTGATCCACTGCTTCTTTACACAAAACTGTACGTCGTCCATCATAGGTCATATCGGACCATGAATTAAATTGAAGTGCAACGGTGCTCAAATGAGCCTAGAAATACCTGGCATTTATCTTTCAGGAGAATTTCAGTTTATCTTTCAGGCTTCGCATTGATGCCTGAGGTTCTACTCCCATTAGTCCTGGACCCGTAGGACTAGAACCCGGGCCTCTCGGCAGTACCTATTTTATAAACTGCACCCCCCCCCCCGACTGCACATGGTAGACAGGACGGAAGTGGATACGCCACTTACGCGCCAATCCAAAAGGACCGGCTACCAAATAACCTTGGTAGGGCCGCCGGTGATCTAGCACACCAGCTACTAGCTCTGCAGGCTAGTACCCGGGACTTATTAGGTAACCCTCTGCCCCCTCCGGGCGGCCGTAGCCTGGCCGGAGGTCCTCAATTCCCCGTGGGTGTCGGGAACACACTGCCTCCTCGAGTCCAACCCAATCCGAACAGCTCCCATTCAGGGAGGGGCTCGAATGTTCGGCTCGAGGTTCCTCTAGTAACGTCAGAGGCACGACGAGTGCACCCTGGCCGAGATCCTAACTCGAGAGCTCTAGAATGCGAGGTAAACGGCGGAAACGCAATGCCCAGAGCACAGAAGCCTTATCATTCCGTGCTGTGAACCTTTGGGAACGCTGCGGACCCTTACCACTCATGGTACCTCTGACGTTACCAGAGGAACCTCAGGCCGAACATTCGAGCCCCTCCCTGAATGGGAGTTTTTTTTTTTTTTTTGTATTGAGTTGGACTGGAGGGGCCAATGTGTTCCCGACACCCGCGGGAGATCGGGTACCCCCAGCTGGGCTTCGGCTATCCGGAGGGGGCAGAAGGTTGCCTAAAATATCCCGGGTACAAGCCTGCAGAGCTGGTAGAAGGTGCGCTAGATCACCAGACGGCTCCATCGAGGTTATTCGGTAGTTCTCCCTGCGGTGTTGACGTGCATAAGTGGCGTATCCACTTCCACCCGTCTTGAGATGCGCGGGGGGGGGGGACTTTTTAGACTCAAGGTATTGCCTCAAAGAAAGAGCTATCCATCGCTCTCGGGTATGTAGAGCCCGGAGTCTTCGGACTCTAGGGTAGACCTCGGTTGAACAACTTTCGGTATAAATGAATTCCGAATCCCATCCCTAAGCATGGAATGGAAAAGTAAAGGTACTTCCCGGCATATTTACTCTAAAATTGACGTACATCTAAATGACATATACGACTAACCTACAATTACTGAACAAAATTTTCCTAAACTAGTATACACAACACTCGATTTTACATCAACTGTTTTTGAGGTGCGATAAATTGAGCAACAACTTGTTTACAGCATTCAGATCTTCGAGAACATCCAGAGCTGCCGTAGCTACAGTATCCAGCATCCGTACTATCTAAAAATGAATATCACAGTAATATGGTTAATCTCGTATAAATATGTCATCTTAATACTAAAAGAGTTTAGACGCAGATAGTGACCATGAATCAAGGTTCTATCAGAATATAACATCCCATTCCACTTCACAGTTCAACAACAGCCTACATGTCCAAGAATTAAATTAACCTAAATCAGAAAAAAACAAAAGCTACTAAAATTCCAAAATATGTTCCTTAGATTTCGTCCTCAAGCAATCACAATATCAGAATAAAAATATAATTCTTTAAAATATATTCTATACAAATATTTAAATAATTTAGAGAAGTGTACACCAAAAATGGAAACGATCAGAAATGACTAACCGCAGTTAGTATCGGCTAAATTTATCACAAGAACCAGCAAGCTTGTCGACAGACGTAAAGAGCTGGAAAGTAAGTCTCTTTGCGAGAAAGTAACTCCGTGAATAACAATAGTGAGACACACAAACGCCACCAGTCTAACCAACCAACATAACAAAAGCAGCGCTCACGAATATAGCTGTTTCGTAGTTTATAACTTAATCAGTCCGAATTTCGATGTCGCAGCTTCGAAATTCTCTTAGTTATAATTTATGCAACATTAAATATTACACGATTTTGTGATTAGGCAGCGCAGGAACCACTGGTGTGCGAACCTCAAAAGTTGTTATTGGGATGTACCGGCCACGAAAACAAAAGCATTGTTCCTTACTCTTTATCTGTGATCCTAGCCTACCTTTCAGGTAATGGGCAAAGGGAAGTTACTTGTGAAAAAGTCGATGACTCGGACATTGTTCATTTTGCTCTGATCTTAATTGTACAGTGCTTTCAACCAGTTACTGTAAAATCAATAGGTCCCCTTTCAGTTATAAATGCTTTATTTAGTAGTATTAAACACAGTGAAATAAAATTATTCTCTCATTACATAAAGCATTTAGTTTTGGTTAACTTTATCTACAATTCTTTATTATTGTTCTGTTCTTTTTATCATTTAATGCTTCCATCCTCAATCTCACTAACATTAACTTCCCTCTAAAAGATGTAAGTTGCATATGTCCGGTAGCTTATTTACTGTCATCGGCTTTTATAACGGAATGTTGGAACATGTTAAACACCCATAAACAAATAACTAAACTAGCTTCTTTATTGCGTTTTCATAAGTCAAAGAAACTCTTAATAAGGGGACTGTTCAATAATGAATGACTACAAGTTTTTTGACAACGTACCTTTACTCATCCTCATAATTTTGATGGTCCTTCTCAAAATAGTCTCCCCTGAATGCAATGCACTTATCCCAGGGTGTCTGCCAGTCTTCAAAGACATACTGGAAACTATTTTTGAGAGATCCATTAAAATCGCCTCCGCAGCCTTCACCACTGCTTCTGATGATGGATAATGCCTCCCACGAAGGCGTTTCTTCAAGTTAGGGAATAGAAAAAAGTCACATGGGGCTAAATCCGAACTATATGGAGGGTGAGGGATGCAGTTCACGTTGATGTTTGCAAGATAATCAGCAACAACCTAGGCAATATGCGGCCGCGCATTATCGTGGTGCAGCATCCAACCTGCGTCATGGAAATTTGGTCTTTTGCGACTGATATGGACTTGCAATGTTATCAGGACATCCCTGTAGTATTGTCCAATTACTGATGTGTGTGCAGGTACATCTTGCTAATAAACCATTCCAAAAAATGAGATGAGCATAACTTTCCGAGCAGAAACAACCACTTTTGCTTTTTTGGGGGTTGGTGATGAAGGAGATTTCCACACTGAGCTTTGCTGTTTGCTCTCAAGATCAAAATGAGGTAGCCAAGTTTTATCAGCAGTGATTACGTTTTGAAAGAAACTCCGGATCTTCCTCTAATATCAACTTTAACTGCTTGTTACCTCCATTGGAGCGGTAGGCGATACTGAACATGTCTGAACTTACCTGGTTCTCACAGACGGCAATCAGGAGTACCAACAATGAAACTACTACGGCGTGTTTGTTTCACATCAAGCTAACGGCATATAATAAGATTGAATTTTAGTACGAAATATTATTACCGTAAAAAATTTATGATCTTTCTTTATTGAATAGCCCCGTAGTAGCAAGCTACCGTGGAGTATGTCGGTATATTTACGAATACCTACAACACACGACACGGTGTATCACCTAGCTGCGAATTTCGATAACGTGAGGCTCGCGGCGTTGTTTCTGCAACTGCCTAATCGACACTAGTTCTAGAGCTCTTTTTATGCGTCACTATTAGCGGTAGAACTATCTATATGTGTCACAAAGAAGCTGAGCAGGTACTTCTATATATTCGCTCGGTGTCATTTCGAAACACCCTGTATCAACAAAAATTGATGCAAGAGTTAAACTTGGTCGAAAACGGATAAAAAAGTTTTGTGCTTAAAATGTGATTTCTATATTCTCTCTCAATGGAAATGGGGACTGCCCAATTCAATTACCATTTCAGGGATTCGGAAGTAAGGAAGGGATTGACCTGCTGCCGTGAGTCCATTTAGAATGAAAACACAGTTTACTACTTATTTTAATTAAAGCATTTGCGTCACGTAAAGCAAAAGATTTTAAACCCCTAACTTTGTACTTGGGTTGTATCTATTTAGGAGTGTTTCAGCATTTTTCTCCATACATTGCCAGATTCTAAACAGCACACGATCGCGTAGCAAAAGATAATGCCATCCTCATTTTAAATGCTAACACCAAGGTTGATCTGCTGTCTGCTTCGTTCAGTATCTTCGTATGTCCTACTCATTGATAGATGCTACGTGAATTTTCCTGCTGTATACTTTTGGTTATTATTCAATTAGAGAGCCTGAAAGATATCCGCATGCAATTTACAGATCTTGAAAGCTACCATTCTTACATTATGCCTATGGCTGCACTGTGAAAGGTCTCGCCTTACGTCGTGTTAGGTTAGCGTTACATTGTCGTTTTGGCTTAGGTTTTATACAAGATATATGCTCCTTATTATGCTATTGCTTCATTTTTCCCTCGCTTTCCCTGAATAATATCAATTTAAAACTAATATACAACACGTGAAATTCTCCATGCAATTCCCGTGTGATTTACAAACCTCTATAACCGCAGTTGTAGCCAATCAAACACGATCACCGATGAAAGCCATTCAACACTAGTGTTACAATATACTATTGTATCAAATTGTAATATATTGTAGACACAGTAGCAGCAAATCCCTCCTCGAGGTGATGGACTGCAATATCATGTGCAAATTGATCGATATACCGTCTACCTGCATGTTGTTCACATTGACCCACTGACATCCTAGGTTAATGCTGCAGAGGTTCGATTACGGAAGCTTTCAAACAACAAGACAGGTAATTATAAATGATAATCGTGAAGAAATTATAAGTTGATGCATTCGCTGGCAATGACGTTACTTATTATACTTTCATTAGCCGGCAAATATGAATCGTTCTATGAGAAATGAAATACATTACCTCTGCTTTAGATCACTACCGCTGCATTTGAATAATTGTACTTCCTAAATAAGGCTAATCGTTGCTGCCAAGTACAGAAGTGGGTCCTCGGCGAGAGGAAATGCACGATATATCCCTTTCGTATTAATAATAATAATAATAATAATAATAATAATAATAATAATAATAATAATAATAATAATAATAATAATAATAATAATAATAATAATAATAATAATAATAATAATAATAATAATAATAATAATAATAATAATAATAATAATAATAATAATAATAATAATAATAATAATAATAATAATAATAATAATAATAATAATAATAATAATAATAATAATAATAATAATAATAATAATAATAATAATAATAATAATAATAATAATAATAATAATAATAATAATAATAATAATAATAATAATAATAATAATAATAATAATAATAATAATAATAATAATAATAATAATAATAATAATAATAATAATAATAATAATAATAATAATAATAATAATAATAATAATAATAATAATAATAATAATAATAATAATAATAATAATAATAATAATAATAATAATAATAAATGATGACAATGATGACGATGATGACAATGATGACGATGATGACAATGATGACAATGATGACAATGATGACAATGGTGACAATGGTGACAACGATGACAATGATGATGATGATAATAATAATAATAATATCCATAAAGCACATTAAGTCATTTTTAATTACACAGTTATATTCTTTGTTACTAGTTTCATTTTTAAATGCATTTTTAAGTTGGTAGCTATTTGATTTTTCTTGTGGTATGCATGGAATTTGAAAACCACCATAATACAACACACCTTCTAACTGACTAACGCTTTAACCTGAAGTACTAGTATGCCAACGACCAAATCTGTGACAATATAATGAAATTTTAACTTTATTAGTGAGAAGTTGATAGAATACTAAGCTTTTGTAGGAATAGTTAATAAAATAGTAAAGAAAAAAAGAGGAAGCTATATGAATGCAACGCATCACAGATTTTCGGTTTATTTCTTATATTCTCAAAAATGCATCTTAAGAAATAATCATTTCTGACGAGACTCATTCGCTACTAACCCAGTTACTGATTCCGAAATCACATATCAATAGTGTCGGTCTATCTTTCATTGTCTTTCCGCAGGAGGAGTATTGAAATAATTGTTTCAAATTGTTACATAATTATAGCTATGTAACAAAAGCTTCACTTATCTTAAGAAATGATATTCAATTTTTATTTTTTAATTGAGATCGATTTCACAAACATATTGCTTGCATCGTCAGTCCATCAACACACTCCGTTGTCAAGGATTCCGGTTACCATGTTATAATGTTTTTTTAGTATTACCAAAACCTGAAAACGAAACAAACCTAAAAACAGAATCAACTGCTGGTATTTCGAAATTCGTTACGCGATGTTTATTTTTGAAAAATAAATATATTTTCCCAAACCATTAAATTTATCGAACCATTCAACTGTTTGAATAACAATGGGAAACAAAGAAAATGTTTCGGGCTTTAAAACAGTGAATTTACATGTATTTACATCTGCTGAATTCAAAACTCAACACAAAAATGGTAGATTAGCTCTTGTTTTTAGGATAAAGTGTCATTTCATTTCTTAGATTGAAGACTTTAAATTTGCTGGATTTTTTTTTTGGGGGGGGGGGGGAGTTGGCACACCTGTCAAATAACAAAACACAATCGGAGAGAAATTTTGGAAGTAAGTGATGCAAAAGTTAAGGAACGCATTTTTGTTGGACCACAAATAAGAGAACTTGTAAAGGATACTGCATTTGACCAAATTTTGGAGGGGGAAGAAAACGAAGTTTGGGAAGCCTTCAACAGTGTTGTTCATGGATTTTTAGTCAACATCAACAAATGAGATGACAACTACAAGCATTTGGTGACAGTGCCTCTGCAAAAATACCGTAACCCTGGATGCAACATGTCCCTTAAGATCTATTTTCTCCACTCCCACCTAGACTTTTTACCTCCTGGTTGTGGAGCTGTTAGTGATGAACATTGGGAGAGATTCCATCAGGACATTTCTGTTATGGAACAAAGATATCAGGGCAGTTGGAATGAAGTAATGCTTGCGGATTACTGTTGGTCTTTGTATAGGAATTCTGCGGAACTCCATCACAAGAGGCAAGCTAAAAGACGACGAAGTCAATAGGCCACCACATGATTATCTTCATACACGACTATCTACGAAGTGTTTTTCCAGAAATTTAGAACTCTTGGCATGTAATTACCAGTTAAAAACCACTAATATGTAATACTACCACCTTGTGTATATCATTAAAACTGGAGCCAATAAAAATTTTTCATTGTCATATTTGTTTTTCTCAATCCAAAATTAGTAGGAATTGCCGCATGAAGTGCTCGAAACTTTCAAAAATTATTTTTGTTGTCCAGTGTAATTTAACTTCAGAATTAATTTATGGTCAAATAACCAAAATTGATCTGCTACAGGCGATTTATCAGTTTGTTTATACTTAACGTTACAAACTGACAAATCGGCCGTAGTAGATCGTTTTTGGTTATTTGACCATGAAATAAATCCTGAAGCTAAATTATTAAAACAATTAAATGGTCCGATAAATTTATTGGTTTGGGAAAAATAAACATCGCGTACTGAAGTTTGAAATACCAGCAGTTGATTATGTTTTAAGGTTTGTTTCGTTTTCAGATTTTGGTAATACTGAAAAAGTATAATAAAATGGTAACCGAAGTCCTAGACAACGAGTGTGCTGACGGACTGACGATGGAAGCAATTTGTTTTAAAAAATCGATCTCAATTAAAAAAGAAAAATTTAACATCGTTTTCTTTGTTAAAAATAGTTATATTTGTGTAATATTCATTGCTTCAATATAGCTAGCTTCATTTTCCACGTAATAAATCTCAAATTGTTATTAGTGCTGAAAAATAACGAGTCCTATATATGGAGAAAAAAATTCCATGGGTGAGATCGAACCAATGTGGAGCAATATGTCACGAAATCATTTCACTAATTATTTTCTTGACTTTTATGCGTTACTATGTAATTCAGAAATAGTTATGAAATTATCAATACACGCAAGTGATATTATAACCGTAATAGTTATATTGTAACATTACCTTTATATCGCATTCAGTAAATCACGTGATAATTTCCTCTCAAACTTTACTATTGCAAGTTAAAATCTATTTAATGTGCTGCTATCATATTGAATTGCAATGGAATGAATGATATATGCATTCAGGTTTCAGAACGAGACATTAGTATATTGAGGCCTTCACTTCAGTCCTTCATTGACATTTTTAACCCTCATTTTCCAACTTCCGTATATGTTGTTTATATGCGCATAGTAATGTTTAGCGTGCGCAAGTTTAATGTGATGTTGCATCTAATTTTCTAAGTTTGTAAACTGCACCACATCCGTGAAAACTTCTCCGCAAGGTAATTGTTCATTTACACATAGAAGAAATGTTGGAAAGCTACAACCAGACTTAATTCAACACTGTAGCCGGGATTTGACCAAGGATCTTCCGGTTTCCTTCCAGTTGCCATAAACTAATAAGTTACTAAGACAAGGTACCGACATGACATATATTGACTCGCATTGTTCTTGTGTAATGGAATAGTTATTTGTCAAATACGAGGGCTGTTCAATAAAGATCACAATTTATTTGACAACGTACCTCTACTCATCCTCATGATGCTTATAGTCCTTCTCAAAATAGTATCCCCTGAATGCGATGCAGTTGTCCCAGCGTTTCTGCCAGTCTTCAAAGACATTCTGAAAACCATTTTTTGAGAGATCCTTCAAAATAGCCTCCGCAGCCTTCACCACTGCTTCTGATGATGAATAATTCCTCCCACGAAGGCGTTTCTTCAAGTTAAGGAATAGAAAAAAGTCACATGGGGCTAAATCCGGACTATAGGGAGGGTGAGCGATGCACTTCACGTTGATATTTGCAAGATATTCAGCAATAACATTGGCAATATGCAGCCGCGCATTATCGTGGTGCAGCATCCAGCCTGCTTCATGGAAATGTGGTCTTTTGCGCCTGATATAGACTTGCAATGTTTTCAGGACATCCCTGTAGTACTGTCCAGTTACTGATGTGTGTGCAGGTACAACATGCTGATAAACCATTTCATAAATGTCAAAGAATGAGATGACCATAACTTTCCCAGCAGAAGCAACCACTTTTGCTTTTTGGGAGTTGGTGATGAAGGAGATTTCCACACTGAGCTTTGCTGTTTGCTCTCAGAATCAAAATGATGTAGCCAAGTTTCATCAGCAGTGATTACGTTTGAAGTAAACTCCGGATCTTCCTCTAACATCAACTTTAACTGCATGTTACCTCCATTCCAGCGATAGACTGCATGATACTGAACATGTCTGAGCTGGTTCTTACAGGCGGGAACCACGAGCACCAACAATGAAACTACTATGGCGTGTTTGTTTCACATTAAACAGAATATAATAAGATTGAATTTTAGTGCGAGAAATTATGGCCGTAAAAATTATGATCATTTTATATTGAACAGCCCTCGTATTGACCTAATTGTTGGTTAAACTATGCCTAGACCTTAAAGTACGTGTAAATCATTGTATCTCAAAACTAATTTCGATCTAGTTGTTGTGCTTTACCGAGTTTGTTGGGGAATTAATTATTTTGTTGGCATGCGGCCATAGTAGTTAGGTTGATTAACCGGAAGACTCATGATTCAAATTTCGATTGTAACTCTGAATTATTGGATCGTCAAACGAGATACTAATAGGGCTGAAAATTTTTGATTGAAATTTAATACTAACGGACACTAGAATGATTCTTGGTAAGGACGTTCCTTTTAACACTGATTCCCTTTTCCAAAAGTGGTTCAAATTAGTTCTTCTGCAGATGATTCTTTTTAGTAAAAGAATACTTACGAAAACACTGTTTTGTAAAACTTTAGTTATTGCTCTCGGAGATCTAAGCTAAACGTTGATGATCTCAGTATGTTACCTGAATGAAGAATACTGCTAACATTATCATGTTAATAACCTGTTATTTTATTTTTATTGATAAGGGTCTTTCAGGATAGAATAATTCTTCATGAGCATGGAAGGTATAACCAGGCAATCTATCCAGGCAACCAATTAAGTAAATAAATATGTTCAAGATGAATTTACGGTCACGAAAACATCGAAGCACCTGATCTGATGAATCTGAAAATCTTACACTACACAATACATGATAACAAGCATATAAAGGGAAATGGGTAGGATATACCTTGACAAGCATTTCTGTTATGAAGTATTGAACTGATGTCGCAAAGTCTTTGTCTGTACTCTTGCAACTCATAAGAGATATAAACAAGCTCTGCAGAAATAATGACTAATACGAAGTTTAGTAATGTCTTACATGAAAATTTTAATGCCTAACTGCAGCTCACTTAAAGCAATTTAAATTAGAAAATTGCAGTTCTTAAATATGTTATGTGCTGTTTTTACATTTCCACAAATTTCTGTTACACTTCAACATAAATAACCAGTTATCTTATCGAAAAGAATATCCATTTAACATGTTAGTATTTTCCAAAGCAGAACTCTTGTCACAGCAACATGCTTAATGGAACGGTTCCACTGCCTTACATACGAGATCTCTTAGTTCACAAAATTTAGCACTGACAATCTAATCTATTTGATTGTGGTAAGGGTATTTAACTTAGATAGGCAGTAGGAGTAAATATATTAACACCTGGATGAACAATTATGGCTAAGTCTGTGGAGGCCAACCGACGGTTACAGAAGGATAAAGGGTATATCTTATTCGTTTATTTGATTTGGCAGTATAATCTGTTTCTGATTAGAGGCAATGGTTCCATTTGTTTTGGTTTCATGAAGATGGAAATGGAACCAAACGTATTTTCTTGAAGTCTCATATTAGGGCGTCACACTCTTGAAGTTGGTGGTGAAGTTTATGTGGCATCAATTCCTTTTGGTATGTCTTCAAAAACATAATCTAAGATGACACCCTTACATTTTGGCACTTTATTTTCAAGACCTGTTGTTCATTTTTAGTATATACCACTAATTTGCTCTTATGAAATTGAATTATTGATATTTCCTTTCAGAGCTGAAAGAATTTAGCCGAAGACTATCGACAGATGCTTTAAATGACGAGACAAAGTTCCAAAAATGCAAAATATCCTTATCATAAAACAAAAGAGTACATTTTGAACGCCTAATTATGTAAATTTAACTATAATTACATTTTAATTGAAATTCTCGCAATAAATCAATTTTTCAAACAACCGAGTATTTCACATTTTGTTCAAGTGAAGCTCATTTCGGGTAGCCGAAACTCCAAAAAAAGGATCCTATAAAAATTAACGAGATACAAATTTTGGTCTTTCAAAATTAAATATCAAAATATAGGAGCATCATAAATATTTGAATGAAATGATTCTGGAGTGAAGGGATGAAGCCTAATTTATAATCATCCTAGGTATCGAAAACTTCCTTTCAAAATATAAATTGACTCTGTTTTGTTTAAATTGAATAAAATTAAGACGTCTTAATTTCCCAAGCTGACTAACAATTTCTTCAATTCAGTTTAAACAAAACAGAGTCAATGTAGTAGTAGAAGGGAATCCATAGCAGGAGAAGGGAATAAAACGATAACAAGGCAAATACAAATATATTCTTTTTGTTAAATTCTCCACAAATTTACTTTGCCTTAAGAAGAACTTGGCTTAACCATAGGTTCCGGAAGAGAGAATTTCCGCGAAGAGATGCTGTTCTCATATTCCGGCAAAACTCCCAAAAGGTTTGACGTATATATTTTTATTCGGAAATGTATATCAGAACCCCCAGGAGGAATACATCAAGCTTTTCATTACTCCATTATTAAACGACAAACTGTTATCTCGTCTAGAAAGTTCAGGCTCTGTGGGGTTCGTTATAGATATATTTCTTCACAAAATAGAATGTGGATGTTTTTCTTGTGTATTCTTCAGAGTCTCACGAGCAGCCTCTCCCCGGAAACAAATAAAATTATACAAATTCTTCCGTTTTGACCTGGGGGCATGCCCTGTATCCGGCACTAAACGGCCAGCGCCTCTGAAGTCTTCTTAAGTTTTTTCGACTTCTGAGCCGTAAAAACATAACACTTTTTAAATTACATCCTCATTAATAGTTGTACACTTCAGTTCTTTATTCTATTACTCTCTTAATTATATTTGGTATGTTAGCTGTCTTCATACCCCTTCATTTCTCATATGAAGCAAACAGCATGTTCTGCAAGAAGGCCTAGTATTACTTTTCTGCTAATTAATAGCATATTAAAGTCCAATTAATTGCTAATTGATAGACCAAGTTTATTAACTGTGCATTAATGTAAATAAATCCAAAGTTTTGTAGATTAAAGTGTTGTATTTGTTTAATTTATCTATAGAGTTAACTGAGAACTTGTCTATATTGTTTAGTGTAACAAATATTAAAACCCAAATAACTGAAGGCGCAATCTGTTACATAAGCATGCATTAAGATAAACGAAAAAGTGCATACTTTCACGTGGAGCTGATAGCAGTTTGAGGTATATTCTGAATTAGATGTGCTACTTGTTAGTTTTTTTCCAATGTTTCGTGCCAGTGGTACGATTCAAGTGTGCATTATAACGTTCAGTGTTAATTTATAATGGACTAGTTAAGGAATGTTACATTAAATAAACCACACCACTGTTGCTATGACGTTTCCAAAGACTCAGCAAAAATACTCCACCAGTGTGCCAGTGAAGTATCTTGAGGTGCTACTGGACACTCGAATAACTTTGAACGCCCACATCGGTCGGTCTGTTACACTTGCGTCTGCACGGCTCTCAAAACCGAACCCTTTACTCAACAGGCGCACCTCATTTAGTTATGAATCCTCCCTTCTTCTTTACAAATCCGTCCCATTTTTACCTATGCAGCTCCAGTTTGGGGTGGCACCAGCAAGACTAATCTCCGCCGACTGCAGGTACTACAAAACAGGGTGCTCAGTACAGCTACAAATGCTCCATGGTTCGTCAGAAACAAACAACTTCATCATTAGTTTGGTCTTCTACCCGTTCACCAGTACATCCGCCGGCTGGCACGACCTTTCTTTTACCATCTCCAGGAGGTGCCTGGAGCTGTCACCTACAATCTCGGAGCTCGCACTCGCCAACCAACTCGCCTCAAGCGCAGACTGCCACAAGATCTTCTCCTGAGTGACCTCTCCAGTACAGACGAACCTGACGAGTGATATCTATCAAACTTAAAGTTCTCAATTTGTGTTACAGTGATCGTGCACTGTTACTAAGTGTCTCAATAACAAACATCGCAAAGCATACTTGCTGATCGATGGATTAAAAAAATTACGTTAGTGAAGCAGGTATTAACAGGCCAATATACTGAACTTACTCTTCAAAACTTTCACCATCAGGTCGTCATGAATTTATTTTCATGCTCAATTGCAATATACTTGAGGGCATGTTTACCTTAAAACTGTTCCATTAAGTATGTGTATGATATTTCTCAAAAAAATAATACACATAAAGATAAACAAATAAGGAACTTAAAATGCATTACTCATAAAATAAATACACTTAAAATTACCATATACTAAACCACATAATCTTCTATTCCTTATTTAGCGGTTCAAAAATGTGTTAATTCTAAACAAAAACTTATAAATGGTTCATTTCGGTTGCTAGAATCTATTAAAGTAATTTTGAAAGGGAAACTCTTCCAAATTTAAAAGAAATTCTACAGACCTTAATTTCATAAAAGTGATGAATTTTACGCATCAAATTTAAGTGCTAATGACTCTGACGTGGAGATCTCAAAATAATGCATCAATAAATCTCGTTTAGTCCAGCAATTTGTATCCTATTTTAAACCGAAAGTCAAAAAAGTTAAAAAGTAACATCCAAGTTTCTTATGTACAAGTGCCTACTTCGTCCTTTACTCACACATGTCTGTCCAATATGGGAAGGTGCAGCCGCAGGCAAAATTAATCACCTGTAGATCATTCAAAATAGATAAAGTTCTTAAGTCTTATACTGAGCGTACCTTTGCTAGAAACACTCACATATATTACGAACAGGGATTCAGTATCATCTCTATACACATTCGTTCTCAGGTTCACAGAATTATTTCAGCATCTTTCCCGAGTCAGTATACTTCTCCTTGGACAAATATCTGCTCCGGTTCCCCAGATCTTTAACTCTGCTTAGAGCTCTAGTACGAAGTGTACTCAGTCAAGCACAGCCCTTGATTAGAAAGATTGTTTCACACAAAATTGTCCCTTAAGTCTTCACTGCTCGTGTATTACTTCATCTCTTATTGCCTCTGTCGTGCAACAAGTTGTTTTGCGGTACAAAACGCTTCCTTATTTAATATAATCATTTATCCCAACAGTGGTGTATTCCAAGAGAATATTGTTCAACTTACATTGTCGTAACCGAAGGAACTAAACGCACTGCCAAATTAATTGTTGTTTTTTAAATGTAAGTATGGTATTATCGACGTTAGATGGGAAGATTCTTCGGTTGTAAACCTGCCTCTTAGCATAGCCAAGGCGCGTGCGTATTTCACGATAAAGATAAAAAGGTTTCGGGCTTATGGGAGTGAAGATTCGACTTCTGAATTTCACAGCAGGCGGATCACCACTCTGATGATCTAGGCGCAGTTCGTAGCGAAAGGTCACTTCGCTCCGTGAAAGCCGGCCGTGAAACCCTCAGCTTATATATTTCACGATAATATACACATATAGTTTCTTTTTTCATAACTTTGCTTCGCACTGGTCGCGTCTCTAACCATTCGCAGGATAAGTTAGCCATTCAGGAAAAAGGGAAAGGTAGAAAGTGCGGAGGAACTGATGCATGTGTGAGTGTATGTGTGTGTGTGTGTGTGTGTGTGTGTGTGTGTGTGTGTGTGTGTGTGTGTGTGTCTATCAGACCACTGGCGCCCACCTGGATGACATCTCTGACTGACGTTCAAGGGATCCCGAGTTCGAATCTCGGTCTGATGAAAAAATTAAATGTGTAGTTTTTTTTATTTATCCAGATTTATTGAACCCTATTTTACACAGTGGTATATTAGCGTTAGAGTTGATACATAAAAATATACAATTTTAACCAAAATATTTTAAATACTAGAAGGAAGAAATTATGTTTTATTCTGAGGTATATTAATTTAAACTATTTCAGACGTTTAAACACTGAGTTTATAAACATCATGAAGCACTTATACTGTTGTGGCTTCATTAGCAAAGATGTGAGTGGAGCAGAAAATTCAGTTCCTAGAGAGTCTAACTTGAATATTAATTCTTGTCCTTCTCTCCAGAAAATGGGACAACAGAAAAGGAGATGAACCACAGTTTGAAATTCTTCACCACACATGCACTCGGGGTTGGATGTTAAATGAAAGCGTGATAAGTGTTCATAAAATTTACCATGTCCACTTAAAAATTGTGTCAAAACAAAATTTGGTACAAGAGTTTCACATTTCCTCTGTCATATACACTAGGGAAAAATAATGTTTTTGTTAAACTTCCTTTTGGAATTGTTAGCCATTGTTGGTTCCATTCTTCAAGAATATGTTGATGTATATGCTCCTTACAGTAGAAATAGGACATAAAGAATATGTCACAGGAAGATTGGATTCTGCAGCCTTCTTAGCCAACCAATCACCTCTCTCGTTACCTAAAATTCCATTGTGTCCTTTAAGCCATCACATGCAAATATGTCCTGGATGCTTTTGAAGCAAGGTTCTGATTTAATGTGCTAATGAATTTAAATTGTATTTATCATTAATAGCGAGTAGATCTGATTGTAAATGTGTAGTGTTTAACGCCCGCAGGGACTACATACGGCACCGCAGACGGTGAAACTATTATTCATGGATGATGGAGCACCGGTGAAATGAGATGGCGGAGGAAACCGGGGATGTTGAAGAAAACCCACCCTAGCCCCGTTTTGTCCACTACCAATGTTATTTTGAGGTCACCTGGGATCGAATCTGGGCCGCCTTGGTGAGAGCCAAGTGGTCTAATCTCTCAGCCATGGCGCGGCTCATTTCGGTTAGGTTGAGATACCCAGGTAATGCTTTTTCCGGGGTTTTCCCATATCCTGGAAGACGAATGTCTGATAACTCTACGCTCTATGGACCCTAAGCTCATTTAAGCATCACTTCACAAATTTCATTCATCGTGCAATTTTACTTTACATTGGAGGACTTACATTAAAAAAAGAAAACAAAAGAAAAGAAACCACAGGGTTTAGATAGAATTTCTCCGTTGCATTTTGTAATTTGTCTAACGCACGAAGAGATATATGCTTACATGAAGGACATAGCTGTTGGGCTACCTGATATATATTACTAAGAACATATTTTAAAAAGACTGAGAAGAAATAGTGGCTCTCGGAGTGTGAGCGTTTGCATGCACATTTCTTCATAGAGCTCTGTGAATACGGATTAAGGTCAACGAGATGGAGGAGCACCCCAGCCATTGAACCTCAACACCGAACATAGGATGATATATAAGCCCTTTGTACTTAGAGATAAAGGGATGATGTGCAGGGATGAAATGCTGCCAGAATGGAAATTGATCTATAATTATCTGGCAATTTTGGATCATCTTAGTGAAACATAATTGCAGCTTTCTCGAATTTTAGTGCACCAGGAAACACCGGAAGGGTTAAATGCATAAGCCGGTATATAAATCACAGCAACTGCCGTGGCACATTACATTGATGTAATCTAAGAAGATTTTTTACAAAATAAAGAACAAACGGATAAGGAACGCTGACTAAATGGATGTACTAAATGATTAGTAATCGTATTCACAAACAAGCAATCAAGCTAACCACAAATGACAACGTCAATATTTGGTCAGGTAAGTGATAAATCCACAAGAGCGCTACATTACTAAAGACCAAAGTTGCCATGTTAGTGACGTAATCCCACTCCGGCAGCAATACCACTTGTTGCTGCTCGTGAGAGAAACGTTGTGATTTAGCAGGAAGTGAATCCGATTAGACGATAGCGTCCAGCCGCTGCTCACACGATCACAATAAATGTTTTTGTGACGACAGGTAAAACTGACACACGGCTGGCCAAGGTTATCTAGTACATCAATTATATCATCATGCGGCGTTTGTAGAGGTGACTGGAAACTAAGAAAGGCTTAAGTCTTTCTTCTTACTGTTTCAGCCATCTTCAATATTTTTCGTCCTTGTTAGACGTTATTGCGAAAGTTTGTTGAAATATGGATGAAGACAAAGAAACTTCCTTTCATAATTTCAGACATTCTACCTTGAATATAATCGATATGCATTGTCCTATCTGGTACTTGTGTAATAACTGAATTAAATATGTTAGTTCTGTATTCACAAGAACTTTGAGACTGCTTTCCAAAATGAAAATGTTAATGAATGAGCAACCATCCACTCCGCTGCTTACCGGAATATGTACGTGAAACTATGAGTTACATTTGAAGAATGTGAAGTTTTCGTACTTCATTAGTGAACGATACCTTATTTTCGTACTCTGTGTGTATACTCCAGCATCCATAAACATTAATATTGCCTTATTTTACAATTTTAAGTACATAGATAAAATACTCTGCACGAGGAGGCTTGAAAAAAACACCTGTAAACTTTACTACAGCGAATAAAAAGTTTGGAAAGAATATATAAAATCATATTCGGTTGCAAACGTAGTATTATAATTTTATTGAAAACATAGTAATGTTAAAACTTTCTGTATCAAGAGAAAAAATTAAATTCTTCGAATGTGATCATCTTACAGATAGGTGAAAAGGTGAAGCAGTCTCTATAGAAATGTATTGTAGGATATGTATTAACCAACATTTTTGGAAATATATACGGTATGCATCTTGATTTGTAGATTGTGTTCGCACATACTAACAGAGATTTTGGAAAAATAATTTTTCATAGCAAATTGCTGCTTTTAACAAAGTTACACATCATGAAAAAATTAAGTTTGCCAAATCTAATATTTTTTCAGTTGCCTACCTTTAGTAAACATTCAAAATTCTCATAGTTTTCGAACGGTATTCGAGTATTGATTCAACGTGAGAATTTTATGAGTTAATGTAAGATTACTCTCTGATTTAATTACTGCAAGAAGCTCTTCACTGCAGACTACATACCCCAAATGATAATAATTTAGGTTACATCAATCACTTGAACACCGCCTATGTACTGTCGCAAGGTATTGTTTTGCTGCTGCGTAGACTAGCGCCGCGAGAGATAGAAGCGGGCAGTGAGATCAACAGCGCCCAAGCCACGCCCGCGGAGCGATGAGCGCTTGGCACTTGCCGAGAGAGAGAGAGAGAGAGAGAGAGAGAGAGAGAGAGAGAGCAACAGAGGCTGAAAGAGACAGAGACAGTCCCATTGTGTTCTCGCTACATCACGAAAGATCGTGTGGCTTCAGCAACTTTCGAGAGATAGCGGCTCGTGTATAAATTCGGCGGTGGGAGCTCCTGTCAGTCAGAGGCCAGTGATAGGCGGAGTCCCCGAAGGTACTGTACTATCTCCTAACCCATTCAACGTATTTATGGCAGATTTCCCTACAGAGCCACGAGTCCAAAAGGCACAACACGCTGAAGACGTGCTTCTGTTCTTCAAACACAAGCACATCCTCAGAGCCTTCAACCCATTACAGAGACACCTCCGTCTCACACAACAGTAGTGTCTGCGTTGGCGGATATCCTTAAATCCGGACAAAAGCTACGTCATACTTTTCACAAAGCGCCACACCCCCGCAGACTGCCCCAATTTCAACTTCCGAGGTAGAAGGATAGAGTGGACTAACTCTGTCCGGTACCTAGAAGTAACAGTAAATAGAGGTCTAACCTTTCGCCAGCACATTAGGGACCTAGCGGCAAGCGTACAGGGAGCAATTGCTTCCCTGAACCCAATGCTGGAGTCGAGCTCGATGTCGCTTGGCCTGAGGTTATAGCTCTTCCGAGCGCTGGTAATTCCTGTGATGCTATATGAGTGCGAGATCTGGGGCATGGCCGCAGATAGCTGGTAGGTATGGCTCCAACGAGCACAGAATAGTGGACTACGGTCTGTATATTCTGTGGGTCGCTACGTTCCTACCAGGTTGCTTCACGAAGCCTCGGGTCTTCCATACCTGGAGGATGAAATTAGGCACCGGGCATCAAAATTATACGCAACTTTACCCACACATAGAAGCGCCCTTGTTAGATCATTGGGAGATTATGACCCTACTAGACGCCGTTCTAGACTACACGGGGTATCCCGCATGACTTGCGGGCACCCGAGATAACCCAGGAGCTAATCCTAACAGCAGCTAAAGCTGAGCTCCACATAATTCTTCTAAGCTCTTTGGCATCAAAATTTTCCCCCCAGCTTAAGCAAAATTAAAAACACCAGGGTGCAAGGTATTGCATCCTGTCCATTCAACCCGAAGGTACAAAATATTAGCCTCACAAGAATCTTCAATCTCAAAACCCACATCACATCCTACAAAATCCCGAATTGAAATACCCTACCTGCGATAAAACCCTGTAACGGGTGGGCACGCAGCAAAAACCGTCTGGCTTTATACAGCTAGCACTTCGATCGGTCGGTGCCAGTCAGTCGTGCAGCAGGGCTGTTAGTGAGTGAATGAAGTTGCTAGTCAGTTGTTACTGGACTTGTGAGTTTTCGTGCACTGTGCGAGTTGTGTGGACATTTAAACTGTACCGAGTTGCAAGTTGAGAACTGATAATCGTGTAGTGATTTCAAAGTGAATTCTTGTGTTTGTTTACGTGTGGTGAAGCCACGAGAGACCCTGTTGGTGTGTGTTACATCATCCTGCTGCAAAAGGCTGTACAAACTGTCTTTCTACGGAAAAAAAGAGCAGTTTGAATTTTTCAAACTCGATTTTTAATTTTACCGACCTAAAAGTCACAATACTTACTGTAAGTCCAAGTACTAATTGTAAAGCTACAGAAAAGATGTATTATGGTATGTATTCATATGAATTTTATTTATCACTGAAAAAAACGGGCATCTTTACGCACTACTTAACCCTCTCTCACACACATATGTAATACACACAAACACAAACATACATAGGCGTGGGGCGCGAGATCCAGAAATACGGTTTCTTCAAATCAAAGCATATTTCTGACTTCAGAAATGTAGGTAAATCCTACAAATAAAATGACAAATATCCTATTTCATATGTATCGAAAGCGGATATTCCTTTATGGAATATATCTCTATGGAATCAGATTATTCTCAATGCTGAACATCAATAGTGAGCGCACGGTGCCTTTGTCAAGCGGATTGCTGCACTACCATACAATAACTGAACACAATGGAAACTTACACACTTCAAGTTACATATATTTTTATCTTTTTCAAAGATTTAAGTGAACACACTTGCAATACCCTACATTAGAGCTAAGTTTAGAATTTGACATACATTTTCTTTCTGAGAGAAGCTCCCCTGCCTGGCCATTAATGTGTTGATCTCTCAACTGATAAAGGGCATTGCATTTGCTTCATGGAATCAGGTGGTGACACTTTCAATTATCTAATATAGTACTTAACTGTTTCATTACATAATGAACTCTCATGATTTAGAATGAATATGTCTGTTGAAAGTAGAACGTAAGGCTGTTTCAACTTTGATCACGACGATGATGATAGTGATAGTAACAGTAACTGTAATAATAATAATAATAATAATAATAATAATAATAATAATAATAATAATAATAATAATAATAATAATAATAATAATAATAATAATAATAATAATAATAATAATAATAATAATAATAATAATAATAATAATAATAATAATAATAATAATAATAATAATAATAATAATAATAATAATAATAATAATAATAATAATAATAATAATAATAATAATAATAATAATAATAATAATAATAATAATAATAATAATAATAATAATAATAATAATAATAATAATAATAATAATAATAATAATAATAATAATAATAATAATAATAATAATAATAATTGTTGAATAAACTTCATATGGGAAATTAACTATAAAGCCCGGGCCTTACAGCACAGTGAATCACCATTAAGGTAGTTGTCTAATTTGTTTATGAGAAAGTAGTCGTTTACCGGAAAAACACGAGTCAGTTGGAAAATTTAAAGTAGTGCTGCTACGTTGGTCATAGTAACAAAATGGCTAAGAGCAGCCAAATGGAGACCGGAAGATCCCTGGCCTAAATACCGGCTATGCATCAAATTGTTATAGGTATGTAATTACTTTTCCTATTTGTATTACATCTCTTGGCTATAAAATCAATAGAAAATATTATAATTATTTCATTGGTACAGTGAATGGGTACCTTCTCGAACTTTAAAGAAGAAATTCAAAGGAACATTACATAAAATTACTGCAAACTCAATGAGCACTTCGCCCAACTCTGCTTCACTTAGAAACAAAACAAATACCTTCACCTTGCACTTCGAAAAAGCACTGATTATTGTTTCATAATTATAGGCGACGAACATTTCATATTCAACAGAATGACTTCTTTTCAAGAGGTCCCGAGTTCGAATCTCGGTCAGGGTGTGTTATCTGGATAAGGTTTTTCTGGGGTTTTCCCTTATCCTGATAGACGAATGTCTATGGACCCTGGTCTCATTTGAGCATCATTTCACCCATTCCATTCATCGTCCGATAAGACTTAACGTTGAAGGACGTAAATTATAAAAAAGGACTTCTTGCCCAAATGTCAGTTTCAGACTAACGTATTTGTGCTTCTTGCATCACATCAGTGGATGATTTGTGGAACGCAGTTCGACAGTATTCAAGTTTCGATTGCTACTAATACGGCTGCCAAAATCAGGAACTTCTGCTGAGGCAATATTGTTAATTTTCGTGTTACAATAACGTGCCTTCTGGTCTTGGTCCATTATTAAAACAAAGTACAGGTAGTATGTATACTAATAAGTCGCAGGCTTTTGCAGGAACTCATGAAAATGTGGTACATGGAAAGGTAAGGTCAGATTAAAAAAAAATTCAGGACCATACGGATCTTAAGGACCCCATCGGGATGCTCTTAACAATTGAGCTCCATGGCAAACATACCAGCATGACAAATTCTCAAACTGAATCGTATTTTTCCCGACAAACAACTACTAGTTCTCAGGAACACATGAGACAACTACCTTTATGACGACTTACTGAGCTGTAAGTACTTTAAGATTCATACTGTATCATTCAGACCACTATTAGGTAAATTAATGGAAATTAACTGTTCTTTTACACTAAACGTGTGTAGGCCAAAGCATGAAAAGGTAGATTCAGAGTGGAAAGTTAAAATTTGAATCATAGATTTTAACCGTTGAGCTACCATGGTCAACATGGCAGTATTATATTAAATTCTCCAGAGAATCTTCCGGTGACGGGAAGACCCGTGGTTCAAATCCCGGCTATTGACTCTACTTTCCATATTTTGTCCTGTACGTGGATAGTATGGAAGAACATTTAATGGCGCTTAAAGCATTGGCGCTTTAATTTCCAACCTGATATATGCTGAAAACGTGATACCTTATTATACGGAGCTTGCTATACCTATAGTATAAATCAAACCTCGCTTAAACTAAAAATGGCTTAACCTTTTGCTATCTACGCCACAAATGGCAAACACAAAGTTATACCATCCATAGGCCAATTTTTCATGAACTGCTTCAGATATTCGTAACATGATAGATTTCGGCAAAGATACAACATATTATATATGTACTTTTGCGTAAATAATGTAGAAACAACCCTGAAATTAATAACATTTGAAATTGGCGGAGTTTCTTTTCTGAAGAGTTTGATTAAATATCTAAAATATAAGTAGAGGATCTGAATAAATGACACTTCATTTTGTTTCGTATTCGATCAAATTACTTTTACAGGCTTCATTTCATTCAACTTCCTGTATACAAAATGTTGGCATAGTACACGTAGCGTTTGGTGAACTGCATCGTCTGACAAAAGTAAATGTGTGTTCTGGAGTAGGCAATGAACTTAGACATGTTATTAAATCTCACCAACGTTAAAATTCATGCTGTGCCAGTTGTTAATACTAAAATGGGCCGTAAGAACTAAGATAGCCCTACCTATATATTTACGTTAAGGTAGAGAGAGATATGGAAAGATCAGAGAGAGAGAGAGAGAGAGAGAGAGAGAGAGAGAGAGAGAGAGAGAGAGAGAGAGAGAGAGAGAGAGATCTAGACAACTCAGTGAGATTCAAACTCGAACATTTTGAATTGCAAGGCAGGCACGATGCACATTATACCACGGAAGTATCTTGGTATAACTCAAGACAATTTATTAAGGTGACTCTTACCCCACCTGTGATGACTGAATCACTTTACAGTCGATTCTCATCTACATATCTAAGATGGCGCTTTCATAAATAATTTGTTTATGGGGTGAATGATTTTTCAGGTAGGTTGTGATATTGTATTCATGCATGAACTATGAATAAAATAAATTCATTGGGACCGAAATGCCTCTTTGTCACATGTTCGTCCTTTTGTAGCTACATTTGTGCAACTGCAGAGACAACTGACCCGTCAGACGATAGCGACGTAATGTCCACATGTTTCCAAGCATAAGAGATGGACTATCATGTAGTCTGTAATGGATTACGTGGGGTCAGCACAATGAACCTCCTGCTGGTCGATTGCTCACCAATTTACTCAGGATACCGCTTGGTCAACGGTACCATACGGCACGTTGATCAGAATCTAAGAGAAAATTGTTTTCTCCCAAGAGTCCAGCCAGGAAGAATTTTTTCGCCAATAAAGCACGTTGTTAGATTTTATTTATTTTCGTGTAGGTCGAAATTAAATCATGATATAAAATACAACAACTTCTAGTAAAATTACATTTGAGTGAGATTAATACTATATATAAAGACTTTCTATACCAGTGAAAAATGGTCATATGCATATAAGTTGTTTAAAATTGCACAGTTCGCTTATCTCTAGTCATCGCAGGCTGGTAGAAACTTCTGTTAAAACAGAGATTATTTACAACTCTTTTAAAACAAAAATTTTACATTAAGTTTTTACTCACGCGTTTTAAAGCAATACACTAATACTGACACTGCTAAACAAGTATTACTCGATGGAATGTTGGGGCGTATGGACCTTCAGGTGACCAGCGCTGTGATCGTCCCTTATCGGGTCTTATCTGGTCGATTAGAAGAGTGAAATATTAGTAAGTTGTACAAAAAGTTACGAAACACAAATAGAGCGACTGGAAGCTGCGTGTCTACATTTCTCGCGTCTGCCGATGTATGAAACATTGCTGTCCAGAAGACATGATTATATCTGAACAGAGTATATATACACTGGACTCACCGTGTATGTGTGATAAGCTGAGGTAAACATCTCTGTGTTGCGAATTTTTCCCGATACGCTTTCTCGCTTTGTCATGCAGTACACATGTTATAATAAGCATTATCTAAATATGTGTGTGCGCGCGCACGTGTGCGTGCACGCCTTCTAAGCTTTCCTCTGCCATGCTTTGCTTAGACAACCAAAAATAGAAGAAACTTTTTTTTTTTTTTTTGTAATTTACGTCCTCCAACGTTAAGTCATAACGGACGATGAATGAAATGGATGAAGTGATGCTCACATGAGTCCAGGATCCATGGAGCTTAGGGCGCTCTTCTTTCTAATATGCGACGAGGAGATTTTTTTTTCTAATTCCTTCACACTTTTTTGTTTTTATATACAAGCATGATTTTTAACATAATTGCTTTACTTTTAGTGCAAATTCGTGCTGAAGGGTATTCTTTTAACGTTATTAATTGTTTGCTTATTTACTTACTGCGTAATGTAGCCATACTGAAGAATTCAGTGCAGCCGAACTATGCTTGTTTATCCACTGAAAGTAATGCTGCCTTCAGATTCAGATTTATTCACCAACAAAATTCACACAGAATATGGGTTTCGTCAAAAAAGTTAAGTCAAATATTATCATATTTGCAGTATTTAAAAAAGTTTAAGAAATAACACAATTTTGCAAGGTGGCAGCGAGGTGAAATGCAGATACCCAGCATTTGCTTTAACGACTGAGGGAAACCTCGGATAAACCTCAGTCTTACTTGTCCTGAAATTACACTATCTAGCAGACTAAATGTATGAGTTCGCGGACTGTATCGGACTGGTTAGGCTACTGCCACGAAGTGTGCATGATGTCAAATTACACCAAGTATACTGCAAGGGGAAAAATTGGCGGTTCAGGTTACGTCGCTCAAGTCGATGAATGCAAAGTAGGACGATGCAAGTTTCATCGCGGGCGCTGTAATTAGACAGTAGAACGAATTTGCATCCCTCCTGTTGTTGGGGCATATTGTCATCTACACCTCATTCGTTTCTATGCCGATCACTCCCAAGATCCAGTTGCCCTCTACGACGCGCCCACGATGAAACTTGCGCCGTCCTATTTTGCATTCGTCGATTTGAACGACGTGGCCTAGACCGCCAATTCTCCTGCAGTATAACACTTAGTGTCATGCACACTTCGCGGCAGTAGCCGAACCAGTCCGTGAACTCATACATGTATTTCCTACGGAGCCTCTCCATTGTCGTCGTGTCGAGGTTTGTTTATGTGCAAAGCAGTGCATGAGTAAGAAAATTTGACCAGGCGCTAACTTAGCTTGCTCAAACCATGTTCCTTTGCACATGGACTGCGTCAACTATGTCTGCCGAAATTTTGCAGAGGTTCATATCTTTCTCATATTGGCTGCAACGCTGTTCGTCTGCTTGCGCATGCGTATACGTGCACCTTTGGACTTATAAAATATTCTCGCATTGCACAATAGAAAGTTTCGCCGCTTAGAGTTACTCAACATTCGTCTATCAGGATAAGGGATAACTCCCGGGGGGGGGGGGGGGGGGAAACAACTTTATCCAGTTAACTCATCCTCACCAAGATTCAAACTCGGCAGACGCTACCAAGGAGGTTTGTCTCTTCTAATAATTTTAAAAATCAAAGCTAAGTAACTCACAGTCAGGGTAACTTCTATGTATCTAAAGTGAATTTTTCACAGAAGTTCTCTTTTCCATCGAAACGTAGGAAGCATACCTTCTACTAAAATGTCTTAGAGTTCGTTTAAACCATAAAAATTTTCAGTTAACGTGTTTCCAGTATTGTAGGATGTTGAGAGTAAAGTTTTCAGTACGTAACTCTATGTACATCCTGAAAGCTACCAACATTGTGATTACATTTTAAACAAAGGCAAAACTCTAAATAAAAGCTTACTGCAGATACGTGGAATCATTAAAGTATAAAGTTTATTTGAAACAACATTGTTTGTTGTAGTATTAATTATATCTTACGTATTCGTTGTTTGTTATTTATGCCTTTATAAGTGATAGTATATTACTGCAATATATTATTAGATTAGAATCATAAATATATAGATAATCTAGGTATGAATATTACGTATATAGAATTTACTGACCACTATATTATGGCAAACAAAGTCAAAAGTATTTAGGTATTTACGGGGAAAGTTTGGAAGGTATGGCTACAAATGATATCAGGAAGCTAAACTGCTAAGATATTGAGAAAAATATAGATAATTTTAAACCATATGAGTATGTAATACAAAATTTGAGGTACAAGGAAACAACTTATGATTCTGAACACGAAAAGAAAGTCAGTGTTTGTAGAGGGTTTTGGACTAATTCTTCAATAAAAGCGATAGATTTTATAGCGCATTTACTGGTTTTAAGGATAAACTGATCTTACAAATAGATACGCATTGTGGATTAAATAAAAACTAAGGTCATAAAAGGATGGTAATGATGTTTGTTTTTAAATGTTTTCGGTATTACTAAACTTCAGTCGAACTTCAGACGAATCAATGCACAGAGATAGAGAGACTAGGCAGCTATTGGACTAGGTATGTGTTGTCGTATGTCTTTACTGATTCTATTTTGGATGAGATGCCTAAAGAAAATGTGCATTCACCGTCGAGTAATACTTCTTTTACTATTACTTTTATTTATTATTTTCACAATAGTTCATGTGGTATCGTCTGGTAGTTGTTCTCTAGAGGTTCTGGTTAATATCCGGAAATGAGCGACCATACTGACCAAGGCTTTCCCTTTTCATTCATCAAATATAGGAATGGAATATTAGGTTACTCTCCCATTGCTCACTGACTCTCATTCTATTGCCTTTTCACTTGTGTACGGCGACTGTCGGATGGTTTAGTTCCAGGACAAAGTTTGTGTGTGTGTGTGTACGTGCGTGTGTGTGTATGTGTATGTGTGTGTGTGTGTGTGTGTGTGTGTGTGTGTGTGTGTGTGTGTGTGTGTGTGTGTGTGTGTGTAATTTACGTCCTCCAACGTCAAGTCATATCGGAAAGTGAGTGAAATGGTTGAAATGATGCTCAAATGAGCCCAGGGTGCATGGAACTTAGAACCTAGGAATAAACCGTACCCAGGTAACTCACCCTTACAGAGATTCGAACTCTGGATCTCTTGAACGTGAGGTAGACATGCTACCATCTACGCTACCGAGGCGGGTGAAGGTTTTTACCGTGACATGGAAACCTCCATCTAATCTCGTAGGGCACTGCTAAGCTACATCATTGGGAAACATCAGCGACATTTCTCACACTATACCTCCACAACAAAAATTGGCCGCCTTTTTAAATACCTCACGTTCTATTAAAAATTCTCATCTGTTGCAAGCTTGCATTTCCACCTATATTTCTGACTAACGACTTTGACGAACTGAGGACGACGATTGATGTAATTAATAGATATTTTAAAATGGAACTGAATACAAATCAAAATTAAAGGTACCACTTTAAAGGTGCTTATTTATGAGTAAGGGAAAGTCTAATGGGAACTGCAATGAGCAGAAAAAAAAATGGATATAGCACAATTAAGTATAACTCTGAGCATTAAAACAATTTTCTTAAGAAAAAATTCCAGAAGTGAGACATAAATTGCTGCAAAGGGTACAAACGTAATGAAAAATTATGTGTTCTAACAATTTTTATAAAGATATTCATAAAACTCGGAACTTCTTGTAAACAATATTTGGGTCCCCGAGAGTTACCAAATGTGTAGCACAATTAAAATTAATAACAGATCATTTCCGTATCCAGAAACGCATAGGGAAAAGCAATCTTCGTTAGTGGAGTGCGTTCTGCAGTTGATAAGTATGCATATGTTTGGGTTAATAAGGAATTTCACAACATTTTTCTTGTTGTTTAGAGAAATAAGGAGATTTCTGTAAAGTTTTATTGAGTTGTCATGTAGGAGATCATTATAGCGAAATGGTGGGGGAATATCAGAAGATAAGTATTAGGCCATCGGGAAATATTACACAATCATCCTAATACCAAACTTTGTTGCTTCCAGAAATGTCTGTTTTATGTGGTAATATTTAATGCTATTTCTACCAGCATTAGTGCTTTCTAAGCTGCTTTAAGGAAACTTTGTTCCAACCCTTTTTATCATTTAGAATATTTCAGTGACAAATTTATGATAATGGCATTTATGTATTTCAATAAGCAGAATTTTACGGTTTAATGACAGATTATCTGATACACCTGCTTTGGGATAAATTAAGCCTCTAAAATTATATATTTATATTACATATAATGAATATTGAAGCATTAAGCTGACGAGTAACTTTGTCCGTTATAAATGTATTACGAAATTATGAAATGACGCACAAGCGACGAAATGTTCAAATACAATTTTATGAAAATCATAGCTTGCGGTACCAAAAGTATATTTATATTTGAATATGCAAGATTTGTAACTTCAGGAAAGTATTTCTACATTTTATTTTTATTTGACTGTATATTTAGCAAATTTTTCTTTGTTTTCTTTACCTTCAGTTTTATATGTTGTAAATGCGTATTAAACATCGACTTACATTTTTAACCAAATTATAATTTCCTTCTTGTTATACGTTCTAGGGTATCTAAGATGCCAGTAAACTCATGTAACGCAATTCAATGTAAATCCAAATCTGAGGTAATATGAAGGGGGAAGAGATCTGACAGGTGGTTGACACAGTCCAGTCGCGTCTTTTTTCTTTCTTTGGAGGGGGGCAATTTACTTCCTCCAACGTTAAGTCATATCGAACAGTGAATGAAACTGGTTAAGTGATGCTCAAATGAGAGTCCGGGGTCCATGGAGCTTAGAGTTACCTAACATTCGTCTTTCAGGACAAGGGAAAACCCCGGGGAAAAAAGACCTTACCCAGGTAACTCACCCTGGTAACTCACCGAGATTCGAACTCGGGACCTTTTGAACGTGAGGCAGACTTGCTACCATCTACGCTACCGAGGCGGGCCCAGCCATGTCTGTAATATTTCCAGACTGAACCAGATCGCACAGAACAACCCACGCTCTGCAACCTTGTGGATGAAGGATATAATACAAGAAAGAATGAAGGAAGAAATATCCTAGCATCTAAGGAAAGATAAACAAGAAGCATTAGTCAGGTCACCTCGGGGTTTGAAAATGGAACCTCTTAATGCGAGCCTCTGAGCTATCCCGCTTGATAAGTTGATAATGGGAAAGAATACTTGACAAAACAGGTCAAGCAGCTCTCTCCTGGGTGGATTCTAGGTTTATCAATTTGGAAATTTTAGAAAGGATGAGAGAAAGATAGAAAACTGTTCAATAATCAGTGTGTTGGCAAATAAATACCTACTGATTTTTAGAAAGATTAGACTGAAAGAATATCAACATAATTACTTCTAATCTGGTTACAGCATTAAGATTTTCATTATAATTCTACCCTTATCTAAGAAGAATATATGCCATTTAAAAACTGAATAATTAGATGATGAAACAATTAATCGATTACTGAGAGAGAAAGTATGTAAAATTGGAAAATGGTAAAGTTAGGAAGGAATGGTTAGGATTGCTTTAGATCCCTAGGGTTGAATGACGCAATAATCAACAATGGCTCAAACTAAGTGGTTGACAAAATCGGATGCTGATATTTGTTAACTAGGAATAAATACAAATAAATAAATATAGCGAGTCTGCCTTGCAAAAATCTATTTTTAAACTTAGTGAACTTTGTAAGCAATATAATATGAACATTTCTTTTATAAAATCAAAGGTAATGGCATTCATTGGGAAAGAGCCAATTAGAACAAAAATAGTTATAAATAATCGTTGCGTTGAACAGGTAAGCCATTTTAACTACTTGGGAACTGATGTTAGTTATGACAAAGAATATGATGTCTACAATAAAATATGCAAATTTCAAAGAGTGTGAGGAATAATAAATAGAACATTTAGAAACAAAATACGCAAAGAAACAAAATTAAAGTTCTACAAAGTTATGGTTGTACCTATACTGACATACGGAAGTGAGACTTGGACGTTAACTAAAAAGCAACAGAGGAAAATACAGGCTTCAGAAATTAAATTTTTGAGAAGAGTGAAAGGATGCACGAAGAGGGACTTAATAAGAATTGAAAATATAAGAGAAGGGCTGGACATTTATATTATGAATGATAGGTTAAAAGATCTCAAACAAAAATGGAAGGAACATGTTGAAAGAATGCCAGATAATAGACTTACAAAACAAATATTACAGTATCATCCTAAAGGTAGGAGATCGGTGAGCAGACCCAGGAAACGATGGCTGGAGGACTTCGAAGGCGGAAGAGGCACTTGATTGCCTCTGCCATGAAGTGAAGAAGAAGAAGAAGAAGAAGAAGAAGAAGAAGAAGAAGAAGAAGAAGAAGAAGAAGAAGAAGAAGAAGAAGAAGAAGAAGAAGAAGAAGAAGGAATAAATACAGATAAAGCTTTGTCGATACAAATTAATCTGATCCATATAGGAAAGCAAATCTTCCTGATCACTAGCCACACACGAGGGCATTTATGGCTCATCTTCATGAATGGGTACTAGGCAAATAGCCACTCAACTCTTACAGATTATCGAAATTGAGCCTTATGCCACTTTTGCGCTGAAAACCATCGCTTGGAACCGGGAAGAGAACGTGTAAATAGTAGTTGTGCTGATGTTGAAACGTTTTTCTCAGTAAATGCAGTCTCTACCTATGACGCTTTTTCTACCTTTCCTTTTTCCTTTTTATTCATGTATCCACTTAAATAATGTTTTGAGTAGCTGAAAAATCCTAACCTCCATGATGACACGATGGTTGCAGCATCACATTGCACGCGGCTCATAAAATACAGTTGCATACCCACGCACGCACACAAACCTGTATGTACGTACGACTCAACACAGAAGTGACCGTAGATCACTTGTATTTCGTGCTTAAATGTGGGAAGAATGTCATTTGACCACTCGGCGCATTCAAAAGTAAAGATATACATGGTGAGATAAACCTTTACGTAATACTTGCTGTAAATGCACTTATGACGCGGTATCAAAAATCTCGTTTCGTTCGAGGGCTTATGTAATGAGCTTAAACTTATCCTCAGGTTCAACTCTTAGAGAAGTTAGATCTTATGCAACGCGTGATCGAAGTAATTAATTATGTTCAATACTTTAGATGGCAGATAACAGCATTTAAGCTATCTTATTAATTACATATTATAGCAATATTTTAAACTTTATTTCTAAGAATTAAAAGTTACTCTATATGATTTCTGTGCTTTACTGCAACAATATAGAATATTTTGTAGTAACATTCCCTTACATTTCAGCCGCATAGTCTAGTATTCCTACAATTTCTCATTGACCAAAAAAGGAATAAGTTTTAAATCACATTCAGTGCACGATGCACTTTCCTTTAAGGAGATAGTACTATAACAACGTACCACTCATATTAAACTTTCCGCAACTTGACATTAAATACGCACAATATGATCCGAAAATGCAAAATATACGAGGGTGGGTCAAAAAGTAATGCCTCCTATTTTTTTTCTTAAATAAGTACGTTCTGTGAAAACTTTGAATTTGGCGCAATTCCTCAAACCTTCTTCTCCAATCCCCGCCAGTGGTAACTTCCTAGGTCAACAGGTGGCAGCACTGCTTCCTCTTGCAAAATGGCTGACATCGACATTCGTATTAGACAGCGCTCTGTGATTGAACTTTTGACTGCGGAAGGTGAAACGCCAATTCGCATTCACATAAGGCTAAAAAATGTATATGGTAATGCAACGGTGGATGTCAGCACTGTTAGACAATGGGTTCGTCGTTGTAACTAAGCTGAAGGGCAAATTCCATTGGCAGATGAAAAGCGAAGCGGCAGTCCGGTGACTGCAGTGACTCCATTCAGCGAGTCAATGAGATTCGTGGTGATCGCTGGGTGATATCAGGCGAATTGTGTCGCATTATCTCCCCCAGTAAAGGCAGTTTGATGACTATTATTCAACAACTAGGTTACTCAAATGTTTGTTCACGTTGGGTACCAAGAACGTTAACCGCCCAAAACAAAGAAACAAGGAAAACAACAGCCTCCGAACACTTGCAGCGCTTCAATTTGGAGGGAGAGGAATTCCTGGAAAAAATTGTTACTGGAGACGAAACGTTGCTTTATTTTTTTGAACCTGAATCAAAGAGGCAGTCAATGGAATGGCATCACACAACATCACCGAAGAAAAAAGAATTCAAAGCTCAGCATTTGGCAGGGAAATTTAAGGCGACAGTGTTTAGAGATGCAGAGGGTGTGCTTATGATTGATTTTTTGGAGCAGGGATGCACAATAAATTCTGCACAATACGTCAGAACTCTCAAAAAGCTGAAAGCACCTCTTCGCCGAGTTCGCCCAACAAAAGCTTTGGCGGAAGTTCTTCTTTTGCATGACAATGCAAGACCACACACCAGCCATTACACCACTGCAGAAATTGAAAAATTGGGATGGAAAGTCTCACCTCACCCCCCGCCCATACAGCCCTGACCTGGCACCATCAGACTTCCATCTGTTCGGACTACTAAAGGAAGCTCATCGTGAGATTCATTTTTAAGATGAGGAGGCTGTGAAAACGTCCGTGCGTCAGTGACTTAGGAAGCAAGACCGTGTGTTTTACCACACTGGAATACATGCCCTAGTTAAAAGGTGGACCAAAACTGTAGAAAAGGACGGAGATTATATTGAATAGTGACAAATTAATCGCCAATGTTGTGGTTTTCAAGCTATGCAAATTGGATTCAATTTTCTTGGCAATTAAAAGAGAGAAAACTAGGAGGCATTACTTTTTGTCCACCCTCGTATACAAGAGTCATCTGATAAGCCCCGGGACTTACAATATAAATAAATCAATGAATCATTAATTGAATCAATCAAACAATACAAAAATAAATAAATAAACAAACAAATAAATGGTTTTTATGTATTTCTCAACATAATCCCCAAAAAGTCTAATACTTACATAAGTCGTATAGGTATCCTAATGTTGCTAAATCATTTCTGTAGTATGATTTATCATGGTTCTCAAAAGCTGTTTGCCGCATCAATAAGCTCCTCGTTGTTGTGAAATCTTCGTCCTCCAAGCATTTTTTTGAGATTCGGGAACAGGTGGTAGTCACTGGATGATAGATCTAGCGAATAGGGTGGATTTTCAAGCAATTCGAACTTTAATTTGCACATATTTCCCATTACAATGACTGAACGATGGACCGGAGCATTGTCGTGAAGAAGGAAGATCCTTTTCTTTGCCAAATGAAGTATTTTTTCTTTTCAACTCATCACTCAAACGTTGGAGAAAGCTGGCATGGTAGTCACCAGTGACACTTTTACCCGTTCCCCAATAATTAATGTGCATCCCAGAAAATACTCCCCATAACCTTGTTTGTTGACAAAACTGACCTTGCCATTTTCGCAGGTGGTTCACCTGGCGTAAACCACTGTTTTGACTGTGATTTAATTTCTGGAGTGCAGTGATGTATAAAAGTTTCATCCATGGTAATAAGCCGCCTCAAAAATTCACTGGGAGTTTTACGGTAAAGCTCCGAACTCTTCACAGAAACATTTCTTTGCAACTTTTGATCGGATGTCAATAAACGATGCAGCTATCGTGCAAGACCTTGTGAAAGTCCAAAAAATTACTTAATATACCACCTGCATGTTCTTTTGAAACGTTTACTGCCTCTGATATCCCAAACAACTTTAATCTGCGGTCTTTCAGTACTAAACGATGAATTTTTTCAATAATCTCTGGAGTTGTGTCTTCCACAGGGCGTACAGAGCGAAGCTCATCACTAGTGCGTATAGTCCCATTTTAAACTCTGCAACCCACTTTTAATCATTGTATATGAGGGAACAAAGTGTTTCAATGTACTGCTCAGTTCCTCCTCGATTTCTTCTGGCGTAAAGCCTTTCAAATGGAAGTATTTAATCACTGTTCGTTTTCTACAAACCCCCCATTTTTGTGAAACCTCTACATTTTTATATTTAAAATGCTGTCATTCAAAAACTAAATAAGCTATTGTCCTGTAACCATGGATGCAAGCTGCTCTAGAGTCAAACTATATGATGCTGTTTGTCAAACTGGACCAGAGGTGCTATCTCTATGTGAAGCCCAGGACTTATCAGCCTACCCTCGTAAATATCAATATCTGACATGTCACAATTATGTTCAAGTCGTAGACTAAGGACCTCTACAATCATTCAATATGATATTCTGCTCAGTTTAGAACGTCACTGGTCTGAGACGATGGGCAGAAATTTAGGACCGTTAGGACTGTATTCAAAGGTTTAATTTTCGAGTATTGTGCTTGTGTTTGCGTATGCATCCACTCGCCTGGGTGCTTTAATCTTTGTGGATGGAGAATACATTTTAAATGAACTTTCGCAGTATATTCATTCCACGTTTTACTTTTATTCGGATTTGCAAAGGTAAAAATGCAGTAATCCACAAGTTTCTCTGCAGTGAGTGCGCTTCAGAGGTACTAGAACAGTCCCCTACAGATAATCCAGTTTTACAGCATTTTATGAACTTCATTTTTACTGTCCTCTCGGTTACTCAACTCTGAAACTTCATGGTTTATGAAACACCTACAAAAGGGATTCAATTAAATCAGGCTTTCCAAAACAGAATATCGATCTAAATAATGTTTTAGTTCTGGTATACTTAAATTATGCGATATATTCTTGATAAGTTACATTGTAACTTATATCATTAAAATGAATTGAAAGCATAAACATAGCTTTAAGGATTATTTTAACCTATGAAAATGTTCTAAGTATTCTAATATCCACTGCATCTGCACCAAGTATCACAGAAATGCATATTCCCAATTTTGTCAAACTCAGTTTACTTTGATAGAGTCAACATGCAAAATTCAATACCACGGCCGGGATTTGAACCACGGATCTCCTGGTTTCCGTCCAGTCACTCTAACCCATTGAGCTACCATGGTCAATATACCGTCTCGGATGCGGGAGCCCCTAGTGGTCTACCGGGAAAGTATGCGAGTCAAATGGAGAATTTAATGTCGTGACGGTAAGTTGACCATGGTAGCTCAATGGGTTAGAGCGACTGGACGGAAACCAGGAGATCCGTGGTTCAAATCCTGGCCATTACACTGAATTTTTCATGTTGACTATCTATCAAAGATTTTAGCCATTATACTGCTAGTGTGAAGAAATTATTAATTTCCATCTATTAGTTCAGTTTACTTATTTAAATTTAAAGTATGATGAAGTATGACTTATCGGTGAAGAACCGAGCGTAATGACTCAGATGGTTTCGCTTTTTGGCTTATTTGTCATAAACCATTTGCGTTATTTACAATAATTTACAATTTTACATGAAGAAACAATATAATCTAAAACTAACAAATACAGAGCTGGTACCGGTGGTGAGAGCTGGTGTGGTATCTTGATTTTTAAAAATATAAAGGTGAAAAAACCAATAAAATGCTGTTCAAACTTGCTATGAAAAGTTCAAACCTTCAAATAAAAGGTAAGAAAAAGTCAATTTTGTTTGGAAAAATTTGCCTACATATCTACTTGACAGTATCACATACGCGCTGTATTTAAAGTTAATCTTTAATGTGCTTGCTATATTTTAATGAGACGCTTCTGGGCAATGAAAAAGATTGAAGGCCTGAGGTCCAGTAGTTGATATTATGAACTAAACACCAGCAGCGTACTCGTTAATTTCAAAACACGAATATCGCATTTGAATATAAATAAAAAATTTAACATATTTACATTTAATACATTTTATCTGTGGTTCACTCCAACCTGATTACCTTCCTTTATGAACGAGATGGTTTTGCGGTAATGCACGAGACTGGCATTCGATAAATCTGGAGTTAGATTTCCATATACCGATCACTCTGACCTTAACATTTTCCTAGTGGTCCCTGGTAGGTGGGCGAGTGCTCTGGTGATTTTACATCTGCCACTATTTAATTTCCATTTTTATGTGATATTCCAAGCGTACTTTCAGGTAATGGAGGAGACATTACTGGCCGTGGTCGCTTGAGAGCTGCTATTTAGGCATCTCCAACTATGAGACGGATCTTCGAGTCTGAAAGTGGTTTTGACTTCCGCGCGTCTCTGTACCTCTTTGCCTGGGAACTGTAGGCTTCTGTTGTTCCTTCACTTTATCCTTTGTCCTAGGAATGGGTAGCTACAATTCATCTATGTAAACTAACTTATGCTAGGTGTGTTCCTCTGCTTATAATCTATGCCTACCTTTATTATGTATGGAGAAACTTGGCTGCAACATATGTATTTTCAAGAAAAGTGACGATAAAACTAAATCCATGGATTATAAAATCTACCGTACATTATAAAGAAAGAAAACTCACTTTAGTGTTCATCTTGATGATAAACATATTACATTTTGTCCTTTATAGAACACAGTGAGCTATTTTCTCTTTAGGCCTTATAAGAATTGTGGTAGGTGAAACCACTAGCTAGAACTGATGAGCAATACGTTTTTAACTACACTTTCTCTTAACAATGAGGCGTAATTATCTGCATAGCGTTCTATTTTGGATCCATTTGGTGAATGTACACAGGACTAACTCAGAAAATAGCTCTTTTTGTGCAATTATTTATTGCATTTGTCTTTATTCTCAAACCTACTAATTCTGTCTCTAATATACACTACTTAAAATGAGTTTTCGCCATAATTTAACCAATTTATCAATTTGTAGGTAAATGAAATGAGAATTAATCGCATATATATTACATTTTATCTTATTTTCTACATATTATTACCAATAAACATTTTCCCAGTAAATTTAGGGCATTTACTTATGCTAATTACTGATACTTAAATGCATTCTTAAAAGGTTTAAAATTTAGCACAGAATTCCCTAATTAGGTAACTATTCGAACCACTCTATGTTAATGGAATACCGCCAAAAACTGCTTTTTGCACTGAATATAAACCAGGATCCTCATTTGGACGTATTCGGCAACGCAAATATGGATATAGGGTAATTCAATAGTTTAACTTGCAGATATATTACTAAAAGTCCGTGGTTCTATTCCTGATTTTCGTGAACTTATTTCAAGCAGGCCTGTAAAATTTAAATGGGCTATCTCATGTGACAGATACGCAGATACTAAAACACCAAAAGGTTAGGTGGTCTCCTTCCTCGTTGCAATCCTGCCTTTTTACATAGGAGACCACAGCTCCATAGATGCTTCTAGTAAAAAAATGGGAGTGAGTATCACTTAGTGGAACGAGGCCTCCAAAAAGGTTTAAGAGTTGGAAACTACGATGGATTTTATTTAGTTAAGTATGAAACCTGTCTATTTTAATTAGTTCCTCGTTTATAATAAACAATACAACAGCTTTAATTTTACTTTCTGCAAAAGCTTCTCCAAGTCTGAACAATTCGATTCCTGTCATTGTCCTTCTTCCAGTCCCCTCTTCTTCATATGACCATATATTTCCTTGTGCCACGTTCTCCTTGCTCTTGCCCGCTTTCTTCTGCCTGGTATTTCCCACTTTAGGACTTGTTTGGGCCACCGTTCTTCCGGCATCCGTTGTACATGTCCATTCCACTGTAGAGCTATACTGGACATTCTGTCTGTAACAGTTTCTAGTGCGTCCATTTCATGTCTAATGTAGGCGTTTCTGACATGTTGTAATCTCGATATCCTCATACTTCGTAGTCCATCCATGTCTGTCGCTAATATTCTTTTCTTAATTCTTCCATTTATTGTCCAACTTTCGAAATCATATGTAAGTATACTTCGTATTATTGTTTTTAAAATTTGTTGTTTAGTCTTCCT
Organism: Mantis religiosa; assembly: GCA_030765055.1. Lineage (NCBI taxonomy): Eukaryota > Metazoa > Arthropoda > Insecta > Mantodea > Mantidae > Mantis > Mantis religiosa. The sequence continues at coordinate 152,933,160 of CM060952.1, read as the reverse complement.
AGTCAAATTCCTATTTCATAAAGGACTATTCAAACTTCTAATCGTCTTCCTTACAAATTTACCCTATTGACAATATCCTTTTCACAAGTGTCATTCTTATCTATTATAGATCCCAGGTACTTAAATTGTGCAACACATTTAATTATCACATCATTTACTTGCAGATCTTCCAAATTTCCTCCTGTTACCATATATTCAGTTTTCATGGCATATATTTTTAATCCAACTACTTCAAATGCATTTTTTAATTTTCTAGTCATATATTCTATATCATCTTTATCCTGTCCTATTATAATCTGGAACAAGGCCTACACGAAGCTGTTGAGGTTTGGAAACTACGACGGATTTAATAATAATAATAATAATAATAATAATAATAATAATAATAATAATAATAATAATAATAATAATAATAATAATAATAATAATAATAATAATAATAATAATAATAATAATAATAATAATAATAATAATAATAATAATAATAATAATAATAATAATAATAATAATAATAATAATAATGATAATGATAATGATAATGATAATGATAATGATAATGATAATGATAATGATAATGATAATGATAATGATAATGATAATGATAATGATAATGATAATGATAATGATAATGATAATGATAATGATAATGATAATGATAATGATAATGATAATGATAATGATAATGATAATGATAATGATAATGATAATGATAATGATAATGATAATGATAATAATAATAATAATAATAATAATAATAATAATAATAATAATAATAATAATAATAATAATAATAATAATAATAATAATAATAATAATAATAAATAATAATAAATAATAATAATAAATAATAATAAATAATAATAAATAATAATAATAAATAATAATAAATAATGTGCACGCCGGTTCTTCAGCAGGACACCTGGGAGCAAACCGAACAATCGACAAAGTTCAACAGCCGTGGCAAGGACCGTACCGGCTGGTGAAGAGGTTTAACGACGTGATCTACCGCATCCAGAAGGTGCCCCGAGGGAAGATGTTGGTGGTACATCTGGATCGTCTGGCCCGCTACAATGATGCTCTTCGGGACGATCAGCCTTGAGGAGGGAACAGTGTCGCGAACCCGTTATCTACGATAGCGCGGCTTATGTACCCAAAGAGCCGGCAAATAAAGATAGCGGAGATAAAAGACTTACCGACACATAAGTGAGGTAAATGGAAATTCCTAGTGACTTCTTGGTTGATTAGAAATTATTCGGTTTCTGTTTGCTTTAGAACAGTCTAGAAATTATCAATGGAGGTACATATAAGAGATTGTGACGCGAAAGAGAGAGAGAGAGTCGTAAGCAGTAAACAGCTGAACTGATGTTGTAAACATATGTAATCAGAAAGCAGCTTGTTATTGTCATCGATCTTGGTAGATTGTGTTGTGTATGTGACGTAATGTTGTTACGTGAGACAGTGTAATTCTACGGAAATAAAGAAAATTTGGAATTTCTGCAATTCGGACTTTTAATTCTACGAATCCACAAAGTCGCATTATACATATTTGAAGCGTTCATCACAGTATCTTCTTCTTTAGCAGCCCTCTTATACCACTAGGTAGTGTCAGGGTATTCTGGTTCCTCTTAAACCTTATACGGTTTGAGGAACGGAATCTCTGAATGACTGAGAGAGGGAATCTAGGATGGGTATTCAGCCTGATATCTGGTATGAGAGTGGGAAGTGGATATCAGAATAAGTGTGACATAAAATGATAGGAAAGATGATGATGGAGCAAATGGTGGAATGTTGGCGGGGGAAACCGGAGGACCCGGAGAACCCCCGACATGTTGTCTACCACAAAACTCAGTTAGCGATTGCCTAGGATCGAACTCGGGTCACCTTGGTGAGAGCCAAGTGGTTTATCCACTCACCACGGCGCGGCAAGTGCCCATTTATTAAATTTTAATCCTTTGTTACCAAGGGTTTAAATTAGTAGCTACATACGTGTGTGTATTAATGTAGTGTAGTACATCCGGTGCTGTGGAACTAGTTTCACATATTTTGTGTTAATTTTTTCCTCGGACGCACTGGAGAAAACGACACAAATACAATATCAACTGCTTCTGGTCTAAGCCAAATATTCCAAGGTGTTGAAACAACCACTCCCAAATTCAAGAGAGTAAATGAAGGAAGGGAAAGCAGTTTAACTACTATGTGATATTTTACAACCCACATTGCCACTGCGCAGTACTAATCGAATGGTAATACACCACTCAGTCGTTTAATAATGTCTAAATACTTAACTTTGCGTTAGATTAACACATAGTTGTCATTTCAAGACTTTGTATATTACAGACTATTAAGATACATTTGTGTTTGTTTTAAATTTATTTTTAAATGACACAAGCTACCAGTGGCGCTTTCATGCATGTACGCCAATGTTGTAATGGAAGTGAACGTGCATATGCCGTTCTTGGGTCAGGAATATGTTCTAATTAATTTGTTTTAAAGCCGATATTTTGTTTCTGAGTGTCAGCATTTCATATTCGGTTATTGCTGCAGGTAACTCATTCATCATGGAGGTTTGGAGCTGAGTAACTGAGTGAACAGTATAATTAAAATCTATAAAATTTATGAAAAACACTGAATTATCTCTAGGATAAAGTACTTATACTGGTAAAATAGATCACACTCCAGAGATTTCTGGCTTAGATTAGACATTTCTGGTGGAGATTAGAAATCTAAAGGTTTTTAGAGCAAACATTTCACTTGGTAGGTGACTTATTTTATTTGCATTACATCTTAATAATAATAATAATAACAATAATAATAACAATAATAATAATAATAACAATAATAATAATAACAATAATAATAATAACAATAATAATAATAATAATAATAATAATAATAATAATAATAATAATAATAATAATAATAATAATAATAATAATAATAATAATAATAATAATAATAATAATAATAATAATAATAATAATAATAATAATAATAATAATAATAATAATAATAATAATAATAATAATAATAATAATAATAATAATAATAATAATAATAATAATAATAATAATAATAATAATAATAATAATAATAATAATAATAATAATAATAATAATAATAATAATAATAATAATAATAATAATAATAATAATAATTATAACAAAAACAATAATAATAATAATAATAATAATAATAATAATAATAATTATAATAACAAAAACAATAATAATAACAATAATAATAACAATAATAATAACAATAATAATAACAATAATAATAACAATAATAATAATAATAATAATAATAATAATAATAATAATAATAATAATAATAATAATAATAATAATAATAATAATAATAATAATAATAATAATAATAATAATAATAATAATAATAATAATAATAATAATAATAATAATAATAATAATAATAATAATAATAATAATAATAATAATAATAATAATAATAATAATAATAATAATAATAATAATAATAATAATAATAATAATAATAATAATAATAATAATAATAATAATAATAATAATAATAATAATAATAATAATAATAATAATAATAATAATAATAATAATAATAATAATAATAATAATAATAATAATAATAATAATAATAATAATAATAATAATAATAATAATAATAATAATAATAATAATAATAATAATAATAATAATAATAATAATAATAATAATAATAATAATAATAATAATAATAATAATAATAATAATAATAATAATAATAATAATAAATATTTCTTACGCCCTCCAACGTTAAGTCATATCGGAGGATGAAAGACATTGGTGAAGTGATGCTCAAATGAGTCCGGGGTCCATGGAGCTTAGAGTTTCCGACATTCCTCTATCAGGATAAGGAAAAAACCCAGAAAAACCTTATCCTTTAATTCACCCTAACCGATATTCAAGCTCGGGATCTCTTGAACGTGAGGCAGACACGCTACCATCTACGCCACCGAGGCGGACATGACGATGATGATGATGATGATGATGATGATGATGATGATGATGATGATGATGATGATGATGATGATGATGATGTAGATGATGATGATGATGATGTCCCTCTAAGAGATGTACCTTTCTTTTGTCATTTTGAGGAAAAATCAGAAACCCTGATTCAGAGAATGTAGTTACAATGAGAATGTAGTTGAAGATGTTTTCACTAAGGAAAAATAATGGCCGTTTGTGCCTTGGCTTCATATTTTACAACATTTCTCACAAATATATTGCACATTATGCATATTTATTTTGCATCTTTTAGGCGTTTATCTGCGCATAAATCCCTGTGCCATAAATGAGACATTTCTTAAAATAGAGGAGACATATTTGTATGATGGCGCATATGACAGCAGTAATATACGTCCGAGCTTCACGAAACCGATGTGATATATAGATGACATAAATAAGAAGCAGCGAGCGATAAAACTGAGTACCAATACCAAGGTGGCCTTTCCCGACCTACCACAACACACTTGGTCTTTTCATGGGCAAGATCTTTGACCGTCGCTGGTTATTGCTCCGTCTAGTCTCGCTTAGAGATAACTTCACATATTTGGTGTACAATAAACCAGTCTCAATGTTACATGCTGAAACAACTGTGCCCTCTTCAGAAAATGGGAAGCATATAAATATCATGGGTACTAGGTACCGAGTTCGATACCTTTTCTAATCGCTTTTTCACTGCGTTATTAATATGTGGTCTGCAGGACTACATTTCTGCGCTATTGCACAAAATTATCACTATAAATGTTTGTTTTTTTATATCTAAAGCTTGTGTATCTAAAGTAGAGTATGCACTATAGACATAAAAATGATGAGATTAAGTTAGTGAGTGGACAGAAGCAACATAACTAAGAAGCGAAGAGTTAGATAAATATTATACCCAATAAAACAGCTTTTAAATATACCAAGCGAAAAATTCAAATTTAAAGAAATTTGTTACTATATTTTACAGTCTCCAATACAGCTGCAAATGTTTTGATTAAAATATTCTTTCCTTAAAAGGCCAGCCATAGCGAAACTACGTTTTACCTACACAGAACTTTCTCTGCCCAAAATCTTTACTTACGTATCCTGTAAATTATTTGCAAATATAACTTTTCTTCTTTATTCTCATTAATAATTCCCTTACTTACGCGCCGGCGCCCACCGAAACCATTGAAGAGGGACCTGTTTCAAAGCACTGAATGTCTGGCCAAATATATTGAATTTATAACTTGGAGGTATATATTCTCTTCAATACAGAATGATTATAATTTTTACGGTCATAATTTTTAGCACTAAAACTCAATCTTATTATATTCTGTTAGCTTAATGTGAATCAAACACGCTGTAGTAGTTTCATTGCTTGTACTCCTGGTTCCCACCTGTGAGAATCAGGCAAGTTCAGATATGTTCAGTATCGCCTACCGCTGCAATGGAGGTAACACGCGAGGCTTTGAAATTCTGCTTTCGTCTCAACAAATATTTAGTTGAGACCTATACAATGTTACAAGAGGCCTATGAAGAGTCTGATCTTCCCTACAGCACAGCTCGAAGGTTTAAAGAGGTGAGACAATCAATTTCAAAGGAAGGTGAACCCGGTACTCCAGTTACTGCTCTTACGGAAGAAAACGTCAACACTGCTGATGCCACTGTGAGAAAGGATCGACAAATTACCTTAAGATCACTTTCTGAAATACTGAACATTTCATTGGCTGCCACCCACATGTTGGTGACAGAAACATTACACATGAGACGTGCTTGTGCGCGATGGGTTCCAAGACTGTTGATTCCCATGCAGGTCTGCATACAGTTAAAGTTGATGTTAGAGGATGATCCGGAGTTTCTTTCAAACGTAATCACTGCTGATGTAACTTGGCTACATCAGCTTGATCCTGAGAGCAAACAGCAAAGCTCAGTGTGGAAACCTCCTTCATCACAAAACCCCAAAAGAGCAAAAGTGGTTGCTTCTGCTGGGAAAGTAATGGTCATCTCATTATTTTATATTCATGTAATGGTTTATCAGCATGTTGTACATGCACACACATCAGTAACTGGGCAATACTACAGGGATGTCCCGAAAGCATTGAAAGTCCATAACCGGCGCAAGAAACCACATTTCCTTGAAGCAGGCTGGATGCTGCACCACGATAATGCGCGGCCGCATATTACCAATGTAGTTGCTGAATATCTTGCAAAAATCAACGTGAGGTGCATCCCTCGCCCTCGCTATAGTCCGGATTTAGACCCATGTGACTTTTCTCTACTCCCCAACTTGAAGAAACACTTTCGTGAGAGGCATTATCCATCATCAGAAGCAGTGGTGAAGGCTGCGGAGGCGTATTTGAAGGATCTCTCAACAAATTTCCAGCATGTCTTTGAAGACTGGCAGAAACGCTGGGACAAGTGCATTGCATTCAGGTGAAACTATTTTAAGCAGAACCATCAAAATTATAGAATGAGTAAAGGTACGTTGTCAAAAAAATTTATGATCATTCTTTTTTGAACATTTCAATATTTATATATTGAACTGAATGTAACTACAAAACCAGAGGTGATAATGAACGGTATTATAAAAACCGTATCCTTAAAATGATTAGTTTATATTGCATAGAATGCTTGGATGACATGTGCAAGAATATATTTTCTTGTGAAATTCTTGCATAAGATGTTAATAACTAAAAGAATAAATAAATATCTAGTTAGTTATTCATTTAAGCTGTCTAACACGGTTAAATTCCAGGATATATTTGGCAGAAAGTTTTGTAATTTGTTCAAAACTTTCAATTTCCAACAATTACCTGCGATAAACAAATGAATGCCTAAAATAAGACCTGAAGCTTTCCTTGCGATGAATATGTTCAAGATCTTCTCGGGAATCAAGCCAGGTGAAAAGACGATTATAAATCGACGTTTCCGGAGCGTACATCGCTCCCATCAAGGGGATATTTTAAGAAACGTTATAACAACAAAAATGTATAACTGCATATAACATAAATATCAACGAAGAAAAAGCACTACAAATACTCGCATCACTGAACAAAAGACTGTTTTCAGTCAATAAAATGCCAGATCAGGAGATGGCTTGAGTCAAAGAAACGTAACTACTTAGCTTGATGATCAAGTTGTATAGACCTGTGCTTTGACCCAATTAATTTTTATACTCAACCCATCTCCTGACCTGGCATTTAATTGACTGAAAACAGTCTTTTGTTCAGTGATACGAGTATTTGTAGTGTTTTATCTTCGTTGATATTTATGTTATATGCAGTTATACATTTTTGTTGTTATAACGTTTCTTAAAATATCGTGATGATGGGAGAGATGTATACTCCCGAAACGTTGATTTATAATCGTCTTTGCACCTGGCTTGCTTCCCAATAAGATCTTGAACAAATGAATGCCTGTTTATGTAAAGGATACAAAGTATGCACGTTAAAAATATTCCTTTCTAAGCAATCCGACGTGTTATATTCACGTGAATTATCAGCTCTCATATATATTTCAACTGTTATACAATGTTATCTTTCAAGGGTATCTTCTGTTACTTAGTTATTTCACCTTTACCACAATAAGCTTTACAGAAAAAGTTTCGCCATCCTTTTAATTGTTCGTACAATCGAGAACAAAATGACTAAATCTTTAAAAAGGTGCCCTTATATATGACGGCTTTGAAATTTCACTTCTAGCACAAGTCACATAAAACCAATCAATGACAAACTAGTACATAAGAAATAAACAGAGAATTTGTAATATGTTACCTATGGAAATGAATATGCCCAAAACATTAATGTAAAAAGTATATATTTGATATAAAACTCTTATTTTACACATGTACATAAGAAATAAACAGAGAATTTGTAATATGTTACCTATGGAAATGAATATGCCCAAAACATTAATGTAAAAAGTATATATTTGATATAAAACTCTTATTTTACACATGTATATGTCTGGTGTACGAAGATTTTATCATTCTGCACTATATACATCATGCGTACTGCGCCGTGCTGCTAAGGCAGCATGCCTTGGTCCCTGGCAACGGAAAGCGGCCCGGGTTCGATCCCACCCATGTGGTGCGGATTTTAGGTCCCGGGTATAGGACCGGTGTCCACTTAGCATCGTGAGGAAAGAAGGTAAGCGGCCCTGGTTACGGAAACCAAAATTCCGGCTGGGGGATGCCGAGGTGCTGACCACATCTCCTCCCCGTATCGGTTGGATGATCGCCCACCTCTGCCGTGCGTAAGTGGGCGTGAGGCCGGCAGTCGGGTTGGTAGGCCTTGGCTCACTTAGGGCTGTCGCGCCAGTGGTTAACTTATTTTTAAGCATACATCACGCAATAAGGATTACACATAGAGATTTCAGATGATAAAATGTATAATTCCTATATAACAATAAAAGAAATGAGTAATCTTCGCAGACCGGTAATCCAAATAATTGTGGCTGTGTAAAATGTAGGTGCTATTTCTATTGCTGATTATTGGAAGAATTGTGTTTCCATTATTTTAAGTTACTGAACAACTTACCATTTTTATACACGCTAAGGAATTTTAAGTGTACTTAAATGAATAAAAATTTTGTCCGTATTTTATTTCCGATATTGTTTCTGTATATATTTAATGTTGTTTAGGTTAATAATAATCTATGTTAAAGTTCAATAATTTATTTTGATTTAGGAATTCAAAACTATTTGTTATATGAAGAAATATACATTGTATCATTAAATGTCAATTAATATGTTTGAATAAAAGAAGGAATTAAATATAATTCATATGCCTTCTACAGGATTACGTATTACCACTACACTTGTGTAGCTTTCGCAAAATTATTATAACTAAAAAATTATACTTTATTTATGTGTAAAATTATATAGGAAGTGTAAGGAATGGGTTTTCCAATTTCGTAATTTTCCTGAGAAAAGTCGTTTATAAACTTTCAGCTTGTTGTATACCTCAGTTTCGGGTTAGTTCTTTCAAGTGATGCCTGTCTGTACTTTAATTTTCAACACATATTCTATCAATTAATTTAAGAACATACAATTAATTCTGGATGTATAAAACTTAAAATATTAAAAATATGGCATTCGCAACTGCTGGAGTGTCTGGTTTGAGTATCCTGTCTCGTGTAGTGAGTTTTGTTTACTGCGGTTATTTTGGCGGAACTTACAGGCGGTTGCATTTGACGGTATGAAGGGAAATTCCCAAAGAGAATAGCTTAAAACCGCAACAAATCCTTCGGAGAACAAACCTTCTATCCTTATTATGTCAAAATCAAAACAGGAAGCACCTCAATCAAACACAAACCATATCATTTCAAGCATAACTAAGAATCTTAATAGCATAAGGTTTCTTTTGGTTGTCAGCATATGATTTCATTGATTAATTCAAGAGCGAATATTTTTAAACTATTGTCGAAAGACGGTTTCTATATCCGCCTGCTGTGGAGGATCAACTATTTAATAGATGACTGATTAAGAACCCTGTTTCGCGGTATTCATGAATATTCCTGCATATCATTGAGTCAGTCACTGACAGTATTCACAATAATATCTTCATTATTTATTGTTATTATTCACGACTTGATAAATTTTTCAACGTATAGCAATAACACAATGTCAGAAGATAGTAGCTGCAATGTTTGCCTACTGTACTGCGACGTAAAATGTAGTGGGATCCATATAAACCTGAACCATAAATTCTAAACCAATAACAGGACATACGTGCAACTTTGGGAGAATATAATACATAATTGGGAGATTATATTATACTACTTACATCTCAGATAAAATGTTGGAAGTTTTCTCCACCAGCATCTATACATGTTTGCACTCGTCTCACCATGTTCTCTGAAGTTTTACGGAGATGATATTGAATTGAGATAAGGTTATTTCCAGAAAGATGGAGCAACGTGTCATACATCCAATGCCATCATGGAACTTGTAACCAGTTTCTTTGATAATCGATTAATCTCAAAAGTCTGTGGCCCCCCAGATCCCCTGACCTAACCTCATCAGATTCTTCTTGTGGGGGTATCTAAAAAATAGAGCTTACAAGAATAGGCCACGAAAGTTAATGTTCTCAAGGAATATATTCGAACCGAAATAAGTAACATTGACGAGGACACTCTCCGAAAACTTCAGAGAATACGGTGAGATGAGTGCAAACATGTATAGATGCTGGTGGAAGGCACGTCCGACATTTTCTTGAGATGTAAATAGTGTAATGTAATCTCCCAGTTGTGTATTATATTCTCCCAAAGTTGCACGAGTGTCCTATTATTGGTTCAAAAGCTATGGTCTATTGAAATGGTTCAGGTTTATTTGGATCTCACTGTACTTCCAATATTTGAAGCTAATTTTGATCATGTAGATCATAAGCCCTAAGTTCCTATTCTTATCTTTCTCCTTGAAATTGGGTGCATCTGCTCATCTGCTATTGGACAACCCTTTCTTCTGTCGCTGAGCTTATATTTTAAGAGTACAATAAGTATTCAGTCAATAAATAACCATATGATTGTTATAATGAAATCAATGAACTCATAATTATAATTAAATTATAATTACAGTGGAATTAAGCAGTATGTTGCAGTATGTATTATAATGGGTCAGATGCGCTACCTACACTAAAATAAGGTATTGCGCGAAAATAGAAAATATGAAGATGTAACAAAGTTGTCCTAAGGGTTATTTAGGACTCTTCAAATAGATCTACAAGAAGATTATATGATTTTCGGAATATATTCTTATCACTTTCATGCTGTTCTGTGTCTCGACCACGGCGAGACTATTCATCCCATTTATGACTGCTCGTCCATGTGTCTCTATGTCTGAAGGTAAAGAAGAATAGAGGCAATTTTGAAACTCCTGTTCCATTTATTGACTTTGAGAAAACTTGTGATTTTATGAATAGACTAAAGCTACGGGATTTAACGGACAAGGGGGGTTTCCCCGCACATATCATAAAGACATTGAAATATTTGTATAAGGAAACTTACCAGTAGTGAACGTGAACGGAGCAAAACCAGAAGAAATTAACCTACCATGGAGTTAGACTGAAGATGCAGCCTGTCTCCAACCTGTCAGATAGATATTTAGATGATCTCCTAAAACGATGGAAAGATTATGTTAACCCAGGAATTAATATGGGAAACAAAACAATGAATATATTGTATGAGGATGATGTTTCAATTATACAAGATAGCGAAGAGAATCTGCAGCGATCAGTGCACAGGTTATATCAATTAGATAAAGAATATAACTTAAAATATGTATGGAAATAAAACAAAATAGCGACGCACTATGACAACCTGTCAGATCGAAGATATGCATTGAAGGAATATGCTTAGCGCAAGTCTTTCACTGGAAATATTTAGGGTGTGACATAAGTGTTACAGTGGATAATGATATAGAAAGCAAAATTAATAAATTCTAAAACACGTTGAACAATAAACAGAACATTACACAGTAAAACACGAAGACCTACAATACAAAACTAAAGTTCTACAAGACAACGGCTGCACAAGTGGTCATGTATGGGAGTAAATCTGGATAAAAGGAAGACACACGCTCTGAAATGCGATTTTTAAGGAAAGTTAAACATTGTACAAGGAGGGATAGAATAACAAATGAGAGTATAAGGGAAGAGCTAAAGATCGTTGAATTAAATGAGAAAATAATGGAGAATTAACAAAATTCGAAAGAAGGTATCTACAGAACAGACAACAGAAGATTGCCATGGATCATATATAATTACAAGCCTAGAAGAAAAAAGCAGCATTGGAGGCTCTAGGTAATCGTAGGGCTAACTGAATGCTGACGGAACAGGCTTTTAACCTACTCCCTAGATGTCAGAAGAAGAAGGAGAAGAAGAAGAAGAAGAAGAAGAAGAAGAAGAAATACGACTCTCCCTTCCCATATCTGACAGTCTTATTTTTATTTATAGAATAACCGGAAGAATAAAATACAGAAACACATGCACACTTTGCCGGAACAAGGAAAATACAGGTTGAACATAAACTCTCGATGCATTTTTGGACACGGTTGATTTTGAATTTCTTTTATAGGAGATCTGAAACATACTGTCAACTGAAGAATGAATCGTTTGTTGTTTATGCACGTTTGAGAGGATTTACATATCAGGAGGTTCAAGCTGATTTTGAGCGATAATTCCATAAATCCGGTCCTGCAAGGGCTAATATCCGACTACTAACGCAGACATTTCACAGAATAGGCTGTGTGCAAGACGTGAAACGTTCGGGTAGATCTCGGGTGACCAAAGAAACTGTGTAACAGACATGCGCTGCTGCGACCAGAAGTCCGAAAGCATCAACCAGGAGGTTAAGTCGAGAGTTGGGTGTACCGCAATCGACAATGTTTAAAAAACGGTCACACTACCTCCAAATTCTACATGCGCTGGAACGGGAAGACTACGCTTGTCGTGAAGCAAGGTGTTACGACCTGTTGAGGGCAGTTGAAGTCAATTTTTTGCAAAATGTGCTGTTAAGGGATGAGGCCACCTTCCACACATGTGGCATGCTCAACAGACAACTGCAGAGTGTAGGTGGATGGACAACCAAATGTGATCATGGAGTGGGAATGAAACGCCCCAAAAGTTAATGTGCGGTTGGGGCGGACAAAATCGAAGGTGTATGGGCCATTCTTCTTTGGAGAACAAACAGTGACAGGCATTTCGTACCTTGATATGCTGCAACTGTTCCTTCAACCACAATTGGAGCAGGATGGCATTTTGTAAACTGTGGTTATCCAACAGAATAGAGCCCCTCCTCATTTCACACTGATTTTACGGGATTACCTGGATACCACATTCCCACGTCGATGGATTAGCAGGGGTTCACACCGCATATGGGAGCCACGTTCTCCAGCTCTGACATCTCGACTTTTTTGCATAGAGATACGTGAAATCACAAGTCTACAGAGTTAAAATCACCTCCATTGCCATTCTTAAGGAGCATATCAGGCAGGCAGAGCACAACAGCATACCTGCAATGCTGAACAAAGTGCTTGTGGCAGCAGTGCATCGCTGGGAAACCTGTATGGAAGTACAAGGTGGCCGTATCGAATGGGACTAAGAAAAACCTTTCGTAGATTATATGTTTCCATGTTATATGGTTTACAATACCTGTATTTGTTTGAATCTAATATTACGTTTTCTCGAAAATGGATCGATGCTTTATGTGCATCCTGTATAATGAAATGATAGTAGCGTTACATTGACAGTTTAAGAAACTATATTAAAGCATGGGAGTCGTTTCGTGTAGTATTTGCAGATGCGGAGACAAAACCTCACACGGGCGGTAGAAGCACACTCTGGAAGAAGCTACAAATCAGGAAATAGTCCCGGTAATCAAGGAATTCGAGAACAAATTATTAAGATGGAACAGTTGAATACTAACCTTCCTTAAGAATCTGTTTCATTTACAATTTTACTTTATTAAATTATACGAATAATAAGTTCATTGAAATTTCAGACATCGCAACTAAATTATTATTATCAGCTGTTGAATGTGTTGTACTACGTATCCTAAAAGTGGGTAGAAACAAACGGCAGTTCCCTCCATAAGAAAATAAAGATGAGCATTAAATCATTAGAATTACACAACACAGTTTAGTGAGGTTTCAAGTATTCCATGCATGTAGTTACTATCTTTACAATTTCCTTCTTTCTAAGTAGGATAAAAATTCCAGACAAATATTTGTAATGAGATTTAACCAAAAACAAACGTTTAGAGTTCTCCTAAATAAAACAGGCGTGTACGTATTTGCGTGAACAGTATAACACAAAAGCAAAAGGTCGCTTAAGTTCCAAACTTTCCCAGAATACGACAGGAAGATTTTAAGAAAATCCCCTACAGCGAACTACCCTTTCGGTGGAAAAATGTTTCAAGTTATTATTTTCTCATTTATTTTCATAAGAAACTAAATAAATTTTCTTAGAATGACCTCAGTAGCTCTCTCGTTTCTGGACGACTTTTGTATAGTTGGTAAAGCATAACAAATAGGCAAGATGTCATTACATAGAATTATATGTTTTTAAAACATGTAATCCGTTGTTATCTGTTTGAATCCCACAACAGTTAATAGCTTTCTCAAATGGGAAAAACTTTCGGCTTTTTATGTGTAATGCAAAGAGGGGGAAATTTCAAAGGCATCACACAGCAACCAGCGCTTCAAAGATTTGACTATCACTTAAAGCTTGCTGAATCCCTTTATTCACTTTTATCTATAAGAAAATTATCATTAAGTTAATTTCGCAAATTATGATTGAAATAAATAGAGGAATAAGTGTTTTTAAGAATAGTTTGTACAAGAGTGGAGAAAGTCATATGAGTGTAACGCACCATCTTTTTAATTCAGTTCCCACTGATACATCTGAAGTTTGTCAAACAATCTTCGATCTCTTCTCACAGAACTTGAAAATCCTTTTGGGTCTTTGAGAATCTTCTACAAGCGTGAAGGAAATTTTACTTCCGCGACAGCTCAAGGAACGCGATGAAAGATAAGTTTCAGCAGTTTACTCCTTTATTTATGCACTAGAAAACTTTCCAAATGACCTTCATTTTTATTACTTACCTCATATCTAGTGCTGCGCCACTCGTGTAAATAATAAGCAATGTCCAATTGGCTAATTGCCATTGCTTATATGAAACAAAAATAGCTGACCATCATAAGAATTTATTAAAGAGAGTATGTTTTGAAGCCCAAGATAAATTTGTTTCTTTCCATTACTTAAACGAAGAAGTCATTTTTTGCATCATTGTGAAGGATAATTTTATGAAAACTCCTAATAAACATAGTGTGTGTGTTTCAACAATATTTGTTCTCTGAAGGTATGCCTTGAGCTTCTTTGGACTTAATAGTCTATAAAAGTATAATTTATTTCACAAGGAGACTCTACCATTTAGATTCCAGAGGTTGAAACAGATTTTGCAGAATTTAGCACATTTTCTGAAATAGTGTAAGCAATATTTAAATACTAAAATTAATTTTATAATAAAAACTACGCTACATTAAAGAGCCACTAGCGTTAACTGTCAGTAACCAGCCAGAGCATATACGGCCTTCCCGGAAGTCTAGCGTAAACCCGGACTGCAACATGACAGAGGGATATTGGAATTTTCTCTTTCTGGACTAGTAGGTTTATTTAACCTTCTTATTCATATTCTGGAATGAAAACAACATTTAAGCATGTAGCGTTTGTGCTGCTATTTTTATATTGGGGCTCTTAAGTGCTTAGTGTCAAGTTGCCATCCTTTCATTAGTGCAATTGCATGTTCTGCCAGAGGCGCGCGCAGCTCTCTCACTTCTAGGTAGAGAAAAGCTGCCTTACTATGGATAAGGGTTTCCTCACAGCATAAAGTCATTTGTTTTGATATAGGATCTACCTGCTTCTTAGAGCTGCTGTGCAGCACTGCTTTGCGGATTACACCGAGGAAACAAAGTCCCTGTCTAATGTACAACAAGACTGAGATGATTGTTTTAATGCATTATTTTCATCATTTTGTTATGGTATTATGTTTTCCTTCTGCCTGAAATGTTTGATATTTAAACCAAGTATGTTGGCCGTTGTATATTAATAACGAGTTAATTGGGTATTTTTGTAGAGTAGAGTGCTTACAAATTCAATATCAGACGGAATTTGCCACATAAGACCGAGCGGGATGACTCTGGTGGTTTCGTCTGTAGCCCGAATTCGGGAGGCCTGGGTTTGACTCCCGTGGCCGACCTACCCGACCCATGGGTTTTTCGGGGGTGTTCCCAGTCGTTAGGCGAATGCTGGGTAGGTTAATTACATCCCCTGAATTTCCTGTCCCTCCATTTCATTTCCATTATCATTTCATATCATCTCTCACCTGGTGGTCTCTTTCAGGGTATAAGTGTCGGTGGGTATCTCGGCGGTGCTTGGCGGGATGATAGGTTCTAAGATTAACTACTTCTCCCTCCGGTAGGTCGGTTGCCGGTCTCCATTCCTCTGCTGGGACCATTTCGTGACCGCCAGCCAAGGACCTTTACGGTTCGGATCACCTGCCTTGGGACCATTAGGGCTCGGCTGCTGACTCGTTGCCGTCCCGCTGTGGGCGAACGAGTTCGTTGCCCTGGGCTCTCGGGGGAGGTTTCTATCCAAGTAAAGTGTAGGGATACTGCCCTCTGTACTGTCGTGGCTTCTTGGTACGGCCTCCCTCTGTCTCCTCTCGCCTCATCCTTTCTCCCGGGATGCTCCACTTGGGGGCATAGGAACAATGGGCTCAGCATGCTGGTCTACGTACCAAATCCCCTCCGTAGTGGAATCCCAAACATATAAGAGTGTATTACCCTTGTAATACCCTATCAAATTACAAATGCATTACGCTATCAAATGTATTACCCTTGTAACACATATTCAATGTTAAAATTGTTTTAAAAAGTTTTCTAGAATTAGATTTTGTGATAAAATATTTTAGAAAAGCGACACATGACCCTCGTTCTAAAAAACCTTACTTATCCTCTGAAAATTATCCAGTAGACACCTTTGTTTGCGCTGAATTGGTTCGTTAGTTAAATATATGTCGAATTCTATACAACTATAAGATTGATAAATAGTTTGCTGATATCATATCAAAGTTTTATGATTTAAACATGACCTTTTACATTACGTTAACCCCCCTTGATAAATATAACTTGAGGTTTCACTGAAATAATTTCGAAATGAGCATCCGCATATATTACAAGCTCTTGTACTTTATCACATTTCCCAGATTATTATATAAGTCCTGACAGTCATTCTAGTACATGAACCTTGATTTAAATGTGTAAAACTGCAGGATGTTTTAACTCTTAAGATCCCATTTGTCACAATTTGATGAATTTTCAGCAAAGCTCTTTTTTCTGTGTGCTATCTGTTTACAATGTATAAATGAGATCGTTATACATTTACAATTTCGCGTTTTATTAAGGCAAAGACGTCTCTGAAGACAAAATCTGAAAATCTGAAGAAGGAAATTATGAAAATTGTGATCTTTTTATACCTATACCAATATTCTCACTTGGACCCTTGTCACTTTGCGCAGCCTTTGGAACATTCTTGAACACGGCACTACACTGCACATTGCAATTTTAATTCTGATCTTCTCAAAACATTTTTTAAACATTTTCCATTACCTAAAATGTTTAAATGAGTAGCCTCTAGTTTTAAGAAACGCTTTCTGAAATATTACCTGAGAGAAACATATATATAACGATTTCAGAAATTTTGAAATTGGTTGTAATTTTGTTTAATGAACCTTATATTGATAACCTCTAAAAAGTCAATTTGTAAGAGCTTATAGTTCCTTACTAGCCTAGTTTTGTCTGAATTTTTGAAAGTGTTCAATGTGAGGTTTATGAGACTCCAGTAAAGCAAAATAAATTCGTAGACCGAGGCGAAACATTGTTTGATACTTTAATTAACACAGTTAGATAAATCCGGTATTTGGTATAATTTCACATGTTATTTCACATGAAAGTGTAAAAAAGGAAGCCTTTGGAAATTATGGAATAATTTGAGCTATATCAGCAATTGGTTTTTACTGTTCAAAGAATTTCAAGATATTGACCATCTATGACGCGTCGATCTATAAATTTATTAGTTATTAAAGATAAAATTATATAACCTACTGTAGCAAAACCTTTAATATCTTTAAAATGAATGCAGATATGTAACTGAAATGTTGTGTGTGATCATTATATAAGTTACACTGTCGCACTTTGACAAGACATTCAGATCGCTTAAATGGAAATTATAGATTCTTAGGTTTCTCGCAAGGTACATTGCCTTAAGTTAACATGGAAACTGATATACAAGGGGATAAATAAGCAAAAAAGTAACTTTTTTTTTTAAATTTACGTCCTACAACGTTAAGTCATATCGAACGGTGAATGGAATGGACGAAATGATGCTGAAATGAGCCCAGGGTCCATTGAGCTTAGAGTTACCCGACATTCGTCTTTCAGGATAAGGGAAAACCCCGGAAAAGCCTTATCCAGGTAACTCGCCCTGACCGAGATTCGAACTCGGGACCTCTTGAACGTGAGGCAGACATTCTATCACCACGCTACCGAGGCGAGCAACAAAAAAAAAAAAAAAGTAACTAAAGCAGAGGAAGAAATTCAATTACGTGTGACAGTCACATAACCATTTTGGTAATTCGTATATAGCTACAGAGTGAAAAGGAATTCGTGTCTTACAAACATGTTGAGACAAAGTAAACATCTCGTACCTTCTACTTTCCCGTAGTCCTCCCATAGCAATAATTTCGTTGCTTCGTCTGCCCTAAATGTTTCATTGCTGACAGCAGGAAGATACTTGCTGATATCCCATAACATTCCGTTGACAGACACTGAACTGAAAAGCATTTTAGCTTGTGAAGAGTTGTACATTTTTGCTTAATCTCTGAACGTCGCAGTAACAAAAGCTTAGTGCAGTCATCAGCTGATTGGCTCAAAATTTTACCCCAACCAATAAAAACAGTCTGATTTAAACACCCCACCAGGTTAAATTAGGTTTTGCGTTCTGTATATATAGCCAGAAGACTATACAACTATCTCGTAAACTTCTCCCCACTTAAAAACCAATATCTCAACCCATAAAAATAAAGAATCATATAACTATCTGCGGTTAAACTGTACTGAGAGTGAACACGCATAAAAGCACTCTGGCTATAAAATGACAGAACTTAGGTAATCCATGATATGACACTAAATGTTAATGAAATAATATTTTTGCTCCCTTAGAGTTTAAGTGATAGCTTTTTATTGAGAACGTCAGTAAGCATTTATCCAAAAACATCCTTCTACTTTGGGATCTCTATTCTGTTGCAAGATGTATTTCCGTAAAATTAATTGGATAGTTTATGTATCCTGTCAAAGGTAACACATTTTAATGGCTAGATGTGGATAATTTGCAAACTTTATAAAGAGCGTGAAACCTTTCTTTAACCCACTTGCAATGCAGCAACTAGCTATGTCTTAAACAGACGCGGTTGCTTTCGATAGATAGCCGAATTACTCTGGAATATTCCCTTCCCCACCTCAATAATATTCTAGAATACTCTATGGAAACTTCCAGCAGATATGATTCAGTGTGTTTACGAATTATGAAGTGGCGGTGAAATCTGTAATGCTGGAGATGGAAACTCAAATGAAGTATGAAACGGAAAAAGTAACATCCCAAACCTTCAATAACATGTTAACCTGCTGATATAAATACACAGTAAAGACCTTAAATTACGACACTGCAAAGGAGGTAGAATAAATTAAGTGCTGGAAGAGCATCTAGATCACGAAGAAAAAGCCTAGTTGAAATAAAACAACAAACAAATGAAACTGAAATTAGTTCACATTAGTGAAGTGACAATTTGAATTAAATGAAATTATGGAGAAAATACTTTCACAAGGCCTTTTCTATCAGTGACAAATTCAGTATATGAATATCGGTTATTTGTTGTAGTATGTATAAAAGTGTACCTGTTTCTTTATTACTTATTCATCCAGAAAATATTTCAAATTAAGCAAAAGGTACTTAATTCCAGTATATGTGAACAGCATACAAATGTTTATTCATGGAAGAAACTTTTGAGATAGAAATAAATAAAAAAGAAAGAAAGAACGAAAGAAAGAAAAGGGAAGGAAGGGAGAGAGGGAGGAAGGGAGAGAGGGAGGAAGGGAGAGAGGAAGGAAGTTAGGGAGGGAGAGTGGGTGGGAGGAAGGAGGGAAGGAAGGAAGGAAGGAGGGAAGGAATGAATGAAGGAAGGAAGAAAGGTAACAATTAGTATCCGCAGACTGGCAATAGTGTTAGGTGATACTTAGGAAGGTTCGCAAAATATGAATTACTTCAATATTAGAAGACAGGAAAACAATTTTGTATCTAATCCAGTTTTGGGTATGGTGTGTGCGTTTCTTATAGAAAGTATTTAAAATTTACAAGCGATACAACATTATATCAAGACAATAAAATTAAAGAGCTTAACAATTTATGCCCAAAGTTTTAAAGCTTTAGAGATCTTCAGTGTCAATCTACTAGTAATATACCTAGAGATCAATTATTTTCTGGCTATCTAGACAGTCTTACACCACAGGACCCATGTGGCGTTACATGAAGACCAGCTTACAACGCTCAAAATCTACCTCTACCATATTATCAACTCCTTAAAATAATGCAATTATGTTAGAGGATGTAAAATAAATAACGATGTGTCACATCAACACGTCCATCCCTTATTTCAAATAGCATAGTAACTCAAATTATTAAATCCACCCTTACCTTTGCTGTCAACAAAACTACATCACTTGGCCAAACAGGCAAGCATAAACTATGATTCAAGGCTTGTTGGGAGAAATTCGCTAGAGAAATAATTCAAAATTTGAATTTTCAACATTCAAAATGAAATACAAAATGGTAAATTTATATTTTGATTAGGCCTTTTTACCTATTTCTGTATAGAATACAAGTTACATAGGGATATTAATTAAAACAGCAAGTATGTCTAATAGTGTTTGTAGCATTTTACACGTAAAAACAAAGATAAGTATTGTTTCAAATATATAAAGAAAATTAGATATCCTTCACTAACGTTTCTTTAAAACTGTAGTGACTACTACACATCTGGTTATGTTTAGTTAAAAAGGTTGGCAAGTCAACAGCCTGTCACGAGTAAGCTCTAAACTAGCAGTCCGTCTTTCATAATTCAGCTACTCCTGATTTGCATAGTAAATATTTCCCAGAATATACAATATGGTCTTTCCAATGAAGGTTTTGTTTGCCGAAATCGATCCTGGAACCCTGCACACGAAGAACTATTATCAAATACATCGTAGAATGGCACCAGAAGTCTGAACTGTAATGGTTCTGTGTTTGCTTTCGGCCTACATCTAAATTTTATGAATAATTGCTTCCACTGATGCAAATTTAAAATGTTACCATCAACAAATACTAATGTCAACTTCTGCTCCGTAAGATATACAGTTTGTATATTCCACACTTTTCCGTCTATTTCTTCTTATTTTGAATTTCAAAACACTGCAATATCGGACACTTTTCTTTCTTTTGTTTGTCTTCAGCTCATGCACTTAGAAACAAAACAGATAAGTTTTATCAGTTTCTGGTATGCTTTGTATAAGTGCATAGAATAATTATTAAAACAATTATGACACAGTACCTTGATTAATATGAAGTATTAAGTTAATGTACTGAAATCTGTACTTGAAATAAACTTGGGCCTTGCCAGTGTTATTTAGATAACCCATGATTTCTAAAAATAAAAGTACATTTCATAATTCGTTGTTTAGGTAGCCATATTGCTCTTTATTTCCTGTTTTAACATTTCACTTCCATTTAATTTCTATTCTTTCTAAATACTAACCTGTTTTATTGCAGTTTTGGTGCAAAATTTTATTTAACTCGATTTTCCTAATCGGTATTAACCATATACTGGTTTTATTCTAACTCATGTTTTTATTTTTAAGTCATCCCCTATCTATAGGATTAATTATTTTCCTTCAAGCAACCTCTATAGGCTTAATCAAAGGTTATATCACTTGCATTTAAATTTACACCTCCACAGTCGTACACTTAGTCGCACTGTCACTCCATATTTCTTCTTTATTGGTATTTTCTATATCGTACCTCTTTCTTTCCAATTGTTCTTCGTTAAGACAAAATAGTCACATTAATGGTATGTATGACTGAAATTTCATTAACATTTTCATAAAATCTCCTTTTCCTAGTCTATAAAATATCCTGAATCCAAAGAATGCTTAGATAGCGGCCGCAAGCCATTTTAAATGCGCTAATATAGTTTGAAAGTTACGTGAGTGCTAGTGTTAGATATGAAATAGAATTCTTTATCCTTGCTTTCTCGCTATTGAAAATTTCAGCATTTTTTATAATTTAAAATGCTCATTCCATCGCAGTTTTGGTGTTAGACAAATGAAACTTGCTACACACGTTCATACAGCCACGATGAATAGAAACTGTCCTGGGTTTTATTGTAAGATGCATTTAAGTGCACTTTCTTTACTTCAAAACACAAAACTTTCTAATTTTGGACAAAAAAGCCATATTCATAACTTTAAAAATTTACAGAGCCTAAAGTTATTGAGACACACAGAAACGTAGGGAAAATTCAAAAAATATATGTATTGGGAGCCTGTTGTTAAAACATTAGACCAAAATTTAAGTTATTTTGCCGCAAGAGACATTTTAGGGGACGTAGCCAAAATAAATCATTTTGACCGTATTTTTAAATCCATCAAAGGAAATTGATAAAATTTGGGTTGTATCATACTTGCACTAAATTACATCTTAGGTAAAAATTTTAAAAAGCTAGCGTTATTAGTTCAGGATATCAAATTTTCTGTCATGGGTATCGCTAATGACATATTGTCTGTTAGTAGACGGAACTATTTGTGTATCTCAATATCTTTATTTTCTTGTACTCTTCCAAAACCCTTTACTAGTTTTTCTTTTTTCCAGGCAGTCCCGAGGGCCAGTATTTGTTAAGCTACTTCTTAAATTACTTATCCAATTTGTAATTTCTAGGCTTGTTTCTTCGTATCTTAACAGATTATCCTCATCTAAATTCATAATTTATACCAATATTTCAAACCCTCACCGTAATCAGTTCTTTCCTGGATATCTTTCCATTTCTATGTCAATAACTTCCTCGGCTGACACTATTGGAAAGTTTAGAAGTTTTTTTGTAAAATATTCTGTGTTACCAATCCACAACTTCCCAACATGAAGGCTACAGGAAACGTCATTTTTTGTCGTTGTTTAGAAAATAAAAGGGAGAGTAGGTAGGGGGAGTAATTATTATGATTATAAAGCACCACATTCTCCAAATTCTTTTAGTTCTGTAAGCTTACTTCCTTGACATATTTTTCATTTACTATGGAGTTCCTCGAGTTCTGATTCATCACAATGACTTTTGGTCTCTAAAAGATTAAAAGGTTATTTTTTTTACATGGTCTATTATTCCTTACGAATATTAGACCTTCTGTCTTAATTCCTTAATCGTCTTACGTTCCTTTTCCCTAAAGGTTGATATTTCAAGAACGTTTTCGAGATACGAGCTTCCTTCCTTGTTCCAAATGTTCTCTCCAATTTTCTCTATTGTGTAAAAATGCTATAATTTTTGCATACATTTCTAATTGTTCTCTTATTTATACATTATGGTATTGTGGCACTTCTGGTACATCCTCTAATTCTCGTAGGCACTTCACCTGTTACTTTTTACTTCTATTTCGCCTTTTACTTCTCTATTACGCATAGCAAATAGGGGAAATAGGCATTTCCCCTAAAACTGGATATCGATATCTCACAGCAAATAGAAGTTTTCTGTCTCCTGAATATAAAGTAGGCATTATAAGAAAAATTTGTATTTGTGTGAAATAATTGGTTAAAAATAAACTTTGTATTTAAATTAAGCACTTAAACTGTTTCCATTTCGTTTACTTCTAATATTGTCAATGTTTTAACTAGTATGAATGACAACCTCTGAACCAGCTCAGAACTGATAAAGGTAAATGTAGATCAATTTATCAATACTTTCATGTACAGAATAAGAAGTACTGGGATTTCGTAGTTGCATATTTTAAATACAAAAAGTCGTAAGTAGGCGTAAATTCAGCACTTACAAGGACAAGACAAAAAAATTCAAGAACGTCCTACCTCCCTCCCCCCATTCTACTCTTTATGTGGAAAATATTTCGAAAATTAGAATTTCCTCAAGAATAACTAATGTTTTTAACATGTCCTGTGTTTAAAACATTTTTATGACAGATGATATTTTCTGGGAATGTCCTCAAGTGTCCTCATCATTCAGGAGGACATTTGCATAACGAGTAAATCCCATGAAATAGACGACAGTTTCCTTCACAAAACATGTAAATCTCATTAAAAGCACAATTTATATAAAATACTATTTTTGTAGATTGAGTCACTTCAGAGATATCCTCGTTATTTCTTTTAAAGTTCCA
Source organism: Mantis religiosa (assembly GCA_030765055.1). Lineage (NCBI taxonomy): Eukaryota > Metazoa > Arthropoda > Insecta > Mantodea > Mantidae > Mantis > Mantis religiosa. The sequence continues at coordinate 152,909,139 of CM060952.1, read as the reverse complement.
ATTCTTACACTTTTCTCAAATGGGACGTAGTTATTCAATTGTTTCATCTTTGATTATGCAAACAGAATGTAATTTCAAAGGCATAACATAGCGAGCAGCGTTCTAAATATTGGACTATTCATATTCCCATATTCCTTAGGCAGCTACAAGAGCATTTGCAATTAGGTAATTTCTGCAAATGCTAATTTCCCTTAGCACGAAGCAAATAAAGGAATAAATGGTCGCAAGAATAGTCTATATAAGAGTAGAGAATGTCATGTGAGTGCAACACATCAGGTTTTTCTTTATGAAACCATGCTCCATTACCACATGAAAAGTTAGGCACAGACATCACTCCACTAAGTTTTAATTGCGTCTCTATCCGTGTAATTTTCAACCTTCTTATTATTCCATATTTATCTATGTAAATTTATATCGAAGTGATCTAATTAAACTACCACGTATGTTTCAAATATTCAACGTATCTATTTGTACTAATCGTTGATATTTGTTAAATAGTTTATACGCTATAAATAATTTATAAATAGCTTATTTTGAATTTTTTTTATCAGAGGAGCAGTTTTATATATACAAAGCAAAAAACAGCGATGAAGGAAAATCCCAACAACAACCCAGTGGAATACAACTGATCTCTCTCAATAGAAATAACCGTGATGCTAATTGCTAGAACATGTTTATGTTGCCTGAACAAATGGAATGGGTATGCAGCGGGTGAGAGAGAGAGAGAGAGAGAGAGAGAGAGAGAGAGAGAGAGAGAGAGAGAGAGAGAGAGAGAGTAACAATAAAACTTCTCTCGCTAATGCACGACGGTGAACATGTAACAGTGCTCTGTAAACGCTTGTATCATCAGTGGGCGTCAACTTTGATAATCCCGCCGGCATTTCAAAAGGAATGGATTCAGTTATGTATCATATGTTCTTTGTTTGATGGAATAGCAACCCTGGGGAATGACTGTTGTTCTTGGATATAGCCTCGTTCCACTTCTGTAATGCATTCCTCAATACGTCATTGGTCAGAGTGACTATCAGAAGCGAAGTGGCCTGAATTGATATTAAATAGTTGGGTTTCCAAAACCTCAATGTTTACATTAAAAGTAGAATACATTCATACACTTCACTCTTTCAAATATATCCATTAGATGCTATACAGAGAGGTATACTGGTTACGGGCTGTGAGAGTTTGACCATATGTTGGGAGACAATGCCATAGCTGCAGGAAAGACGTACGATATACTCCATGCATAAACTAAAACGTTTGTACAGAAAACTCAATGCTATTTAAAACAAAACATAAATTTATAGCGAAAGGTGGTAATAATTATGGCGACTAAACTTTGATATATAAGAAGTTGAAAACTATCTCACAGCAATTTATATTTACGGCATCGACGTGTGAATTTGGCATGAATATTCGTTATGTAATTTATTTTAGCTATTGCTGTCAAATTTTGTGTTTCACCTTCTATTGTTTGCGTATTACTCCTCCCAGGCTAAGTACTCTTTGCGCCAATAAATTATTCACACCTCGTAGAAGTCTCTCTGCAGCATGCAATAGATCTCGGCACTGGGGCAAGCTGTTATAGTTTGACTTCGCGACATCAAATAGCGGAGTACACGCGCCTCGTAGAGTTTCGTTGCAACATGCACTATAGCTCGGCACTGGGGCAAGCTGTGGTGGCCTGGATGCACGCCAGTGAGCGGAGGAATTCTCACGCCTCGCAGGAAATCTTCTTGCAGCGTCCAATACATCTACGCACTGGAGCAAGCTGTCACAGCTTGGATGCACACCCGACATAGCGGGGTATTCACGCCTCGTAGGACTCTACCTGCAACACACACTACTCTGTTTGCTCGTCGTGTCAGTACATTCAGTACATTTTGACACATAAGGCACTGTAGGAGTCCGTCATATGTGACAATTTCGAGGGAAAGTATCAGATTTGACATATTTACATATGTTATAACAAACAGCAGAAACTTAAGCATGCCACGAAGCCCCAAAATTCATTAATGCCACAATTTTCTATCACTTCGAAAAACATCTCAGCAACTACAGCATTAAAGAGTTCTGGGAAATTCTACGCAATAATAACGTTTATCTGGAATATGGCTTGATAAAGAAAAACAATTGGAAGAAAACTGTTTTAAAAGATTCCACATTTTTTGTAAGCTTTTATCTATCTCTTATCTCTTACCCTCAGTAAAAATTTATAACTTCCGCTGGAAGGAAATTCACAGGCTATTTCTACAAGATTCGGGATATATATTGTGCCATATTAATAATTTAAATACATAGTACTTTACAAAAACAATCTTAAGGGGCATTTTATAAACTAAACATTTAAAAAACATCCGTTTAAATGGTGGTTGAGAATGGGAATGCTTGAAACCTTTCTTAGCGTCTTAGGAAGATTCAAGGAAGATACAAGCACACGCACGCGCTCGCACGCACACGCACGCACACGTAAACCCAAACCTACACGCACACCTATCCATCCACCCCCCCCCCCCCCCACACACACACACACACACACAGATAATTTTCTAAAAGTGCTATTTTGTATTCAGTCTGTATTTTCTTTGCATTCTGGATGTCTGCATGGAAAGCAACTTTCTCTTACCTTTTACATACTATGGGAAAGTGACAAAGGAAAAATTACAGGACATCAGATAAAAGATTCGAGAAGGCTAGAACGGAGTACTTTTTTGTTCAAAAATCTCGTCAGTAGTGATTGTAACCAGTGTGAGCAGTAGCATCAGATAGGTCATTAACTACCCGAAAAAAAATTGTTTTAATGTATAATTTCGTTATATTTGACCACTGATAATAGCCTATTATTTTTTGCGTACAGAAACGTTAATGTGCAAAAACATCGCTAAAGTTAAACGATCAGAACGACTGCTAATTTTGATAATTTAAAACTCTTGTAAACCAATGCATGCTCTTGTCTTGAGGTTCTCGATTCACAATTTCTTTAACAAATAACTGTTCTAACACGTTCCTTCCTTTTACTTTTAATGTTATTAATGTTTCAACCAGCAGAAATGACGTAACCTCTGAACCAGCTAGAACTGCTTAAGGTAAATGTAGATCAATTTATCAATAATTTTATGTACAGAATAGGAGGTACTGGGATTTTGTAGTGCATACTTTAAACGTATGAAGGAGTAAGTACCAGCAGTTATACAAGAAATTTATAGCATTCCATTCATTATTTTGAAAAACATAACATCTTATGTAGTGTAGCAGTTTCAGCAAAATGAAAAGAAAAAAAATTGACGCATCCGCTGCACCACACCACGGCTGAAGTGATATCTGTTGGAAACCCGACTAAAATATTTCACGAGTACACATCAAAGAAGCTGTTCGAACTGTTACCATGGATTTATCTTTGGTAATAGATACCTCTCAGATAACGCACTGATTACTCCACGTGGAGTACACATCTGTCATTTGTGATTTCTACGAATTCCATTGGTTAAGGTGATGTGTTCATTGGTGTTTACCACACGACCGGGAGGCCCGTCAGTACCCCTCTCATTCTTATAATAATAATAATAATCAGTGCGTTATCTGAGAGGTTTGTTTTAACAAATATAAATCCATGGTAACTGTTCCAGCAGCGCAACTATAGTACATTCATTACTGTGTTTAGACCGAGCGGGATGGCTCAGGCAGTTTGCATTTGAGAGGTTCGGGTTCGATCCTCATGGCCTACCTGACCCATGGTCTTTTAGGTGTTTCCCGGGTCAACAGGCGAATGCTGGGCAGGCGAATTTGCTGTCCCTACATTTCATCTCCATTACCATCTGGTGATCACTTTCAGAGCAGAAAGTGTTATCGGTGGGAGCCTCGGTGTTGCACGGCAGGATAATATGCTCCTGGAAACCACTCCCCCCTGCAGGACGGTCTCCGGGCTGGCCTGGTGAGCCGCTTCAGGACCACAATGGCTGGCATTCTGTCATTCTGACCTGCCAGTGGTGTTTCCAACTGGACGATTGTAGGTAACCTGCCCTCTGCACCGTCGTGACTCCTTGGGTCGTCTTCCCTGCATCTCCTCTCACCTCATCTTTCCACCCGAGATGCCCTTCCTGAGATGACTCGGGGCTTAGGCGTAATAGGTCTACTCTGGTTGCAGTACCGATTCCCCTCCGTAGCATAATCCAATTCTGTGTTTAGGCCCTATACAAAATTATAATAAAAAACTAAATTATGATTTGCTATATTCGAAGAAGTTTTTACGCAGACTTCTATAAACCTTTGTAACAAAACCTCATTCAGGCATTTTGTTAATCTGTTTTCATTACAGTGTTGTACATTTCACTGCAGGTACAAACAAGACGAAAATAGTCTTTTTGTAAATCAGCCCCACGTGATCAGGGGACAACGAAACCTGGACACGCATGAAACATGTTAGGTGTAGCCATACTACAATATGGATTTGTTATCGATATGAATGCAAGGCAACAATCGACATGCTACCTCAATTTTCACGCTTCGAAATGTTTCATTATAAAGTTGATAATTTTTAATGCACACTTACCTTGTTGGAATATTTCCTTCATCCAGAGAAATCACTAGGAAGTATAATTAATATATGAATAACTCAATATTTGCAGACTGTGTGTTTTCCAATCAATACGTATAGCTTTCATAACTGAAAGTGTTCATTACGAAATACATTGTGTCCCACCTAATTCTGCGACCTCAAATATTTCCGAAATTAAACAAAATATTAACATTCCAATTGGCCAGGTATGTACATATTGTGACTTTGTGGGTTTGTGAAATGAAAAGTCTAATTTCACCACTCAAAAATGTTCGTTATTTCCACCGACTTACAGTTTAACACTTGCCAATTACACAGAATTACGTGCTGCACACAATTACAATTCACCAGTTCGTCCGTTACAATTTCACTTGTACTCGCGAATACGTAAACTCCGATACACGTACACAATTACGCACAGTCTTCTCGTTCATTAACACGTCCTTCGCTAGCACGTCAAACACTGACTCTGCCTTCTTACACCAAGAACTGTCCTCACTCACACACTGACTAACTGACTAACTAACTGACTGTCTCTCTGAAACCCCTTTTATAGGAATGTCACTGTTTTCTCGACTCCTCCAGTTTCCAAAGGAAGGTTCCAGAAGTAGCGCTGCCGTAGTTTGTGAATCATACGGTTCGCTCCCAGGTGTCCTCCTGAAGTACCGGCGTGCACTTCCTCCAAGACTTCCGGGACCTTACTCCGGGGGAGTACCAACTGTTCTCTCTGCGCCTTCCCATCGGGTGACTCCCATACCCGGAACAGCACGCCCTCTCTGGTCTTCAACGAGTCCCATTGGGCCCAGTACGAGTTGTAGGTGGCGCTCCTCGGTGCGATGTCCTCCCAGGTTGGTCTTGTCCCTGCCTCCACTTCCCTCAAGAGTGGCCCCAAGTCTGCGTCCGCCAGCTGCTCCCTCCTCAGGCCTGCGCTATCCCAGCCTTCAGCAGGCAGTGCCACAACTACTCGGAATGCTGCGGCACGCTCCTTCTCTTCCACTCTTGTGCACTGGCCGCACTCTTCTGGACAGGGCCTTCGGGACATGGCGTCTGCGTTACCGTGGCTCTTCCCTCTACGATGTTCCGAGGTGAAGTCGTACTCCTGCAGCCTCTGGACCCAACGTGCTGTCTGGCCTTCCAGGTTCTTAAAGCTCAATAGCCAGGTTAGGGCGGAATGGTCAGTCCTCAGGTGGAATGGCTGACCGTACAGGTACTTGTGGAAGTGCTCCAATGTCTTTACTACCGCCAGTAACTCCCGTCGGGTGACGCAGTAGTTCTTCTCTGCCTTGGATAGCGTCTTGCTGTAATAGGCTATCACCCGCTCATGGCCGTCCTGGATCTGCGACAGGACACCTCCAATGCAATGGTCGCTGGCGTAGGTGTCCACAATGAAGGCGCCACCTGGTTGTGGGAGACCCAAAATTGGAGCACTGCACAGGGTTTCCTTCAGGTGCTGGAAAGCGTCTTCGGCGCCCTCCGTCCACACATAAGGTCGGTGTTCCTCTGTCAGGCGGGTGAGGGGTTTTGCGATGTTGTCGGCCTTTTCCTCTAAATCATTAAGGCTGTCGTCTACCTGACCCATCCGCTTGCCCAGATTCGTGACGTCATCCCTCACGCCGGCCAACCGTTCCTCAAACTTGGCGGCGAGGACCCTCCCTCATCTCCGTTGTCAGTTCGGCCATCTTTGCGGTCATTGTCGTGGCCAAGTTGTTGCTTGCCGTTTCCATCTTCGCTGTTAATTCGGCCTTCATTTCTTCCATCTTCCCGGTGATGTTGTCGTTGGCCGTCTTAATTTGTTTCAGTTCCGCTAAAATCTTTTCTAATGCTGCCTCCATTGTGTTATATCCCACTTCTGACACCAATTGTGACTTTGTGGGTTCGTGAAATGAAAAGTCCAATTTCACCACTCAAAAATGTTCTTTATTTCCACCGACTTACAGTTTAACACTTGCCAATTACACAGAATTACGTGCTGCACACAACTACAATTCACCAGTTCGTCCGTTACAATTTCACTTGTACTCGCGAATACGTAAACTCCGATGCACGTACACAATTACGCACAGTCTTCTCGTTCATTAACACGTCCTTCGCTAGCACGTCAAACACTGACTCTGCCTTCTTACACCAAGAACTGTCCTCACTCACACACTGACTAACTGACTAACTAACTGACTGTCTCTCTGAAACCCCTTTTATAGGAATGTCACTGTTTTCTCGACTCCTCCAGTTTCCAAAGGAAGGTTCCAGATGATGAAAGATCCCGTAATTTCCAGAACAGGTGGAGCAGAAACAGACGGCACAATGATGCTTTTTCTCCCCCCATCGCCTGTCACCACTATAAAACAAACGAGGGGAGGGCGTGGCTAACACGGACCTCCCTTGCTTTTCGCTCTCAGCTGCTCCTATAGGGTGTTCCAACGCTCGCGTGACAATATGTCAGGGGCTCACACAATGAAAAGGTGTGCACAACCCATAAAGCTAAACGAATTACACTTCCAATACCAATGTGTATTTTTTTTAATGGAACATGTATCCTTATTCTAGCAAAATGCAAACTAGCGCTACTATTAGTAATAACATACATAGTTTCACGTTTCTAAACCTCATACGTTCTGAAATACGTGGCTGTTAGAGGACAGCAATGGCGCCACTGTTTCTGACAATGCAATGCATGCACTTCTGTGCTCAGAGCGGGGGTTGCTTGCACTGGCCTATAGCCTGCTGTAAACAAACCGATATCAGCTCGGCACGTTCTAGCTTGTGTACTAGTGTTTTCTGATCTAGTCTCCTGTCATACTGTAGAGTAATTCACGTACGTCCGATATTGCTTTCTATATAACACATTAAACCATGTGTTCGTGTTTTCACATTAAACCGTCAAAGATGTAGAGGATATGCAACATCGTATTCCTTAAGCCTGTGTGGCAACATAGGTAGAAACACTGCAATCTGTGCAACACTCTCTTGTTCCCAGATTCAAAAAGTTTATTGATGCAAACGGAGGACACTTGGAATATCTGTTGAAGTGACACGGTTTCATCAGACAAGACACTACTGGTAATTTGTGCGTACATTTTCCATGACGGATGTAATACATAACGACGAAGTTTCTGAGGGCTACAGACCACTAGTTAATATGTATAGAAAAGTGGAATCAAATGTGTTATCATTAATTGTAGCTCTAGTTGACATTTTGCTAGAATAAACGTACATGTTCCATTTAAAAAAAGGCAATTTGCTATTGGAAGTGTTTACCTTTATGGATTGTGCATACCTTCTCATTATGTGAGTCCCTGATACAGGCACATTCCTGGCCAATTGGAAGTTTCATATTTTATTTCATTTCGGAGATATTTGAGGTCACAGAATAGGTGTGACACCCTGTATAATGTTCCTGATATATGCCTTTTGGTGAGTTTCTTCTTCATGACGCTTTCATGGTTGAAAAATTATTATTATTACAGTACACAGCAATATATTTTCTAGAAGTTTCAAAAGTAAGTCATCTACGATTTTAAATAAATGTTCTCTGCATTCAAAAAGGTGCACTTATGGTTTGATGGCTACAAACCGTAAATAACCGATGTGAAAATCGTTCGTTTTGTTACTTAAAGATGGGTTGTCTGGCTTCAACAAATCCTTGATTAAACACAATGTGGCATAATTTTTATGTAGAATTTAAACGGAGCAAGACCCACTCTCACGAATAGTACACGATGCAGTTGGCCAAGGCGATGTTGGCTGTCTGGCGATGAATTAAAATTTCATTCTCTTTGCATTATCACGAGAAAAATAAATAGCGAACCAATAATGTATAATATAAGACTTGAGGCATTCATGGCGAGCGTTATTGATTAAAACTTCACGGGTGATCAGCCGTGTCAAAGTAATTAGGCTCGAGCTTTCGGCCATTCTATGTCAGCTCCATGGCCTTATTCAGGAACTGAATGAAAAAAGATCGTCAAGCATTTTGCATTCAGTTCTTGAAGAAGGCCATGGAGCTTAGAACGGCCGAAAGCACGGATCTAATTACTTTGATACGGCTGATCATCCATGAAGCTTTAATAAAAATATAAAATTGTTAATGTTCTGTATATTTTAACGGTATATATATATATATATATATATATATATATATATATATATATTTGTTGGTTAATCACTAATTTAAAAATTGGGTAATTGGAAGAAATATGCAATTTTGTCGGTATTCCGTTTGATTGAATTAGTACTCGATCATAAACATTCATTAGTATTTGATCATAAACCTTCAAAGCGTTTATGTGAATGTGTGTGGTGAATCCCTAATTGTAAAAACGGATTTTTTAAAATTAGTGTGGGTGTACGTGTGTAAATTAATGTGAAGGGTATTGATTCAAAAACAGAAAGCAGATAAAGGTTCAAACTTGGTGTTAAAGTTCACTGCTTTCCAAGGATGCAGCAAAAAGGTTTTCAGGTTTTCCCGCACAATACACCTTTATGTGGAATAATTTTATTTTTTATATAAGGAAATGGTTAAGCATTTTAACTGCCTTACAATATTTTCAATATATTTTCATCAAAATAAAATCTATAGCTAGAAATTACTTCGAATACCCTCATTCTTCATTATAAACAACTGTAACTTGCTTATTTTTTATATTTATTCAATGATCGATAAGCATTTCATGCTTTACAGATCCTTGTTAAGTAATTGAATGTCTATAAAATATATGACATGTAAGGAAAACCAAGTTGGCTCCTATTATCTACAAAACACAGAGACGAGGATGACACATAAGAGAGAGAGAGAGAGAGAGAGAGAGAGAGAGAGAGAGAGAGAGAGAGAGAGAGAGAGAGACAAAATAAGCAAGTAGTCAAAGAGATAACTAAAACAATATTCAATGTGAAACAATATTCATAGTGATCTTACTACTTGAAAAAATTTTGTGGAATTAATCATTTCCAAGCTATTCCCAGTTATTAGTCTGAATTTTCAAATGCTTATACCTTTTTAAACATCCAAGTCTTATTCTCTAATATTCCTCTGTGTTCTAGCAAAGAGAACGAAATTTTAAAATCGTTAATAGTAACAAACTCAAAGAAAACATAGCTTGGCACACTACATAGTGAGGGCTCAAACTCGATTCAGATGGAAACCTAAAGTACGTTTAAAAGTTAACAAACAAAATAATGTTTTAACTCTACATCCTTTTAAAATTATACATTTGTAAAACAACACGTGGGGGAAATCAAGTATTACGTTGTTCAAAACAATTTATTTCTTTACTGCCTTCTTAAGGGTCCGGTAATGAACTGTTGGTGAAGTAACGTATCGAATTATTGTATTTTAAGTGAAACTTTTATTTCTTAAAGCTCAAATATAGTAACACTTAGAATTTAGTTAACTCAAATTAATTTTAAAGTAACTGTTGAAACCACAGTAAATGAAAGGATGGTGGGAAGTTCTATTATATTTTAAGCTTTATGTTGCAGATCCAAAATGGTTTTACAAAATAAAAATTGTAATGCTTATACTATAACAAAACAAATATTAAATCTTGGAAACTGGAAGTTCAAGCACTGAATACATACATTAATCCCGTTCACTGGTGAGCTAGTTTTACAATGTTTTACTAGCATATTGCGGTGTAACATTTTTCATTCTCTCTCTCTCTCTCTCTCTCTCTCTCTCTCTCTCTCTCTCTCTCTCTCTCTCTCTCTCTCTCTCTCTCTCTCTCTCTCTCTCTCTCTCTCTCTCTCTCTCTCTCTCTCTCTCTCTCTCTTATTGTACAATGCATATATCCCTTAGAGCATACAATAGTTGTTTTCTAGAGGCGAGAGGGGATGTTCCCTACATTATTTGCGCCTCTGGATACTGCAGCTATAAACAGCTCTTGTTATCAATTACGTTTAACCCAGTCTTGCAACTTGTGCCTGCCAGTATTATCCGATAATTGTTCATTAGCACTCTACACACGCCTTAAGAAGCCACGGCTAAGGACAAATGGTAGGTTACCATTAGAAAAACATAGGAATTTCACACGGGTAACCACTGCCTTTCTTTCAGATGTGAACCGAAGCCTACGGGAGTTATTTTCACATTTTACGTGGGCATTTCTTCGCCAATGTTTTCTCCTTCTCCCTCCCTCTCTCATTCTCTCGTTCTCTCTCTCTCTCTCTCTCTCTCTCTCTCTCTCTCTCTCTCTCTCTCTCTCGATCTTTCAATGCAGTTGCCCGTAGGTCACTAGGTTCTACTTCCAGAATCAGACTTCTTTATCGCAAATTACGTTACTGGAGCATTTCAATAAAGGCGTCGCCATTGTTGGGGCATGGTAATACAAGGCGAAATCAACCTCCCCTAGGCATCTGTATCCGTACAACTCGCAAGATTATAGTCCTACTTGAAAAATATAGACACTTTCGCCATCTAACATAAAAAGAAGTAAGTAAAGAAAAAGGTATCCCTGCAGCAATCACTCCTTCGACTGCTCCTTCCCTATGCCTATCCGAATGCACCAGAATTAAATAGCAATAGATTGACGTTAGTGCTAACGTAATCAGCAAGTGTTCATCATGATTGAGCAGAAGACGTCTTGTATATGCATCGATGAACTATTTATATAGAATCCCCGGTGTGCCAAAGTTTGTTCCGCAGTAGGTCCTTTAGATATCAGTAAACCTATTAGTATAGAGCTATTGCTCTTAAACATATATAAAACCCATCGATCTGGGCCGAGTTTGAACCCGCAATCTTAAGGTCAACAGGCCAGCACCTACTCAACTGAGCCACCTTTATACATAGTTGAGTGTATATAGTTTATATCTGCTTTTCTATTTTATTTTTATTTTTTTTTTATTTACGTCCTCCGACGTTAAGTCATATCGGACAATGAGTGGAATGGATGAAATGATGCTCAAATGAGCGCAGGGTTCATAGAGCTTACAGTTACCTGACATTCGTCTTGCAGGAAAGGGAAAAGACCTGGAAAAATCCTTACAATTAACGACATGCTTTTTTTTAATTACGTCCTCCAACGATATTAACCATGTAGTATACTTTATACTTGCAAAGGTTTCCAGTCTAATAGCCAAATTAAATTCCGGTCTCTTCGCAGGAGCGCAATGCTTGTAAAATTGTTGGATTTAACTAGTGTTTAAACGAGATAAACTTTTTTTCCAATAAGATTTTGTACATATCTTACGGTTTACAGTAGTGCAAAAGTAACCTAGAATGAGGAGACAGTCTGTCTTAGAAGATTGAGATGTGAATTTTAACTGCATATCGGGCTTCAAAGAACGTCATCCAATCTCTCTCGAAAAACTAGGGTATTTTTCTCATTTTCGAATATCCATTTGGATACTACCCCGATCACTGACATACACCTGTGCTGTATTAGTGCACAAAAATAGAAATGCTATCATAAAATGTAGAAACACCTCTTTATGCACATGTACCGAAGACATTTTACCGCCAAAAATTCCAGTTTAATATCCACATTTTTTAAAAGATCCACCACAACTTCTAACCACGCTGAGATCCTGAGCTTTTACGTTAAAAGTTTTAAGTAAACTATACATATCGAACGAATATGTGCTAGAAATTAGTTCAACTTTTTCAAAAATTCCTAAGTTTGATTTTCTACGCAAAAAGTACGTTGAACCTCTGGTTTTAATTTTACTCTCGAGTACTTTGAAGTTTGAACGTATGACCGTTTAAATATTCAAGAACACAAAGTCTAATGGCATCAAATCATTTTATTGCTGAACTTTTATGCATTAAAATGTTTCATTTGGTGTAATTTTAACCAATTTTGCTTAGGCTTTCAGCATTAACTCAAAGAATTACTAAAGAATTACACTATACAAACAACCTTGGAACTAAGAATAACTATATTATTAAGTACAATGAGTTTCAAATACATTCCGTTTTTTCATATAACGTAAGGCTTTTTTGTTCTGAAGCAATTCCCCCTTTTTTCTAACATTCGCTTGTCCGTTACTGCAAGCGCAGTTTGATTGCATGTGAATATACAGCAAATCTTGCAGGTAGAGCTAGTGGAAGTTATCGGGTTACACATTTCCTGTTTACATTATTTTCCAAATATGTATCATATATGTGTATCCTTCCTACACTCTTATTTTTAAAGAATAAAATTCACACAGTATACTGACTTGCTGTTGTCGAAACTGTTTATACGCAAAGTTCTGTGTCTGCATTTCATGTGAGTTTAGGTGTTAATTTTAGGACAATTTAACAGTTAGAAGTAAGAAGAAAGCATATGAATACAATTTTACTTTAACTCCAAAGCAAATAAAGTCAAAAGTTTTGCTCCGAAATATTTTTGTAGTGTAGTTCTTGTAATTTGAGGGGCCGGTTAAATGGCACTAGCCCGTTTTCTGTTCCTACGATATGGACAGAATATAAACACCGCAATTTAGACTGTTGATTCTGTTTAACCAAAATGTCTGGTTTCTCCTCGTAAAGCAAAGTTTAGACTATCCAGATTTGCCCTCCGTGCGAAGGCATATTAAGGATAGCGATTCATTTCCTGCTTCAACTCACCTGGAAAATTTACCCCACAAGGGGAAGGATCGAGTTCTTCCCCTGAGGCTGCTCCCAATACTTTCACTCCCAACTCCGATTCTGATGCTGAGTTTGTGGAATCAAAAACCACAACTAATTTCACAGACAGTGCTAAATGATCTTGTAAGAAATTGAATTCTCACAAAAGCCCAGTCTGAACTGTTAGCTTATAGACTAAAGTAATGGAATCTCCTACAACCGGAAACCAAAGTATCAATTTATCGAAAGCTATCAATTTATCGCAAGTTTCAACATAGCTTATCAACATAATTTTCTAAAAGGATAATCTTATTTATTGCAATAATGTGAGAGAACTTCTGCATCAGCTAGGTACAAAATATATTCCTGATGAGTGGCGTTTGTTTATCGACTCTTCAAAGTCAAATCCAAAAGATGTACTGTTACACAATGGTAATATTTACCCTTCGGTACCAGTGGCTCTTGACATAAATATGAAAAATACGAAAACGTGTATATCCTCCTAAAATCAGTAAGTTATAATGGCAATGAATGGCAAATATATGGAGACCTAAACGTTAAAGGTTTATTAACCGGAATGCAATCAGAATATGTGAAATATACTTCTTTTTTGGTGAGCGGAACTCTTAGAACTCTCTGGACAGTTTAATCATTACAGAGTGAAGGAGACAAAGCTTAGTACCAGGTGAGTAGATTCCTAGAAAGTGTTATTACCACTGCTTCATATAAAGCTGCGCTTAGCAAAGAATTTTGTAAAAGCAAATTATAAAAACGAGACTGGTCTTCAGTATTTCAGAGACAAATTTTCCAGTTAAATGAAGGAAAAGTAAAGGACGGTACTTTTATTAATCCTTAATCCGGAAAATCTAGCACGATCCTATGTTCGAGGAAACACTCACCGAAACAGAAGAGGTAGCGTGAGGTGCGTTCAAAGGCATGTATACAAAATTACTAGGAAATTACAGAGCAGATAACCACATCAAAGTTTTGAAAAATTTGTTAAGGGTATATGAGATAATGGGGTCAATATGTTCCTTAAACTTCACTTCCTGCACTCCCATTTTAGAGAGAAGGGAAATGGTGAGTGATGTGCATGGCGAAAGATTTTATCAACAAATATCCCAGATGGAAAGCCTATATGCAGGAAAATTGTCTCCTAACATGCTTGCAGACCACTGTTGGTTTCTTGTCAATGAATGTTCTGGGCCCAGCCACAAAAGAAAGTCTTCCAGAAAAACATTCTAAAATTGTAACTTTTAAAACTTTTTTCATGTTATTTTTTCCTTTTTTTCTAAATTGTTTAGTTTTTAAAACTATTTGTCACTTTAACAGTATTCACCACATCCTCTTCTATAAAACTGATACTTTGGAATATCTAAATATAGTAAAATATTGAGTCTGTAACTACGTTTATTAAAAATATCAAATTTTAACCAAAGTATTAAATTTGGTAGCCAAAGAAAACGGCACGCGATAGGGAATTTCTGCCTTCAAATTTGAATTTAGGAAACCTGAATTAGTAGAAGTTACATAGTCTCATTTCATGGCATGAGAAAAAGATACTGCACGGTGATATTTTTTTTTTTTTATTTTTAATTTACGTCCTTTAACTTTTCTTTTTAGTCATATCGGACGATGAATGGAATGGGTGAAATGATGCTCAAATGGGCTCAGGTTTCATGAAGCTTAGAGTTAGCCGACATTTTTCTTTTAGGATCAGGGAAAAACTCTATCCAGGTAACTCACCCTGACCGAGATTCGAACTCAGGACCTCTTGAACGTGTGGCAGACATGCTACCATCTACGCTACCGATGTTATTATCAAAACAGTTTTTGCTACCTTCAGACTGCTCAGGACATTTCCCAAAATAATTAATTTTTTTCTGGAACATCTAGAGGATAAAATGTTGTAAGTTGTAGGTATTAGTGTACTATTTTTGTTGTTTCAATATTAAAATTACTCTATAGTGTGGAAGACATGTTTAATAACATAAAACTGGAGTAAAGTATTTTTATCAAAAACTGTTGAAAATATCTGCATGCACTTTTAAACCAGTAATAATTTAGGTAAAATCTCTTAGGTTTAGAATTTTAGGTATAAATACTCTCAAGACCTCTTTTTATGAAGAACAAAGACACTGATTAGACAGAGGAGAGACAAATGGTACTTTCAAAGAACTGTGCTCGAGAACCTCTGAAATTGCTTATGGGAAGCAAGTTATGGTAGGAAAAGGGTCTAGGTTTGGTCAATGAATCATAGGGATCCAAAGATAGAACACACTAAGATAAAACAAGCGGATGGTCGAGGACAAGGACCGGAAGTAGTGGCGGGATATAATCCGGGATTGTCTCACAAACAGCGGAAGATCTCTGAAATGCTTCAATTCAGCACAGCATGTAGCTCAAGTAAAGCTTATCAAAATGTAATCAAAAAAGTTGAGAGGGAAGATTACAGATTGTATTTCTAAATATATTCGTCAGCTTTCTCTGCAAAGGTTTTGCAAATTCATTGCATTTAGTCATAGCCATTACCGATAGAGTGTTATTTGTGTTGTGCCATTTCCACGTGTCAATACAGTACATTTAACTCATTTGCAATGCAAGTTTTCCGCCCGGAGAACATACATTTCGCATAGACTGCAATTCTGCGAGGTTTTGCAACAGGAGCCCGTGAGTGATACTAATTAATTGCCAGTCTATTTACTGCAGCTAATGCACATATTTGGCTTACACGATACACAAAAGCAACAAGTGTGTGCAACAGCTTTAACGTCAACTAAAATTCGATAGCGCATCCAGCGTAGCGTGTACTGCAGATGTCATGAGCAGTTACTGTTTGCTGAGCATTATCACCGCGTCTTCTGGAATACGTTGGAACAATAGAGAAAACCACTTTTAGAGACTAAGTCCGATATCATATGTCGCACCCAAGTAATAATCATTGGCATATGACGTTTTACACAGGAGTTTCAAATAAACATCCTTAAAACATTCTTTGATTCCTATCAAAACGACAATGTTCCATTTGAGAACGGCTGAATGAAGCAGTTTTTAAACAATTTCTACCGATCTTTGTTTCAGTATAATTCAAAATTTAGACGTAGCCTGAAATAGTAAATTACCGTAAGAATTAGAAATAGAGAGGAGAAAATAAAAATTATAACCGTTACTTTGGAACCGGCAATAATTTAGTTTTTCTGTATTTTACTCTTGAATACATCCTCCACCAACCAGTTTCAGAAGCGTAAATGGAAGAACTCGACCAGTAAAGTCTGTCTAGTCAACGCGAGTGCAGTTGCTCCAGAAAGGAAACGGACCCTCCCCCACTAATGACCGCCATAAATCTATCTCCACACTTCAGAAATGGAACACTGTCGTCGAGGACCAATAGCAATCCCGATTTTCTTGAAATGACAGTCGCATGTATACTCCACGTGGAGTCTCAGTTACCAAAGTTCCAACTTCCAGTTGATCTGTTTCATTACGTGCAGAGATTCGTTGTGTGTCACGATGTGGAGACCGTGGGAGGGAAATGCAGTGGTAAATGCAAATGAAGTAGTAGATAACTTTCAGTCAAGTGAAAGTAATCAAAGTGAAGACAATAGTGTGAATGAATTGGAAAGTGTTGCTGGGCCGAGTTATGTTACTGGAGAAGCCTCAAAAAACAAAGTTATAAGGGGAACTCTTTCTAAGCAAATTCAAGCGCTTGTTTTGAACACATATAAATATGTGGTGAAAAATAATCTTGGTAAGGGGTCGTGCAATGAGCCTGTTGATGAATTCTGGGTATTCACAGAAATACAGTTAGAAAAATTGTGACGAAAGGAATGCGAAAAACTCCGATCAAGTGTGAAAACAAAAGGGAACGTTTCTCTAAAGTAGATAATTCCACATGCGATTTAAATCGCCGAGAATTTTATAGATTCTGTACAAAAGGGAAAGCGCCTACCTTAGATGAATTGGCTGCACATTTGCAAGAAATTTGTGATTTTCCTTATGGGCGCTGCAGTTTGCGCGGCCTCCTAAAGGAGCTGGGTTTCAAATACCACACTTTAAATAAGATAAGAGTTATTATTATGGAATCCAGTAGATTTGTAGCTTAATGGACATAAGATAATTTATTTAGATAAAACCTCGTACGATATCCATGACGTATAGAGAAAGGTGGCAACCTAGCAGAAAGGTCTGGGAGAGGGAGGGCCGGTGTTGTAAAACGATTATAAGGGTTCGTCAAAGGAGTCGGCCGATGTGCACACGAGTTAACTCAGCACACTTAGGTGTTGTCCTCTGAGATTTAGGGATAACATGCCAGTGTCTAGTTTCCGATATGGTCAGGGTTCAAACGTAGGCAATGGACTTTTCTTTCCAAACGAAAATTCCTTACAAATTCCTTAGTATTTTTAAAAATTGCTCCCAAAGAAAGAAATTACTGAAATGAGCTACAACATAATGTTGCGTATATAGGCTGAGGGAGACCTAGAAATTACTATAATTATTGCTATTTAACATTCATTTTCTGTGCCTTTAGTTTTGGCAAAGCTATTTGTTAATGGTTAGGCTTAAATTCTGCTGACTGGCAAAACATGTACTTTGGACTGGTGAACCGCAGATCTTACTGATCAAGTAAAGTAATGCACAGGTGGCCAGTAACAGGTCTCAAAACGTTCTCAATTCTATTAACAGTGATTGCACAAGATGACTCAATATTTGGGAGGAAAATAATAGCTAGCGTGGGAATTGCTGATTAGGCTAGTAGCTGCCACATTGGATAGGAACCCAGTTTAAGCTTTCTCGAAGTTAGATCGTCAGCGGGGTGCACCGGTCCAAACATCTTTTGCCAGCTGGACAAAATTCAGCCGTATAAACAACACATCACGCAAGGTGTAGTTACATCATGTCACTATGTATTTAAATATTTCTAAGCGACCCTGATCTCTTCAAGATCCAGAGAGTGCCCTGTGGTGTTGCAATTCATTTTAGAATACGTTTATTTATTTGGATTTGAATTTAGATGTTTCTTCTACCCCCTTCTCACGTAGCTCTACCTTCTTAGGCCCCGTAGCTACGCTCTCAGTTGCTATATAGAGATATAAGTAAACCCCTTCATTTTTAACCCCTTACAACCCTGTAACAGTAACAAGCATCGCCAAAGTGATTTTGAACAGTTTATCCTCCTTCCGCAGAAGAATCATTCATGAAGGACCTGGAGTAGACTTAGCAATATATATTTTATCCCATGACGTAGATTTACGCACGTAAAAGTACCTCAAGTCTGATAGAGATGACTAGAGCAAAATTAAGCATCGTTCATACTCAGTATAGTGCACTGAGAAACGAAGCAGCTGAAAAGTGCCCATTAGCGTTATTGCAATTTTTCTTACAAGAAGGAGTGTATAAATATGTAGAGCAATTGAAAATTATGGCATGTATATTCCCACTCTGAATCAGCAAAAGTAAAACGCTTATGGATCTCAAATTACAAGCAGCGATTAGATTATCTTGTAAAATGTTCAGACACTGATCTTTTGGTGACAGTATTTACAGTTAAGTCTGAAAATATCTTTATCGTTTTCAAGCGATATATTTCATACTTACCGAATATGCTTAGTATTATCAATAATCAAAAACTTGCTAAGAAATCCAAACTAAAATATATTTTTATCAACTTATCTGAAGTATTCTAACGCTTAATGTCTACACTAATATTACTTATTACCTATATATACTCTAAATAAAGCTTTAGTTTTACATTTCAATAGAAAACTACTGCATTTTTAACTGATTTCCGATTCTCATAAATGTTTATTAATTTTATATATTACTTCCACTTACTAAAAATATCAGTTTTCCTTAAATTCGTATAACATATTTCGATAGTTTATTCGGGTGTCTCTTATCAAATATTTGTTTCATTCCAGACACATTTTAAAGTGCCGACGTATGTGATCATTTCACGCATAGTTAACCATTCACCTTAAAAGTTAGTTTCCAATGTTCATGAATGCTTAGAATTGGATTACTTTTGGTATCATCAAAACTTATTCTCGAGATTCAAATCGGCTTTAGCATCTGTTTTTATATGAGTAAATTATGCACTCTTTAAGTTCTTAATCCACTAAATTGTACAAAATAAAGTAGCTTATATTAATGAAAAATAGTATTCATAAAACAAATATTAAAACAAACAAAATTTAAACAATTAAATGGGACATCTACTACATTATACTCACTATATTAAATAACCCGCTTCATTTTTATTCCTTATGTTTCTTTCAGCTATAAACCTTAAATAATATTGTGCTGAAAGTGAATTATTATTGTCACGTGTGGCATTGTTGTGCTGCTGCCACGGGCCAAAGCCGGGTGCGTGGACTGGGGGGAAAGAGACAGAGAGGGGCTCCGAAACATTCCCTTTGTTGTTGCCGCGAAAGTTCTCGGATGGTCTGCGGCTTTCTAGAAAAAAACGCTGGGAAGGTATAATACCCGCAAGGTGTTAGAGCGGCAGTTGTTTGGAAGTTATTGCTACAGTCGACGATTGAAGTGTACCGCAGTGATATCTTTCATTTGTTTTCGTGCAGCAAAACACCGATGACAGCTGATTGTCAATTTCACGTCTTTCTACTCCAGCAAAAGTTGTTCTCAATTTCTGCAAACCAGATTTCCGAATTTAAGTAACCTTCGTAGTCACATTATTTTAATTTGCGCATATTTTATTATAAAAATAAATTAACACTTGCTAACACTCATTTAAATTATAACTCAATTGTTAATAAAGTATATTTAGCTGACTTAAATGCATTTTATAGAAAAAAATATTAATTCAAAACAGATGTATGGTGCAGAAAGTCACCATTACTCAGATTAGAATATTCAGACACATAAGACACAGAATGTTAAAGGTTTTTCGTTAGAATTTTAAAATTCCTACACTTTTTTTTCTTAAAATTAGGCCTTCCTCGCAAATCAATATTTCGGGACTAGACACCGTCTCTCTAAATAAATGTTTACAATTATCGTTACTTTATTAAAACTGAAATTGAGTTCTTAATTATGGGCCTTAACTGTTATAAAGTTCTCAGCATCCTGTATACTGAACATGAATGTGAGCTTAATTTTGCTCAGAGGCTTCTTTATTAAGCTTGAGTTCTTTTATGAGCCGGAAAAGACTTTGAAAAATGAAGGAACACCGACTTTACTTCCCTTCTAAAGTAAGTCACGGTAAGGATTGTATCCTCTTCGCCGAATTTGAACTTGCTCTCAGGAAATCGGAGATAGCATAAAGATTTTCTTTTAAAGGTTTTGTTAAGTAGTAAGTTACTAATGGATTTGAACTCTTTCATTTGTTAGCCCTAGACCACCTAGGACGACATGAAAGTTGAAGATGATGTTAAATATCGATGAATATAGAACTGAAGCGACGGCAGTTAGAGTAAGATTGGAAGTGCAAGTGAATCACGTAACTAATGAACACTTTGAGGACGTCCGTAGAGTCAAAGCTCACCAGTGTTGAACTCATTTGAAATGTTCAACATCGCGTAACAACTTATAAAATTTATCTACGTTTTAGCAATTTAAGCACCTTCAGTAGTTTATTAAAAGTTTACCGGTTTACATTAAGTAATTACGTTTTCATGTTTACTTGTTTGCTATCCTTTTTTTTTTTTATCCATCGATCAGCAATTATGCTTTACAGATGTTTGTTATAAGATACATAGGAACAGGACACATAACAATGGAGGTAGCCATGAACGACTCCTCTAACTAAATGTGGAGGATAACTGTAACACAAATTGAGAACTTAAAGTCTGATGGTAGTAATCACGTGTCTGAGTCGTCTGTGCTGGAGACGTCACTCAGGAGAAGATCTTGGGGCAGTCTGCGCTTCAGGCGAGTTGGCTGGCGAGTGCGACAGCCGAGACGGTAGGTAACAGCTCCAGGGACCTCCTGGAGATGGTAAAAGAATGGACGTGCCAGGCGTCGGATGTATTGGTGAACGGGTAGAAGACCAAACTCATGATGAAGCTGCTGGTTTCGGATGAACCATGGAGCATTTGTAACTGTACGAAGCACCCTGTTTTGTAGTACCTGCAGTCGGCGGAGATTAGTCTTACTGGTGCCACCCCAGACTGGAGCTGCAGAGGTAAAAATGGGACGGACTAGAGATGTGTAAAGAAGCAGGGAGGATTCATAACCAAGTGAAGTGCGCCTGTTGAGTAGAGGGTACAGTTTTGATATCCGGGCAAATGCAAGCGTAACAGACCGACAGATGTGGGCGTTCCAAGTAAGTCGAGTGTCCAGTAACACCCCAAGGTATTTCACTGGCACATTGCTTGGTAACCATGAGAGTGGTTCCCCCAGCAGCCGTAGTGATGGAGGATCCCTATAAGGTCGTAAAGAGAAGATCTTAACCTCTGTCTTGTTAGTATTGAGGGAAATGCGCCAGTGAGAGAACCAATGAGCTAATTGATCTAGGGCAATTTGCAGTTTCTGAATGGCATGAAGAATATTGGCGTGAGAATAATAGAGAGCAGTATCATCTGCGTATAACGCCGTACAAACTGGAGCTATATCAGGAAGATCATAAGTGAATATATTAAAGAGGAGTGGTGCAAGTACTGAACCTTGAGGTACACCTGCTAAAATAGGCCGTCGGGTGGATGTGAAACCAGCAATGCGCACCACAAAGGTTCTATTGGTGAGAAAACTTGCTATGATTTGTATCAGATAATAAGGGAGACCAATGCGATATGTTTTAAGTAATAGTCCACTGTGCCACACCTTGTCGAATGCCTGGGCGATATCTAGGAATGCTGCTACGGTGTATTGTCTGTTTGCTATTCTTGAGAACCGTAGTGCCTACTTCTTCCATATTTCAGAGATCCAAGCACGTAAGCAAAGCCTCTGTGGACAGGAGTCCATTTACCAAATTATGATTCCATGGTACCTATCTGTCTACCATCCAGCTTCTGCTAAACACCTTTATCAAAAATACAATTAGGTTGATACTGTTCTTCTCATTGCAATTGGTTACATAAATATTTTTCTCTATATCTGTCTTAACACAATATGTGCCTGAGATTTTAGACTTAAAAGATTCTTTAACTTATCAATTTGGAATTTTTTACAAACTTTGAGGTGTCGTGCCATACCAAATTATCACTACATTGTTTCGTAAAAGGGTGTCTTGTACACAGTTTCAATCTTTTTCAACTGATATCTTTTGGATTGTAAAATGTTGACGTACATAATTATTTTAAACTTTTCTCTTTATCACCATATTCCTATGAGCAAATATCAGAGTTTTGAAATAATTTTTCAAATTTTTTATTTTGAATAGTAATAAAATCAGTTGAAATGCTAGATTAGAGCCTCAACGTTTAAATATTTAATTATATACTTATAAATAAAATAAAAAGGACATAATATATTGCTAAAGTAGTATTTTATAAAACAAGAGAATATATGAAACAGAAATAATGATCACTGTACTGAAGACTATCATAATGGAATATTAAATGCGTTTTCCTTTGGACCTCTTTTTGAAAGATTTTATTCTTTTGAATTTCCTGATTAAGGGTTAAGTACGAAATACCGGACACTGTTTGATGTGACTTTTCGAGTTCATTTTCATTAATAATAATCTTATTCTTCACCAATATTTAGCTCTTCTTGAGTGTTATTTATCGATCACTCATGCATCATCAATAGATTTTCTGTAATTGCAGCCTTTGCCGCACTTTTTATTTTAATGAAATTCAAATGTTTCTATATCTCGGACCTTCCAACACCTAAGTGTTTACAATTAAATTACCATATTAAATTTAACAAACTTTTAGCTTTTCCAATTCGAGAGGTAATTCAAGTTATTTTCCTAAAGTTACAATTTTCCAAGCAATACGCTTCTAAAACATGTTCATTCTTTTGTTCTCGAGAGGTTTTGCAAAGAGTAAGAAATGTCATAACGATCTGCTTTGAAAACATTTGACGATCTCCTGTAGTTCCATTTCCAGTTGTAACAAGATGTATATTATTTCGAATAATGTGTATTATATTTTATAGAAAGTAGGCATAAAATACCATGCATTGCTTTCCACTCACTCCCTACTCATGATTGTTAAAAAGGTTGTTTATCCAAAAAGCCTTCAACTCACATGTACAGATTTTTTTTAACGAAAATAAGTAAAGAAAATGGCGCTGTGCGTTTCACTTCAGAAAAGTACAACCAACTTAAAGCTCAAATCGATGACGACAAATATCTTGGAAATAGTTAAATTCTTGCCCCTCCAAAAAACAATTCCATGCATTAACACTTTTAGTAACGTTTTATTCGTCTCTTACGGTTTACTAATCGTGTCGAATGAAGAGGACTTCTGAGGCTCCGCTTTGAATACTTAAGATAAATAATCTGTTGAAAAAATATATTAAGCGTACTTTGTTTTAATCAAAATCGCTAGTCACTTCAAAAATTCAAGATTTATTAAACATTTTCCATGTAAAAGAATTGGAGAGATAAAAAAAAAGCTTTATTAAGGCGTCTTTGAAAACCGCTGGACTGCCATGTTTGGTATTTAACCGAATTTTGGTTTCTATTTTATGTCCATATACACACGAGAGAGGGAGAGAGAGAGTTGAAAGAGAGAGAGGGGAAGCTTTATTTCATTTCTATTTTTTTGAATATGTATTTTCGATCAAATCTCTAATTTTTGGGTGGAGTATCAAAACTTTCCTCGCCTACTATATTGAGAAAGAACAAAAGACTTATTTATAAATAATAGCAATAAATATAAAGTATAACAAAGCAAACCATATTTAACATAGTAGTTGTTAAAGTAAAGCAAAATGTAGGGAAATGTTGCAATTTATATTTCTTTTCCCATTACAGCGAATTTCCCATACGAAATGTATGCTTAAAGCCAACTATTACCACGCATGTTCATATATTCGTCAAAAATTCCTGCCTTGCTCATCAACGATTGCTTCTTGTAGCCAATAATCCAATTTGAAACATATTTTTGGAGATTTTCGCAGACGGGGCTGTGGCGGTGTTAAAGTTGAACAGGAAGAGCTTTGCGTTACCGTTATTGATTCAGAAGGCGGAAGTTGTGGCGGGTATCGCCTACGTCATGCGCGTCCCGTCATGGCGTCGCGACGTTGCCGAACAACAGGTGTCAAGGTCAAGTCTAGGACACCAAGCATTCCTTGTAAATATCGTGACATCTTCCTGGCACGGAAACACGAAACTTATTCATGAGTGCTGCATCTCTGATATATTTATGATGTTTCGTGCACGGCTCATATTGCTGTTAACGATTTTGGGAGTGGCGCGTGTGTACACACTTCAATTTTGAAGCAGAAATGTCCCTGCTATTGTGTTTAGTCAAAGGAGGTCATAAATATTCCTTTGTACTTGACAACAACGTCGCTCCCTGAAGTACCGTATCCAACACCTGATCGTGAAAGTAGCGTCAACAAAGCAAGTATTTCAATATAAATAAATTTAATGAAACAAAATTACTAAACCCATATAGGTTTAACTCCTTCATTGATTTTTGTATCTTATGATGATATAGGCTGACTATTTATTATGATGCTTTCACGGGGTTAAACTGTATTGTAATTACTATCAACAATAAAAGATCAAGTCCGAGGGGTCCCGAGTTCGACTTCTGCCTGAAGAATGATACTGTCTCTTTAGCCAGGATTATTATCTATTCCTTCTAGAGACTGAAGTGTGAACAACGGTGTAAATGAGATGCGAATTTAATCCTTTCAAACCTAAATGTTTCATAGATCAAGAAAATTATGTATGTTCACCTTCAGCTTATACAATCCGAATAAGTAGATTATATAAGACTGGCTATATACTCTGGATTTTCTTTTGTTTCAAAAGCATGGCAGGATAAGCAAATATAAAATAGTTGCTGGGAAGAGGAATTATCTAGGTCAGAAATGACACTAATAATGAGATGCGCATGGTAATACATGCCACGTGTGATGATGTTAAAGAAAACCCAAAGCTTCGATGGCCATATGAGTTTTTCCTAAAAGCAAAAAAGCAAAGGTAGTACGAAAACTAAATAAAAGAACACAGTTGCCAAGAGCAACGGTTTAAAAGAAAGCAAGACGATATGACCTATATGTCAAAACTGGAATATAAACCGAACAGAAAACAAAATAGTAGGAAGTACGGAACATTATGATGCTAAGACCAGTACTAAAATGTATTTATTATTATTTTCATTATTATATTACTAAAGCAATGGGGCCACGCCATGGCTGAGTGGTTAGACTGTAGCTCTTCGACCCCAGGCGACCGCAAAGTAGGATTTGTAGTGGACTACATGGCGCTGGGGTGGGTTTCCTCCGGGTCCTCCGGTTTCCCCCACCATCATTCCATCAAATGTACATGATTCATCTCTTCATCATCTCAGGCATTGAGCCGACCCCTCATCCCTGGTATCTCTGGTCAAATTCTTCGGATCCCTCTCTCTGAGGGCACCCGAGCGACTCCTAGCACCAGCATTGGTGAGAACGGGAGAGTAAAAGGACTAAGGCAATGGATATTAGGAGTTTTTTCAGCATGACTAAGTAATCCTAAAATACATTAGAACATTGAAGAAAAATAATAGTTGCATTAGATGATCGAAAATTAATTAAGCTAGGTTTTACACCCTACTCTGTTTTTATGATGTAAAACATGATTTAGTTTAAAAAATCTAATTGTCCACACTCTTATTTTTTTCTACTCGTACTTAAAGTACGTGTATGTATGTGTGTGTGTCTGTGTGTGTGTGTGTGTGTGTGTGTGTGTGTGTGTGTGTGTGTGTGTGTGTGTGTGTGTGTGTGTGTGTGTGTGTGTGTGTGTGAACAGGAACTAAAAAACTAAATGTTGGTTAAATATCCATCTCGGTTTATACGAATATAATAATTTGCTACTTAAAGCTTCATTTATCTTATAAGAAATTATGAAACTTTTCTTATAAATTGTTTGTGATCGCGATTTCATGGAAATTTTTCCACATCGACAGCCGGAACCAACAAAGTTGTCGTCATCGTTACAAACGCTAGATGTTAGTATGTTCTAGTTAGTACTACCAAAATCTGAAAATGAAGCAAATTTAAAACAGAATCGACTGCCGGTATTTCAAAATTCATTACGCGATGTATCTTTCACCGCCTTCCAAGAAATTCCCCCAAACCAGATTATCCAGATTAAATAGAACATTTTGTGAAAATTTTTAACTTTGGAAAATGTATATACTAAAATTTCTATTAAGATAACGTTTTTTTTTTTTTTTTTTTTTTTTTTTTTTTTTTTTGCGAAATTGAATGTATACGTTTAATTTTCTGAGAATGTCCTCGGTCTGATTTTGGGAGACCTTGCATAACTGATAAACCGTAAGAGAAAAACAAAAACTTACTGCATAGATATTGTTGTTCACATTAAAATACATACTTCATGTCAAATACACATTTTGTGAAGTGAAGAATTTCAGCGGAAGGAAAGAACTAAAATAGTGGTACTGAATTAACTTAAGGGAGTTTTCAGCCTTCATAAAGCTTTTAAAACTTTTGAATCACATGCCGTGGATGACTTTGTAGCTGTTTAAAATTAGTATGAAACAAAAAAAAAAAAAAAAAAAAATATTATAACTTTATTGCCAAGAAATGTTTAATAACAGTGCGTTTTGGCTCCGTTTAGCATTAACCTTTCACCGAAGAACATCCGTAGGGTAAAGTTGGTGAATACTTATCACGCTTTCACTTAACATTAAACCACGACTGCATGTGTGGTGAAGAATTTCAAACATTGGTTCATCTCCTTTTCTGTTATCCCATTCTTTGGAGAGAAAGACAAGAATTAATATTCAAGCTATACTCTCTAGGAACTGAATTTTCTGCTCCGCTCACATTTTTTCTAATGAAGCCATAACAGTATAAGTACTTCATAATGTTAATAAACTCAGGTGTTTAAACGTCTGTAACAGTTTAAATTGATATTCATTAGATTAAAACATCATTTCTTCCTTCTAGTATTTAAAATACTTTTGTTAAAATTGTATATTTTTATGTATCAACTCTAACCCTAATATACCACTGTGTAAAATAGGGTTCAATAAATATGGTTTAAAAAAAAACATCCGTAGATTCTCTTGAACGAATTTAATTTTGTACATAACAGTGCTTACATATAAATCAGTATTTTCTATTTGGATTACATTTCTAAAATGCATCGACTACATTGAAGGATTTAATAAGACTGTACCAAAATGACTAGCATAACAATAAATAATAACCCATGGCGCGACAGCCCTTAGGCCTACCAACCCGACTGTCGACCTCACGCCCACTTACGCACGGCATAAGTGGACGATTATCCAACCGATACGGGGAGGAGATGTGGTCGGCATCTCGGCATCCCCCAGCCGGAATGTTGGTTTCCGTGACCAGGGCAGCTTACCTAGCGTAATTTCCTCACTTTCCTAACGATGCTGAGTGGGCACTGGTCCTATACCCGGGACCTAAAATCCCCACCACATGGGTGGGATCGAACCCGGGCCGTTTTCCGTGGCGAGGGACCAAGGCATGCTTGGCCCGCTACGCCACGGAAAATGATTAGCATACTCCAATAAAAAAGCAGATCGAATACTGTATATTATACCTATATTAATAAATGGGCGATAATGTTCACCTTTCGGTAACCACAACTCTTCCAGGTTTACGAAAATGATTTGACGTGAAATTATTGACAATGAAATGATTTGACATTTCAATTAGTATTATATTAATCAATCCTACGATTTAAACGCACTTCAAATAATTACTGTGGTTATAACGAAATTCTGAACCACAATACTTCCCTGAGTTAGTTACTAACACTCCCCACATGGCAACCTTGGCCTTCGGGGTAACCTCACCCCACCAAGTGATGACCGGACCCATTTCTCAGGTGGAGGCACCCAGAGGGCGGTGTCCATTACCTCCGATGATAGGGTGATAGTGAAGATGGCGGTGAGGTGAGAGGACCTACAGTTTTTACCGTGGACTCCGAACCACGTTGGGCATAGGGGATGCTTCACGTGTGCTAGACAGAGGTGAAGGCGTGGATAGGGCCGACTTAAAATCGCCAGCCCCAGAGCCGGGAATCGAACTCGGGACCCTTAGAACGGGAGCCGCGAACGAAACCACCGCGCTACCCCGGCGCCCCAATACTTCCCTGATTGTGTAAGTATTTGAATGGGAGAATATTTAATCAAGTTTTAACCCAACCTTTGAAAGTGCTCCTGCATTATAATTATAACCAATCATTAATAATAGTCATCGATGACTAGAAAATTTATCTTCTTTCGGCAGAAAGTACTTTTAATAATCATTATATTATCATCATATTATTATTCGAAAAATACTCACCACACCAACTTCCGTACACAAACAAATGGCGCAGAGAAAGCCGATAGCCAGTCCTAAGCCATTAATTTAAACAACAACATTCAGGACCTCATAATCGATTGTTGGGCATACGTAGACACCAATACGATACATTTCACTCGTTTGCAACCGGGGTTTCGGAATTAGCCAGCTGAGGTGAGGATTTGTCTAAAATTAAACGCTTCTGGTGTGGGTTGATATTCAAAGCTGTTTTGGAACGCTGAGGTTAGAGAGGCCGGCCTTCTTTGGAGCATGGGAATAAATCGCTGCATATGCCCGAACGTAGAGATATCACTCCAAACTGGCACACTGAATTTAATGGTGAACTGCCACCTGTTTGACGTTGTGTGATGGGTCTGTATCTGACCGCGTAAAGATCTAAAAAACCAAACCAAAACACCACGAGTGGTCACATGATGAATCAATGTGGGCACCGTGCAGACAAAGCTAAACCCTCGTTCTAAAAGAGTCGATAAATAATTGAGAACCACATTTTACAAACTACGCTATATTAGGTCGTGGTTTTATTCTAAAAGTTATGGAAGACTACAAAATGTTGCCATGACTATGACAAGTTACAAATAGTAATCACCATGTACAATGAAAAGAAATGACACAAGAGAATTGCTTAAATAGTTACCCTATTTTCATTCAAAAGCAAAACGCAGGAACAATCAAATACGTCTTCTTCATTGATTGCTTATGTCTGTTCACTGTACACAGATAAAATAGTTGATTACATAGAGAAACAAAGCAAATAACAAATCATAGCCAGAAAGAAAAATATGAAAAGATTACCACAATATAATAAATGCCTAAAGAATTATGAAACTATTATTTTAAAACCAAAACATCCTTAATTATGATTTAAGATTTAGGGACAATTTTACTTTACTTGCAAGCAACTGCTGCAGTCTACGTAGCAGTTTAGAGCTACACTTATAATTTAAGAACCTATAGCAACCATTTCACCAACATTAAACAATATTTTAAAATCTTTAAAATAGAGAGAAACATAATTTATGTATTAATAATAAAGTATAATTAACTTATCTCTATGTTATTCGTGGTAAATAAACACGTTTTCTTTTTCATTTTCCTGTACAACTCTTTCAGACAACCAAAGAGTTTTACTTTGTTCAATAGCAACCTAATAATTATAAGAAACTTACAACACAGAAAAAATTAGTTACCAAGTTTTAACCGGAAATATTCTGAAGGACCCCCAATAAAATTTAAAAGATCACTTGTAGGCACTTTCACTCAAGCCTTTGCTAACAGCATCGCTTAAACTAAAAATATTATGAGTACTGAAGTTATTATCCCAGTATTTTTTTTTTTTCCGAAATGCAACACGATGATGTTCTAAAACGTTTCCCCACTATAAACAACCTCTTGCATGAGAAAATTGTTCAGCAAAATTAGCTATTACTATAATGGTAAATGTATTTTTCTATATTTCAAAAATGGCTTGAACAATGTTCATTTAAATTCCATAGATTAAATAC
The DNA here is from genome assembly GCA_030765055.1 of Mantis religiosa. Taxonomy (NCBI): domain Eukaryota; kingdom Metazoa; phylum Arthropoda; class Insecta; order Mantodea; family Mantidae; genus Mantis; species Mantis religiosa. The sequence goes on along the minus strand of CM060952.1, from coordinate 152,879,108 downwards.
ACTTACATATTGAATTGATGAGAGTCTTGAACATCTTCACTTCTGGCTTCCGAAACCAAACTTGGATAATACGCTCGATCATCTTGGATTTGTGGTGCAGTCCAAGTTCATGATTCGAGCCTTAGTAATGGACCACAAGTTCTCTATCGGATTTAACTCCACCAAATTCCCTGGCCAGTCCAACAATGTCAACTTTGCTTACACTAAAATGACTTTGTTAGCTTCTGGTTATGGCAGATAGCCAAATTATGTTGAAATACCATCAGGAAACCTTCTACGCTTAGTTGGAATCACTTTAGTCTTAAGTACTTTGAAGTACTTACACTATTCATCATTCCCTCAATAGAGCGCACGTTCTCTGGTTCGAAAACTGTGGAACATCCCCAAAATATGACAGTTGGTGAGTGTTTGGGGACCTGCTGTATGTGAGTGGGACGAAGAGGTTCCTTTAATGTATGCCGAATGACACTCGATTTGTACTCGAACTTCAAAATGGATTTCGTCAGAAAACAAAATCACTTTTTTCCAATGCTCCGCAGAATTCGCCCCAGAAAGCCTTTTCTTCTTAATTAGGGGTGTCATGGTTTGTTTCTTGTTAGGACGCCGTGCCGGGTGGCCATATTCCAGAAGCACTACGACTACATCAATCCCACGAGAGGCAATATCCCTTTTCATGTCATTGCTGGTCTTCTTTGGATCAATGATGCTTATTCTTCGGATCAGAACATTATCCCAAGGCGTAGTTTTACTCTATGCTCCACTGTGTTCTTTTCTGACGTTTTCGTGTTCCTCGTAACCTCATGCAGCTTCACAATTCTTGGCCGCGTCGTGGCTGAGTGGTTAGACCGCTTGGATCTCACCAAGGTTTGATCGCAGGCGACCGCAAAGTGAGATTGGTAGTGGACAACACGGTAGGGGCAGATTTTATCCGGGATCTCCAGATTTCTCTCGCCATCTCATTCCACTGATGCTCCATCTTTCATCTCATGTATCAGCAGTATCACCGCCTGCGGTGCCGTATATAGTAAAAGCGGGCGTTACACACTAAACATTTCATTTCATTTTTACAATCCTTGACAGGCTGGATTTACCAACACAAACTTCATCTGCTGTCTTACGCTCATCTCATCTGTTCTTTTATGGTGTGTGATATCCATGCAAAAAATACAAAGATCCTTTTTAAACCTTAATACATATACGTATATGTATCAGTGCCACTACATACGAATTCAGTCTGAATAGAACAGAGCATTATCAGTTAATTTAACTGTCCTTATTGATACACTGTTTTAATATCTTTAAACGAAAGGTATCCAGGGACAATGCAATGGGTAATTTCATTTAAATTCAATGATGTCCCAATTAATCTGCACAGTCCTATACTTATATGACAACTAAGGATTACCCTTAATTTTTCTAGGAATAACCGGGTACTCGTCTTCATTCCTAAGAAATGTTATATCACATGTGCAATTGGTAAATCATTAGAAAAAGATATAAAAATTACAGCAGAAAGCATTTAGCACTCTCGAAACGCCCTACTCGGTTGCGTGGTGGTAGCATGCCTGCTTCACGTTCAAGAGGTCACGAGTTCGAATCTCGGTCAGTGTGAGTTACCTGGATAACGCTTTTGTGGGATTTTCCCTTATCCTGAAAGACGAGTGTCGGGTAACTCTAAACTCTATGGACCCTGCGCTCATTTGAGCATCATCTCATGCATTCCATTCATCGTCCGATATGACTTAACGTTGGAGGAGGTAAATTAAACAAAAAAAGCCCTCTCCGAAACACACAATATATTCAAAGTAAAATTTCCATGACATCAATCTTTTCCAACATAGACTATACTTTTTATTTGTTAGAAATTTTCATTTTTTTCAGCTTCTGAAGTGCCATCTCGCGATGATATGGAAATAAAACATGTTTTAACATATGACTATTTGGTTTTTCCATCCCTCTTATGTTTATATAAATCATATAATGAATGTGTTTCTGCAAAGCTTTATCTCGATTCACGTAAGCAAACATGTGTCATACTGTCATACAGTAATTTTTGGAAGCTATATAAAACTAAGCAATCGTGTTTAGAGAAAGTCAGCTAATTAAGACATTCAGTCATCTCTTAGGTCTCAGCAAAATCACATTTTCATATCTAAATAACAAATTCTGAATAGAGAAATTAGGTGTTCATTTAGCTAATGTAGAAAAACTATCCACTGAAAAATATGTATTGTCCTGTTATTTGGTTATAAGTTCCATAGAAAGTCAAATATTTTTATATACTGGTGCCAATATATAAGCTTTGTAAATATTTGCCGTGAGAGGTGCATGTGGATTGATTCGATTCTTGCGGTCGTTCTTCTTGACTTGTAGAATTTTTTGAGAGTCCCCAGGTCGCCATGCAAATACTGTTATGGTTAAATACGTCCCCCAAATGTTAATGCATCTCATCTCACTTCTCGGTTAATTTCACCTTTCATCTGCTTGGTTATTTCAGGTTTGTAAATGTGGAGATAATCTCTGCATTGCATGCCAAGGAAAGCAGAGGAGAGCCTATCTACCGTCCGGCCGTGGTGCTGACAGACTATACACAGCCCGAAAGTTGTACTGCATGCCCACCAAAAATGGGTTTAACCACAGAAAGGAACATTTTACAAGATTTTGTAGGTTGGGTTGTATGAATAATGTAGGAAAAAGTTTGAGGAACTGTTTCACTCCTCTGGGAGGACGACAGGATGCAAAACCTGTTGCATCCTGAAGGACATGGTTATTTTTAATCCTAAATTCCCATTGGTTGATGGAGCTATTTGGTTGTCAATCAGCTCTTGGTTAAATTATACAAGAAGCTCAGCTTTTGCTTCTGATGAATCGTATTATCTTCAATGCCTACAGCGATGGAGTTATCCACAAAAAGCTTATATGGTGCTAGTTGGATAATAATCTCCAAGATACCTAACCAGAGCACTTGCATGTTATAATGTAGCGTAAAATTTTGTACCCCTATGCCTAATTTCAGCCTCCGCATATGGAAGAGATGAGGCCTCGTGAAGCAACCTCACAGGGAAGGAGCGGCCAATAGAATAGCTAGATCGAAAGGCGCCGCCTGGGAGCTTTAAACTAAAAATCGTAGAGATTCTGCTCTATGCTCGGTCATGACCCCAATTCGACCCCATCTCATCTCACCCCCTCTCTCTCTCTCTCTCTCTCTCTCTCTCTCTCTCTCTCTCTCTCTCTCTCTCTCTCTCTCTCTCTCTCTCTCTCGAGGCGTCTGTGCTCACCTTATTTTACCTTTGTGTATCCTTTAGTCCTTTAATGTATGGAACAGCTGTTTATAATCTTAAAGACCAGTGAAATTTTTAAGTATAGTAGTCATAGTAGTCATGACGGAAAAAGATTTACTTCTTACATCCAGGGATTGGGCTGAAAGCTTGTTCGGTCCTCATTCAGTTAGTCCCACCTCTTCCTAAGGCGACCAATGCTCCTCTTTCCTCTAGGCTCTTAATTATATATGATCCGTGGTAATCTTCTATTGTCCATTCTGTAGTTATACTTACTTCACTAACGGTTGATCTATTAGCAATGATGTACTGCTGAAGACGCGGGCACATCTCTCTCTCTCTCCTTTTCAGCCTCTTTCTCATTTATACTTCCAGACACTGAAAATGAATTTTAAAAATATAATGATGGAATCACCTGCAGTTGAACGAACTCAGTTTCTTGATTTAGAGCCCAGCACACCAATATTACACCTATGAGGCAGCAAGAATGTGCTCTGTAATCCTGAATATAGTGAGTATCATAGCTTCTTATATTTTACAACAATGGCTAACAAGTGTTATTAAGCAAGCTTATGTTAGAGGTACAGTTATGAGGAGATGGACACTAATATAATTAACATACCCTAGCACTTACCTGGAGCGAGTTTGTTTGTTGCTTCTTGTTTTCTTTTCCCCTGAAAGTAATTTATGTCACATGTTAGTTTCACAAACTTAATTGAGCTCATTATGTTAAACTGCAACTTGTGTTCAGGCCATTCCTCGAAGAACAGAAAAGAAATAAACGTATTTAACTTCGGAGAACACACACACGCACATAGGACGTACGTGCGCGCATACCGTACACCAAACGCACACAAACACACACACATACCACTAGATACCCAGTATTTTCATAGCAGTATAGACAATATGTGCTACTTCTCAAACTTTCAATTTTAAAATGCCCGATTTCTTATGATTATTATGGTGTGCCCACAAATGTTTAACTTAATAAACTTATATGAATAAGAACTGTCCAGTATTTTTGAAATAGAGCTCAAGCTGAGACTTCAGTTCAAAAATTAATAATATGTAAATATATAAACGGTTAATTAGCTACTCCAGTGTGCAACAGAATAACGCTTAAATTACACAAGCAAATGTGTAACTATTTTGGTTCTTCTGAGGGAAAAAACTTTTTCTATTTTAAACTGAAATACGAATGGCTTTAGCTCTTATTAATTAGGATATTTCATGATCATCATCAATGCGGTATAGGCCTTGTGGCCTGTTCCAACTTCAAGCAAATTCATCGGACCATCTCATTCGTGGCCTGCCAACATTTCTTCTACCTACAGGTTTATACTTGTATACTATTTGTGGTGTACGGTGGTCGGTCATTCCCTGCACATGATCTTGCCATTTTTGCCTGTATGCAATGATTGTTTCATTTAAACTCTAAATTTCGAATTCTCTTCTAATATCCTCGTTTTTTTTTTTTTCTTGTCTATGAGTCTATAACCTGTCACGTGTCTCAGAAATTTCATCTCAGCAGCCTCCACTTTCTTCTGTTGTGAGATAGTCAAGACCCAGTTTTCACACCCATAAAGCAGGGTTGGGATCGCCATTATTTTATACAGTTTTAACAAAGTTTGTCTATCAATTTTTAAAAGTTCTTTTTATTGTGCCACATATTGTTTGGAATTTGTTTATTTTGTTTTGTATATCTCTATTACTGGTATATGACACAATATAGTCAAGTAGGATATTTATACATAATGATATTTAGGAACCTTGCAGTTGTTTAATTACTGCAGGACCATTAATACATTTGGTACTAAAACATTTACAAATCATAGCAAATATAATTTATATTATTTATGTGAAGCAATAATTATATGACTCTAATGCCAATTAGTGCCATTTCACACAAAACAGGAAAACATTTCATGGAAATCAGTTTCACAAATGGTCTCTCATTTCTGCAATGTCAGTTTTTCAGTCTATGATTTACGTATATCGCAGAGAAATATTATAACATTTCAGCTCACTTGTTTTGGTTTAGTTAATTTCTCTGTTAATATTCTCTTTAGAAAATTCAAAGTTTGGTGAATGTTTTGAAAAACAAAACAAAGACCAAGAAAGTAATAAAGGAAGAATAAATTAATGCAAAAATGAAAGAAAAAAGGATATAAAGACGTTGGTCTTCGAATACTTCCAGACAGAACTATCGGAGGTAAAAACATCTGGGGATTTTGGAGGTTATATCCAGTGTCTTCGTTTTTCAAAACTGTCTTGCTTTTAAAAGAAACGAAGCGAGATTGTCGTAAACATTTAGCTGTGTGTGCTGTAGTGGTACCTTACTGTGTGTGTGCCACCCTACTGGGACTTTTGGGATACTTCTTTAAAGACAAAAATTATAAGTATATCAATGTTGTCCCAGTTTAAATGTTACAAAAATCATTTGAGTATGTGTTTTAGGCGAGTATGTTCTCGTCCAGTAAAAGTTTCCATTTGCCATGAAAACTATTATTTTCAAGAATAGCTTTGTGCTACATAAGCTATCGCATAAATGATATTAATTTATGGAAATTGTTCTTTCACACTGGCTGTGTGTAGGCTAAATTGTGAAAACGTAGTCAGACTGAAAAATTCAATGCCATAGCCGGGATTTGAACCACGAATTTTCTAGTCTCCGTCCAGTCGCTCTAACCATTGAGCTACTATGGTCAACGTACCGATATGACATTAAATTCTCCAACTGAATCGTATTTTTTCCGGTAAACCATTTAGGAAAACCCCGGGCCTTAAAGTACTTACATGTTGTAAGTCGCCATTAAGGTAGTTTTCTCATGTGTTTATGAGAACTCCTAAGTGGTTTACCGGAGAAAAAATACGATTCAGTTGGAGAATTTAATGTCATATCGGCACGTTGGCCATAGTAGCTCAATGGTTAGAGTGGCTGGGCGGAGATCAGAATATCCGTGGTACAAATCCCGGCTATGGCATTGAATTTTTCAGTCAGATTCTACGTTTTCACGATATTAATTTACTTTAATAGAATTAATTTTTTGTTAGATAAATATAACAATTTTTGGCTCAATATTCAAGATTTGTTGCTGTCCTTTGCTCTCTCTCTCTCCCTCCCTCTCTCTCTCTCTCTCTCTCTCTCTCTCTCTCTCTCTCTCTCTCTCTCTCTCTCTCTCTCTCTCTCTCTGTGTGTGTTTGTGTGTGTGTGTGTGTGTGTGTGTGTGTGTGTGTGTGTGTGTGTGTGTGTGTGTGTGTAATTTACGTCCTCCAACGTTACGTCATATCGACCATGAATAAAATGGGTGAAATGATGCTCAAATAAGTCCGGGGTCCATGGAGCTTAGAGTTACCTGACATTTATCTTTCAGGATAAGGGAAAATCCCGAAGAAAACTTATCCATGTAACTCACCCTGACCGAGATTCGAATTCGGGACCTCTTGAACGCGTGGCAGTCAAGTTACTGTCTACGCTACCGAGGCGGGCTGTCCTTTACTGATAACTACGTAAGAAAATGTGTGAAATCACAATTTTATTATTAGTAAACATATTTTTTCCTTATTTGTTAAGAGAAAGAGCATTATTATTTCTAAATTTTAAAACATGGTAGTGCCATGCAAGTTGCACTAAGGAAAAAAGAGAGGGAAAAAAAAGGAAGTGACAGTCCAGGCATGAGAGAGAGAAATAGACTGATAGAGAGAGAAAGAGAGAGAGAGAGAGTGGACGACAGAACCTCTAGAGGTTCAGAGCGGCTGTTTCTTCTGTTTGTGACTAAGTACGTTTCAAAACGTAGGTGCGCAAAATGTCCGTTGTCCAGAGGTAAATACAGAAATGGGGCGAGCATAAAGTTGTGAAAACCGAGCTACCAGTGTTCCATTATTGTGAGTGGTTTATACACAGGCCGTTAACAGGTGAATGCTCTCATTCCCGTACATACAAATTCCAGGATTGGACGTAAGAGTAAGCGACCTTTAATAATTTGCAAGGTAAACAGATCGCAGTGATGAAAGTGAATTTTAGAGCTGCGGCTTCCATTAATTTACTACCTTTTGTGCTTAGCCAGCCCTTTGCTCTATCACGTCCTAATGGAATCGTTTATTTTTAAACATCATTAACCCCTTGTTTTCCTGAAGTGCAGCTTTCAAAATTAAACGAGTCCCGCTTAATGTAGGCATTGTTACCAGCATGGCTATGCGGTGGCATTTGTTTGCAGACCAAGGGACATAGTTCACAAAGATACTAGTTGAGCGTGTGATTACAATAGTTCTATGATAACCCAGTATCCACAAAATGTAACAGTTGTCTCCAAGGATTTCGCCTCAGCTCTCTGCAGTCAATCCATATTTAAATAGGAACAATGCGTGATCTAACCCGTAAAGTTGGGGAATAAAAGCGGTATATCACACATGTTTAACTATTATTTATGTTTAAACAATCATACTTCCAAATATTTATCTATGTTTTGTTTTTGGATTATAAGTGGAATAGCAAAGAGCTTTTCATACAAAACCGATAAGGCCAATGGAGAAATATACTCAATTTTACATATTCACAGAAGGAATATCTAAATACCATGAGGTGTTAAAATACTGAGATACCTTCGTGTGAAATTGGTTAAACTGAGAAATGATGCTCCACTCTAACACAGCTTTTATCGTCTGTAAATGTTTGCGAATCAAACTGAAATGTTCAGTAATCAAACACAAGCGGATGACTTTGTTTACACATGAATGTAAACTCGAAAGGAAACTTAAGATCTGAGTTAAGACGTTTTGTGCATATGCCCTCTCCCTCTCCCAGGAAGGAGAGGTAAGTTGAGAGGGGACAAGAATGGCCGGAGTTAGGAGATATGACAACAGAAGGCAGGGTCTCTGGAAGGGGCAGCTCGTATAAATGGCTCCGCTCCCCCTATTCGAAGGACGAAGATTTACGTAGAAAACTTTTTTCCCTGCCATGCAACACAGAGATTTCCGCCGATACTTGCAATCCTTAAACAGCCAAGCAGGGTGAAAGGTGCAGAGAAAGGCGAAGTAAGGGAAACAGATACAAGAAATTCGGGGAATGTATTTAATATTCCTAGAATTTACTTAGTGATCGGGGAAAACCCATGGTGATCCGGGAAAAACCCCGAAAAACCTATGAGTCAGGAGGTTCTACGAGGGAATGAAACCCACGACCTCGCGAATATGATTCCTACATTTTAGTGCAGACTCAGTTCTATTCGGCGAAGCAGTTAAAGGGGCAACTCTGCTGAAAAAGGTCTTACCTATTTTCGTATGAGAGGGCTGCATCATACTATTATTTAGAAAACTATGTAATACATACCTAAATACTAACGCAAATAATAAAATTATAATGATTAAAAATTGCGTTCATAAAACCGTTTAAAGTACTAATAAAACAGCCGCATTCCATTTATCACCTTCCTGTCTCAAAATCTGTAATTCATTACTCTGCATAAAAATACGCAATTTTTATTGCCTCTATTATAAATCCAACTGTCCAGTGAATCCTGCCATACAAAATAGTTAGGAAGCATTATTGACCAACACTTACTATGGCACAAAACGATATGCAATCGACTTCGTTAAATAATTCCTTTTTTTTACATATTTTTATTGAGACCTCTTTGACTAATAATCTCTTGTGCAGCTGGTATGTTTATTTGTCCCTAGCTCAACCATTCTTCCAAACAGTAACATTAGAAGGATGGTAATGAACTTTGCTATAATGTTTATTGTACTAAATCCAAAATAATCGTAATACCCAAATGATCTTGTTGTCGACGGGCCCTAAAACACCACACCACCACCACTAATCGTAATAGTATTACAAAAATATCTCTGACTTAATTTACTTAATTTAACCTAAATTTAAAAAAAAAAATGTGGTTCAAGATTATACAGAGTGTATCAGAAATAATTTTACAAACTTCGGGAATGGGTTCGACACACCAAAAGAACGAAATATTTCATATGAACATATGTCCCATAATCATTTGTCTTCTCGTTGGGTGTTCAAAACAGTGGTACACCTATAACATACAAAACTAATGGTAAATGCTCGAAATGTCCTCCTCTTGCTTATAGGCATGCCTAACTCGTCGAATCATGGAATGCCACACCATTTTAAAAACTCCGGGATGGTGACGAATGATTTCGCAGGCTTGCATGACACGTCGATGAAGCGTTTCTGCATCCGGGGTGGCAGCTCCATAAACCAATGATTTAAGATGCCTCCAGAGGTAAATATCCACAGCACTGAGGTCGGCAGAACGTGCAAGTCATGGAACTGGTCCTCCTCTGCCTATCCATCGGTCATGGTAGATACTAGTTAGTGCATCTCGAACAATGCGACTAAAGTGCTGTTCACTAAATGAATATTCAGCCATGGTGGATCAAAACACGTGCAGTTAACTCATTACTGCACGCAGTTGAACCCTTGAAGGCAGACTGATAACAAATGACAAATGTAAACAAGTCTCCATGGCAACACTTCGCCATCTACCGTATGTAGTACAGTAGTTCAAAACCTTCTATGAGTAATAGAGAAATGAAGTTTTGAGGTTGGACCCCAAAGGCCATTGAAGTCGCACTTTCATTGTGACAGGAATAATGCGAAAACCAAGGATTATGGGACAAATGCTCATATAAAACTTTTTCTTTCTTTTGATGCGAGGAACCTATACCTGAAGTTTGTAAATGTATTTCTGAAACATTCTGTATAACATGATTATAAAAAGTTTTCAGATTTACTTTTATAAATACAAAAAGACGATCATTAAGAAACAATTTTGTAACACAATGTTATTTATAAGCAAATCAAATTAAAATTATATATTACTACTGATATACGAATGTTATGTGTAATGGTCACTTCCATCATAATTATAGTTTCTCTTAAATTGTCACTGTTAAGTGTACTTAATTCAGTAAGATTATATAGGAGAATTGTGTATTAGCTTATAGTTACAGCAAGCAAGTTAATTCGCTATTTATACTTAGGTTCATTTGAGGAAACCGTCCCTTCTCACCCGCCTCAGTAGCGTAGATGGTAGCGTGTCTGCCTCAACTTCAGAGGTCCCGAGTTCAATCTCGATCAGGGCAAGTTACCGAGATCAGGTTTTTTCAGGGTTTTCCCTTATCCTGAAAGAAGAATATCGGTAACTAAGCTCTATGGACCCTGCGTTCATTTGAGCATAATTCACACATTGTCCGATATGACTTGATGTTTGAGGACTGCCCTTTCGTTTACATAAGAGATTCGGATTCAGTGGTGATCCAAGAAATTATTTACCATAGTTTTGTTCTGTAGCTGATTTGGTTTAAAGGCACTCTATTAGTTCAATCAGCATTAACAGATTAGTATTAGCACGAAAATATAGTGCGATCCATTTAAACCTGAACAATTTCAAACGGCCGTAACTTTTGAACGAATAATAGGACACACGAGCAACTTTGGGAGAATATAATACACAATTGGAAGATTACGTTACACTATTTACATCTCAAAGAAAATGTTGGAAATGTCCTCCACCGGCATCTATACATGTTTACACTTGTCTCGCCATATTCTCTGAAGTTTTCCGGAGAGTATCCTGGCCAACGTTAATTATTTCGGTTCGAATGGATTCCTTGAGAACATCAATACACTCTATTTTATAGATACCCCCACAAGATAAAATCCGGCAAGGTTACATCAGGGGATCTGGGGGCCACAGACCATTTGAGATTATTCGATTATCAATTAAGCTTGTTACAAGTTCCATGATGTCATTAGATGTATGGCACGTTGCTCCATCTTGCTGGAAATAACCCTCTCTCAATTCGACATCATCCAGCTGCTCCACAAATGTCTTGAAGATACCCATATAAACTTCAGTGTCTATAGTCGTATCAGAGAAAATGGGACCAACGATACATAGATGCTGGTGGACACATTTTTAACATTTTCTCTGAGATGTAAACAGTGCAATGTAATCTCCCTATTGTGTATTATCTCCTCCCAAAGTTGCACGTGTGTCCTATTATTGGTTAAAAAGTTATTGCCTATTGAAGTGGTTAAGGTTGTTATGATCCCACTGTACCATATTGCTATGATAAGAATATTTTAAGCAATTTAAGGAAAAAATATGCAAATCTATTTGAGAAAATAGCTTTTTCTTGAACGTAAGATACCCTTATGCGATGCTAGAACTATGTTACGCCTCCATTACACTTTTCTTTAAAATAATCTAATAAATTTATTTATACCAAAATCATTAGAAATGCCCATTTACAGTCTTTGTCAAAGTTGTCACATTCATACTTTCATTTCTAAACTTGAAATAATACTAAAATGTTCAAAGTAAGTTGGTATTTTATTTTTTTTACTTTTTTTTATTTTTTTTTTTTTTTTCTTCATTTGTGCTACAACAGAGCAAAGCTCCAATTACAGTAGCTACATGCAATTTAGTTACACAAGTTTGACTAAATGCAAAACAGAAATACAAAAAGGAATACAGACAAACTAAAAATACACTATATATTAAGCTATTATTGAAGACAAGACATTGCAAATTGTATACTAATCAAGCAAATAAGTGATACAACAGAGTAAACAATAATTGATCAAAGTTGAATATAAAAGAAAGAGAATGCAATTAATGGAACAAAATATTAAAAAAAACTAAGACTAAAAATGAAACATATTAAACTAGAATTGCAAATGTTAAACTCATTATGCAATACAACTGAAAATCACATGCAAATAATTCCCATATTTAATTGATTTTTAAACTGCTCGTAAGTTAAACTAAAATCCAGCTCTATTTTAGTAGAGAGTTTATTGTATTTCGCACACAACCTAACAATATATAGTATCACATATATTACAAAATATATATTTATTTTTCTTAACTTCAAAATATTTCTTGTTATCGGTTTAAATTTTTAAATCACTACACCTTTCTGAAATAGGCAGTTGTCATTCTATATTTATTTCGTACTCGTTTTGGAAATTTCTAGGTTTCCTCGGATCGTAGACGAATATCGCGATGTTCTTCTAATACAATTTTTCTTTTATTTCCTGCATCTAAATTTTCGTTTATTGTGATCTGTTTCAAAATTCAAAGGTGTTTTTGTGTGTGTGTGTAATTTACGTCCTCCAGCGTTAAGTCATATCGGACGATGAATGGAATTGGAATCCCAGAAAAATCTTATCCAGGTAACTCACCCTGACCGAGATTCGAACTCGGGAACTCTTGACCGTGAGGCAGACTCGCTACCATCTACGCTTCCGAGGTGGGCATGTTTTAGTTGAGCAGAGCTTGTGCACTTCATTTGGAGTGCTAACGATTTCGCTCTCTGGAGCTATTTTTCTTGAGGGAACGCCAAGGGTAGGCCTAATCGGTATTGTATGTTTTCAATCTAGAATCGTTAGCGACCCTCGCGCACTTTGTCTTCCGGATCTGGTCACCCTTCCTGTATCTTCCACAACCCTCCTTCCCTCCCAGGTACGCGTTTAAAACACAAAGGGTCACATTGACCTATATGTGATGACATGCCTCCGTGTCGAGACCCCTCGTTATATGTACCTTTATCTCTATCCACACTTTCAACACTAAATTTTCTACATCTGGTTCAACTCAACATTCAAATGTTTGATGCCGCAGATCATACTCCCTTTCTTATCGTAATCTTTGTTTTAATCAAATTGTTTGATACTACATATAATTATTGTATATGGAGTAGTTTCTTATGCATTGGGAGCTCTGTTACAGCAATGATACGAAATGAGCTATTTTGCTCACAAGGGGTGCTCTGCGTTCCCCTTTTCAATGCCTGTCAAATCGCGCATCCTGACAGTCCCTCAAAAAAGTTGAAGAGTGAAATCTCCCTCTTTTGATGTACATTTTTATCATTCATAGGCCCTCACAGCATGTGTTTAACAACTGTTTTTCAGTCAATGTATGCTTTGGTTAGTGTGATTCTGTCAGTTACAAATATTCTCGAAGTTCATATAATTTGGCGACAAGAACATGGCAACAAATAATTTGCTATGAATAATTTTTACAATGAATCAATAGTGTTTGTGTACACGCTAGTATATCTACTGCTTGTTCTCCCTTTATCTCTCACTGTTTCTCTCCTACTCTCCCTTCAATTCTTACCTTCAATGCAATTGTATAAAGCTGCTTTTTCCTGTGTGTTAATGTGCATTGAAACATAATTAATTTAAGTCACTCATAAGCTTAGTTATAAAAAGACTTGAACAATACATAAAATATTTGTCTTCCAAAATACTGTACTTCATAAAACTTAACAGTTTTGGTTGTAACTTCAGAAATAATCTTGACCATGTTGGATTTTATGACCCATTTACCTCTTTCTCTAGGGGAAAATAAATGGACTTAATTGTATTACAATTGACACTATATTTACATTAAAATACAGAACATAGACGCCCCTGCAGGTTAACATAATCATCCATGCTTTAAAAAAAAAAAAAAAAAAAAAAAAAAAACATTTGATGTCATGGTAGCCTATCTCATCATATATGTTACTATCAATTCATCAAATTTAATCATAAATTACCGGAAAGATTTATCGTTTTATTATATCCATAGTTGAAGAACAATATATAGATGTTCCACAGTCTTTATCCATTTTTTTAATTAATACAGTAAATGCACCCTGGCGCGCCGATACGTTTAATTGCATGTTTAAATGGTATTCAAAGTATACTGTACTCGGGACTGTAGCTATTTAAGCATAGTGGTGTATGTTCCTAAATGTATAGGTTGCAGTAACTCATATTTTCATTAAATTCCACATCGTACTGAAGACAGTGCAAATGGTTTCTTGTGCAATGAAGGGATGGGTTTTTACTTACAGCGTGACAAAAATATAGCATTAAACAAGGCTTCTACACCCCACCCTCGGTAATTTATGACACCCTATGTGAGTTAAGTTACAGACCATTCGAAAACATTCTGACAGCTTCTACTTTAGCGAATGAATCTTCTCGGTTTTAGTGTAGAGTGAATAGGGCGTATGTTTTTTAACGGTTCTGCTTCTTTTGTAGCACGCGTTCTATCACACACATTCGCTGTCCTTGTCCCACTGTGTAAGGAGGCGCATTACTTTCAGGGACTTACTTTGCGTTGGCGGACAGTAAACCCACACTTGTGCGAGGTCTACCCGAAAGCCAGAAGACCCCGGTCTCTATTAACCAGGGAGCGATGGAAAGCTTTGCTGCTCTTTCATTGGGGCAACAGCTTGAGTCTAAAAGGCCCCCTCCCCCCATTCAAGACGGGTAGAAGTGGATACGCCTCTTACGCGCGTCAACCCCGCAGGGAAGACTACCGAAATCTCCGATGGGGCCGCTTGGTGATCTAGCACACCTTCTATTAATAATGCAGTTTAGTACCCGGGACATCTTAGGCAACCCTGTACCCCCTCCGGGCGGCAGAGGCCTGGCCGGAGGTACCCGATCTCCCATGGGAGTCGCGAATACACTGCCCCTCGAGTGCAACCCAATCCGAACAACTCCAATTCAGGGAGGAGCTCGAATGTTCGGCCCGAGGTTCCTCTAGTAACTCAGAGGTACCAAGAGTGCTAAGGGTCCGCAGCATCGCACCACGGTAGCTGAAGCGGATGGATCCCCTTCCCTAAGGGGACCGTGAAACCACATTTTGTTTCCTTAATACGCCTAATACGCTTTTGTTAGTCAGTTAATAATTATTGTGCATTTGTCGTTGGACTTTGTTTCTCACGCCTGTATTTGGGAGGCCCAGGCTCGATTCCCGTGGTTGACCTACCTGACACATGGGTTTTTAGGGGGTTTTCCCGGGTCGTTAGGTGAATGCTGGATAGGTTACTTGCATTCCACTGAATTTCGTGTCCCTCCATTTCACCTTCATATCATTTCACATCATCTCTCATCTGATGGTCTCTTTCAGGTTTAAAGTGAAGACGGATGTCTCGGCGGGTGCATGGAGGGATGATGTGCTCTGAGGTAAACTACTTCCTCCTCCAGTAGGTCGGTTGCCGATCTCCGAGCCTCTGCTGGGACCATGTCGGGACCACCAGCGAGGGACCTTTGGGGCTCGGCTGCTGGGTTAGTTGTCGCCCCGCAGTAGGGGAGCGTGTCCGTTGTCTGACCTGTCAGGGGAAGTCTCTATCTTAGTAAACTGTATGAACCCTGCCCTCTGCACTGTCATGGCTTCTTGGGACGGCCGTCCTCTTTCCCTCTCGCCTCATCCTTCCTCCGGGGAAGGGGGTGCCCCACTTGGGGGTTAAGGCACAATGGGCCCAGCATGGTGACCTACGTACCAAATCTCCTCCGTGAAATCCTGATCATGATCCTAATCCTCTATTTCTCACTGCTCTTGCATTTCAAATTCAAGTTACTAAGAATAGGGAAGTACTATGTGTAACATACGTAGGTCTTCATGGCTTCGTTCTTTATCTTGAAACTTTGGTTGATAATTACTTCGTGCACATGCAGTGGTGGTGACACTATGTATCTTAGTGTCACAGCTGAGTTATGAGTCTGCGAAGAACGTCTAGCTTAACTTGGTCTAGACTGATTCCTTCTCGAAATAGAAATAGGCTCTTTCTTTCTAGAAACAGGATCACAAGGCACGTTATATATAGTAATTGTAACTCTATTTCTAGGAACGTCTTCAGATTTATAATTTAGATATCTAATTCATAATGGACGACATTACTGCTTATCCTTCTTATTCAGTTATTGTCATTATTGTTATAGTTTAGGTATTATAGAACCTCAAATATAAATATTATTCCTTACTTCCAAAACAATTCGTTATATGGTATATCGATTAATCAAAGTAACAATCGAAGCTAAACCTTTGTACACCAGATGCACCAAGTACGCGATAACAGTTTAAGCAATAGGGTAAAGTTGTTACATAAAGGAACTGAAACAGAAGCAATCAGTCGTACTTAATGTAATGATATTATAGCAAATTATTGGCATATAGGTTGCCTATTCGGTCAAAGTCAAAAGTGATTCGGGAGCACTCAATATATCTAAGAAATGGCTCACGTATGAATTAATAATAATTAAACACAAAAATTTGTATTAGCATTGTCGTTGAAATACTCATTTACAGAGTATAACGTCTTTCCGTGTCATTATTTCAAGATCATTTATAAAGGTGTTAAGGGGAATGGATTGTATATTAAAATACTTCATGAAAATTAATTGTTCTTTCACACTGGCAGTAAGTAGGCAAAATTGTGGAAACGTAGATTCAGGCTGAAAAATTCAATGTCATAGGCGGGATTTGAACCACGGATCCTTTGGTCTCCATCCAGCCGCTCTAACCATTGAGCTACTATGGCCACAACACACGAGGCAACTATGAGACAACTATTTATGAGAATTCCTAAATGGTTTACCGGGAAAAATACGAGTCAGTTGGAGAATTTAATTTCATATCGGCACGATGGCCATAGTAGCTCAATGGTTAGAGCGGCTGGACGGAGACCAGAAGATCCGTGGTTCAAATGCCGGCTATGACATTGAATTTTTCATTCTGACTCTACGTTTCCAAAATACCATATTAACCTAGTTTGTGTCACAGAAACAAAAGACCAAATAAATTTGCTTGTAAGAGATGTTTCAAAACAAATTAATTGGACTTTAGAATATTTCATAAATAAAGGCAAAAATGCATTTTCAATTTAAAATCTTCATACACCATTTTAGACTCTCAGCCAACACATGTGCACAAATTAGTAGTGGGTTCAATTAAAGCAATACTGTTTTTCACCCTAAAAGCATATAGTGGTTTCTTTCATAGCATTTATGAGAATCTCATCTACAATTCATTTAAATTATTGCTTCTTTAAGTAAGGAGCATTTTGGAATTATTTCAAATAAAATAATGCAGCAGATTTGTTTTCTAATAAAGGACATCTCAACTCTATTTTGAAGAAAAAAAAAAAAACTATATTTTCGTAACTATTTTAATGAAATATATTATGCAACCGAGTTGATTTATCTGAAATGCATGTTAATTCTTAAACGAAGTAAAGAGGAGGTTCCTTTGCTCTCAAGCACATGGCACGATAGCACGTGATTTAGCGGTAGTGATGACATATTTGTTTATATGATTTATCACTGACCTTGTTTTCAACTGGATTAGTCATTTATTGCCATTCGACGGTGTGCTATGCCGAATGCGAGAGCTAATTTATTTTATTGATCGTTTATTGCGCGTGTACTTATTATCTGTATAATGGCAGAGTCTAGCGCGTTTTTCGCTGAAGCATCGAAAGCGAAAACCTTTACAAAGCGGCGAAAAAGGAATTGTGTTGCATGTGTGTAATGCACTCACAGAAAAGAATCCGTCTTTGTCAGTGAGAGAAGTCGAAAAGCTGTGCCCTGAACTTACAGGTGTGTTAGATGCGTAGGAACATCGCGACATGAAATTGAGACAACAGGAAAACTTACCACCCCAGGGGCGATATTGCTGTGTGGCGAATACGTTATTTAAGGACAATCAGACTGTACCGCGACTTGGTTGAATGAAGCGACTTTTAAGACTGAAAGACAAGCATTTTTGCAAGGTAGGTGTGCTGGTTTTAAAAAATCCCAGTGGAAAAGGCCGAACGCCTTTCATTATAAACTTGTTTCAGTTTCATTGCTCATTCATTCAGTTTCAACTTGCTCAGTTTCATTATAAACATTATCTTTGCATGCCTTCATATTCTTATTTGTATGATTTTATCCATCTTCCTGGCAATTATTATGACGTTTACTGCAGGTTTGAATGTGACGGGAAGGCACCGCCTATGGCCTACGTCGCGAAAGCATTAGCCAATTAGGATGAGGGGGAGGTAGTTGCACGTGGAGTGATACATGTCAACCGGGCAAGGTTATATGAAACAGAGATTAATAAATTTGTACTTTCTGAGTAACCCATATTAAATCTTAAAGCGCGTCTCTTGTGTAGAACTACAGCAATATGCTATTAGTTTGGTATGTAGGAATTTGTATGTGGTATAGTGTTTAACGCCCGCTTTTACTACATGCGGCACCGCGGGCGGTGACTCCGATGATATGAGATAAAGATGGAGCACCGATGGAATAAGATGAAGCAGGAGATCCCGGAGAAAACCCGCCCCAACGCCGTGTTGTCCACCACAATTCCACTTTGTGGTTGCCTGGGATCAAACCCGGGCTGCCTTGGTGAGAGCCGAGCGATCTAACCACTCAGCTATGGCGCGGCCAGGAATTTTTAAGCTGAATGCGAAAGCTACTCACCTCGTCAGTCTCGTAAGGAAATGTGCACTTTGTGATATTGTTTGCAGGAAACTTCGTCGTATTTCTGTCTAGCCATGTATTGTAGTAACAGTCGCTTTTTAATCTCTGGCTTCTGTTTGCTTAATGTTACATCATAGCTAAATTTATATATTGCTGGAGTGTATAAAACCGGCTCTTGTTTTATATGCATTCTTTGCTGAGTAAAATATATTTTGTACTTTACGGTATTCTCAACGAGGGCATTGGAAATCCTTTAGGGTACTTTCACTGTTATAAATTGAAATAATTAAATTTTATAGCCCTAGTACGTGAGAAAGAATGTAGCTTTTCAATTATGAGAGAGCTATAAAATCGATTGAATGGTTTTCAACATTACCCTATATACACACAACCACATGCTTGCTCTGTGTAGTACTATATTTTAAAGTTAATGCAATTAAAGAGTGATTGAAAGATAATTATATACCATTCTTGCAAAGGACCTCACCAAATCTTTATTTAAGTATACTTTATGGAAGTTTTTCAAGTCTTTGATGAAAACCTTGATTGGCAGCCAATGCAAATGGTGTTTTTACAATTCCATTGTTATTGTCTATTATTTTAGAACGAATAAAGGAAATTGTATTCAGTTATTGCTTTCATTTTTCATGAATTACAAAGTTAAAAGGGTATCCCTCATATCTCAGTGGTAAACTGTACGTCTTAGTAAACTTTTTCTGTGCAGTAGTTACACGTAAATCATATGAGAGTTTCAATTCTTAGGATTATTTAAGATCATTCTCTGAGTAAAACGACGAACATAACGACTGCCTGTAACTTCTCAAGACATTAGGAAAAAAATTATATATTTTATTAACCTATCAAATTAATTGCGAAACTCTGCTCTTAAAATTTACCTAATGTTAATGCAAACTTTACTACAATATAGTTAGGTCAGCTCTTGAATCTATATTACTACTGCATAAAACATAAAAAAGGTTATCTCTAACAAATTTTGGCATTACCCTCGAATGTTTATGTGCTTGACATCTATAACAGTTACAATAAGGTTTTATTACATTTTCTTAATAAAACAGCAATTGTATTTGCCCATAGATAGCATAATGCGCTAGAATCAAAATCTACCAAAATTTCAACATTCAACTATGACTTCCTAACATATTAATAGTTAAATTCAATAAACATGCAATTTTAAAAGGCTTCCTACTTTAGCAATTCAATAAAAAGACATTGAGCTTAATCATAACTCAGTGTTATCATCATCATCATCATCATCGTCATAGTAAATATTTGTCTAGTTATACCATATTATAATACTCTGCTTCCTCTAACTATTTATAATTTCTTGAACAGTAAACAAATTATTTTATTGAATTTTGGGCAGAACAAATTAAAAACTAATATTATATTTTATTAATAAACACAAGTTAATATATGTTTTCCATGCTAACGGAAAAAAGAACAAAAATTGGAATTAAGGAATTCAGTAAATTTGAAGGAATATTTTAATACCTATGTTCATTTGAATTAAATTTGTTCTTCTTAATTTTAAGAAATTGTCTATATAGCAGTACGGCATAATGCTGAAGAAATATTTTTATGATCATTTCTCTCAAGAATGAATTTTGTTATTTATCAATGAATTTTTTGCAAGTGCCTTTAAATAATTTGTTAGTAGAATCATTCAGATCCTACAGATTTCTTAAACACAGCCAGTTCATTAACAATAACTAGTTTGTGGGAGATCCTTTATCAGATAAGTAATCTAGATAAGCATCCCATTTTAAGAAAAAGTAAAGGTAAGCCTGTTTGAGAGTCGTTCACTAATTAAATCTATATAGCAACACCTTTGCTGAAAAGTGATTATTTATTTTATCACTTGTTGATATCTTGTAAACACTAAAACTTGTTTTGATTCTTTACTTGAATATGTTGGCATACATTTGGGGTAATGACGGCGTTCTCTGGAAAAGAGGTCGCATTTCATTTGCATGTCAGGCGAATCTGAGCACAACCATTGCAGATAACCATCTATCCACTGCTATAGTTAAATAGAAAACCTAAATAAAATGTTTATTATACACAAATACAATAACATTCTAGCATATTTAAAAAACAAAGAAATTGTGTGTGTACTTTATTACCGAGTGGTTTTTAACATTACCATCCATCAGTTTCTTTGCAAAAATACATTGTAAGGGCGTAGGGGGAGCATAAGGACATATAAAACTTGGGAAATAGAAACAATTTCTGGAACAAAACATAACCTTTGGTTTTCGGAACTTTCCCGGTTCATATTGTTATGGATGCAACTGTTAAAGCTAGTGTTAAATTTAAAAAAACGGTAAGAATCTTTTCCACTAAATAAAATTGTTTTAAGGCAAATCATAATTTTAAAAAACAGACAATGAATATATACTTTATGATTCTCTACATCAGGTGCTTGTAAAAGTGTATGATCCCTTACGTTCTCTATTCATTATCCAGTATTCTCTACAAAGTATATCGCTAAAGCTCATAGAAATTTTTGCACCACTCTTAGAATTATACACTTTACTGTACATAAAATGGGGACACAGGAATTTGAAGTTATTGCAAAACATTTAAAATGGAATGGTATATTGGCTTTATAGGTTCATAAACATAACATCAGAAACAAATGTATTATGCCTTACCGCTTTAGAAGGTAAAGTATTGTAAAATAGGATCCAGTGAAATCGGACAATACTCAGAAATGTTAAAGGTTAAGGAAATTTGAGAAGTATGTGTTTCAAGGATGTCTAGGTGCATTTTGTCTATCTCTTGAAGCTTTACCGACGGTAAATAGAATAAAGAAGGCTTCAACAGGCTATTCCATAAGCTCAAAATAGAATCTCTGTTGTGCAAACGTCTGAAATATTAACATCTTAATTCTAGTTTCGGATATTGACAGACGATAAACTTGAAGACGAAGTTTGGCATTTAATCGACTTTCAAATTTGAGTTATGCTGTTCACTGGCACTCGGACGTTTCCTAAATATATTTTATTTATTGAGGAAATCTCAAAGCATGTATTTTCTGTGTAAGCTCGGCATCGTAGTTTTGAGTGAAATGCAGTACTTTCTGTACATCTTAAGGTTGCATAGAAAAATGTGCGGAATTTTAGGCCTAGAATGGAGCATAAGAATTAATATTCAATTCTCCTTTTCGGTTTGCATCCTTTTTTTTTTTTCAATTTACGTCCTCCAACGTTAAGTCATATCGGACGATAAATGAAATAGGTGAAATGGTGCTCAAATTAGTTCGAGGTCCATTGAGCTTAGAGTTACCGGATATTCGTCTATCAGGATTAGCAAAAACCCCGGAATAAAGAACCTTATCCAGGTAGCTCACCCTGGCCGATATTCGAAATCCTGACCTCTTGAACGTGAGGCAGACACGCTACTCTCTACGCTACCGATGCGGGCATGATCTGTTGTAATTTAGATATTTGAGCTGCCTCAGTGGTATTGTGCTTAGCATACTAGTGTCCAAATACAGACCTCCGAGTTCGAATTCCAGCTGGAGAGTGAGGTTCTTTTTAATAAAGAGGATTACTAACCTTTGCCTTTATATCTTGGAAGCATGAAGAGTGAGTGGGAGGGAAATTAAATGTGTTAAATATAATATAAATATGCATCCTTGTGGCTAAATGATCCTTTACGACTAAATTCCAAAAGGTAATTATATTTCTGCCACACTTCATCTTGGTTAAAAGTTGGATAGAAAAATACCCTGTAGAAAGTAGGAAATAATAAAGGTTAGAGAAGAGTCATATGAATACAAGAAAATTTTTATAGATGCCAATAAACATAATGAAGAGAAGAAAAGAGTCATGTAAACAGCTTTGTATAGACATAATAAATTATTAATATTTCTTTCAATAAGATTCATGATTAAAATTCCAAAAATATTAACAAACAAGTGCGAACAAATACCTTTTGTGCTTATAAACTAATACTCTGAATGAAACTATTTATTTTAATTTTATTGTGGTATTTTAATGAATTCTGATGATCACAATGTGTTTATCCCTGTTGTATTACCGTGTTTAAATAACGCCTTGAACGTTCCTTCAATCACAATACTTCCCAATCAGTCCAGTGATTCAAAATATTTAAAGCGTTTCTGAAATACGAATTAAAAGACTACTAAGCATCACTTATAAGTTCATTTATCTCTTACCGGTAAGCTCTTCAAAAGTGTGGTGTCAACAGTGTGTCTTCGGTAGTGATTTTATTAGCAGATAGTTGGTGTAATATTCTACGCTGTCATTAAAGTGGAGATGTAATTAATCCACATAATCATTTACGCCACTGTTAATAGTAATTAAACAGTTGCCCGTCAATTACAGTAAAAGTGTGTGCGATGTAGCTTTCAACGCATTATTAGAGAACTCTTTCACCCTCGAATTGTAGCACTGAAGCTATAATTATCTAACAGAGCGTTTATGTTCCTTTTTCTGTCTGCTTTCTCCTCTAGTGGATATTTTTCATTCCCAGAGTCATATATCACACATAAGCTCTATGTTTGGGTTAATAAAATTACCTAGTGGTAGCTAGGAAACTACTTTTGATTAAAATGTATTTTAAATTATTATTCGGATGGGAGTTACTTTTTAATTGATGACAGCAGAAAAAATGAAATCTCTGGTGCTTCACATTGCAGAGATTGCTGGAGATAGAGAATTTCAAATAACTATTCAATATATTCCTAAACTGTCAAATGAAGGACATGTTAATTTTTAAAAGATTTACATATTAAAATCAAACCAAAAATACATAAATGAGAATTAAAGTTTAAACACCTAATAAAACAGCTCTAGATAACAGAAAAATCCTACTAAGTATTGAGGATTAATTTAGTAACTTTTCTGCTATGGAAATTGGAGTGGATCACCTCGGTGTGGGTTGGATTTATATCACACGATGCGGTGACATATCTGAAGCAGGATTCGCCCCGTCGGGAGGTCTACGCCCCACACGCGCAAAAGTTTCGCGCTCCCTCGGTGTGGCGACGCAGTTAGAAGCCAAACCTTACCTTGATGTATAAGCGATGAACCTTTCGTCTAAAAGCCGTGAAGATGAAGTTATCGAAGATTTCTATAAATCCTCTCTCCGGCAGCTGCGGCGAGCGATGAGATGCGAAGCTTCTCAGGCGTGGTATCGATACAAAAGGGATTTCACTTTTGGGCAACTATGGAATAAAATAATTAATACCGTTTTACTTTACTTGGAATTATATATCTCGACATCATTTTCTTCTTTACATGCGACTTTTTCCACTGATGTATATAGTCCTTTACTATATTTTAATTTTCTCCTTTTATTTATAAATAATGCAACGGTCTTTTACTTAAATTATTTATCGTAGCGTTGCGTATTCGATGTATATTTTAGACGTTTATTAAACGTTCATAAATGATGAACTCCAATAACATCTTGTAGTTTCAAGAACTCTTTTACCAAAAACGCGTCTACCCTCTTCGAGAGTTCAAGCCAGAAAAAGAAATTTAAGAATAAAATCATTGGTTCTTTTTTTCTGTTTTGGTTGCTAAGTTACCGTAATACTTAATTCTGATTGGTCCTACGTCACAATTTGGGATTTCAATAAACCTAAGCATTTGTTGCATCATGTATATGGTTATATGTATATGCTTGGTTATTAACTTAAGTTGAATTACAGATGGCCATGTTTACTTAATATGTCCATATATGCAATATCAGATTCAAAATTGTGAATTTCAATCTTGAACGTTTTCCTTTAGTATATAAGAAAAAAAGGTATAACAAAAACAAACAGTGCAGCATCAAAATGTTCTGATGTAACGGTTATTTTGTTTATAACAATAATAAGAAAGTCAGCCTTCTGAAATATTCACAATGACTTTATTGTACCAAAATTAAAAATGGAATCAAATTATTTTTAATTAATTAATGGAAAATAATAATTTCCTCATACTAGTCATATACAGTCTAAATTTTTAATATATTGAGTCAACATGAAAAACACAATGCCACGGCCGGGACCCGAATTAATTATACTTAAATGAATTAATAATTTAATTATATTTGTTTTCGTGAAGATTAAAGAAAATCTTCACAGTTTAGATTTATAATTAATTGCCTTTATCCTATGTCGTTCCTTTATAAGGATTTATAAATCACATTCAGATTGAAATATATGTATACCCGCAGTTTAAAGGTATATATAAGTTATTTTTAATATGAAAAGGTAGAGACAGACTGAAAAATTCAATGCCATAGCCGGAATTTGAACCACGGATCTTCTGGTTTCCATCCAACCGCTCTAACCATTTGAGCAACTATGGCCAACATGCCGACATGACACTAAATTCTCCTACTGACTCGTGTTTTTTCCGGTAAACTACTTAGGAGTTCTCATAAACACATAAGACGACTACCTTATTGGCGACTTACTATGCTGTCACTACTTTAAGGCCCGGGCTTTATAGTTCGGACTACTATTAGTTACAATTAATGTAAATTAATTGGAAATAATGGAATTTTACTTACAACATAGTATTAGCCTACGATGTCCAGGTTAGTGTCTGTAAATATTAACAGGCTGACAGATTCTGTGGTATTGAAATTTAGCGCATTTCGCTAGTACTCATGGATTGGCTCCTTTTTTCTACGCATGCGGAGTAGAAAGAAAATTGAGAGCTTTGTTGCGCTTAGTAATTTATGTAGGAAAGCTGTCTTATAAATGATGGGACGGTACACATCGCATGTGTTCTAATTGTTCACATTCCTTTTTAAACTGTAATATATACATTTGCCTACTTAAATCATTTTCGGCCACACTTCCACCTTAAAACTGAATAATAAGTAAGTAAATAAACCTACCAGAATAATTTCAGAATTGCTTTCAGAGCTAATTTAGTCATCATTATAACCTATGCCCTGCCGACTTGTTTGGATAATTTATACTATAGTATAATTGTCATGCGATGTCAACAAAACTGTTATAGCGCACAGATGCGTGCCAACGTAATTTAGGGTTGAAATGTGAAGATTGCTGATGATCCTAAATCATTAGGTTTAGCTTCACAAACTTACCTACGCTTTGTCGTCAGTCCACAAGACTCCACTCCTCTAATTATAAAAAAACATTTCTCGGTTACGTTTTGCAGCTTAAAGCCCTGGACTTGCTGTGGCAATTGTTTATAGTGTGTAGGCAGCTCTGCTAGGTTGGTCTAAGTGGCTTAGTTGATTAGGCGCTAGCCTCTTAATTCCAAGGTCATGAGTTCAAGCCCAGCCTAGAGCGGTGGTTGTGTGCTTAAAAGTGACCGACCATGTCACTTTATTTATTGACATGTAAAATAACTGTTCCGGGACGAAATTACGCTTACTTATGGCGTTAATATTATGATTCTGTCAATTGTCAGTGTCCTTAACTTTTTTTTTACAGTTGGCAATAGCATGGACTCAAGATAGCGCGATTCCATTGCGCCATAATTTTCTTATT
Organism: Mantis religiosa; assembly: GCA_030765055.1. Lineage (NCBI taxonomy): Eukaryota > Metazoa > Arthropoda > Insecta > Mantodea > Mantidae > Mantis > Mantis religiosa. The sequence continues at coordinate 152,853,034 of CM060952.1, read as the reverse complement.
GCAGGAAACGTAGTGAAAAGGGTAGTAGGTTGGTTAAAGATTCCAAAAGAGGTCACATAAAATCTTAAAAGTATTTTTTAACTATTCTGGTAAACTTTAGTGACATTTTGGTTCTTTGTGTTTTAACATGGGACACATAATCGGAAGATTGCATATTTTTACCGCATTTGAATGGAAAGCAATGTATGGAACCCTAGACCCTCTACTGGTTTCAGAGAAACTTAAATATTAAAAAATTGACTGTCGCAATTTTGTTATATTTGTAAGTACCTAGGGCATGTATGATCTTTTGGCCACAAATCGAAAATTTGCATTTCTTTACTACAGTAGCTAAAATAAATTTAACTGTTTTGATGTCACAAAAAGGTGTCCCTACGGTCTCGCAACTCGCCTACCATACATCATAATTTCCCAGGAGACGAGCCAGATTATGTTTTGCGGACTTTGAGAGATGAGAGTGTTTCACAAATATATCATGTTTATCAGGAACCTGAAAATTCTCATGAGCTATTTCAAAAAATAATAGTAATGCTATTTGTTCCATTTTTTCTTTAAGCAAAAACGAAGTGCTAAAAGTTTTAATAAGCCCAACACCAAAGAACTTTGAGTCATGGCAGACGCATTTGACTGTGTTTTCTGGGGAGTATAAGCTCTCTGCTATTTTCTGGGGGAAGAAATAAAGCACAGATATACCAGAAGGAAGCATACATTTGCTAATGTGCATGATGAAACATCTCTCTAAAATGATGAGGATTCCCCAGAGAATATCTGATTTTATTCAAGCTTGGGGTATTACATCAATCTAGACCTAATTTAAGTTTTATTCTGAACAACCTTGCTTCGTGTACGTATTACATTTGATTTTACGTACCTCTCTCCATTGACTCCACAGCAGTTCACAGATTTCCCAACCGTCTTCCCATGCTTCCCAAAAAGAATCAAAATTCAATGACGGCCTACTCACACGAGGGCGAACACGTGCTACTGAGGATTAAGATCTCTGTACTGGCACATTATTTTTTTCAGTTTTTCAAACTGGGCCAGGCACTGCTGCCACAACATTGCACTAAGTTACACACTACATTGAACGCGCGAGCCTCAAAGTGTAAAACAGATAGAACAAAAGTAATAATATATACATAAAAGACGCTACTCCGTCTGAAAAGGAAATAATAATGATAGTATAAATATTAATAAAAATTTTTACTGTGTATAAGCTTATTTTCAGAAATAAAACTTAATTGGCGAAAAGGTTAAAAAGTTATCTCGAAAAATATGGGTTACTTATGGCAATGAGACAAAAAGTTAAAAAAAATCGACGAATAATGCAAAAATAATGCCTAATTTTCATTTAGTTCCTGTAAATAATACACGGTATTATTCCAAATGAATGGATTCCAGGTTCGTGACTGTAATATTTGATTTAAGATTAAATGGAAAAATGGCCAAATAATTATAATTTCACTTTTTCATAGTAAATAGAGGAAGTGGCACATTTCATCAGGTGCATTTTTTTTTTTTTTTTTTTTTTTTTTTGCGCCCACCTCGGTAGCGTAGATGGTAGCATATCTGCCACACGTTCAAGAGGTCCCGAGTTCGAATCTCGGTCAGGGTGAGTTACCTGGATAAGGCTTTTCCGGGGTTTTCCCTTATCCTGATAGACGAATGTCAGGTATCCTCTAAGCTCTATGGACCCTGGTATGACAACGTTGGAGGAGGTAAAATTACAAGAAAGTGCAAGTGGTTGTGTGTGTGTGTGTGTGTGTGTGTGTGTGTGTGTGTGTGTGTGTGTGTGTGTGTGTGTGTGTGTGTGTGTGTGTGTGTGTGTGTGTGTGTGTGTGTGTACGTTCCCTGTCTGTGAACAGCATAATTCAAAATTGAAGAGTTGGTTAAAAACAAAACTAGGTGTTTAAGATTGGTTTGGTTTTATCCCTTTTCTATGGAAAAGAATCAAAGGTATCGCAGAGCAACCAGCTAGACAATAGTTGAGTATCACCGTAGATGTTAATGGCAAGTAAATGAAATGGTTAAAATGGTTCAAAAATTTATTACTTATAAAACCCTTTAAAAGAAAAACATTTACACCTAGATAGCGAACAAGCATTTGTTAAAATAGTAGAGAATTTGTGTGAGTGGAAAGGATTAATTTTTAGTTTTTATTGCAGAGTTACAAATACGAATTTCTTATTTCACTTGAAACGCATTTTATTACTTTACGCATAATATTTACTTTTTTAATAAATTTATAAAGATTATTATGCATCTGCCATTTTATAGCATTAATTCTTCCCATTCACTGAAAAATTATAATTCCCACGCCTACACTTTGGAACACAGAAGTCAAAATTAGCCGAACTTTTAGGGCAGCTTTTGTTTTAGTAAATTGACGCTGCTGTTAAATATGAGAGCTTCTTTATCTGGTTCTAATCATCTGGTTTCTTCCGTTTGAAATTCTGTATGCTAGTTTTCTGGATTTTCTTTTTATTTGAACAATTTTTTCTATGAATGATAACCTCTGGTACAACTGATCTGTTTTCTCAGAAACTATTGAAACTACTTCTAACATTTTAAGATGATGATAACATCTCTAAGTTCTGTTGTGGATCACTTTATGCACTAATAGAATTATGGTTATTTAAAGAAACTCTGAGGGGTTGAGTCCAGAGGGTCTACTCCCATTAGCCTTGAACCCGTAGGAACAAGATCCGGGCCTCTTTCAACCAGGGAGTTATCCGAGCTGTTTCTTAAAGGGCGCCCGGCATCCTCCGTGGGGCTTTCCATTAGGGCAAGACCTAGTTACCTAACAAGCCCCCCCCCCATCTGGTCCTAGGGACACAAGACGGGATGGAAGTGCATACGCCACTTACGCGCGTCAACACTCAAGGTGAAGACTACCGATATGATCTGGGTGGGGCCGCCTGGTGATCTAGCACACCTTCTACTAGCTAAGCAGGCTAGTACCCGGAAACTTAATGGCTTCCCTCAACCCCGTCCGAAGACGTACCCAATCTCCCACAGGTATCGGGAACACACTGCCCCCTCGAGACCATCCCAATCCAAACAACTCCCGAAGGAGGGGCTCGGCTGTTCGGCCCGAGGTTCCTCTAGTAACGTCAACTCTGAGGGGTATACTCACATTCCTACCGAGTGGGATGGCTCAGGTGATTTCGTCTGTGGCTCCCCATTCGGGAGCTCCCGGGTTCGATTCCTGTGGCCGACCTAAGTGACCCATGGGCTTTCTCGGGGGTTTTCCAGGTCGCTAGGCTAATGCTGGGTAGGTAAATTAATCCCCCGAATTTCCTGTCCCTCCATTTCATCTCCATTATTGTTGCACAGCATCTCTCATGGTAGGATGCTGGTGGTGTAGGCCTGCCGGGGGAAATTCCAATTGGTAAATAGCAAGAAACCTGACCGCTGAACGTTGTAACTCCTTGGGTCGCCTCCATCTGTCTCCTCTCGCATCATTGTTCCCATCAGTGATACTCCAATTGTTGCCGAATCCCCTCTGTAGTAATCCTAATTCTACCTATGTATGAATATGATTTTGGTTACTTAAAAAAATCGAATATGTCTATACAGATGACAACTTACTCTTGTACAAAATATTAATAAAAATGCTTATTCTTCTATTTTGTGTAAATTGAGGTAGACGTTACGAGGTAGACCTTGAAATATGGTTGCATTACATGTATCCTTTTAGCTAAAATGCGAACAGAGGAAGTGATACTCTGTTTAAAAAGGCGAATAAACTCCTATTAAAGAAAATTGTATAACTGAAAATTTTAAATAAATAACTCGCAAACAGTTTCCTCCACTAAAAACTGTATTTCGCATATTTTTTTCCAAGACATAGATTGTTTTAGTTAGAAATTGTCTATATCTTACTACATAAAAGTTTTACAAAATTCATCCAGAATGAATAAGGCTCCTGAGAATATCTCGGAAACATTCAAGATTAACATTTCATTTCTTATGGAAATTCGTTTAAAAGGTTATTTTAATCCAATTATTAGAATTTACTTTTAGGAACATCAAAATTATTAGTCTGCGATGAAGAAATCTTCCGTTAAATCTATATGTCGCAGAAGATGCTGAACTTGAATCAGTTTACTATTTAACCCAATTTCTTTGTTGAGTTATGCTAACCACACACGCGCCCATCAGCAATTTCATACAATTGAGTTTATAGATTTCTTCATGGAAATTTCTGTATAAACTATTTGGGTGTAATGCAATGCTTTCTTTACTATGATAAGGATTTAAAGATGCTGTAACTCACAAATCGTTTATATTTTCTATTAAACTAAAGTAAACAAAAATAGATCAGTAATAACGAAAACAAATACCTAGGCTTTGTATTATTTTCAGTCCGATGTATTAAATTTTTATAATGTAGTAGTTCATGAATTTAGTAGATATATTATTGGAGGGATATAGATTTTAATATTCTCTAAAGAAGGAGAGGAAGAAGGATGTCAGTCTCTGGAAGGCAAATTTAGTTATATTCCTCTTGTGCTTGTAGTCGATTTACAATGTCCTCTGTCCACTCAGGCCTTTAGTTCGTTATGACAAGATATTACATAGTAGAATTCTGAGTATCGTGATCGTTATTAATATGTGTCAAATTGTGGTTTGGTCTTCCTCAAAACCATTTTCCCGTACTTAGTGTTTTGCAACGCGGAAATCTTACATGCTTTGTACATCTGTAAGTAGTTTATGTTTTCTTTTATTATTTTATTCTATTTATTTATTATTTTATAGCATAACACGTCCCTAAGAATTTCATCTGCGCAACTCTTATCGGCTTGGCTTCTGTTCGTATAGCTCTGAATATTAATTCAGATTTTTTCCCCTCATTTGGCCTTCTTAGGCAGAGGCTGCACACTACGGCTTTGTTATTCCTAATAAAATCGCACAGCTTCACTTCTTTGTTTGAATAGCACCATCATTTCATTGTTGCAGGTTCCGCTTCATTGGTGCGAACATTGCCGCATCCGCGGACGAGTTTAAGCAGTCCAAGAAGTATATCTACATTTCGTACGTGGAAAGAAGGTACTGAATTCATCTTTCCAATGTCAACAGAGCATTGGTAAGTTTTAATTTGATTATGCAGTTATACTACTAGTTCTCCAATGTCACATTTACTTATACTTGTTTTTCTTTTTTTCACTTTATATCCTTGCAATTTTAGGTATTTTGTATATAACGGCCCTATTAGCCCAAATACCAGATGTGATATACGCTTAACATATAGACACAATGATACACTTATCGCAATTTTATTCGTCTACCATTTATTCAAATACATCAGTGTACAGTATTTTTTAATAAAGTACAGGTAATAATTCGATGGGACGTACACAGCAAATCTCTCATTATGCTATAAACGCCAAACATTATTTGCTTTAGAATATTTGTTTTAGCAGTGTATATATCTGGTTATTTTGAGATGTACTTTTACTTCCTTTTGCACCTAGTATTTTACTTTTAAAAGTAATAATATTGATTGTGTGAACAATAAGGTTTTCACCACGTTTGGCTATTGGCTAGGCTGCTTATAATTTTATTTTCCCCGTGCAGACCATGCCAAAATGCATCCGAATTCAAAGGTTCAGTGAGTTTCGTTTGTTAATTTTATAAGATCTAATTGACATGGTCCCCTCTTATTCTCAAATCATTGTCTAAATTTGGTCTAAGTCAGCGCTATTGTGCCAACCGATATAAGGAAGAACTTCATAGAAAAACTTCCTCGCTAACCAGTATCAGAGCATGACATTACTATCTGCTTACTGTAGCAGAGTGTTTAAGTTTGCTACACTTGCATAAAATAAAATGTTTGTCGACTCTTATACCTAAATCGAGCGCGGTCCATTAGTTACCCAATAGGTTTGTTTTAATGTTTATTACTTTCTTTTTATGTTTTCTTTCGCTATATTAATTGTAACTGATGTTAAATGGCAGCTTTCTAGTTATCAATTGTAGTTATGCTTCGCTTCAAACTACGCTTCAAAAGATAGCTAAGGTAGTTTGAACTTAGCACAAAGATTACGTATAATAGACAAAGTGCATCTAATTTTCGGCAACTATAGGTATCACAATGACGTACTGCAGAAATATACAAGCGTGGATGCAAAATTACGGTTTATATCTTAATGTAACCTAATAAAATATTTCTTAAAATTAATACATTTAAACATCACTGTCTAATATTCTATTTTGTGCACGGTTTTCGATTAGGAAGTCAATAAGCCTCGTAAATTGTATAAAATAGACTAAACATATAATCTACTTACACAGGAGTGGCTTCTCTTTGCTCGTTGTAAAGAAAGGTTGATTACAAAGTACTGTTTAAAGAATCGATATAAAGCAATTAAATAAACCAAAACTAGTAATCATCTTTAAAATGTTATCACCTTGAATAGTCTTGTTTTATTCCTCCTCAATAATAAGGTTGTAAATGTGTCTATCATACTAAGAGCACAGGCTATCACTAAAACCTTTATTAATGGACTTGTTCAGGTTGCCCGTCCCAATTTCCCGACCAAGACAGAAGCGTTTCGAATCCTAACCCTAGACTTTGGGGCAAGCATGTTTTAATTCCCGGATTTAGCAGGTGGAATCATTTTCCTTGCCAAGGTCTGATGCAGGCTGCACTTAGCCCCAAGAGATTCTTTGGTTCTACTGAGAAGCTAATTGATAGAAAAGTAGTGGACTTCATTTCATAATCTCACCAAAGCGTTAGCGAGAGGCTTCTTGCTTTATCACATGCACTTATTTTGCTGCACTGTATTATCGAATGCAGAGTAGGTTTTGACCCAATAGTCACATGTATCTTTTTTAATGTGCTTTAATTTTCATATATCTTGAGAGATAACATTTTTAGATTCTTACGAGTTCAAATAAATATAATATTTACCTAAAAACAACTAAATACACCTGCGTAACCCTCAAAGTTTTATTGAAATCAGAGCAAACGCAGGAAATCAGAGAAATGGCAGGAAAACGGACGTTCTATTAGTTTATTCCTTTTTAATATAATATTTTGAAATATTTACATACATTTAAAAACGTAAATATTAAATATAATGCAGCGATTAACATAAAATTTCCACATTTTCCATATTCTCCGTTGAATATATAATAAAACATATTTATTCCTTGTTTGTGGCGTAAATCATCTGCGGAAAATGCAAACAGAATATATAATTATTAAACCTGTGTATAACACAATAATTAACGGTTTCTCTTACTCTTTTTCTTCTCGGGCAACAAGCCAGGCGAAAAGACGATTAGATATCGATGTTTCGGGAGTGTGCATCGCTCCCATCATCAGGATATAAATAAAATAAACTTTATAAAATGTTATAACCACAAATGAAACACTGGATGTAACACCAATATAAACAAAGACAAAACACTATCAAAATTCGCATTACTGAACAAAAGACTGTTTTCAGTAAATCAATTGCCAGGTCAGGAGATGGCGTGAGTATAGAAAATTGTGTCAAAGAAACGTAACTACTTAACTTGATTATCAAGCTGTACTGATCTTTGCTTCTTAAATCGACGGATTTCCATTTTAAGGCGGGTTTCCAAGAGGAGCTGAACTGAAATCCAGCATCACGATTAAGTGTGCTCATTTCAGAGGAAATCGCCAAAGCCTCCTTAATTTTCCGCTTCAGGTCTTAAACTTTTAACTGTCTACTATTTTGAATCTTGCACTCAATGAACTTCTATGCTAATTTATTTACCTTTAAACATTATTAATATAAATTTTACAAAACATTGAAATCAATTAAGATTGTACTATTTAAATTGAATAACATAACATTACAGCATATTGGATAAACTATGCAATAAAGAGTATGTTTACTGTTCTCTTTATTTATATGTAAACTATTAAGCATGATTCCTATTGTATTGGTGGTTTATGTGTGGATTAGGACATTTTACACACAAAAAAGAAACCTATTTAACATTCACCATATCTACAATTACAGGTTGTATGCTTTATTAAAGTGGAGAATCGGATTAGTGGTAAGCAACATTACTGAACCAGCAGGTCAGCAATAACATCTGAGGCTTGCATTCTGAGGCTTGCATTCGTCAGGCCCCGGTTCAATTCTCGTAAACTGAAAACTCATTCCTTCGATGGCAGACGAACGCTGGGGTTGATTTTTTTATTCGCCATAATTTACTTTCCAAATTTTCGCAGATGTGCTTCTAGATTCGCGGTGTCTAGCGGCGCCGGATAAATGATGCGGATGCTTGCTCCAAGGAAAGAATATTCTCCATGTATATCATAGGTATGCTTGAAATACAAGTAGTTCATCGGCTCCTTGGACAGCTCCAGGAGCGGGTCTTCAAGTTAGGAATTGTTAAGGGTTCCGCATGTCTCAAAAGTACTCTACCTGCTGCCTGTAGTACCCTGTGATTCCTTCACTTCAACCCTTCCTTTTGCGGAGTGTAGCAGTAATAGATCTCTAATAGGTCACAGTGCACGTGCTGTCCCCTTCGTTGTATATCCCATACCTGTATTGCAGAACTTGTGGTAAACACAATACTAAAGGTGATACCCGTAATGGTTTAAAATTTAACCCCTGTTGTATAGGCCAATTGGCGTAATGTAACAATCTTAATATTACAGTTTTAAGAGTAAATTCCCCCCAAAAGGAATAATAGGTACAATATTTCCTGGATAAGTTTCGAAAACAAGATCTGGAAAATCATGTTTATAATCACAGTTAACTTGGATTTTGCTCTAGCTAATACTTCTACACTCTGCACTCAAGATGCATTGATGTGCAGATCCATCTGTGAAATCAATGTACTGTAGTTAATTCACCAACGTGGTATGTTGACACTAACGCTTGGCTAGCAGCACCAATATTTACTAATACGCTGTCCTATAGGCAGCTGTAGCAGTAATGGCTCCCAGGATAATCTGTATGTGACAATCAGACTGTGGTTCCTTCCTCTGAAACTTTCCTCTCAATAACAAAGAATGAAGTCTTATATTCTTTCGTTCGTTTCACTTGAAGTGAAAACCTTTACTTGCTTCAGTTACAATTTATTCCACACTTCCAGGCAAACTTAATAGTAAGAAAAGTTAACAGAGACAGCTGTAAGTCCATGAAGGTAACTGACTTCCTAATTGTAATTAAATTATTTTACTGCTTCCGGATTACAATGAAGCCTAAATTTTCGAGAGTTTCATTCCTGCTTCGTTGGGATCTGATGTCTGCTGAAGCAGGAATGAAACGTTTTCCCATCGAACATTTTCAAAGTAAAGTATGAATTTACCAGTATATTTGGGTTGGTGAAAGATTATTTACTAAGCCAATGTACATTGTAATCGTTAGAAAGCTATATCAACTGCCTCGATAATATTATGTGGTTACCCACCAAAATAGTGGGGATATTCATTTTCATACTTTCTTTCTACTGTTTTCTGAATCATAAGAACAAAATAAAATGTTGATTAAAACAAGAAATGATCTTAGGTTTACTTGTGGACACTTCAGATGTTGCTGTACCTGCCCTTCCTGTTACCAATCCCATTTCAAAATCGAGTTGAGATAATTGCCTTGCTGTAGCCTCTGTCCAAAAATTTTCCTTCATTAGTTGTACTTTCTCAACTCGCATCTAGTAACAGAGGATGTATGTAGTATTACATTCCAACTAAAAAGTCATATCAAAGTTTCACCGGAAAAATATGCATGCAATCTGTTCCTGATACTTTTGTAAGAACCTATGACTCTTTAGTTGCTATTCATTTATTTGTTAACACGCGACATCGTGGTTTCCTCTTGTTTATGTAGGTTAAGGGGCACATAAAATTTAAACCCGAGTCACCTTTCAGATAAATTCCAGCCTTGGTCTGCTCGTATTTGTTTGCATAAGGTTACTGGAAACCTGCTTTCTGTACTCCACCCACTAAAATGTGTTCAAAGTAAGACAGTGTAATAATCTTATAGATAATACGGTATTGTATTAGAAACACCAAATGTAATTTTTAATTAGAAATTACAAAGTGTTTACAAGTTGTAGGATATAATCACGTAAATACTTAAAGTTAAAAGGCATGATCATTCATATTAAAGTGAAGAAATTAAGTAATGAACTTACGTTTCATTTGTAAAGGTTGTCATCCATGTAGCTTACTTTGGTAGGTACTAGTATGGGGTCTGATCACGATTGACACCAAGTAACACCGGGTGACCTCAAGCTAGAATTCAGATGTGCTAAAAGAAACTGGAACTGATCAAAGTAGAGATTAACACGAATTTATAAGTGATTTTTTTTTTCAAACCTCTGGGTAACATTGTGACTTAGTGGATTCGTAGAATTAAAATTCCAACTTGTCGGAATTCTAAATGTTCTTTATTTGCGTAGAAATACACTCCGTAGCAGCAAAATTACATCACATATCACAAAACAATCTTCCAAGGTCGATGACAACAAACAGCGTTCAGTTTACAACACTCTCAGCTGTTCTCTGCTTACCTCTCGCGACTCACTCACTCCCGTTTCACAACAGATCACTTCCTTAAATACCTCATTCATAATTTCTAGATTATTCGAAAATAAACCCGAACCCGAACAGTCTCTATCAGTCAAGAAGTAACTAAAAATTTCCATTTATCTACGTTTGTCTGTTTCGGTAAGTCTTTTATCTCAAGCGCTATGTTTATCTGCTTATGCAAGCTCGTTATCCACATGAAATCTATCCGTCTGTTGTCTTCATCTGCCGGATCTTGGTTTTCACACTGCCCGCCTATCAGTTCCTTTTGTGTAAACAAGCCGCGCGAACGTAGATACGGGTTCGTGACAATATATTAAATAATAGCTTGAGAATATTAATTAAGTAGCTTACATTTTCTGCTGGCTTCAGCACCATGATTTTCTCAGCACTTTTCTGTAATGAATTTTGCAGAATAAAGAATAAAGAATTTTGCAGAAAGGGGAAATAGTATCTAATAATTATGCACTGGTGCGCTATTTGATATTTAATTATAAATTGCCAAGAATAAATTAAGCAACTGTTGTAAAGTTAATGCTCTATCAGAACATAGGACTATAAATTCGTTAATTACATTTTAAAACGTATCTGACTCATCCACCCGTGGAGTTTTAATTATTTTACATTACGTGTAACTGTATTTATTTAGTTTAAGGTTTTAAAAAGCAAAATCTAACAATAATGTTTAACTTCATTAACTGTACTTGGCTAAGCACTTCTCAAAACTTCAGGTGAATTATTACTTTTAGCATGGTACTGAATATATCTTACCGTATCGTCCACTTATATGCTTCTTCACATTTTTCGCTTCTCTATTGCTTATCTACAGTACGTATTGTTTTCGTCCCGAAGATTTGATATCAAGATATTTGAACATTCATTTTGGGGTTACCTGAGTAAACAGGCATTTTAAAAATAGTCCCATGTGTGTATATGCATCAGCCAACTGCACCACGTACATCGAAATTTCGGTTAAACATTGAATTTAAGATTTGAGTTCAGCGTATATACTCCTCAGGATAGTTTAATCCTGCTTTAAACAACAAGGTGGAGTTGACTCAACTCGCCACGTGTTAGACGCTACATGCAAGCACATAAGTTTTGCAACACTAGCAGTATGTACAGCAGCGTTAACTTCTAGAAAATAAACAGATTTGGGTTACACATTAACTTATTAAATCTATGATCTGGTTCATTTCTGAAAAAAAATAATCATGAACTTCACTGCGTATAGCACTTTTCGTAAAATCGTCGTATTTCTTCACGGGTTGTTTGCATTTATGCGATTTTCCCGGTGATCTTAGAGTTCCGGATGCTTACTGTTCCATTCGTACACTGTGTACACTACTCGCAGAAAGACCAAGGAAATCATCAGTTCCTTTCTCAATAATGTTATAGTAGACGATTCCGGGTTTCTTTCTTCAAGCACCGCGAAACAATGCACGATCATTCGTCCATCGCCACCTTTTAAAGCTTTGCGTCGATTGTGTTTCATTTCGGCTGAAGCATCGGCCTGCTCCATGATGCAAAGCTTACTGATTTTAAATTACATATACATAAGTGTTCTTGGACTTGTGCTATACGCGAGATTTACAGGGAACACAGTTAAGCAACTCCACACTATAAAAAGAACATCTTAATCAGCATTCAACTCGATACAGACTTCGTTATGAGAGAGCTGCCAGGTATAGGAATTCAAATATATAATAGCAGTGTCCTTTAGTAGTTGTTATATAAAATGCAGCTTAATTTAATATAATAAGTTAATAGCGTGTATAAAATTACCTGCTTCTGTGTGTATGGTATACAGAACACATTTATGTGGTATGTGAAGCAGAAAGATACAATGTGGCGCTATTACATTTATAAGAATCGAAACATTTGCATACGTTTCTCTCTCCGAAATTAGCTCGCACAGAGCAGCGATCAAAAAACTACTTACAGTACTGTACTTAAATAAGGAGTTTATCGTATGCATGCAAACAAAACAAAACCCCTATTAACTTCGCTAAACCAATCAAAAGCTTATTCTTGTTCTGTCCCAATATCTCTGTCTCTTTCTCTCTTCCCACCCAGATATTTATAGCAGGATTAAACTAGGATGAGATAGATTATAGCACGTATGCGACACGAATTTTTCAAGAAAATACCCCCATCAAAACTGCAACTGAATGGGAAATGCTCCGCTGTGTTTTAGTATCTTAAAACTAGCCCCAACGTTTTCGACCAATAAAATAGGTTTAAGAGTTCCAGATCGCCAATAAAATGTACACCTGAATTTTCTGGGAATAGCCTCTTCATTCTGAATAACCTTTGTTTACCAAATAAAAGCGCGAGGAACAGATAATATTTTACTGCACAGAAAGAAACGTTATAGCTCTGTTACAGGATACACCTTTTGTCAAACATATGTAGGGATAAGCGTTATGAAATAATCTTTGCTATTGGTTTAAATCTACAAATACTTATGCCTTTTAAAAGTTAAGCTGTTATTCTATGTAACAAAATGTTGTAAATTGCGAGTGGAAACTTTTATGCGTCGAAAATTTGCATTGAATTAATTTTGTAATTTTAATTTGATGTTTTAATTTCGCTTTTGTTTGCATTGAGCGATGATTAACCATCCAAATTATGTCAATGTAAGTGATTTGTAGCCATTGGAATTTTGTTTATCTCAGTTCAGACCCAATCGGTGCGTGAAATTCTTATCTCAAAATCCTGGTCGCGGATTACTGTGTTCTTTGAGGATCAATATGCTAAAATAATGGTGCACATTGCTTTTCGTGAATAATAATTCACTTTAACATTTATTAAACACAATTACATATAAATATCTTTTTTAAACAACTGGCCTACGTCCACTCCCGATTTGTCCGTTTCTTCAAAAATCTTTCGTTTCCACACGAGAGCCTATTATGTATTTTATCTCTCATTCGCTGATTATACACTTCCACCTTCACAATACAAACATTTTAAGACCTTTCTAATATTTCCAAATTTTAAGCGAGACTATAAAAGAATAAAAGCAATGTAAAAATAAACAAATAATAATTATGTTCGAGCCAAACAAAAACAACTGTTTCATCTTTCTCTTTCCCCTTCCCTTCCGCCCCCTCTTCACCCTTCTTCCTCTCTCGCAGTTTTGGAAGGAGTAAGAAAGTTCAAATTCATTAAATGCGTTTCGCTTTTTGAAAATATGACTTGCTATAGCCTACAGCAGCCTATGACAAGATTTGGATTATGAACTTATCACCCCGACATTCCTCCCTATAGGAATGGGTGAGGTGAAATAGAGAAATGACAACTGAGGTCAGAGCCTCTAACAACTACGGGTTGCTACAGCCAGCTATCTCCCAGTGGTCTCTCGCATCTCCTGCAGGACCCAGGACTAGGAGACCTCTCACGTTTCCGATATCTTGTAGGAGAGATTAGAGAGACAAATGCACCTGCCACGCACGCCGAAACTCATGCCGACACTTGCAAACTTGAAATGGCCAACCATAATAGAACGTGCAGTGAAATGGACGACTAGGTAACTTGGGGATGACCTTTTCTTCCCAGCAATCCTAGAAGGCCCCGAAAATCCTTTGAGTCCAGAAGCACGGCCATGGGAATCGAATCCGATTCGAATCCTTCCGAATACACCCAAAGTCGCTGTCGTCTAATCATCCCTTTCATTATGAGAACGCTGTAAATGTGTAATGACACGTGGATACGGAATTTTGTGTAAAGTAAATTGTTGTCAATTCTCACCATAGATAATCTATCAGAGAGATTGAGAGAGAGAGAGAGTCACAATTTACACCGAGCGGAATGGTTCAAGTGCTTTCGTTTGTAGCCCGCACTCGGGAGGCCGGGTTCGATTCCCCTGGCCGACCTACCCGACCCATGGGGTTTTCGGGGGTTTTCCCGGGTCGCTAGGCGAATGCTGGGTAGGTTAATTATATCCCCCGAATTTCCTGCCCCTCCCTTTCATCTCCATTATCATTTCACATCATCTCTCACCTGGTGGTCTCTTTCAGGGTAGAAGTGTCGGCGGGTGTCTCGGCGGTGCATGACAGGATGATATGCTCTGAGGAAAACTACTTCCTCCTCCAGTAGGTCGCTTGCCCTTCTCCGCTTCTCTGCTGGGGCAATTTCGGGACCGCCAACCAGGGACCTTTGGGGCTCAGCTGCTGGGCTCTTGCCGTCGTGTCCGTTGTCCTGGCCTGTCGGGGGAAGTCTCTAACCAAGTGAACTGTAGGGGCCTGCCCTCTATATTGTCGTGGTTCTTTGGGTCGGCTGCCCTCTGTCTCCTTCGCCTCACCCTTCCTCCCGGAAATATGGTGCATAGGAACAAGGGGCCCAGCATTGTAGCCTACGTACCGAATCCCCTCAGTAGTGAAGTCCTAACCCTGATCACACTCTATTCTTGTCATTAAAATCCAACCCAGAGCAATCTGAGGATTGGTACCAAGTCACTATAATATTTAAGATTATATATTATGCAATGCCATGTCCGTAATTTCACAAAAGCATATTCGATCTATCTAGTAATCGATAGTGATACACTCGGTCATGTTTAACATTGAGAGACAGGCTCTTCCCTCTTAGCGCGAGCAGAAACGCTTCCATGTTAACATCGCAATAACATGTATTTGCTTGCTATGGAGCAAGGACAGAGATAGTACAGAATCTACTCTCCCTGGTTTTAGTGAAAACTATGTTCATTCCCTTTAATGTCCTTCAAACTTAATTTGGAGGCGAAATTATGATTCTTGAGTTAGAGTTTGCCAGTGGTTTTAGTTATAAGTCTATCGTAAATCCCTCTAGAGGCTCTTAAGAATTCAAGCTGTGCTAACAAATGCTAGAAGTTGATATGAAAACCGAAGATCTGTAGTTCAAATTTGGGCATGGAATTTGTTTAAATCTATGTTTTCCAGTATAGAAGATGGTTATAAATATCATCTTCGTGACTATGTTGTTATTTCTCCCGATTAGGCTCACAACAGGTCTGTCAAGTATCTTTTTATTCAGTATCTCCGCATCCTGGTGGGTTCTCAGCGATTCTCGTTTATTTATTCTCTTTAGGTAGCTCTCCACTTGCTTGCATTTTATTATGCTTTTGTGCAAAGGTCCTATGATAAATAATTTTGTCATAGTCTCATACCGTTACAACCGCTTATCTCATAATCCCCGTGGTGCCGGCTCAATTGCAGCATGTAGTAGTGCAACGTGATATTGATACAAATGTCCACTTTCGTAGAGTAAATGACACTGTCACTCTAACTTGAATTTTAATGTGATCCTCGTGAATTTCCTGTTGACTGTCTGTTTCCAGGTGTCTCCTCATTCTAGAAGTATCGCAGGGAGCTCTATGCTCATTGCGCTAGGATGTATTTGGGCATTTGTCAATTATAAAAGTGATTTTATAAATACTACTCATAAAAATACTTCATAGTCTCAGTAGGGCCGAGTTTCCAAATTAACATTAAAAGCTCCACAAAAAGAAGAGCAATGCTAGACCTACTTGTGACTAGAAATGAATAGAATGTTTGCTTCCTTTTTATTATCATCTCCATTTTCGTCCTCAGAAGTTGATATTCATGTTCCATGAGAACTTCATGTTTAGCGATTCTCGAAACCCTTCCAGCGCCAAAAGAGCAGTAGACAAATGTCTGCGTGCATACAACTGTCAAAATAGGGTGGCGAAACCCGTTATCTACGATCACGCGGCTTGTTTACACAAAGGAACTGATAGGCGGGTAGTATGGAAACAAAGAGCCGGCAAATAAACAGACGGTTAGTGTATCACAGAGATAAAGGAATTGCTGGCCCAGATAGAGTTTCACGCTTTTGAAAGGTGATAGAATATTCGGATTACGTCATTAGATGCCTTGTTTATTCCAGAAACATTTAGTGATTGTACAGAACAGTCTCGAATTACGAATGAGGTATTTAAGCAAGTGACGAGTTGTGTAACAAGAGTGTTGTTGTAACGAGAGCTGATCAGAACGTTGTTTGTTATTGTCATCGACCTTGGTAGATTGTGTTGTATATGTGATGTAATATTGTTACGTGAGAAGTGATCAGTTAATTTATACGGAGATAAAGAACATTTAGAATTTCGGCAAATTGGACTTTTAATTCTACGAACCCACAAAGTCACAATATCTATCAATCTATCTCTGTGAACAACGTAACCCAATATGTCACAGCGACTAATTCCCGATGACATGGCGATTAGCGCCAACTGACCGGAGGCTATCTGCGTTTTTTTAAATTTTAAAAATATATATGTATATAGATATATACTTTTCTTTCCCTTATTTAACCGTTTTTATTGTTTCCGTTTAATTACCTATCTGTTTTCTGCAGTTTCACACACATACACTATACACATAAACACCCATGCCCAGGGCGGGACTCCAACCCGCGACTCTCTACGCGGTGGAACGCTAGAGATATACGTTCCAACGACCATGGCTACGAGGGTCGGTAGCGTTAAGTCAGTCCTTTTGACTGAACCTTAGGTTATACAAATAACTATTGCATTCCAGTTCTCTGCTCTAGAAAATTCCTTTCGGCAGAACATTCTGCCTTGTTTTGGTTATAAAGTAGTTCAACCGTCAGTTCAGCGTTAATTTGAGATGAATGACTCGAGTCGTCGGTGTCACCCGACGGTGCAGAGGTTGACAGTGGACATTGCAGTTCAGTGAGAGTTGTGGTCCAGCAATGCCTGTTCACTTCTGATTCGATTCGAGGATCAAATACCTACATTGGTTCTGAATGTCTATGACAATGTAATACGTAAGTGTAACAATGTTAGTGCTATTCTGTTTAACAGACAAACTGTGATTAGCAGTAACTGTCTTAACATTTGTAACACAATAACGAGCACACTAATATATACACATTCCATTTAAAGATGAGAATATTTTAAAGCTGCAAATGCAAGGTGTTGGGGTATTTATACTCTCCAAATTAATTTTTTACGTTCCAAATACTTGATATTTCCCGAATACTGTGGTGAAGAAAGCTTCAGAGCTTGAAGTACCTGGCTGAGAACCACGAAAGCTGCAACATACGTCATTATAATAGATTTCTTAAATTATCTAGTATGTGTATGTTAAACATTTTAACGTCATTAACCATTTTCAAAATATTCAGTCTTGTTCATAATACTTTCAAGATTTTGAGCAGTATATATGAAATTCAATATGGCTTTGTTTGATTATTACTCATCTGATATTACTCTAATTAGAGATGATTTTATATTGACTTGCTGTTTCGAATGCCTTCCTTTTTATAGTTAGGATCTGCGTCTTCTATGTATTTAAAGCGACTGGTGTTCCTTCCTTGCCCGAGGAAGGACAGTAGCTTAATTAAGAAATTTCAATAGAGTACACATTTTAGGGGCCTGGGATGAGAGGGGCCGATTTGATTTCATTAGAGAGAGAAATGGCGGCCTCCTTTCGGAGGAACTGAGATTGGTTGCATTTGTCAATCAACGCTAATGCATCGAGACGAGTCAATAGTAACGGTTTGGGTTGCCCTGACCTCTTTCCTTGAGCGCTTTTACCTCGAGGAAAAAGTCTAACTCTGAGATAGTGAACCTGTCCCGACATGCTCTGCTAGACCATTTCAAGAAGTCTGTTCCTGACATTTGGTTAACGTCATTTCTCCTAATACTTCAGTAACCATTCCCCAATACCGTAGCAACGGTCTAGTCTAAAATGCTTGTAAGAATGGTTATCTAGAAAACTTAACAAGAATGCGGGTTTTTGTCCAAACTCGATTCCATTATATCACACGAAAATATGAAATTGTAACAAAATAGTGAGACATTACAAACTTTAATCGTTGGTTTGGGAAATTGTGCTTTAATTTCCATTATTTTCTCACATTTATAAGTAAACAGTAAGTACCTAGAACATTCTTAGCAATAGATTTAGAAGAACTATTTCTGATAATGTTCATAAAATATACAGATTGTTCAAAACAGTTTAACAGCACGATGTATATGACCAACTGCCATCCGTTATTTTATCCAAATAACATATATCATGAACCGTCATATGTCATGATTTCGTATATCCCGAGTTAAATTTTCCTTTCAAAATTGCAGATTTTTTACCTCTAATCCGTATTCGTTTATATTAAGCGTTTTTGTAGAAAGAGCCTCCTTATCAACAGAAGACATTTCAGCTAATTAACCTCAGTAAAAAAAATATATAAATAGTAGTTATTTGCCCGCCTCGGTAGCGTGGTGGTAGCATGTCTGCCTCACTGCAAGAGGTCCCGAGTTCGAGTCTAGGTCACAATGGGTTACCTGGATAAGGTTTTTCCGAGGTTTTTCCTTATCCAGAAAGACGAATATCGGGTAACTCTAAGCTCTATGGACCCTGGGCTTATTTAATCATCATTTCACCTATTCCATTCAACGTCCAATATGACTTAACATTGGAGGACGTAAATTACAACGACAAAAATATAGTTATTTCATCAGCAATGTGAAATAGTTTATGAATGCACATATCTTGGAATCAACTTCTTTATTTATAGAACAAAAGAATGACAGAAGCTTTTATTAGAGGAGGAAAGTAAAGAAGGAGGGAAATAATGGTGAACTCATAAATGAATATGGATATTATTAATATTTTAAAATTATTGTTCAATAATTAAGTATTTAGACAAAATATTTTCCTACAGCTTCACTTTAACTATGTAAATGAATAATAGATATATGTTAAGTGCGAAAAAAATCAAATAGAGCCCTAATATGGTCTAACTTTAGAAAAGGAAGTCACAAAATAGAAAGACTAATATCAAATTAGCTTCCCCACAGGTTTATTTTATAATACTTTAAAATATACGGCAATTTCATTATTGAAAAAAAAAAGAATTATATTTGTCTGTATTGAAAAGTTATATTTTCTAATTTAATAATACTAGAATTGTTAAGTTTATATATGCTCTTATCTTACTTTGTACATTTTAGAAATTGTGACACACATTGTTATCCTCAAAAGAATGCAGTTTCCGTATTTAGGTCCTGTAATACTGCTGAGACTGCATAACAGAATATTCAGAACAGTATATATGTATTTACTTATAAAATTGCAATCCTCAATTTATGACTAATTATAAGACACTTTTGTCGGATTCGAATAAGTACCGTTTTTATTCGCTCAAACTCATATTAACGTAATACCCCACTATTCTTTTCTGAGTGTAGTCAATCATTAGTTCAGACATTATCAAAAACTATAATCTAAGTGATTTCATATCAGGAAAATAGTTTCATAAGAAAGTAAAGCTGGTAAGTAAATGAGATTCCTATACTGGCATTTCTTATAGTTCACAATTAATCATGCATACCAAGCAGGGGTTTATCTACTTAGCTTAGACTTATTTAAACAGGAAATTTTGAAATTTTTTAATCTAAAATTTGTTAAAGAAATTCTGTAGGTAACAGGATCGGAAACATTTTTAAGATCTATAAGGCGTTTAATTTAAACTATGAAATATCTATTAATTGCTCCATATATAGGACTTTGTGGTTTTAATAATCTTTGTAAGGTATGATGATAAAAAAACTTCTAAACAAAAAACAGCAGTAAATAAACACATAAATTAATAATAATGATAAGGAGCAAAACATTTCCAAAGTGAGCTGCTTCAGACACTAGGAAATTTCGAGTAACAAAAGGAAATATTTGTCCAAGGTCTAAAGCTACAAAAATTCTGTATTCTAAAAAAGCTCTACATTTTAACTAAGTCTTCAGTCTATCTCTTGTCAAGCCAGAAATGTATACCGATTATTCATATAAAATCAAGATATATATTAAACTTCGTGCCACATCCTTCTCAACAATTCTATACTCAGTAACATTTAATTTAATATATCACCAACGTACACTCCTGTGATGCCATCTGCAGTAAGAACTGGGTTAAGGTCTCCTTAAAAAGAAGCCCCTATTTTATGTTTCTGAAGGTAAAGTGGCCTCTAAGTGTGTATTTTCCTTGAAACTTCATAACAAAATTAGATCCGAATACAGTTCTAGGTAGATGGTAAACAAATGAAATTTGCATTTGTACAATATTAAACAGTAGTCAACTGCTCATCATATGTAAATTAGCTGTCCCCGAGTAATCAAAACTTTTATGACAAATGAATTTCTATATGGAGGGCCCGCTGTTTCTTAATTCTATTGCAATTGTTAATCCTATGCTCTGAGCTCTCTAAATAAATTATGCTACTATATGACATTATTAAAGTCTCGCACTGTATTAAAAAGTCCCTCTATCCATAAATAATGAAATATGTTTCTAATATCCAAGATTTTGTTTGAAATAAAATCCTGAAATGTATTCCTATTTTTTCAACAACTCTATATATGTGTCTACATAAAAGCAAAAAACTAAGAAACTGATTTAGGATCATATTGAGTCAAATTCTATTATAATCAAGCGTTTTCGAGGATAATTTCAGGTAAGAATAAGAATAGCTAAAGGTCTAAAAAGAAACGGAAGTAAAAATGTGTCTGCCTTATCCTAAAAGACGAATGTCGGGTAACTCTAAGCTCCATGGACTCCGGACGCATTGAGCATAACTTCACCCATTTCATTCATCGTCCGATATGACAACGTTGGAGAACGTAAATTTAAAAAAAAGGTATAATAATAAGTGTAGAGAAAATAAGCATCACAAAATTTATTAATGGTTTATGCCAAAATGACTTGTAGTTAAAACGGCGCTCCAAGGCTACAGAAAGAGGTATAATAAAGAACAGAAATGAAGCTAGAAATTAATCTTACTACGTTCAAATAGATCCTAAATCAAAGTCCAGAAATCTAAATTAGAATTTCGAATACCTATATAATAATTAATTTGAGACTTCCGACGTTTCAATATTTCCAGCGATATTTTGAATCACGCCATTTTGATATGTCCAATTTTGGTTGGTTTTTCTGAATCCAGAAAAAAGAAGTTTTAGAAAAACTGTGTAATCGCACAGTGTAAGTGTTCTAAAGTAGGCATTTAAGTTATGCCTTTTACAAATATGCGACCCAAATGTTTTAAACCAACCCCAATCCACCCTTTATATTAATGCTCAATCTGAGCTCGCTTTTCTCATTATTATAAGGAAGATATTTCAATAAAAATATTAGTTTTCAGCTCGCGGTTTGAATTCATTGAACTGACTTTGTATAGTTTTGTATAACTAGTAAACCATAAGAAACAGACAAAAACTTTTTTACACGAAAACCGTACATGTATCTCGCTAAAGTACACCATTTATTAAATAATCTGAAAGAAATTAACGATTTCAGAAATTTGTATTGCTATTAGTTTCAACTTTTGAATGTCTTATATTTTTAAGCGTAAGGTGCGTCGGGGTTGCGCAGTGGTTTCGCTTGCGGCTCCTTTGCAAAGGGTCGATTCCCGACTCTCTTTAAATCGGCCTATCCAAGCCTTCACCTCTGTCTATCACATGTGAAGTGTCCCCTATGCCCAACGTGGTTCGGTGTCCACGGTATAAGCCGTAGGTCCTCTCACCTCACCGTCATCTTCACTATCACCCTATCATTGGAGGTAAAGGACACCGCCCTCTGGGTGCCTCCATCTGAGAAAAGGGTCCGGTCATCACGTGGTGGGAGTGTTGGTATCTAATCCAATTCATACTTCAAGCGTTAGTTACATGTCGTTTCTTTTGTTTAACGACAAAGAGTATGAAACGTTTTGAAAATATATGCCGCTTTTTAAATATCACTTATACTTTACCGATATGATCATATTACGAAACGTATAATGCAGTAATTTTTGCAATGTTTATCCCAATCATCATGGAGAAAACATAAAGCACGAAAATAAATGATAGAGAATATTGTGTGAATGTATCGTACCAGGTTTTTATTTGTAAGTATTTAAAAAACCCTTCGTGACTTATCTCGGGTAGCTCAAAATGGTGGAAATTAAGAACGCTTAGAATACTAAAAGCATACTTGTGTAACTAAAATTTTTAAGAATTTGTTCGACTTACTTCCAATTTAGTTGAGAATGCGAAAACATTAACGGAACTCAAAATTGAACATGACATCCGTGTACATTTTAGGTTTATTTTACAAATATCTATAATAATTTTCACCAACCGTATTCTTTCCAGCACGCATTTTAAATTTATCAAATTCATTTTAATATCTGCATCATTTCTAGTTCAGATGCTTTAACTTTAGGGTAAGTTCAGTAATTTTCTTTTTTAAATTTTGCGGAAACAATCAGAGAGGAGGAATAGAAACATCATGTTTTTTTTTTTTTTTTTTTTTCAAATTCCTACGTCTTAAACATGAATATCCTCTTTAAGACAAATATGTATGCATTTCAATTATACCCGCCTCGGTAGCGTAGATGGTAGCATGTGTGACTTACGCTCAAGAGGCCCCGAGTTGAAATCTTGGTCAGGGTTTGTTACCTGGATAACGTTTATCCCAGGGCTTTCCTTATCCTTCCTGGATAAGAGAGGAGGATAAAATAAAAGGATAATTTGGTAGAATAAACTCCAAATTTAAATACTGATGCAGTCACCATAAATGATTATGTGGTCTTGCAGCTATTATGGATGATGTTTGGAAACAACAGAAGTGAACCTCGGCGTAAGTAATATATTAACGCTGCTTTATTTTATTTTTCTTTCTATATTAGGAACATGAAGGTTTAAAGACCCTTTTAAGTACCCAGATCAGTGATTAGTCCGTATATGCTATATACAACAGCCAGAGTTGCAATTGAAATCTTTTCTTTATTTTTAACCACGCCAAATTAATATTCATAAATCGTAAATACAATTTTAATGGTCCTTCATTTAGGATGATAGAAACATCATCACGAAGGGTATTTTTTCAAGAAAAATTCTTCAATGCGAATTTGGTAGTAAAAGGGTTACATACATATGAAGGAATTAATAAACAAAGTTTAATGTTTCCATAGTACACTGAAAAAAATATCAAATCAAAACGAATACAGTAACTTCTCTTAAAATTCAAAACGCCAGAGAATCTTCCACAAACTTCCAATCTTCCATAAGTACAACGACAAAGAAACATTCAACAAGTAAAATATAGAGAACCCAGGAATTTATCTGCCTCATGGGACCATTAAATACATAAACGTAACGAGGGTAAGAATTTATGTCCCATTTTGTGATACGTTTAATTTTCTTAAACGTTTCCGACATATTTCTCATACTGAAAACAATAAGTATAAACAGAACTAAACCACGACCCTTGGTTGTCAGGAATCTTGAAGATGGCACATAAAATACAAAATAGTAATTGCCTATGCAACTTAACGGTCCCGGGTTTGAAGTTCAGTGTTGTTAATTTTCCAGGAAGTTAACTCCCACTCCCAGAGAGGTAAGACATTGGAATTTATTACAAATATATTATTGCAAACTGTACTCCCCAACAGGAAGTCAATTGTGGCAATGGTGGTTTAAATTACAAACTTGATTATCATACTGCATGCCGTTAGCAGCAGGAGTTTAAACTCATTTTCTTAAAGCTGCACTTTTATCTAAGTCATCAGCTAAGGTTACTCCAACGGTCACTGCAGTTGCAGTGTTAGATGCTAAAAACATATTTTACTCAAACCGTAGGCGTCTTCTCATGTATTTGAAGCGGGGGAAGGACTGTGCAGTAAAACCAGGTATTACGAAAATATTTAGTGCAGTTCCTAAAATAAAAGGTATTTAACAATTGTTTTGCTAAGATCTTTTTTAATTGCTTGAAAATTAAATAAGTTTTTTATTAAATTAACGTTTGATAAAGAATGATGCTAAAACTTTAAGCCTTACTTAGTGTTTTCCAGTAAAAGTGTTTAATTCCTACCTACAGGGGTAGATGAGGTCATTAAGACAAATTCGTGGTTTAAATCTGGCTGATGTTCCCTGATATTCCTCCCTCTTCATAACTGGCAAATGCCTGGAAAGTACTTTAAGCTTAGGCCATGTAGGTTCCCTTTTCATATTGTAATTTAATGTTAATGTGTTAATCGCCTGTAGTGCCGTATGCAGTAATGCAGGCTTAAAACTACTTAAAAGGTTCATTTTTGTACATAAGTTTCGTCTATCACTAAATGAAGATGTAAGCTCAGTCGTGGAGTTAGCCATTTCAATCACATATGGCAGCAAATTTAAAAGTTTATCACTACTTACATGTGATGATGGTGACGCCCTCCAACGTTAAATCTTATCGGACGAATTGACGAACTTGAAAAATGAATGAATCGTAATTCCTAATGGCACATAAAGTCAATTACATTTCTCATTATCTCTCATTTCGGAAAAGATTAAAGGTATTTATTAAGACTAAAACATTTTTCTATTATAGGGGATAAAAATACGGATGTCTCGTAAGTATTATATACTTTGTTTCTGGTGTAGTATTAACTTAGGTTGCGACATCATTGCATTTATTTAACAGTTCAACCCTACATATAAAAATAAGGCAAACGTTTGCAGCTACGTTCGATCTATTTAAGGATACCTTCTTCTTCTTCTTCTTCTTCTTCTTCTTCTTCTTCTTCTTCTTCTTCTTCTTCTTCTTCTTCTTCTTCTTCTTCTCCTCCTTCTTATTCCTTCACCGGTTAGGCTTAAGCCTGTTCCGGTCTCACATTTCCTGACGCCATCTCTTTAGGGGGGGCATCCTATTGATCTTCGTCCACTTGGCTTATAAATGAAGGCTTGTTTTGGTATTCTTTCTCTTAGCATGTGATTAAGGTGTTCGACCCATTTGTTTCTATATCTTTGGATTTCTTCTAATAACGGTTGTACGTCTAATTCTTTTCTAATAATTTCATCCCTAATATGATCTATACCTATGACTGAAAATTTGAATCCTGAACTAATAAGGCTAGCTTCTTAAGGTTTATACCATAGATGTAACTTAGTTAAAATATGATACAGCCCAAATGTTGTCAAATTCACTTTGATGGTTTTGAAAATATGGTCATATGTATTTATTTTTGGTGACGTCACCTGAAAGGTCCCTTGCGAAAAATATATTTTGGTGTAATATTTTAACAACAGGTTCCCATCAGGTCCATTTTGTTAATTTACCCTAGGTTCCTCTTTGTTTCAATAACTTTAGGCTCTATAAATTTTTAAAGCAATAAATATGGCTTTTTTGCCCAAAATTTGAAAATTTTGTGTTTTGAAGTAAATAAAGTGTGCTTAAAATGCATCTCACAATAAAACCCAGGGCAAGTTATATTTACTGTGTCTTTATGAACGTATGCAGCAAGTTTCATTAGTCTAAAAGTAAAACTGCGGCGCAAGGAACATTTTAAATGATGAAAAATACCGAAATTTTCAATAGCGAGAAAACAAGGATATAGAATTAGAATTCATATCTAACACTAGCATTCACGTAACTTTCAAACTAGATTAGAGCATTTAAAAATGGTTTGTGGATGCTACCTAAGCATTCTTTGGATTCAGGAAGATTTACACTATAAGTTTATATGTTCGAGGATATCTACCAGGGCAATCCACACAAAGTGAAGGCTGACCGCCCCCCTCTAATGACTAGGGAGTAGCCGAGCTATCCCAAAAAGGGCGCACGGCGCCTCCGTGGGGCTTTCCATAGGGCAGGACCTAGAGAGTAACAAGGGCCCCCCGCCCATTTGGTCCTGTGGACTCAAGACGGGATGGAAGTGGACCAACCCCAAAGGGGAAAGCTACCTATCAACCTCGTTGGGCCGCCAGGTGATCTAGCACACCTTCTACTAGCTATGCTGGCTAGTACGCGGGAATATATATGGCTTTACTCAACCCCGTCCGGAGAAATACACGATCTCCCTCGGGTATCGGGAACCACTGCCCCCTCGAGCCCAACCAAATTCGAACAACTCCCATTCAGAGAGGGGCTCGAATTTCGGCCCGAGGTTCATCTAGTAACGTCAGAGGTACCACGAGTGTTAGGGGTCCGCAGCGCCCGCACCACGACCGCTGAAGGGGACGGATCCCCTCCCCTACGGAGACACTATTTTATAGACTAAAAAGAGGAAAAGGTGATTTTGTGAAAATGTTCATGTAAGTTCAGTCATACATATCCTTAAATGATTACTTCCTTCCTCCGCCACCTGCTTCACCGTTCTGTTCCTTTTCCTGCTAGCACCATCACCCTATTACAGTCAAGCCGCAAACCCGTATACCACGATCTCATTCAATTTCTTCAAGACAGTGATCTACACATTTAGTCTTCCCGCTCCTCTTAAGTTTTTCTTTATTGCTTTCCCTTCGATGGCAATATAGGTTTTTCCTAAAGGCCAAAAAATGACTACTTTTGTGAGAAATTTATCTTAAATATTGCTGGGGGGGGGGGGGGGATAGGCCCGTTCACCAAAATTTGTAGGGTAAATACCCCTGGTTTTGCAATCTAGAGGGGCATAAAGTACGTTGTCGCTCCCCCTCCCACCAACTCCAAGTTAGTGCATTTAAGTCCTTATATAAGCAAGCAATTTTCCAAAGCCGCGTGTTATGTACGAAAGGCCTATGGGAATTGAACATTTTGGCTCTCTTAAGGCTATTAAACATCAAAAATGTTCAATGATTCCTATCGGAGTGGCATCATCAGACAATAGTTTAAGCTGCTTGGAATCAACAGCTCTTTTTGAACTCGTAAGATAGCGTTTCTTTAATGTTTCTTTAAAAATGTACGTAATTTAAAAAGAAAATTGGAATAAATTAGTCAACAGCTGAACAAGTATTTCAAGCCTTCAGCTGAGTTCTTTGAAACATACATAAGTTTTTTAGTATGCCAGTATGAACTAATTTACCAAATTTCCTCATTTTTCTATAATACTTCTTTGGGGGATGTTTTAAATGCTATTATTATGCCATTGTTATAATTTTAAAAATGGCGCATGTCCAGCAAAATTTCGGCAAGTCCTACTACCAATAGTATAAAATATTTTTTAACAGTTTAAAATTAATATGATATATTGATAAGATAAGTGGCAAAATAAGTAATCAAAGTAATTTTGCTGTATTGTGATCTTCTGACAAAATATTGCAATATATGTATTACAACACGCTTCTAACTGAACGAAACAATAAGGACAACGAATGGCCACAATTTCGGTTCCTTCTATGTTTCTTTGAGCTTTGTTAACGGAAAGGGATCTGAAACCTATGAGAAAACAATAGCGCATTTAAGTTTTCACTTGTACCAGAAACCGCCATTCTGCAGTTCTTCGTTCTAAATGGAATTAGTGTGAGAAATGTCAAGCATCTGTAATTCATTTATGAAACGCATCTCTTATATTTGCCCAAAGTGCAAAAACACATGCATTTCTCTTAGCACTTATTAAAATCAGCCGAGAGACGTTTTGTCATTGATAGATGCGATGGTGACTAAGGGAAAAAAGGGGGGAAATAGCAAAAAGATTTACTTTTCATAATTGTATACAATTTGTGGCTAATTAAGTATCTAACAAATCAAGGCAATATATGAAAAGTTGATGAGAGATTTGAGATTCGCTTAATCGTGTACTGGCCAATGGCTGCCATTGATGTCCCCTTTACAGAAAATGCAAGAGCAAGTCAGGTCATGACAGGGTTTAGCACATCTATCAAACACTGTGCATTCTACTACTGCCTTCAGCCTTCATCAGCATTCATGCCACGTGAAACTCAACCAAGATGCGTTTATTGGTCGCATGTGAGTTGTTGCACGGCTGTCTAAATCTATCGTAGTTTTTATTAGTGTTATTAGACGTTGTTAGTGGCCAGTGTGTTTCTCTTTTTCTATTTAGTTGCACCATATTTTAAACTGATAGAGGTGGTTCACACGGTAAAGTCTTTGGCTCAATGCGGGGGATCGTGGGTTCAATATTCCCATCGACGCACTCACTTACTGGGTTTTTCGTGGTTACTCCTTGTTGCTAGAGAAATACTGGGGGCTTTCTCTAATCCACAGATTGCTTTCCTTCCCTCCCTCATTTAATTCCATCGTCGGTTTCAGGTTTGGTTGTTAGTGGGCTTATGTGGGCAAATTGTGCTGATACATTGTGTAAACCTTCCCTGGCCATGCTTGAAACAAATGTGCTGTCCAGGACGCTAGGATGACCTTATCGTCCTCTCTCTCTCTCTCTCTCTCTCTCTCTCTCTCTCTCTCTCTCTCTCTCTCTCTCTCTCTCTCTCTCTCTCTCTCTCTCTCTCTCTCTCTCTCTCTCTCTCTCTCTCTCTCTCTCTCTCTCTCTCTCTCTCTCTCTCTCTCTCTCTCTCTCTCTCTCTCTCTCTCTCTCTCTCTCTCTCTCTCTCTCTCTCTCTCTCTCTCTCTCTCTCTCTCTCTCTCTCTCTCTCTCTCTCTCTCTCTCTCTCACTCTCTATCTGGACAGCTGTGAGGAGCTCCAGTGGTGCACCGGGAGGCCCTCTGTAAAACTGTTAAAGACTTCTTTTTTTTTATTTATTAGATCGGTCAGCAGTAATACATGCTTTGCAGATCTGGGAGAAGAGATACAAAATAATAATAATAATAATAATAATAATAATAATAATAATAATAATAATAATAATAATAATAATAATAATAATAATAATAATAATAATAATAATAATAATGATAATATGATAATGATGATAATGATGATAGTGATGATGATGATAATAATAATAATAATAATAATAGTAATAGTAATAATAATAATAATAGTAATAATAATAATAATAGTATAATAATAATAATAATAATAATAATAATAATAATAATAATAATAATAATAATATAGTAATAACATTTTTGAGGTAGAACAGTGAACTCCTCTGAACTAATACAAATGTGATACTGTACTAATAAAAATGGTATACATACTTCAATAGTGAGAATTTACACAGCAGAAAAAAGAATAGGAAAGCAAATTTGGAACAGTAGATCATTCAGAAGTAGAAGTTCCATCACTGTAAGGCAGGTCCTGTGGTAGTCGTCGCCTCAGTCGCGTTGGCCGGCGACTTCGGACGCCGATGTTATATACGTCGCAGCTCCTGGAACGTGGCGTAGATTGTAGAAAGAGCGTCGAGCATTCTGTCGGATGAAATGGCGAAGAGCAAGAAGTCCCAGCTCATGATGCAGCTGCTGGTTGAGGACAAACCAAGGAGCATTGGAGGCGATTCACAGGAGTTGGCTCTGGACAACCTGTAGACGCCTCGGTTGACAAGTACTGGCAGCCCCCACAGACCTGCAGGCATGGGTAATAAGAGGTCGATCAAGAGATTTGTACAGGAGCAGTGCAGATTCTAAACCAAGTGAAGTGTTTGTGAAATAAAGGAGAGAGTTGTGAAAATCGAGCAGACTTCTGAATCTCTATGCTGCTGTGCTCTGAACCAGCTCTCTGCCGCCTGATAGTCTTCCCCGGGAGGTGATATCACACAACAGATACTGCTGTATCACAGTGAACGAGATCCGCACCACATTACAGAATTTTACATAGATACATATAGCTATTGAAGAGTATGCAATAAGACGATGAAAGAGGGACATATTATACTCCTGTTACTTTAACTACGTTTAAAGAAAAGCTTCTCACTGTCCGGAATTATTTTAAGTAATGAAAGTTATGTGTTCCATTTAAAATATTAAGAATAATGGTCTTTGGTAAAAAGATCTACTTTGGCAATCGGCAAATCTTGCAATGACTGCACAAAAGTGTAATCTCTCGCCACTGAAAAAAGTACGTTAGAATCGTTATTACGAATCCCACGCGACTTCCCTATCCACCACCATATAGGTATACCGTATATATTACACTACTTATACGAAAACTAAAGACACCAAAAGAGGAAGGAAGAAACGAATACCATTCGATTCACCATGCGCACATTAGGCATATTCCTATAAAGGATTCCAAATTAGACAAGACAGCCTTGTTAAACATTAAATGTTTACTTCACCATTGGCATGTTGTTATACATTAACTTAAGGAAAACAGAAACAAAAGTCTTAGGGAGTATCTGAATGATCAGTAAGTCTGACTGAAATAAGTTACCTTTTTAATGGGTTCAATATTCCCAATTATGAAGGTTTTCTCCACACCTTATAATTTACCACATAAAATTTATTTTGAATGAAAAAGAGTGCTTTACAAGGTATTTACTGTATTTCTGGAGATAATTGTTATATCAGCGATCAATAGACAAAAGTAATTTCCAAGGTATTCCAACTTTCAGTGTTAATCACTTTTCTCTTCAGCAGCAATTTTATGGATGGATTCCTAAAATATGTAGTAGATGTAGCTCTAGGCTGTGATCCATTTGAGGAAAATCACGATTTTAAAACGTGTTAAAACTTAGATACTAGAAGTCGTTACACAAATTGATTTGTTCTTTAATGAACTCTTGAACTTGTGGATAATGCGGTATATATTGTGTAGGTGAAAAGCTGAAGCATAATTGAAGTAAACCGGATCACATTTAGAGGATTTGAATACCCCTTTTATAAAAATCGATGGTGCAATTAGAGCAAAAATCTCTTGTGTATATTACGTTTAATTGATCAGATGATATAATACACTATTATTATTTCTAGAATATGATACAAATATCAAATGATGGGAGCCCAAAACCACTGCACTTGAGCACCCCACGCAAGACATGAGTGCCTAAGACGACATCTGGGAGAATCCTAGTGGCGACGAGATCTAAACGAGATTAGGGACTAAGTCCAAAGCGATTCTCGAGTGAGACAGGGCCAACTCCACTATACCGCAATAATAGAAATACCGTCATCTAGTCTACCAAACCTGAAGCATATGGTGGTGAAACAGGTGAAGTAAATTATGGATAGGAAATTTGCTTAGAAAAACAGTCGTTCCGGCATTCGCTATCGACTTGAGAAACTACAAAAAGGAAGAAAAAGGCGAGATTCAAGCACACAACCAAATGCCAGTCTCGTACGTCACTCGAGCAGAGCCATTCCCTCAGTACTGCAGCATTGCTTCTACTCTGGAAATCCATAATCGAGCTGTATGTTTTTTCTTTTTGTTGTTTTTTTATTAAATAAGCTTGGAAGTAAATTATTGTGTGATTTACTTCACACTTTTACTTTTATTTTACTTTCTTTTCCATCCTTTTCTACATCCTTATTAATTTACTAATTGTTAACTGTTTATTTATATACATTCATACATCCATGCGTAAGAGCAGACATACCTATACCCTACGCGAGTCTCAACCCGAATTCCTCTGGGCCACGAAACACCAAAGCTAGGCACTTCAGTGGAAGTAGCTATGAGCTCAGGTTGAAACATACTATCACAGAACCTAACCTTTCTACATGAAGCAGTTTAGCTATCAGCCTAACTTGGAGCAACGAAAGTTAACTGTGTTTTCGATATTAAAATACCCACTTGTAATGTTGGGTATAATCAAAGAATACTCAACTTAAGA
Organism: Mantis religiosa; assembly: GCA_030765055.1. Taxonomy (NCBI): domain Eukaryota; kingdom Metazoa; phylum Arthropoda; class Insecta; order Mantodea; family Mantidae; genus Mantis; species Mantis religiosa. The sequence goes on along the minus strand of CM060952.1, from coordinate 152,821,087 downwards.
CGAAAAATAAAGAAACATGAGTAACTCCTAACAATAAGGAACTCTTCAAATTTTCAAAAGCTTTAGATTGTTAACATTATGATTTATGAGTTCGCTGATTCTAATTTAATAGTATTGGTTAAAGAAATGATTACTTATGTTTGTTTACAAGAACTAAAATTCTTAATTCAATACTGAAATATTATTGAAATTAATAGTATGCCTAGGTACAGTTTCATGTCTATTGACGAGAATGTTACAAAGAGGCGATAACATGATTATTAGGAGAGATTTCAATGTGTGCATAAGAAGTGAACTTAAGGATTGCCTAATGAAGATGTAATTCAATATGAATTCAGCTTCTTTTTTCAGAATTTTAGGTGATTTTTCAGTATTCTTCAAGCTAGTAAACTTCAATAAATATAAAATTCACCAGAAAAACGGGTGCTAGCACGAACATTTCTCAATTACAAACCTGTTTATCAAAAATTAGTTAGACCTATGTTTTAAAGAAAGCTCAAATAAAAACGTTACATGTAACTGATGTATGGCACTTGTGAATACTACTTCAATAAAATAAGATGCATACGATAGTGTACAAGAAAGTTTAGACGAAACGTCGCCTCTCTTACAAACGTCGGGAGATTTATTTTTAAGTGACACATCCGGTCACTCCATTTCCGCTGAACGTTGAAGTTAAAATATCGTTCCAAAATAAGAATTTCAAATGGAAATGGTTGTATGTCTGCATACATAATGTAATAGTATGTCTACTTAATCTACTTATCGAGTTATTTTTCAACCTAGAATGAATGTATCACATTTTCTTTATTCTGTTAGTAACCCTAAACTGTTGGATTATAGGCTCATTTGAACCTTCATTAATCATTGTTTCATATATTTCCTTTGAGCACTTGAAATGCTAAGTAATCACTTAAGTATTAAAAAAGAATGATGACATCAACCTGGTGATTCGTGTTTTTACATAATTATTTCGGGCCAAATCTTTCCTCGATCGCTCTTCTTGACAATTCAAAAATCCCTGAATAATACGGTAACTTAGACTCTATGTATTTAATGAGAGTAAATGACAGATTTAACTGAGGCGATATACAATTTGTTTTCTGTGAAATGTACATCAGGGTGCAGGAATGCTCCTTAACTTGGAATCTCCGGAGAAGTATTTGATATGGAGCTGTTAAACCCAACACATTTTTATTTTCCTTCCATTTCTGCTTTGTCGTCTACAATAGTTCTCCTTGATGCATTATTGAATAACTGCGAATGCCTAAGGCTGAGAGATTAAACCGAGAGAAAAATATACTAGTTCAATGTGTTTACTTAAAAAGGGTCTAGAGGTAACATACAAGCCTCTAGCTCCAAAAGTCGCGGGTTCAACCCGACATAATGTAAAACTGTAAATGTAACATGTAAATGTGGTGGTGCTCCTTCCTCCTGGAATATCACCGTGGGTTGCAGGTTATTAACTATCAGTACAACGTAAAACTGTAACATGTCCGGGTAAATGTTAACTGTTAATGAGTTGTCAATAAAAACAAATCTTGGGTTATCTGATAAGCGTACAGATGAGGTCGCTTCTGTAACACTATGCACCATGGACCGCGGAATTCCGAGTTCACAAGATGCACGAGTAGACTTGGGAGGGCTTCTTTGAAATGCTTGTTGCACAGTTTCATCGCTTGCTTCTGTTACGAGCAATAATTTTAACAAAACTTTAAGAGCTTGTCTGTCATCTGCCATAAACCATACAGTTCTAGCGGTAACTTTTTTCATTCTACAGCAAGTTGTATATAATAATTACTTAATGTACAAACATATGGACATTATAATTGATAATTACTTAATGTACAACCGTACGGACATTTAACTATAAAATTTTTAAGTATAATTATGTGCATCTTCACTTACTAAATACGTTCTTTCTCACGTCACCACATTTTCTCTAAAAGTAAAATACCTTAACTCTTACCACTCTATAGGCGCTTAATCTTCCGATATAAGCGATTTCTGTAATTATTTAAAACGTCTTACATTTACTATTAACATTTTTATCTCACATCGTTAACTAGCTTCCCTAGCTGCTAGTAGTAGAAAAGATCTGGCAATGCCATAGCTTTCTAGTTACAGCGTACAACTGTACATTTTATGAGGACCTCGAATTAAAGGAATATCTCTCTCCTTTTGGTTTGGAAGGTGAGATCTGGGAAGTTAATGGTAGCTGATATTGTTATACTTAATCTTAAAATATCAATTTAACTAAATATGTTCTTTTCAAATTAACATCGACCTATTTCAAATGTAAACCAGGATTTTCTGCTGAACTTTCAGAATAGGCACCTCTTGCTTCTGCAGGCGCTTTACATCTACTGCTGGAAACTGTTAGTTTTACCCCAGAGGTAAATTCTGATGAAGAGCATAGTGCTGGTCCTACCAGCCCAGAGATATGCCCCAGGCTTTCAGAGATTGTGAACCATGACACGTTATCCTCTCAGGGTCTCTTTCGCAGTCTTTTGTCTCTTGTAAGCATTATTCTTTACTTAAAAGGCTAAAATAAACGAGAAATATTCCAACAGCAGAATATTTTATTTCATAATAGATATAACTATATAAAAATGTACTGATTCCTGAATCCTGAATAACAATGCTGGGTTTCCTCTTGTCACAAAGTAAACATTGTGTAATATTTCTTCCATTGGTATGTTAGTGGAAATTTTAAGCTACTCGAGTTAACGAAAAATATCAAACTATTATTACAGTATTCTAAATTAGAGTTTTAACCACAAAATAAATACTGGGATCTGACAGATATCTTCTGTGGACATAAGAAAACATTGTACATGGTGAATTTGTAATAACCGACCTCATCTTAACACAGTTTACGGTGGAATGCATCCATATTTTTCAACGTTTAAATGCATAGATATTTTAACCCCGAATTGTGATATTACTGTTAATTAAATCTTATATGCCTTTAATCCAATAGTACAACAGACATTTGAAATAAGTGAGCTTAGCTGATTATTATAGTTCTCAATTACTATTGTATTTTAATTTGATGAATCTTAACCAAATTATCTCACTGCTACCAGAAAGATAATTTGTGCTGCTAGATTTTGTAGATGCTAGACAGAAGCAAAATTAATTTAATACTCATATAATACATATGGTCTATATTCATCAGTGATAATTAATTTTATTATATGTGATTCATATTGTGCAATCTACGCATAGCACGTATTTACAAACTGGCATAGCAATTAATGGAAATAGAAAAACACCCACTACTGAGCCTTGAAATACACTCTTCATTTAGGAGATAAGAATAGCTTACTGGCCAGTGTATGAGTAACTTTATAAATCTCAGGAAATAACGTATTAACTCCATTTCCCCTGTTTTGCACTCTTACATATTATATAGTGATACAAAATAAACTGATCTAATCCTGCAGTATACATCTCAGAACAGTAAATTCGTGAAGCCGCAAAATACTTGTAATAGACCAAACATATCCTTGTAAGTCAAGAAATGCGAATTGTAGCATTGGCGAGTGCTGTATTTTCGTACTCCGAAATTATTACACATTTTATTATAATTTTATAATATAATATATTGTACATTGTTCTTTCCGAATTTGAAGTCCTTTATTTATTAATCACACAATATTAATTTTTATATGCCGGGTTTATCTCAATGATACACTTGTTCTTCAACCTTGTAGGGATTGGCCACATTTTTTCTGCGACTTCCAACATCTCTTCTTCCTTGGGGCTGATAAGTTGATAAATATTAATCATCACTGGAATTCTTTCATTGTTCATGTCATTCAAATGGGCTCTCCATTCTTCTTTGTACTCTTTTAATTTTTCATTTATGTTATAAATATATATTTAATTCTTCTCGTATAGCTTTGATTCGAATTCGATCTAGCTCTGAACATCCTTTTACACTTCAAAAAACTTTATTTCCGCTGACTGGATCTTACTTCTATCACTTTCTCGTAGTATCCAGGATAGGTTAGGGGTGTTTAGGCAATTCGACCAGAGTGATGTTTTTTACTTATACCCCAAGTGGCACACCCCTGGGAGGAAGGATGAGGCGAGAGGAGACAGAAGATGCCCGACCCAAAGTAGTCACGACAGTGCAGAGGATAGTGCCCCTATCATTTAACAGTTAGAAACTCCCAGTTCATCTAGTACAACTGGCATCCCTCCTACCATGGCTCAAAACAGTCCACCAGGACGGCTCGGAGGCTGGAGTCCGCTATGCAACAGCTCAGAGACACCTGGCAGCCTTTCCCTCTATCATGTTATCCAAGATTCACTTCCGAACATTAATACTGGAACACCCATAGACTTATAAATTTTCGGCTTTGTATCTTTTCGAGTTTTATAAATAAACACTGCTCCTTAGTAACATAAATCTGCGATTCTCACATTAAGGAAATACGTAATCCCATAACATTTCAAATTCAAAGAACTGGGATCAAAACTGTTGTGTATAAAAATTTTGTGTGTAACATGCTATTAATTTAGTTTCCTCTTCCTTGGTTTATCACTTTATATTTCTGCACTTTACTGTTTTTCCTGTTTCCATTTTCTTATTTTACACAAGTGCGCGCACGCACACACAAACACACACACACACAATCACACACACACAAATATATATATATATATATATATATATATATATATATATATATATATATATATATATATATATATATATATATATATGCTCGAGGCGAGGCAGCAATCCGCGACCCCTCTACTTGGCAAAACGCCAAAGACTCCAGCCCCCAACATCAATTTATAAAAATCCAAAAATACATAGTAATTTCAGTTATTATAAATATCAGTGAGGTCGCAGCATAATGCTAAATACAACTCTCTAATCGTTTTCATAATAATTAATTTATAATTTAATTTCGGTTTTAACTCAATTGATAACTTTTATAACTCACATGTATACTTTTTTCTATGCTATACTATTCATATTCCATAGACTTCATTATACATTTTTCGCTATGTTAACTTCTTTTTCCTCTATTCTGAATCTAAATTGCCCTGCTTTCCATTTATGTGTCTCACCAGAAACACATCTCGCCCATGCTTTATCTTCCATTTTAGTACCACAGGAATTACTTTTGTAGTAAAAAAATAAAGTAGAGGTGGAAATAATTCCTTTGAAACTTTTGAATTAAAAATAATATTTTAAAACAGTGAGCGGTAAGACAGTTTGTAAATATATGTTGTGATAGTAAAATTGACCTTGCATTTACAAACTGTAGCCATAATGATATTTCAAGGTCCAAACTGATGTAAAACGTGGCTAAAGAGGCCAGGATGATAAGCGTGCACACCGCTCAGGAAAATTTTGCAAAATATATAGGATAAGAGAGGATGCAAGTGCAACCTTGTAGCATACCTACAAAGGGGTTATACAGTGCAATCATTACCACAGTTTCCTTTTACAAAGTAAAAACAATTTCGTGTTTTTTAAACAAATAGGGAGGAAAGATAAATGTAATGGTAACGATTAATTACATTTTATGAATGCATCATGGCTAATTGCTTGAACTTGAGCACTGAACTGACAGATATGGCTGGTATTTTTTACTCCATTTGCAGGGAGAGTAAAAGAGGCAGTGCCTTCGTTTAGGGGGGAAAAACGCGTAGGTAGCTTCCCCCACGCACAAAAACTGCATCGACCTCGACGGGAACTGAACCTGCAGTCCTGGAATCCAGAAGCATGCGTGTTAACTACCGCACACTTTGCGCCCATGGAATCGATATAGCTGGTCTTTTTTTTAATCCAGAATGATGCTTTATATCCAGCACAAATCAATTGGAAGCATTTGGTGTTTTTCCGATCCTTTAGCATTATAATTCCAACATAGCTTCCTGACTATAACGTTCAAACCTGACTTTTGCAGATAAAACTATACTGTTTTATTGCTTGTTTTTAATGTTTACTCATTAAATATCTTCATTTATAAGCATAATACGAAACCATGAACCTCATGCAAGCTAATAGTTTTCTACTTCTTCCATAGAGTGAGTTTGTATTTGTATATATTTTTGTTTTGTAAATCTCTCTCTTCTAAAAAGTCAAACCCAGTACTTATTGTATTTTTCGAATGTTTCTTTTTTTCTTAGTTGCTCTTATACCTATTTATTGCAGTAGGCAAAGGAAGTATTCCATTCCACCCAAAAATTCTATACATAGATTCCATTCGAAATATGCTAATTAAAAGGACAGAATAAAAAGCCATATGTATGAATATTTTTAACAATATCTTCCGATCACAGAATGTCCCACGGAAAATGTTATATCGTTTTTTCTTTCTTTCCTTCGTTCCTTCTTTCTTTATTTCTTTTCTTCTTTTTTCTTTCTTTCTCTCTCAGAAATAGATTTCAGGATTTTCATTAAAATAATGTGTGTCCAAGTTTAGGCTCTGATAAAACGCATATATTGCATTTGTTGGGAAGCCTTCTTCGCCTGAAATAAATTTTGTGTAATTTTGTTTAACTGGTAAACCAAGATATAAACCTAACTAAACCAAAAAGTGTGCAAAATCTTTAATACACCCTACTTATTTCCTTTTTTCCACATCGAACTTCTCTCTATAGCATTTCCCCTTGTAACTAAATGTTATAAAATTGTTTCACAGTCATAATTTTGATTAACATGAAGTGAGAGAATAACAGATAAGTTTTTGCAAGAGTTTATGAAAGCAATTTAAAATAAACAGTACTGGCAGAGAAAGGCAGTGAATAAGTGAATTTTAAAAATTTACCTGTCGCTCTAACTCTCTTGTATCCCCATTTTACCTAAAACTAAATGCATAATGAAATTATTTTCTGCAATGTTTATCTCGATTACTACAAAGAAGCAAGAAAAATAAAACATTCGAAAAATATTTATGTAACTTGTGTAAACACACAATCTGGAGAGAGTCATTTAAACTAAATACATCATACCTTTTATTTTTAGTTCTATGAAAAAGTATACAATATATTAATGTAGCATTTATTATGGCTATAAGTACTAAAGAATATATTATTATATCATATAAGATCTCACAGTCTGTATGCTTGCCGTCCGGCCAAGTTTTGAAGTTTACGTGCTGTATTTTCATTTTAATAGTAAATAATACATAGTATTTGTGAGGTATAAGTAAATGAGTTCTCTTTAACCGTGAAAAGAAATGCATAACCACGAAAAATGTTACCTATTAGGCGCGATCGAAATAATGTGGCAAAATAGTATCAGGTTCGTCGACTGCACACTCTGAACTTCAGGTTTCGTTGCATGTGACGGTACGAAACAGATGGCGCCGACGCTTGCTCAAAGAAAAGGGACTCATCCTAAAACTATTACAGAATTTCCGCGGGTCTTTGTGACGCCGGACATGCTGTCTTTAGCCTCCCTTGTTTCCTTCACTTCGTCCCTTCTTCTGAGGTGCAGCAGCCACAAGGCATCTGCTGTTACTGACAAATCTATTGCCACTGTTCGAGACTGAAGCAAATTGATGTACATTTTATGAAATTATTCGGCAATATAGGGCACGGTATGAATCAAATCCAAAACACTTTAATTCAACAGCCACATAAACATTCACAGTCTATGGTCAATAAATTACTCATAAACTAACCCCCGATTAAGAATAACTCATTGATTCGTGCAGAAAAAAATCGAGGAATTCCAAGATGACACTTCAAATTTGATTTGGAACACCGTTATTAGTGATGGAACTTGAATTTACGAATAATCTCAAGTTTTTTGTTTTTCACTGTTCTGCTAAGTAAAACCCCAAGTTTGGACATTTGTGCCAAATCCTCTCTGTAGCACAGTCCAGTTCAGTAGAAGTAGAAGGTGGCTTTCTTTAACGATGATATTGATACATAATGATTATAAGACAAATGTCTGTTTAGCGTAAATGTTTGAAAATTTTCGTGAAAATTTCGCATAGTTAAATGCATCTTCACATACAGCGAAAGCTACATTAAGTATCTGGATGCTCAGCACTATAGATCGTCATCATACACCCCGATCATAATCAGTTCATGCAATGGAACACTGAAAAAGATTAACATTTCATTAACAATTAAAAATTATTAATTTTTATGATACAAAGCTTGAATTCTGCAGTGCCTCGGAATGAACGGCATCATGCTTTAAGGATTTTTTTCTCTTAAATTTACGGCCTCCAACGTTGTCATATCGGACGATGAATGCAATGAGTGAAAAAAAGCTCAAATGAGTCCGGGCTCCATGAAAGTTAAAAGTTACCCGACATTCGTCTATCAGTATAAGGGAAAACCCCGGAAAATCCCTTATCCAAGTAACTCACCTTCGAACTCACATTCGAACTCGAGATCTCTTGGGCGTGAAGCAGACTCGCTACCATCTACGCTACCGAGGCGGTCGCTTTAAGGAATGCTTACATAGGATGCAATAATATAATTGATGTTAAGGGGGAATATTTTGAAAAAAAGAATCACTTAATTCTTCTTAGTTCATCCTTGGATGACTTTTTAAAAATTTCAATTTTATTTGTCCATATACAATAAATAATTTTTAATGAAACGTGAAAAAGTTATTCACCTTGTAACGATCCTATATCATCATCATAATTATTATTATTATTATTATTATTATTATTATTATTATTATTATTATTATTATTATTATTATTATTATTATTATTATTATTATTATTATTATTATTATTATTATTATTATTATTATTATTATTATTATTATTATTATTATTATTATTATTATTATTATTATTATTATTATTATTATTATTATTATTATTATTATTATTATTATTATTATTATTATTATTATTATTATTATTATTATTATTATTATTATTATTATTATTATTATTATTATTATTATTATTATTATTATTATTATTATTATTATTATTATTATTATTATTATTATTATTATTATTATTATTATTATTATTATTATTATTATTATTATTATTATTATTATTATTATTATTATTATTATTATTATTATTATTATTATTATTATTATTATTATTATTATTATTATTATTATTATTATTATTATTATTATTATTATTATTATTATTATTATTATTATTATTATTATTATTATTATTATTATTATTATTGTTGTTGTTGTTGTTGTTGTTGTTATTATTATTATCATCCTCATCATCATCATCATCATTTATTTATTGGGTGGTTTAAAAATAAATATTTGTGTGAAGATGACTGGGTGGAGAAATAATAACATTTTTTAGAACACTGGGCTTTACTTTCTCTGCCGCGTATCTTCTAAGTAGAGGAAGAATTCTATTCACTCATAATTCCATTTGAGATTTCAATGTAAAAGCATTGTTAGAAAATCTTCCACGTGCACTTGTGTATGTGCGCGGACAGTATAAATCAGTAACGAAAGCCCGATAAACACCAAATTTGTTATTTAAGCTCAATATCTTAAATATGTCATAGGAAACTCTTCAAGAAACTCTCCCACCTCTAGGCTACAAGTAATTTTTTATTTTCTCACAAGTGGTCTAATTAAAAGGTTATAAATTTAAAACATTTACCTGGAGGAACAAGCTTTTGAAGACCTTTTCAAATGGATAGAATTCTGTATAATTTGTTTATAACGGGAAAATCTTAATCCCTTTATAACAGACAATTTATGTGAAAGCTATTTATATGGCAGCAGACTTTCAGAGAAACTGTCATTTGTTTGAATGCTTCAATTCTTTATTATTATCTTAAAGTACTGCTGCTTTGGGTTTGTTTCTCGTAATTTTACTAAAAGAATTTTAAACCTCAAAGTCTGCATATATTGACCAGTTTATAGACATCTGAATATCGAATCAGATGTCTCTATTTCTCTTGAAGCTACAATAAAATTTGTACTAGAATTATTTCTCTAAATAATATTTTGATTAACATAAAATGAATACAAAAACAAGATTTATTAAGCACACTTGTAACACTATATAAAAGTAAACGCTACCAGATGGAGAGAGTCATATGAATGTGTCATAAGTATTTTGTAATACTATATGAGTAATGCAGTTATATTGTTGTCTTCGTTCCCTCAGAATTAATATGTAGCCTGATTTCTCGGTGCACTGAGTGGTAAAACATTGAAATGTTAAACAAACAGCCGATGAAGAATACATACGGTCCTAGGAATGTTGGTTAAGATCAGATATCCATTATTTTATCTCTACATAAACATGATGTATTGGCTAACACTCCATTAGTTTCTCAGCTTCTAATAGCCCCATAAGTTTCTGTCTGCCTGAGTCAAACTCGTTTCGTGCAGTCGTGGAACATGCTTCTTCCATCGCTAAGGTTAGAAACAGACAGAACAAGGTTAACTAAGAAGATGAAAACAAAACGAAATAGATTAGAAGGTATCAACACAAACTGGTTTGCACAAAGAGAATGTTTCGTATATGTGTGCGTGACCCCATTTGGAGCACAGTTCTAGAGTAACAATTATTATAGTCGATATACACACAGCTTTTTGATTTACTGTTCTGTAGTACGGCTTGTCTTCATTCACCTTACATACGTCGTTACAGCGATTTGTCTTGAGATATCGAAGGCCAAATGAACCCTTCTTCAACAGTTTAGTGGGTCAAGAAGAGTAATAATTCTCTTAACTGAGTAAAACGAAAGGAGTCTTTAGTAAACTGTTACCTGCTTCACAGCTTGCGTGTGTGAAGAACTAGTTATGCAGCTTCTGAGATGAATTTTCCTCGTATACTTGCTTTTTAATTTGATTTGTTTTAGAGATTGCTGATCCGCCCGGTAGTTTGGTCAGTAGTGTGTATTACTCATAGAAACCATATATAGTAATTTTAAACCCAAAATAGCAAAGAGAGCTCAAGATTCATGAGAGATCATGCGGCTGGTGACACCTGAGTGAGCTCATCTCTCCAATAATAGTGTAAAACTGCCTCACTCTTTGGGTTAACGTGCTGCAGAAATTCTTTATGCCCATTCTTTAAGCTCGCCATTGTGATGTCACATAACACAAAGGACAGTTTTTCTCAATTCAAATCGCCTAGCCCAAAAGTAATTTTTGGTCTGAAATGTTGAAAAACATACGACCCCATGTAAACATTACAAAAACAGCGAAACGTTTCCGCTGTAGTTTCCATTCAGAAGGTCGAGGACTCGGTATGTTTGTCTTTCCCCTTCTTCTCCATTTCCGTATTACCTCTCAGGTGCGCTTTCAGCCTCGTAGTGTATGGCAGTGCGGACACGTGGCACGGATGCTTGCATATTGAAAATGCTTTTATCAACACTAGATGCTTCTGTGTGGTCTCTGTCCTCACGTGGGGGAACGACCATGGTTACCCCGTAACCTCCTAAGGTTCCCTCACTTTTAACTCTTCCTCCTGGGTAGTGTTACAAATTGCATCTGCAATTTCTGGTTCTGTGCCTTTACAACTTGCAATTTATAGTTTTATGAGAAATCACCTATCTACATCAAATACATTCTCTGTAAGCACTATATTTGTAAAATATATTTATTATTTCATATGTATAAATTGAACTAATTAGTACTGGTTTCACAAATGTAAAGCAACTGCATGAAGCTTCAGTGACAATACCTTAGAGTTACTCTGAAAGCAGAATAAAACGATAATGACCATGTTGACTGCAGACACCTTTTAGAGATTATTGCAAATAATACTCAAACATTGTTACAGGGGAATATTATGGGATGAGGTTTCAGCTAAGAAGTGTTTTCTGTTGTTCATTCAGTTATTCTTCTTCCCTTTAAGAAATTTGTCCTTAAGACTTGATGCTGTGCTAATGGAAACTGCTCAATCCATCTTTCTAGTGGTCGTTCTACATCGCTCCGTTCATATGGCTGACCTAATAGTGTTTGCATATGGAATCTTCAAGGTCCTCTTCTTTGTAAATTTTCTTTCCAGTGTTGGTGTTGTGACTGTGTTTCCTTTAATAGTATTGTTGTACCAAACGTTAATTTATATAGTGAATCCGGATAATAATTCAGTTCTAAAAGGTTATCTAATTATAATTATAATTAAAACAATGAATTTATGTGGTTCTGTAGAAAAACATTTTAATTATTTAGAGTATACATTTCATAAGTCTACGGTGGAAAAAAACGGTGGAAAACTTCAGACACCTTTCAGGTAGTACTCAACCCGCGTTGCCACTTTTTAAAACTCAACATATATTATTACTCAGCTATTTTGTAACCGCAATCTGAACTCCTTTTCATATCTCTCTTATACAGCCTTTGATCAGAAGAATTTAAAGCCCCCTCGGTAGCGTACATGGTAGCGCGACTGTCTCACGTTAAAGAGTTCCCGAGTTCGAATCTCGGTCAGGGTGAGATACCTGCATAAGCTTTTTTCCGGGGTTGTCCCTTATCTTGAAAGACGAATGTCGGGTAACTTTAAGCTCCATGGATACTGGGCTCATTTGAGCATCATTTTACCCATTTCATTCATTGGTTGATATGACTTAACGTTGGAGGACGTAAATAAAAGAAAAATTAAAAATTTTCGTCTATGTTACCGCCTTCTGCATTTCCTTTGGACATTTCAACTTCACTTAAGATCTAGTACATATAATTATTATTGTATATCGAATGTACCAATGTAATACTGATTTAAATTCATTTAATTTTGATTTAAAGCTTTGTTTTGGCTATTTAATATGTTTGGTACTACTTTTATACTTTTTTTTCTACCGGTCTTACAGTATGTTATTCTTTTCCTTTATTTTATTGTATTGTGACTTTGTGGGTTCGTGAAATTAAAGGTCCAATTGCCCAAACTCAAAACGTTCTTTATTTCTACCGAATTACAGTTGGAACACTTGCCGATTACATAGAATTACGTAGCGCACACAATTACAATCCACCAGTTCGTCTGTTACAGGTCCACTCCACACACACAATTACGTACAACTCATCTGATGCACGTACGCAGTCTTCCAGTCTGTTCGCTAGCACGGCGCTCTTCACGGCTACTCGCCAAGAACTGAACTGACTCGTTCACTGCAGCCGTTATATAAGAAGATCGTTGTTTCTGGAAGCTTCGCGGCCCGGAATGTCATCCCGATGGTTCCAGACGTCAGGGGAAGGGGAAAAAACGGCTAGTGATGATTTTCCAACCATCCTCTCAGATAGCGCTATACAGATGGATGGGTAGGCGTGGCTGAATGCTTTCCGTCTGGCACCTACCTGCCAGCTGCTGGTTTTCTCTGGAATTCCGATGTTCGGGTGACAGTATTTTATGTGTGGAATGACAATATATAACTGGATTTTGGTAATAATGGATGTAGGTTATTGTTTCAACAATGAAAAGATTTGATAGAAGTTTTATTCATCATAATATTTCTAAGATACACTAAAACCTGCTATATAGCTATAACAATAATTAATAAAATGGGTTTAAAAAGGCGTTTATTTCCAATATTTTTCAATTGGGCTTTACATCAAAGTTCCTTGCACTCTTAAACTCATAAAGCACATGATACGCTGAAGTTGAAACTAAAGCAATTTCCCTAGAGCAGGTGATTCATCTAAATACTAAATAGTGTGTCATTTAATATGTCAGTATTTTTACCAAATGTCATACAAGAAGCTGCAAAAATTAATTTTAAATAACATATAAGTGAATTTAAATTAGAACCAACAAAGATAAAAGACATTAACATTGTCATTCAGGTCAGTATGCTTCGGCTCCCTCGCTCTGAGGGAATCCAAACGACTCCTAACATTAGCATTGATGAGAAAGGGAGACATAAAAATCATTTTCATTAACAAAACTATATATTTCTTTAAAGAATAATAAAATAATATAAATAATTCTGTCTGAGAAAGAATCCTTGCTTGCGTATGTTGTATTTTTGGGCATACGCCTGTAACCAAGGCAACAAAGTGTCACATTTATTTTAGTTTTTACTGACTAAAATATAATCTGAAGGGTCTGAGTGAAAAACTCATGGTGTGAATTTTTGTGCTCGAAATTAAGGGTTAATTTCAGCACCATATGGCTAGGATATTGTGACTTTGTGGGTTCGTAGAATTACAAGTCCAATTTGCAGAAATTCAAAATGTTCTTTATTTTCGTAGAGATACACTGCTCAATCCTTACGTAGCTGAATTACGTCATATACACAATCTACCAAGGTCGATGATCATAACAACAGCGTTCTGATTACATATGTTTACAACACTCCTGTTACATCTGTACAGCTGTTTACTCTCCTGATCACGACTCCTTCTGGCGTGTCACAATCTCTTATATATACCTCCAATGATAATTTCTAGACTGTTCTAAAACAAACCAGAAACTGAATAATCTCGATCAATCAAGAAGTGACTAGTAATCTCCATTTAACTCACTTATCCGTGTCGGTGAATCTTTTATCTCCGCTATCTTTATTTGCCGGCTCTTTGTATACACACGCCGTGCTATCGTAGATAACGGGTTCGCGACAATATTAAGAGCACTGATAAACTCAACTATGATTAATTAAATCTATTGCACGTATGTATTGTCTTAAATATATGAATGTCTTATTTTAATCTAACTGTTCTGCTATAAAACTGTATGAGTTAAACTCTACATCAAATTTTAGAATTCCCATTGAGTTACTGCTGCCAAAATATCAAAAGTTTTATGCTGAGTCGTGCGATAAACATAATAACAAATATTATAACGGTACTAGCATAGTTTAAAGTGCCGAGGTTGAATAAACGTAACCTGATTCCCGCTGCAAGGCATTCCCCCTCCAGGTCTCGGTTCGAAAGAAATAAATGAGGACTGAAAGCGGCCAACAGGTATTTCTCATCGGACACGAAACCGCCAGATCAGTTACCTGTTGACATTCAAGGAAGCAGCAAATCAATCAGTCAGTCGATAAATCAACCAATAAATCAACCCAACGCTTTTAGTTTCTGCTGTCTTTTCTCATGATAGACGCATTCTGCAGCACATGTAACCATGGTAACTTTTCGGATCGCCATACAAAAAGGTTTTCTCGTCATTTTCAGTACAATTTTCATTCCTTGTCAAAAATGCATACATTTCCTATCTTTATATTGCGTTTCAGTTAAACTTTTTTCGCTGATTTTAACTTAAATGGTCAGATTTAATGCTTAATTAGAATATATCTTTATCTGAATTATTTAAGTCAATGGCAAACGTTGCTTTACTTTTTACGCTTTACTACTGGTCTTCATAACTCTATATCCATTTTATATTTTGACTGACAGGTAAATAAGATGTTTATAGCAATAAAGCGAAAAAAACACCAATCATATGATTTACCCTACTTGGGGAAGAAATTTCGATGCCTCTGATTGGCATAACAAGGGGACTATCGCTGCACTCACATCGCTACGCACCCGAAATTGGACTGTATAATGCTTGCTGTATATAAACAATGTCCACTAAAAATCTGCTTCCCGTAGTGGAGGGGATCCATCCCCTTCAGGTGCCGTGGTGCGGGCGCTGCGGACCCTTAGCACTCGTGATACTTCTGACGTTACTAGAGGGACCTCGGGCCGAACATTGGGAGTTGTTCGGATTGGGTTGGTCTCGAGGGGACAGTGGTTCCCGATACCCGTGGGAAATCAGGTACGTCTGCCAATGAGTTGAAGGAAGCCATCAATATTCCCGGGTACTAGCCTGCTGAGCTAGTAGAAGGTGTGCTAGATCGCCAGGCGAGGTCATATAGGTAGCCTTCACCTTTTGGTGTTGGCGCGCTTAAGTGGAGTATCCACTTCCATCCCGTCTTGGACCAGATGGAGGGGGGGCCTTGTTATTAACCCAGGTCTTCTCCTATGGAAAGCCCCACGGAGGACGCCGGGCACCCTATGGGACAGCTCGGATACTCCCTGGTTGTAAGAGGCCCGGTTCCTGGTCCTACGGGTCCAGGACTAATGGGAGTAGAACCTCTGGAGTCAACTAAAAATCTGCTGTGAAGCAGATGTACCTCTACGCCCAAAACTGCAGCCTGAAAAGTGCCGATGCAACCACTTGCAGGTACCTGCTGGACATCCCTCCTCAACTCTTATCCAGGTTTGGGGGACGACGTTCATTATATATGCCATGTGTAGACCGCTGCCGGTCTGGGCTCATTTTCGAGTATTTCCAGCTATACTTCCCATCCGGTTTTTGGCACACAGGTCCTACATAGAGAGAGATTATGCCATGAAACTCTGAAGTTTGAATACATGTACTTGCATAGTGACAGTTTCCTTGTAAATTAGATTTGATTCGACTTCTACTGGAGGAAGTTGGGTAACAACGAACTCTGCTTCAGCCATGCGGTCACATTCTTCTTTTGGCACAGGTACAAAAGGCCTCATGTCCGCTGTGCCCTTCCCAACAGTCTACCTTACTCACAGATGAAACTAAGTGAAAAATGCCATGCAGTCTATAGAACTTATAAGAGAGGTAATCCGAAAATATCTGTGTGAGCACTTGTATAAATTTCTCTATTCTTGTAGAAACTATTTTACACTTATTTTTCTGTCTACTTTTTGTTAATCTAAATGAACATTTGCAGACATTAACTAATTATTACTTTTCTTGAAATATTTCTTAAGTTGTAGCTCTGTGATGGATTTAATATTTCGCTCTCTTTGTATGACTGGGATATAAAAAATTAATGATCACCTTCCATTTGACAAAAGCGTAAATACTGAAAAACTCAGATATTTAACAAGGAATATAAAGCAATTTATAAATTATTAATAAAATAAGCCAAGGTATTAAACAAGACTGTTCAATCTTTCCAGTATAGTTTACTATATGTGTATAAACATTGAGACATAAATAGTTAAAAACAACTCAATCAAAAATCTATAAAACATGGCAGTTCCCATGCCAGTGAGAACTTACGATCGTGAGTGCTGGACACATACACTTTTAGATAAAAAAAAGAATTAAACATATTCAACTTAAACGACAGAATAAATCACATAAAAGTTAGAAAACATAGAAAGGATGCCACAAAATAGATTTTTACAGGTATTACTTCAATACCAACCTAAAGGTAGAATAAGAATTGGATGCCCAGATACCAAATGAATAAATTCGATCTCTTGATGTGACTGTAGGTCAAAGGACCAAATCCGTAAAGTAGAAGAGGAACAAGAAGAGGAGCAAGGAATATTTCGAAAATGGTTCATCCAAAAAATATATTTGACTTAAATTTTTTAAAGAACCTACATTTTTGTGTAGAAAGATTTTGTCTACGCTTGCCACTTACAAGATTTTCAAAAATCATCCGGAATGAAGATGACTGCTGAAAAGATTCCCTGAAGATTCAGGATCTAAATGTCGTTTATTATGGAAATGTCTTATATGGTATTTTAATCAGAATTATTAAAGTTGTTTCCGAAAAGATCAAAATATTTTGCTGATTTTTCTTTTATGAAACATACTGTTCATAATAGGAGTGGGGAAACATACACATATAGAACTTCTCTTAAAACTAACATTTTTGCGTTCAAAACATGCATTTCCACTGAAATATCGATATCGAAATACAATAAAGTATGGTATTCTTGTGTGTAGTAGGATTTTGAATTACAGTGACGAAAGCTCCAAACATTATTTGGCATGCAAAACCAAAAGGAAAGCGAAGACCGTGCTATTTCCTTTAAGTTTAGCTACATACCCTATCTACCTGTCTCTATCTCTCGTATTCTCTCTGTTGGATAGGTAATACAAAATTAAGTGTACATTTAATTTTGATGCTAATGTAATTAATACGTAACCATGAAACAAATATCTAATAATGTTCAGATCAATGGCTTTCACTTTTATTTAACATCGGTTCCCTATGACCTGCTTGGGAGGCAATTACTAGATGTTGTTAAAGTATTATTACATACTTGTTTCTCATTATACGCTCGTTGAATTTGTTTTACATGTTTACTCGGTAGTATTATCATTCTAGATCTCTAACAAGAACCAATTCTTAATGTATAATGTAACGATCAATGTCGACGGCATAACGAAGTAATCCCGTTTTAGAATTCTGCATAAAGATAACCTTATAGCATTTGTGGATGATCAATGTAAACTAAAGTGACATGGAAAATAAAGGTAGAATTTAAACATACATTAGGGTAAAGAAATAACAATACTTGCTAAAATATTTAGTAAATAATTATATAATCATGTAAACCTGTGCAAAAGTAATGGTTAGAAAAATTAAGTTTGGAATATCAACTGAAAAGCAAATAAGAAAACAGATGCTCAAGAAACTAAATTTCTAAGTTATAAGACGAACAGTTCAAAAAAGTTAAACCCGTGGCACTACAGTCCATATCGGACCAGGGCCTGCCAACCCGACTGCCGGCCTCACGCCCATATACGCAAGGTAGAGTTGGGTTATCATCCAACCGATACGGGGAGGAGACGTGGTCAGCATCTCGACACTCCCAGTCGGAAACTTGGTTTTCTGGACCAGGGTCGCTTACCTATCGTAAGCTCCTAAATTTCCTCACGATGCAGCGTGGGCACAGGTCCTATAACCCAGGGTGAGATGAACCCGGACCACTTTCTGTGCTAGGGAACCAAGGTATGATGCCTGTGCCCATTACGACACGGCGCAGGGCATAAGACGAGCAGTACTAAATTATAAATTAAGAAATAACTTCATAAATTTGACGTTAAAAGTTACAGATAGCAGGGTAAAAACTAGAGAAGAAATTGGAGCAAGACAGAAGAAGACGAAGGAAAAATATGATAAAGAAGAAAGTTGGATTCAAGAAAGTATATATCTGAAATAAAGCTTCCACGTTTCAAATTTAAGATAAAACAGTCTCTGAGGACACAGAAGAAAATAAGGTTACCATTTATATTGAGGAGTTGTAATAAAACGTCCTAGAGGTATGTGAACGAATGTACGATGGCTGTTCAATAAAGAATGATCACACTTCCTTTTAACAATGTACGTTACTCATCCTCATAATTTCGATGGTCCTTCTCAAAATAGTCTCCCCTGAATGCGATATACTTATTCCAGCGTATGCCACTCTTCGAAGACATACTGGAAACCATTTTTAAGAGAACCTTCAAAATCTCCTCCGCAGCCTTCACCACTGCTTCTGATGATGAATATTGCCTCTCACGAAGGCGTTTTATCAAGTTAAGGAATAGAAAAAATTCACATATGCCCAAATCTGGACTATAAGGAGGGTGAGAGATGCACTTCACGTTGATGTTTGCAAGATATTCAGCAACAACATTGACAATATGCGGCCGTGCATTATCGTGGTGCAGCATCCAGCCTGCTTCACGATATGAGCTTGCCATGTTTTCAGGACATCCCTGTAGTATTGTCCAGTTACTGATCTGTGTGCAGGTACAACGTGCTGATATACCATTCCATGAATATCAAAGAATGAGACACCATAACTTTCCAAGCAGCACCAACCACTCTTGCTTTTTTGAGGGTTGGTGATGAAGTAGATTTCCACACTGAGGTTTACTGTATGCTCTCAGGATCGAATTGACATAGCCAAGTTTCATCAGCAGTGATTACGTTTGAAAGAATCTCCGGATCTTCCTCTAACATCAAATTTAACCGCATGCAGACCTGCATGCGAATGTCCTTTTGTTCGGGAATCAACATTCTTGGAACCCATCGCGCACAAACACGTCTTATGTGTAATGTTTCTGTCACCAACATGTGGGTGGCGCCCAATAAAATGTTCAGTATTTCAGAAAGTGATCTTAAGGTACTTCGTCGATTCTCTCTCACAATGCCAGCAGCAGTGTTGATGTTATCTTCCATAAGGGCAGTAACTGGAGCACCGGGTCTACCTTCCTTTGAAATTGATTGTTTCCGTCTTTAAACATTTTAAACCACCTTCGAGCTGAACTGTAGGGAAGAACATACTCTCCATAGGCCTCATATAACATTGTATATACCTGAACTGAAGATTTGTTGAGACGAACGCAGAATTTTAAAGTCGCATATTGTTCCTCGCGTGTTACCTCCATTGCATTGGTAAGCGATACTGAACATGCCTGAACTTGCCTGGTTCTCACAGGCGGGAAACAGGAGTACCAACAACGAAATTACTACGGTGTGTTTGTTTCACATTAAGCTAACAGAATATAATAAGATTGAATTTTAGTGCGAAAAACTATGACCGTAAAAAAAATTAAGATCATTCTTTATTGAAAAGCCCTCGTACTAAAATGAGGATGGCAGTGGAGAAATTAGTAGTCGTGAAAGTGAAATTTACTGTTTATATCACTATGGTGATAACATTTTATATAGAAAATTTGTTACATGCATTTAGTGCTATAAGTACAAATTTTGCATGTTGTCAAAAGTCCTTATCTTTATATTTGCTAATTGCTAATTTATTTATATGTGTTCCAAAGGTACTTTCCAGTGTGAAGAGTAAGTAGATATCTATCTTGTAAGCTACTAATAAGGACATTCATTAAAAAGGAACAAATCAAAGTAAGACCTTTGACCATCAACAAAAAAGTACTTAAAAATGAAAAGAACTGCATTTTAATATTTGATAATGTTTCTGCATGTAAATTACTGCTGAGCACACGGCATAGCCTTCCCAATAGTTCAAAGTATAAACAGTGAATGCCAAAGCAAGCCCGCCACTATTTTTTTGGATAGAGGAATAATTTTTTATGTATGACGTTTCCGTATTTTACGCATACTGGATAAATTAACTCCAAGACGCAAAATATGGTAATGGAATGGTAATGTTAAGGTTTGGTATTATGGAACACTGCGTTGATAAGATTAAATGAAATCACATAAAGCGAAGATCGTTGTTAAAAACAGACTTGAATAGTATCGTATTTATTTTGAGGAAAGCAAGATTTTCCCTACAATTTAGAATTTATTTCACTGAATAACTGACAAAAGTAAACTACTATTTTGACAGAAATATTTTAGTTTGCTATGTTTCTGAAGAACGTGGTTAAAAGCTTCAGTTCTTTTTTCGACTCCTTGAAGCCATTTAATGCACTATATTAATATTTCTGTCAATATATGTAATTACATTTACTGAGGACAAAACCAATTCTAAGGATCTAGATAGCTTCTGTAAATAAGTTTAGCGTCATATGACCCAACTATGTCCTTAGCTCAGATTCTCAGTTTCCAAGAATATTTTAACTGCTCTAGATTTCAGAAAATCTCCATATTTCACTATTGTAAACAACTCTTTCCTTAACTTCATCTCTCCATAACTTAATTAAATGCTGCTAAAGGCTACTCAAACTGAACCTTTGCCCTTGGGAATGACACCCCGCCCCCTCTTTTCATCCAAGAGCATGTTACTGCGTCTACTACTTCACAATATTTCATCTATATTAGTTTCAAATCATTCCTGGCTATCAATAAATAATAATTATATGAATAGAAGAACGATGTTTATAGTAATACCATAATAGGTGATGAAATTACTTGAACGTATAATAAACAGAGCGCGTCATGTGAACATTCACTTCAGATTTCTTCTAAACAAGGTCTGGTTCACCAACAATAGCTCTAGATGTAAGAAAAAAATGTTTTGCTGATATCCCTATATAAAATACGAAGTAAAGGAGATTTAGAGTCCACATTATATTATCTGAATTCATTTCGGATTCGAACGCTGCCAATACAACAGGATTACGTAAAATAGTTAAATTTCCCTTTGTATCTGGCTGAAAATTTTACTGGAAAACTCAATAAAGCCAATTCAATTAAACACTTTCTGGGCTGCAGTTCCCGCAATGAATTTTATAGCCACAAAATAATTCACCATTTATAAAAGGCAATCTGGTGCAGCGTTGGCTGAACAAAAAATTAAAAAACAGTGCACCAATTTCATATGATACGTACTTTTAGTAAATTTCAAAATAACATTCACAATTAACACGTAAGAGAACAATGCTGTTCTCTGCGAAAACAATCACTGCAATATATGGTTCTGTATTGTTGCTTAGTAAATGTATACTCAGATTAATCGCATGCTGGTTGGCTTTTTAACATTAAGACCGTTGACAGAATCAATAATTTAATTCAAAATTGAAAGAACTAACTTTCAAAATTATAGTAATGTTTGCTTATAGTACCTTTATATTTATGTATAATTTTTACAGGAACGACGCGTGCCTCACGCTGTCGGAGTTCGCAGGTAAAGGTCACAGGCCGTGCCGCGTGCTATAGCTGTTTTGTAAACATACCGGCATACTCCGCAGTAGCTTGCTTGCTACTTTTAAAAATTACTTTGGCTTATGAAACCGCAACAGAGAAGATATTGCTTAATTATGGCTTATGAGTGTTTAACGTGTTCCAACATTCCGTTATAACAGTCCATGATGGCAAATAAGCTGGTGGACATATGCAATCTATACCTTTTAAAGCGAAGTTAATGTTAGTGAAGTTGAGGATGGAAGCATTAAATAATAAACAGAACAGAAAACATCAAAGAATTGTAGATGAATGAACGAAAACAAATGACTTATACAATGAGACGAGCATTTTATTTCACGTGTTTGATAATACTAAATAAAGCATTTGTTACTGAAAAGGAAGCTGTTGATATTCACAGGAAGTGGTTGAAAGTATTGTACAATTAAGATCATAACAGAATGTTCTGAAGTTAAAAAAAATATTACTATTGATGTAACTATTTTTACAATTAATAATTTTAATGAAACTAAATCGTGTGTTCCTTGAACTCCCTCCAACTCTTCCATCCATCAAAAACATACCCGTCATTTCGGCGTTCGTATAGCGTTCCATATTATTTGGATTTGCTATCTAAATACGCACAAAATCCTCCCTGTTAGGACGGAATGTATAGTTTTACATTGAAGAGCACTCTTGAAGCTGTCCGAGTTATTAGTCGACTTTTGCACAAATAACTGCCCTTTGCCCCATTACCTGAAAGTTGGCTAGGGTCACTGAAAAAGTCAAGGAGTTATGTTTTCGTTTCCGTGGGCGTTGCGTCCCAATAACAACTTTTGAGGTTCGTACACCAGTGGTTCCTGCGCTGCCTAATCACAAAATCATGTAATATTTAATGCTGCATAAAATTGTACCTAACAGAACCTCGAAGCTACGACACCGATATTCAGACTAGTTAAGTTATAAAATACACAACGGCTATAATCTTTCGCTGTCGTTTTGAAACAACCCGTATTGGATTATAAGGTAAAACATGAAAGGAATATTGGTAGACTGAAGAAGATAAGGATTCAACTATTCAAATGATAATTTATAAAACCGGAACAGAACTTATTGCTCTTAATCCGGAAGCGCTGATACTGATCTAAGCTACTGTCTTGAAAAGTTATTGTCATGCTTAAAGGTATTATTTTACAATATTCGTAGAAGAAGAGAACATCATTTTATTAATATTGCAATAAAATATTCTTAGTATATCATTCTTTCTTTAAGTCCATGCATATGAATTTTCAGCCAAGTTGGCTAACTTTATAGTTATTGGTAGTTTAATGCAATATAAAGCTAATTTGATTGGTATCTATGGGTTCAGAGGGTCTAGTTAAAATATACCTACGCACTAGAAACAGTCTGCCAATTATTTTGCAAGGCTGGGTTTATAAGCAACAGCAATTAAATTCTATAAAACAATGGCTGTACCAGCAGTAAAACCTGAACACTATCGAATGAGGTTAAAAGTCATGTGTTAATAGAGATGAGGTTTCTGAGATCCCTGTTAGGCACCACAGCACAAGAAATGAGGACATCTGGCAACAACACAGAACATTTCAAAATGCATCACGATTAAGGAAACCTTTTCCAGCACCCACACAAATAATTTATTCAGTTACTTTAACGGTTGTTAAATAGCAATCCAAAATAAATATGGTTATTTGGCAGGTTCTGTTAAACATAAATATAACAACGTTTGAAGGTTAAAGTATGAACATAATACATAGCAGGCTTGCAATTTGAATACAAACATTCCCTATAAAAGTTTATTTTTCTTTTGTGTTTACCTTTTTTATACTTTTACTGCACTATAATATAAACTAGATGTATACAAATTATTAATTCAGATCGCTCGATACAAAATCAAAGGTTAAAACTATGGTTTGCATCTAAATTCTTACTACCACACTAGTGAAATATATTTTAATGGAATGTGGAGCAGGATTATGTTGATGATGGGATGGTGGTGTTTTCGGAGTCTGCGGTATGTGGAACGGGATTATGTCGTCCCGCGTTGTGACTGGGGTTATGGGGTTGTATTCAGCCCCACGGGAAGACGATGGCGAAGCCGCAAGTTGCTAACACTTCTTGGTTCTATCCGGCACTCCGATGTATCGATGTATATAAAAAATCTCCGGATCTGCTTCAGTCTGTGCTATGAGAAATCTTGAATTTTCAGACGTGTTCTGAGTGAAAGGATAAATTTCCTAAATAAACAGCGATACCAATAAATTATTTTTTACTTTAAAAATATCAAGATGTTCAATTTAATTTGTATTATTTATACAATTTTTCGTATAAACTTGACAATAGTATTGCATACGTTGATTACAATTAACAGAAAACTGATATTAACTCTTTTACATGGTTTCATCGTGGCACTGCATTTATGCCTGTTCACCTTAAGATTCTTCCATCAAAAAAGCTTTCTTTTCTCGCTCTTTTACCAAAATTATTGATTTTTCATTCTCTCTTTGCCATCACTACTTAATTTTACTGGTCCACGTCACATATCACATAATCTAATTTTTAAAACTACCAGTCATAAAAGAATCACATCATATCATTTACATGTTGCGTCATCTCATGACCTACTGAATTGTAGCAATTTCCTTTCTTATTCATTATAACACGTCCATATCGATTTTTAAACCACATACTTCAACATTTTTCAACCCTCGGGACCTAAATAAAAACAACCGTTACAAATGGTAACTACACCGAAGGTAAATGAAAAATTTAAAAGGAAAAATCATTTATTGTGCAATACAGTTATGATTTCTGTTGGTTAAGTTTTTGTTCCTTAGTTTATTACGTACTCAAACACCGAAAAGACTTTCGGAGAAGCCAATATATTAGAGAATGCTATGAGTTTTAACATATGAGCATCGCCTGCGTCTTTCTCTGTAACTGAAAGAAACTGATTAACAAATACAATATATCTATGTAAACATATGCACATGTGTTCAAGATGAATATGGAACAATGACAATAATCAGTAGGTCAACTGCCTCATTTTTTAGTTTTTTAATCATATTTTTCTCTGAACCTTATCATCAGACATAGTAACTATTAAAGCATTAAGTGTTCTAATTTCTGATGTGTCAGTACTTTGCGGTTCAAAATAAATGCTTCATTGCAATGATGATTAATAATAATAATAATAATAATAATAATAATAATAATAATAATAATAATAATAATAATAATAATAATAATAATAATAATAATAATAATAATAATAATAATAATAATAATAATAATAATAATAATAATAATAATAATAATAATAATAATAATAATAATAACAACAACAATAATAATAACAATAATAACAACAATAATAACAACAACAACAACAACAACAACAACAACAACAACAACAACAATAATAATAATAATAATAATAATAATAATAATAATAATAATAATAATAATAATAATAATAATAAATAGTTAATAATAATGCACATAAACATACTTGAGTACATTCTACAACACCTCAAATATAGTTAGTTCACCCACCAATAGGGCTACTTCTACCTCACTCTTAATAATGTAGAGCATTCTAGAAATGGAACATTGGCAGCAGATCTCCTGACGTCTAAGTTTCAGGCAGAACTTCGAAAAGTACCCTTCCTAGCACTAGTCTGCTACATCACCATATAAGAAGATTCGGAGATTTGCTGTCCGCCACTTCTATTTAACAGTTTCCCTGAAGCCTGCACAGTAGCCAAAATATAAAATAAGTTTGATGCCACCATTTCAAATTATTTTTTAAAGTAAATAATTACATTCTGATCAATCCCTACTTGCAGAAGTTAATGAAGAAGTTCTATAAGTGGGAAAACTTATAAAGAGAAATAGGAATAATATGCATATTTTCTAATGATGGACACTGCCAGTAGAAGAGAAGATTTTAAACGCCATGATAATGAGATATGCGAAGTATTGCGGAATAGGGTATAAGACAGCTGTAAAAATGACGAATACTATGTTTAAAGTAGAAAGGGTTGCTGAAGTGAAGCACAAGATCATCAGAATGTGCCTTTTGTACGTGCATGTACGTGTGCGTGTATGTGTCTGAATGTGTTTTATTAATTATTTTTTAAACATTCTGTAACTGGTTAGTTCCATAAGGCTTACAGTTTTACCTGTTTTGGAACTAATTTTGCTAATTATGGAAAGTTATCATCAGAAGGAAAGTAAAACTGCTTTCTAAAATATTCATTGAAAGCTGCATGTTAAATGTATTTTGGATCAGAACCATATTTACAATAATAGATAATTTCAAAGTGCATTGTTTATATATAAACAGGAAGACGAAACTATAATATGCACCACAGAACACGTAAACAAATTAGTTAAACATACGCTTTTTATGGGCTGTTTTTCCAAGTGTTATATAAGTTAGAAAATTTCATGGTAAAGGGAAACCTATTTTAACTTCTTTTTCAGGCACTCTCCAGCAAAAACTATCATGCATAAATCAGCAAAAGTTCTAACTAATGTTAAGTCAATGAGCTTTGAAATCGTATAGCACAATGGAGCTCTTTCTTTGACTTTGTAGTATAATGTACGTAAATTCGGATTCATAAATGTATATTGTTCCTTGTCTCCTACCGTTTTAGTGAATGTTTGTAAGGAAAAGTAACAGTACTTCTTTTCCAGTAGAGTTTCTTAAACGGGATTTTCAGGCTGGCACTAATATTTACTATGGAAAATTTACTTGCTGGCTTCCTCATTTCTTACAAACTTTTACACCGTCAGTTTTACCAGAATCGCATTTAATTATTGCTGAAAGTCTCACACCTGTTCATTTCTTATCATTTCGTTTTCCTACTTTTTGATGCGTGTTGCTGCTTCTTCCAAAGTCCACATTCTGTCTGTGTTGCAGTACTTACAGACTTCAAATCATTATGATATGCTTACCTATCCACATTTTAAAATTGTCAGTAAACCTAGCAGTCAATGTGCTCAATATAAAATTATTATGGAAGAATGTATTAGCAAGAACAAAATAAAGGAAGAAAAACAAGAGAGTAAAGCAAACGGGCAGGCTGTCATTGTGAATCTTAGCATTTACAAAGAATGTTAGTTTGCAATTATTTTTAAATCGATATTTGCACATTTTCTGTTTCATTTTTTTAAATTCAGGTATAAGCATTTAGAAGAATAACTTTTAAACAAAGAGAATGAATTATAAAGGAAAAAGTGGAATCCATGTAGTTGAAATAACACTGCAGTAAAACCAATGCTTTGGGGGGGAAAAAAAGAATAGAATCGAAAAATTGGGTAAAAAGTTTGGCGGGGTGGCTCTTCTTTTGCTTTGCTTAATATTGTTCGTTTTTTATTTTTAAAACAATTGGTGAAATTGATTCAAAATATCAATAGATTCCATTAAACGTGGTTACCTATTAAGTCAATATCATTGTCTTTCTCAATCCCTTTCCTTTTTTTCTAACAGAGCTAAGCAATTATTTCTAACATTTATTGGACAATAAAACTTAAGCAGTGTACTTACCGATGCAATTTAAGCTCTCATAATTAAACATTTACAAGGGTGTTCTTAAATTGAAGTTGTAGTACACGTTTAATACTGCCAGATAAAACATTAAGTAATTTTACTCCAATTATTTGCATTGGTTCCGAGCTCTGGATGTAAAACAGTAAAATTGATGTAAAGTAAATCAACAGTTTTAGTTGATGACGTTACAATGGGTTGCAATAATGAGTACATGAAGTCATATTATTAGTGCTTCAGATAATTTTCGAACATAATACTCCGAGAAGAAGTAAATGTGGAGCATTTTCTCCTTCAGAATGGTGGATTTTAATTTTGTTGTTGTTGTTGTTGTTGTTGTTGTTGTTGTTGTTGTAATTTACGTCCTTCAACGTTAAGTCATATCGAACGATAGATGAAATGGGTGAAATGATGCTCAAATGAGCCCAGGGTCCATAGAACTTAGAGTTACCCTACATTCTTCTTTCAGGATAACGGAAAATCCCGGAAAAGCCTTATCCAGGTAACCCACCCTGACCGAGATTCGAACTCGGGACCTCCTGAACGTGAGGCAGACACGCTACGACTACGCTACCGTGGCGGGTAGGATTTTACATGTTGGTTACTTATTGATAAAAGCAATACAACTCGACATTTTCAAATATACAAATTTGGCAAGCCTGTGAAGAATAAAATTCAATGCAGGTGTTGATTCATACTCAATTATACAGAATATCACATAAAATGAAGCAATCTTTTTTTATAAAATGTATAATAGCATTAGCTTTTTATCTCTCAACAGAAATATAAAAGAATGACTTCAAATACTGACTGAAAATACGTAAACGTGAAGCAGATAAAGCTCGACATAAAACTCAATAACAAAGGATTGGGTATAGGTGCTCTGATGAGCAGAGATTCCTGGATGTAACGTTTATAGGGCTTCTGAAGGGATTATAATAATACAGGTTTACAGTATTAACAAAAGAGGCCTAATGTTATATTAGCTGTAGATTAAAAATGGTTGATAGCGTGCTGCGGTTTCAACTCGGATGTAAAACTGATGCTACTCAACTTATAATTTTATTATTGTGTTATTAATAAGCTTTTACGAGGGCTCTTCAATAAACAACGATCACAACATTTTTTGACAACGTACCTTTACTCGTACTAATAATTTTGGTGATACTTCTCAAAATAGTCTCCCCTGAATGCGATGCACTTGTTCTAGCATTTCTGCCAGTCTTCAAAGACGTTGGAAACCATTTTTGAGAGATCCTTCAAAATCGCCTCCACAGCCTTCACCACTGTTTCTGATGATGGATAATGCCTCCCACGAAGGCCCTTCTTCAAGTTAGGGAATAGAAAAGTCACATGGGGCTAAATCCGAACTATAGGGAGGGTGAGAGACGTACTTCACGTTGAGTTTTGCAAGATATTCAGAACATTGGCAATATGCGGCCGCGCATTATCGTGGTGCAGCATCCAGCCTGCTTCATGGAAATGTGGTTTTTGCGCCTGATATGGACTTGCAATGTTTTCAGGACATCCCTGTAATATTTTACAGTTACTGATGTGTGTGCAGGTACAACATGCTGATAAACCGTTCCGTGAATATCAAAGAATGAGATGACCATATCTTTCCCAGCAGAAGCAACACCCTTTGATTTTTGGGGGGTTGGTGATGAAGGAGATTTCTACACTGAGCTTTGCTGTCTGCTCTGAGGATCAAAATGATGTAGCCAAGTTCCACCAGCAGTGATTACGTTTGAAAGAAACTCCGGATCTTCCTCTAACGTCAACTTTAACTGCATGTTGGAGCGGTAGGCGAAACTGAACATATCTGAACTTACCTGGTTGCCATAGGCGGGAACCAGGAGTACCAACAATGAAACTGCTGCGCCGTGTTTGTTTTACATTAAGCTAACAGAATATAATAAGTTTGAATTTTAGTGCGAAAAATTATGACCGTAAAAATTATGATCATTCTTTATTGAACAGCCCTCGTAAGTTATTAAAGGAAGTAGTATCACTACTTGGGAGGACCATGGTTGTTCCAATCTCATAATCACTTTCTGCTGAAGAGAAGTGAGAGGAATCAAAGAAAGAAAAAAAAATAGTAAAAAGTTGTTTCAAAAGAACGTCCAATAAAGAGAGTTAGCAAAGGAAATAAGAGTCTGTTTCGATAGGACTTTGTTAGCGATCTTTCTCGTTCCGGGATTCTTTATAAAACAAAACTGGTGGTGTGTCGCTGGCGTTAAAATATGGAAATTAATTTTACTCTATAGTGAACGCCGAGCGTTTATAAAATAATGACCGTCTATACATTGCAGATTGAATGACCGGAACGCTATTAGTAATTTATTTTTTCATGTCATTACTACGAACCCAAATATTCCAATTTAATTTGCTTTAATTTATTAATTTATTTTTAAAATAATTTTGATGAAGAACATCCACCTCATTAATATTTGCATTTAATGGTACTTAAATGAACTGTGCGGGTTTGTAAAATTAAAAGTCAAGTTTGCAGGAATTCAAAATTCTCTTTATTTGCGTAGAAAGACAGTACAGCCCTTTGCAGCACGATGAAGTAACATACACCAACACGGTCTCTCGTAGCTTCACCACACGTAAACAAACAAAAGAATTCACTTTCAAATCACTACACATTATCAGTTCTCAACTCGGTGCAGTTTAAATGTTTACACAACTCACACAGTGAACGAAAGCTCACAAGTCCAATTACAACTGACTAGCAACTCTGTTCACTCCTAGAAGCTGCCTGCACGACGGACTGGCAAGAGCTCCCACCGCCGCTGTTTCTTGAAAGTTACCGAAGCCAAACGGTCTTTAGTGATGTAGCGAAAACAACACGAAACTGTCTCTGTATCTTTCTCCCTCTGTTCCTCTCTCTCTCTGTCTCTCTCTCTCTCTCTCTCTCTCTCTCTCTCTCTCTCTCTCTCTCTCTCTCTCTCTCTCTCTCTCTCTCTCTCTCTCTCTCTCTCTCTCTCTCTCTCTCTCTCTCTCTCTCTCTCTCTCGGCAAGTACCAAGCGCTCATCGCTCCGCGGGCGTGGTTTGGGCGCTATCTCTCTCGGTGCACGTCTGCGCAGCAGCAAAACAATGCCTCGCAACAATATGTATTCTAAATTTATTATTAATAAATTCTATTTAATACAAGAGTTAACGCAACTGTTACAAAATCTACATATCCGGAATCTAAAACATTTTATTTACCTTTTCACTCATCGTTTATATTTATTTATATCTATATGACATAGCACTATGAATGATATAGCTAGCTACGTTCTGTCCATAGCAAACATGTTATAACAATTAGGAAAATGAAAAGAAGTACTTAGGTAATACCGAAGAAAGCACCTTTAGCCAACGTTACTTTATTGCTGGTTTCAAAAGCTTAGATTGCATTTTCTTATTTTACTTTCTCTCTCTAACACCTATTTATAGCGGGAAGAGAAAATCTAGCACCCCAACCATAACTGTAATATAGAGAGGTTTTTGAAGAGGAAAAAAGGAACTGCGTTATGAGTATGAGTAAATGCCGCTGCTATTTAAGTCTGTTTTCTTGGTTTAGCATATATTTAAATTCAGTATCTTCCAAGGATTTAATAGAGTATTTTTCAATAAATTGCATCTTATATTGCATACAATTGTATCACTTTTTTAAAATGTTGATTAAAATGAAGTAGGGTAGTGTGGGGCTATTCCGCTCATTTCAAATGTATTTTGTTGTAAAACAAATAAAAACAATTTTTGATGTTAAACATAGAGAACAAAGCCTTCATTAATCCCTTAAATCGCACAGATGTTATAAACACACATATTTTACTTGCTATAGCTGTGATCAAATAAATCAGCGAATGTTGCACAGAAAGGAAATCTCAGAATTAGCGGGGCTATTCCGCCCGGGTACTGGGGCTATTAGCGCTCATAGTACTTTTGCATTTTTATTAAATGCATTTGCCAAAAATTAAGTTTTTCTTACCAATTGCGCCAACGCACACTTCATGAAGCCCATAGTCCACATTTCAGGCATTTGATCCAGTCTCCTTTAGTTGCTGATTTCGGAGAATAAAACTTTAACCCACAATATCCATATGGTGCATATGCTAAATCTTTCTCCTCCTTCAAACTGAACACTGTAGGATGACCAACTGATTTGTACACTCCTCCTCCTAATGCTTCTTGACGTTGATGTGCATGAACACGATCGTTGAGTGTAGAGTAAGGCACTCTGAAAACGCCCGCTGCTCCTCTCATACATCACCATTTAATACGCTCCTGACAGCACGAGAAATGTCGTCCTGGTCCAGTTTCTTCCACCTTCCTTTGTTTATATGGGTGTACCATCTGAAACGATTAAATACAATTATAAGAAACAATTAGGTAGAGTACAGAAAAACTATATTGAGTGAGAACAGCCCCTCCTTGCTTGGGGGCAATATTCCCAAATGTTGAACTTTTGAAATTGCGCTCTATGTGAGAGCCATGATAAAAGAAACGCGCCATCTGCTATGCATGGACGTAGCCCAAACTATAATCTACACTGACACCGATTTTCGATCAAAAATCTCTCTATCTGCAGATACTAGACCCTAAGTTACAAGCTCTTCTGTTAATACTATTAAAACAGCAGCCTACAACCTCAAGTAAATTAATAGAAACGTTGGAAAAACACTAAGCTTGCCCACTTCGGTAGCGTAGATGTTAGTGTGCCTGCCTCACGTTCAAGAGGTCCCGAGTTCGAATGTCGGTTAGGGTAAGTTACCCGGATAAGGATTTTTCCGGTTTTTCTCTTATAATAGACGAATGTCGGGTAAGTAAGCTCCATAGACTCCGGACTAATTTGAGTATCACTTCATTTCATTCATCGGCCGATATGAACTTCAGGTTGGAGGACGTAAATTACCCCCCCCCCCCACCAAAAAAAGGCTTGAAAATTAACTGACAGGCAAATCATTGCTGCACATGATTGTTGGGCAGTAAACCAATTTGCTTATTTCGGCCTGTGTGGGGTTGATAGTCCCCAATCAGGCGTCTCCCTTTCTGGAAGGAACAGGCCGTAGGCCTATATGATGAGGAGAAGAAGGAGAAGAAGAAGAAGAAGAAGAAGAAGAAGAAGAAGAAGAAGAAGAAGAAGAAGAAGAAGAAGAAGAAGAAGAAGAAGAAAAGAAGCTTATTTCGGGTGGAATAGCCCCACCCTACCCTACACTTTTTATCTTGTCCATCTACTATGTACGTGGTAGGGTAAGTGCATCACTAGTCAGTTTAAAAAAGAAATGAAATTCGAATGCACAAATTCGACTTTGCAGTTTATAATCGATAAGCGTTCACGTATTTGTTACTAAGATAATGTGAACCAGATATTAGAAAGCAATTAAGCATTCAAGCAATAGGTGATTGGGTGGATAGAAGACGAAGCGAATGGAATGACCATGTATCCCATATGACATCGGACAGAATCGCACGTATAGCAAGAGACTACTTACCAGCAGACGGAAGAAGATCTCTTGGAAGACCAAAAAAAGATGGAAGGACTCCTAATTTCTGGAAGGAACAGGCCCTAGGTCTATATGATGAGAAGAAAAAGAAGCTTATTTCGGGCGGAATAGACCCACCCCATCCTACACTTTTTATCTTGTCTATCTACTATGTACGTGGTAGAGAAAGTGCATCACTGGTCAGTTAAAAAAAGAAATGAAATTCGAATGCGCAAATTCGACTTCGCAGTTTATAATCGATAAGAGTTCACGTACTTGTTACCAAGATACTGTGAACCAGCCTAAAATGGTGTGAATGTAGCGTATGAGATATTTTATTTTCCATAAATGTCAAGCTTAAAGCCAAAATGAAACAATATTTTATGTGATGTATGAGCACCCTTTACATCTCCAATTTCTACACTAATGAACATCAAAACAGATTATAAAAATGATAAACGTGAAAGTGAAAAGAAAAAAATGGCCAAGTTTTATACCTCAAGGATACACTGTGGCACTACCTCAATTAAAAGTGCTGAAAACATGAGACGTGCATGACATGCGATATGTATCCTAGGGATCCGCTTGTCGAAACTTCTAGGCCCGGGGCAGTGCAAGAGAGTGCAATGAAACTTCAGTTATTTTAGGTCAGTCACTTGGCCCATTACCAGGCTGCATGGGTACAGTGGTCCACCTGATTCCGGCTGCCTGCTATTAACCGCGATGTGTAATTACTCACTGGATCTATAAAAGCTGAAATTTACGATACGGAAAATTGGAATGCACGCCCACGATTAATCAAGAGTATAAAAAGCCCAAAAGTGAGAAAATGCAAGAAAAAACAAAAGATAAAAGGAGAACCACAACTAATTTGGTAATCACAATCACAATTAGCTTTCGAGAGGTTAATTAGTCAACATACAAAAAGTTTTTCTGAGTTGCAATATCTAAATTTTCCATCAGGAAGCAAACTTGTGTAAGCATCAAAATATATAGAAATTAAATTTTATTAAACAAAATTATAATTGAGTATGGGACACAAGAGGTTCTTTAAAAGTGCACTTAATACGGATTACTATGGCCAAGTAAGGCTTATTGCATCTACTAAACCACGAGTAGATAAGCGAGAAATAGCCAATGGGTCCTTAACATTTCCATTCTAACAGAGTGCAAAGAACTAGCAGTATGGAGACACAAAGTGTGGTAGAAGTAACTAAAAAGGATACAAGAGAGTTGATAGCTATGAAAATGGTTACGGGAAAAACGAAATCAGAAATATAAATATGCAGATTCTGTTTTAGAAAGCTAAAGAAAAGCGGATAAGAATAGATTTTAAAGGAAAAAAAACACTCGAACAGCAAGGGAAGACAGATAGCAAATTAGAGTAGATGACTAATGGAGAGTATGCTACTCAGTAATGGTAGAAGTCCTGGGCGGTCAAGCAAGCTGAGCTAGCTAGTGTAAAGATGGTACCAGGCTGTTTATACAACTAGTTTAAGGAAAAGATGTATGTAATGCATACAAAACATTGCATTTTATTCTAATGTTACCACAGAGAACACATCCATCTTCTCTCTCTCTCTCTCTCTCTCTCTCTCTCTCTCTCTCTCTCTCTCTCTCTCTCTCTCTCTCTCTCTCTCTCTCTCACACACACACACACACGCACACACACAGCTGAAATTCAGGCAGAAGATTATCAAATAAGATATAATCCTCTTCTCAAACCACTTCCACCACGTTTGTCCTGCACCACCATTCCTACAAGCTGATAGACGAAGAGGGGAGTGAAATAAGATACATTAATATATACCTTATCCAATTCAGCATTAATGTACCGACCTGAGAAAATCAGGGGAAACAGTTACAGGTAAAGAGGCCGGGGAGTTTCCATATAGTAAAGTGTAGGGACTCCGCCCTCTGCACTATCGTGGCTCCTTAGAACGCTTCCCTCTGCCTCCTCTCGCCTCATCCCGGACAACCCCGGGAAATAGGTACAATAGATCAAGTTAGACCTCCGTGCCAAATCCCCTCGTAGCGTAGTCCCGTAGTTCTACAGGTGTACTGTCCACCAACGCAAAGTAAGTCCCTGAAAGCAATGCGTCTCCTTACACCGTGCGACAAGGACAGCGACTGCGTGAGACAGAGAACACCCGCTACACAAGGAGTAGAACCGTTAAAAAAACATGCGCCTTGTTCAATCTCCACATTAAAACCGAGAAGAGTCATTTACAAAGGTAGAAGCCGTCAGAATGTTTTTGAATGGTCTGTAACTATACTGTCATGGGGTGTCATAACTACCGACGGAGGGTGTAGGAAGCTTTTCCAAATCCCTTGCATCTCATTCCCCGGAGACTTTCTTTCCTGTGGTATACTATACTTAAATTATAAAAGTGCACAGGAGTTAACTTATTTATTATATATTTATTGATTTTAAAAATTACCAAACACGATGCAACTCGTATTTGGGAGCGAAAAAAGAACTTTATTATACTCTTCAGAACATCAGTAAATATACCTATGCTTTCTCAACCCACCGATTAAAAAAACAACGCCTGATATCAGTGTTTTACTTAAAATTTGAACATTATGAATATTTTTATGTAACAGCATTAAAACTAACCATTTTAATATATTTATTTCCGCTTTATTCAGTAATATAAGAAAGTATACATTTAATTGATTTATACCCAAAAGTACACGTTGAACAATTTAAAAATTAAAACCTGAAAAAAAAGAGAGCTCAGTATTCAGAAAATGATGTATTTTTTATTACATATTGCTTAAATTACATGTTGCGGTTATGTCATTTTTACTTTGTTATTTTTCTGGCTCTCTCCAATTGATTTAGTGTTTTATAACTTCTGAGGCAACTCTTCAATATTTCATTCACTTTTGTTCAAGAAAAGTGCCCTTTTAACTAAAACATTTTGAGAAAACATACTTACAGCCGGACATTTCAATCACTATTTGATATGCTTTATGTGATCGCACAGTTATGAAAGCTCACTGAGCTGTAGTGGAAGATTTGTACTACGTTATAATATGTAGCACTGAAATACACATTTATGAATGCTTGTAATTATGGTCTCTTTCACTGAAGAAGTGCAAATGTATGAATAGTTTGCCATTTTGAACCTGAAAAACAATCTTTATTTATTCATTATAATATCAGCTAATTCTAATATTGTATATATTTTCAGTATGCTTTTACATTACACTTAATCTACACACAGTTTGAATGAAAGAATAATTACTTATAAGTAAATTATTTAAGTTCTTTTTAACAGTAATCGAAAATGCTATGTTTATTGGTGTTTTAGAACTCCAGAAGCACGTACCGTAGTGGCTCGAAGTGAAGAAATTCAAGGCTGCCGCTCTGTTACACGTAGCAAGATTACTTGGAATAATGTATTTTCTCTTTATTCAGAGCTGAGCATATTTAATTCGGTCCACAGATGTTGAAATTAAGTGAAGAGCTAGCTGAAATGAAGCTGTGCTTTTCTAAATATATGATGCTTTCCAGTCACCCTGAAAAAGTTATGTATTTTTGTGCAAAGTATTGTTCTATGTTGTTTTCAACAATAATTAATTGTTTTAGTTTCCTTCATCTTTGTTTTATCAAACATAGACACATTTACATTGAAACCTGACTAATAAAGTAGTATGAATGATTTCTTAAATTTGCATATGCATTTTTAACTTAATGAAAGACAAAATTATGTTTATGCTTCTCGTTTTCAAAACATATGGTCGAAACTCTTTATTCAGAGTACACAGCTATTCCCAATAACGCAATTTTTTTCCTTTTATCTGCTGCTGGCGTTGAGCTATAATTCAATTCCGACTCCATATCGGCCAGACATTTCCACATTTTCCAGTCTCGTGAATATGTTAACAAAATAAAGTTACAGGTTCAGAATTCAAAGCTACAGTTTCGCAATTCAGTTTTACTTTTATCTTAAGCTTCACTGAGAAATTGACAAGTATGGAAAACAAATTAAAAGATTTATTATGTTGTCTTTTTTCTTTAACGGCAACTTGGTCGTACGGATTCATTCAGCTGATTGGAAATAGTTGAATATTGTAAATATAAATGACACTATCAGAACGATGGACTAAAGCAATACTACTCCCCCCCCCCCACCATTTATACCTCGCCTTTAACTGCAATGGTCATATCGGCGGCCGTTCTCATATCGAAGGTGTTAACTCGTATTCGTTGGGTTTAAATCATTAAATCACGCACATATTCGCACTCTCATTCATACTTCCAGACTCTGGAGAAGATGAGGAATCATCTTGGTCGGAGAAAATTCCCCAACCCCACCGCCGGGAATCAAACCGGGACGCCTTTAAAGCAATGTTGTGGCAATCAAAGAGGCCAAAAATGAATTTAAAAAATGTTGGAAGTACATTGTATCCGCCAACTACAAATCCATTAAAAACTCTTTGAATTTATTTATTATATATTTATTTTGTAATCATTTAAACATCATTTAACCATGAATGAATGGTTGAAATAATACTCAAATGATTTATACAATGGTCCCTGTAACTTAAAGCTACTCACGTCTTATATTAGGCTAAAATGCTTTACACGTAACATCTTAATCGAGATAGGAACCTGGGACCTTTTGAATATAAGACAGGCCTGCTTTTTCTACACTTGAGTATTGCAAACACTCCGCCTCGATAGCATAGAGGTAGCGTAACTGCCTCACATTCAATAGGTCCCCAGTTTGAATCTCGGTCCCTTGTTCTAAAAGACGAATTTCGAGTAACTAAGCTCTATGGACTCTGCACTCATTTGAGCATCACTTCATCCATTTAATTCGTCGTCAATGTGGCTTAACGTTGGAGGACGTAAATTTAATAAGTAAATAAATAAATGAAAATCAATATTGAAAATAGCTATTCCTACAAACACTTGAAACCAGCGAGTGACGTATGTAATATCCTATAACTCATATTCTAGGAGCGTATAATAAGGTCAGTCTTATTTACCTACAACCAAACGTAGCAAAATCGCTATAATTTTTGTGTTGCATCGAAGTTTCTTACGCGCAAGTCTAAGTGGTAGCGACAGACATGTGACAAAGAGAAGAAATTAGTTCCGTTACATTGCAGAGTGAATTCATTTAAGTACCATAGTTGATCAAGACGAAAAGAGCGCTGACTAATGGTTTAAATGCCACAACTTGAGTATCCCCTCTTACTACTGAAATATCCGGTCATTCTTTAAGCGTTATTTCCCAATATTTCCTCCATATTAATTAGAAAGCGAATCATATGTGTATATAGCACAAATTCCAATGTATGTGCACAAACTACACAGAAGGAAGAACTATAGCTATGACTGGGGGAATGGGCAATATTGTCTATCTCCTAATGCATGAGAAATGCAACCCAGTGTCAAAACCATAAACATCACAAAAATGAGCGCGTGTGATTCAAATATGATGGGTATAAATTAGTTTTAATTTGCTGCAGGGTTAGTTCACTGCCTGCAGATATTTGTGACTCATTCCATGGTAGGACTTCTGCAAATGTTGGTCATCCAAGACAACGGCCTCGAGCGCAACTGTAAACCTGTTAAGTAGTTTGTATTCCTAAGTTGTCTTGTAACACACTTTGTGTTATCTGTATAGCGTGAGCACGTGTTAATATGTATCACAATATTCCCCCGGAGCAATAAACTAACAGTCGGACGTTTTTGTTATTCTCTTTATACGGACAAATTGCTTATGCATATTTTGTTGTATTTAACGTGGACATGTAAATTGTCTGGTAAAGTCAACTACCTGTATACATATACAATATCTGTAGTACAGGTAAGTTAATTACATGGTATTTTTAAAGTGAACCAGATTTAATGCATTATAGTTTCTACAATGTTTCTATGAAACAATGACTTTGTTAGCCAAAGACAGAGATTAATGAAAGAGACCTCGAAATATGTCAAAACTACTTTTATTGAATGTCCATTCTCTCTACGATTTTTACTTATTCGTTTTTGTTGGAAAAACATTTGTGTACCTACATTATTTTTGGGCAACCATTAGATCTTCTTTCTCTAATACAATCTACCTTATCGAAAGATAAGATCATATGGAATCTGCTGATGACATGATTCCCAAAAATTTTGCAAAGTTTTATTGGAAAGCAAGTACATTTATTTCTCTAAGCTTTCTAATACATTTAAAAACAATACTTTACTTAAAGTAGGCCTAAACAAGAGCTATGTTAACGTGTGTGCCCGCCTCGGTAGCGTAGATGGTAGCGTGTATGCCTCACGTTCAAGAGGTCCCGAGTTCGAATATCGGTCAGGGTGAGTTACCTGAATAAGGTTTTTTCCGGGGTTTTCCCTAATCCTGAAAGACGAACGTCAGGTAACTCTAAGCTCCTTGTACCCCGGCCTCATTTGAGCATCATTTCATTCAATCGTCCTATATGACTTAAGGTTAGAGGACGTAAATTACAAAAAAAGCAAAAAAAAAAAAAAAAAAAACTTCGTGTGTATTCACATTCCCAAAGAAAATGAAAATAATAATTTTCTATGACCTTCCTACCTACCATAAAAGTATTCGAAATTCGCACCCTTATAAAAATAATACCTCCAAAGTCTGGTGCTAATTTATTCTTATAGCCCTAACAAATGTTTTGAATAAATATTTTAATATATCTATTTTTGCCTATTTTATAACTTTTTAGCGTTAAAAGAACAGTTATCAGCATAATCTGGGCATTTAAGTCACTACAAATATTACGCAAAACATTTGAATGTTATATTTGTGGTTTCAGAACGTTACCTGCCTAATTTTTGAAAAATATAAACCAATGATATCAATTACAATTCAAGAATAACTTTACTGTAGAGAGGAAGGAAAATTTAGAGTTTTGAATGAACCTAAAAAAAAAAAAAAACTAAAAAAAAAAGTCTTCCATAAATTTTTTAAAGTATCTGAAATGTCTGAACAAGCTGGAATAGAACTCTGAAAACAACCCACTTTTCTTGCTAAATGTTGAACTATTAATTCAGTTGAATATATAAGTTGTATAAGTC
Source organism: Mantis religiosa (assembly GCA_030765055.1). Classification (NCBI taxonomy): domain Eukaryota; kingdom Metazoa; phylum Arthropoda; class Insecta; order Mantodea; family Mantidae; genus Mantis; species Mantis religiosa. Next base: position 152,780,774 of record CM060952.1, on the reverse strand, counting down.
GTTTTTTTCTCCTCTGTGGTTCAGGTCTAATATAATGCATCATTTAAATGGCAATAGTTATCCAAAAAGTAAACATCAGCCTGTTAAGACTGCATTCTAAAATAAGTAAAGACAATTTTAATTTCTCTAATATGTACATTCAGTAGAAGACACATTGCATTCATACCAAAATTTCGGTACCAGAATTTTATGATAAATACATATTTTGAGATCTTGTGTACAAAAAGAGCACTTTTAAAAAAAAGGTTTGTGTGTGCATGTGTATGAGTGAGAGACAGAGAGAGAAGCATATCTCAAAAATTAAAAGTTGCTTATTGTCACTGATCACATTGTTGTGTTGGAGCAGCCATAAAGCCAGAGCTGTGCGCGTGGGCAGGAAAGAAAGAGACAAACAATGGCGCGCAGAGCTGTATGCTTACCGAGAAGGAGAAAGAAACAGGGAAAGAAAGAGACAAAGAGAATTCTTGAATGTTCCGCTTTTCTGATGCCGTCGCGATTGTTATCGAATGGTCTACTGCATTCTAGAACAATGACTGGGAGGTATAAATAGCGGCAAAGTGTGAGAAGTAGTCAGTTAGTTGTGCAGCTGTGTAATTGTGTGAGTTGTGTAATGGTTACTGTGACAGTGGACATTTGAACAGTGCCGCAGTGATTTCTTTTGTTTGTTTACCTGCAGCGTAGCCTCGAGTCATCCTTGAAGATTGCTGTTTGTCAATGTTAGTCTTTTTGCTGCTGCAAGGGTTGTACAAAGCTTCTGTTTACTGCAATAAAGAGTGTTTTAAATTTCTGCAAACAAGACTTTTGATTCTACCCAAACTTGGTATTTAAGTCCAGCACTAGAAAGATGTTAAAGAAAATTGCTCTACTGCGGATTACCATTTACATGGAAAATATTTAGCAAAATTTAAGTCCTTTAAAAGTGGCTAATGATATTAATTAAAATACCATATGTTTAAAATATTTTCATGCCAAAAGAAATGTTTGTTTTGGAATTTCTGGAAATGTCTTCAGAAGTTCCTGCATTCTCAGTGACTTCTGCATAACTGGTAAACCCCAAGAAATTCAAAAGCTATAATGCACAAAAATTAGTAAATCTCGTTAACGTAATTTAAGTGAAATCAATTTTTTGTGGGGTGAACTGTGACAAGTGTTTTACTCTAATCCCTTTACCTTACCCTTTGCGTTTATCGAAACTAGAAGTCTGTATAGTTAAAGTAAAAATCGAGATAATTCTGAAAATATGCAACGAAATTAAGCATTGCCTTGTAATTTCTATAATACAGTTATAATCTGTACAAATTATATTTATTATTGTGTACCATCAATAATTAGAAGTGTAACACACATAAAATGAGACTTTGTGTCTACATTTATTTTAAAAATTTTAAATATCAGATTTAAATGTATATTCGAATTCTAATTTCTTATAATGTGAATGTCATTATAATTATCGACTAAGATTTCCGAGCTATATTTCACAGTGTGTTTTAAATTGCATCTTTAGCCTAAAACTAATGACACTGAAGCAAATGCAGATCGATTGAAATACCTACATCGCTTATGCAATTGGATTCCTTCGCTAGTATTAGTGGAAAGCGAACCGGTTATATAATACATGAGTCAGTGACAAATGAATAGCTCAGTCAATCGTTTAACATCAACTAGGGCAGGTTGATTCAGTCAAAATAAAGACAGATAGGAGAAATTGTAAACATGGCTACTGAATGTATGTTTATTTGTTGGTAATTACGTGTTCCTTATATTGTTAAAACAATTGCATATACATTTACAAAGAACACTTACATACATGTACGTAGTCTTAAAATATTTTGGTATGACCATCTAATAAAAGGTATAGGCTATCATATGAATATCGTAGTGCAGTAATGTAATAACAATATTTGGTAGCTTAGGTTCGCAGTTTAGAATGTAGAAAAATTCCACTAGTTAACGTTTGAGCTCTCAAAAGCATAATTATCCAAAAAAAGTGTTATATATTGACTGTGAACATTCGTATATTTATTTGTTATTGTGTGTATCCCACGCAAACAATTGAAATCAAAAGGTAAAAACAAAAAAAATGCTTTCATACGTGAATAGGTTCTTTCTTTTTTTCACTCGTTAGATTTGGGAATACATGATATGCAAATTTAATGAGCGATGAGCTGATTGCTGCAACTCATTAAACTGGCCTCCAAGTTCTAAACCAACTGTCCTGTTTGATTATTTCCTATGTTTATACACAACTAATGCAAAACTGAGCAATCATTGATGGCACCCTTCCTTAGGCAGGACCAGATTCCGTCAATAAACACATCATACACATTGCTATCGTGCAGACAAATCTCTATCATGGATTCTAGATTACAAAACTGCACATATTAGATAATTTTATACAATTTTCTATGTTAGATCTTTTTAGTTGCATCATTAGTTTGTTAGTTGGGTCTTTATGTAATAATTCTCTTGCACTTAGTAATTTTCTGATCTTCTTCGGATACATTCTGTATAAAGATATGCATATTAATGACATTTTACATAAGGATAACTTTTCAAATATCCCAACTCGCATTCTTGTGGGTTCATTCATGGTTAAACTGCAAAGGGTAACTTGTGGGTGGAGCGGTGGCTGTTGTCCGGGAAACAAGTATAATAATTTATTGTTATGAATTCATGTTCCATTCTAATTATGAAGTTTGTTTCTTTTTTAATGGCAGTATCAGACTGTTATTGGCAGTTAGTTTATGTCGTGTCTTCGGCTCTTCTTTGTAAATGAATTTCATATGATCCGGTAACTAAAAGGACTAACGCTACAGTATTTTAAAACCTGCTTCAAAAGCATTTCTTTCTTTTTCAAATTCTTCATATATTCCTTGAACATTAATAAATGTATTTAGAACTAATGTTATAAATTATCTCCTGCTTCTTATGCATAGTTTTTCTCCTTGTGTAGCAGTTGTCCACCTACATATTTAATTATAAATTTCGTAAGTTTCAATTTACATCATTTTATAAGCAATGTTATCGTTTTAATAATTTACAATTATTAAAACATTTAAAACATGTTAGGTCATTAAAAGTGAGCCTTGATAATTGTTAGTATTTGTTAGCAATTGTTGTCTGGAACTTTGATTTTGGAATCATCAATTTGGCATATTATTTGGAAGACTGGAAACTCAGAATTGCTCTGGTGCTAGTCGAAAGGGTGCTTAACGTTACAAATTCCATGCATAAGAAAGGTTTCTGTAGCAATTTACTATCATGAGCAAATGAGTAATAGATTTTAGTTATTTTGTTTCAGTCTTAACGCAAGCCGTGTATTAGGACAAAAATAAATAAATGAAACATAAAAACTACATAATAAACTATTTTAAGTTGGAGAAAAAATTTAAAACTGACTGAAGTACAGAATCGAGTATGTTCCCCATCTCTCTCCCAGAATCACTGAACACAAAGATGAAACCTTTTTCTTTTTCACAAGAGTTCTTTATGCTGAAAGGAGAGAAACAACGAGCCTAATGGAGAAAAGTTTAATGTAGGTTTACTTGACAAATTAATTTTCAGTAAAATAATTACTACTCTTAAAGGTTACGTGATCCGCAGTTTAGGGCTATGATCACTAGCAATTTGTCATAATCGCGATGACATAACAAACTCCAAAGTCTATCCAGATAAAAAAAGTTGTCATGCTAGGCTACTGGTTTATGATCAGCCATTACCATTAGACCACGTACTGAAATTGTTTTAAAGCAAGAAATAAAGAAATGGCTAAACAAAAAGAATAAAACAATAATGATAGACATTATGGCTGGTAGAAACTAAACGTTTCAATCGCCTTATTGATTCCAATTAGCGTGACATAGCGCAAATGAATTACTCAAGGATACAAAAGACAAAATAAAATTTCGACAAATCAAACGTTTGTTTAAAAGAATACCAAAAAATGAAAAATGATATTAAGGTATTATAAGTATTATAATATTATCTTATAATCAGGTAGGAGACGATTTATTTGGAAGTATTGACATAGGTTTTAACAATCTTGAAACCTCACGGCCCAAAATCAAGTTTCTTGTTTTCTGTTGTTTCTTGTTTAGGTAGCTATATTCAAGTCATGGCTGTTTATTTTCATTCCGTTTACGGTCATCATCGAAGTGCAGCAGCACATTCATTTCCAACCAAACGACAATTCCAAAACTTGTCCTGTCCTACCAGTTTCTATCTCTCTCTATTTTGCTACTCCCTTCTCTATTTGGTTTCTAATCATGTACGCTTCACAGAGACATGCAGTGCAATGTTCAATCTACTCCACTTTTCGGAGATTCGTAATCCTTGGCCGAAGCATGTTGAGCAATTGGCCTAAATATATTTTCTATGCCAATAAGGTAAGAGCATTGGATTTGTTTCACAGAATAAATTTTAACTGAGAAATGAAGCACATCAATAGTGTTAAAGCAACTAGGTGAATTTTAAAATTTATAACTTACAAAATGAGTAATAGAGGTCTTTCTTGTTTTATTGCAAAGCTTGGTATTTTTTGTACTACGTATTTACTGATCTAAGTTAAAGGGAATAACACATTTGACCCAAAAACTCAAACAGTGGTTTCACCAGGAATACGCCTTCGAAGGTTCGTGTGCGTGTATGTGTGCGTGCTTACGTATGCCTATCTGTTTGTGTGTATCTGTATGAAGAGTATAAGTAAACACCTTAAAATGGTATGTGTTTAAAATGTTTCTATGTCAAAGGAAATGAATGTCTTGAATCGACTGCCCTATTAATTTTCTGAAGCATATTTTCAATAAACTATATTTTCTAAATATGTTAGTTGTAAATGATTCTGAAATGTTATAATTCAACTCACTAAAATTAATACTCTTTAACAGGCTCATAAAAATTTATTTTCAAACATTTCGAAATACCTCAATAGATTACTAATATACTCTTATTGATTTTCATATCGCCAAAGACATTCATTTTTCAGTATTATTATAGAAACACATTAATCAACCTTTTATCAACTTGTTTATTTTCCCTACTACTGACATAAGTAAGAAAAATTATTATTTCTTCAACAAATTCTATTCTCTATACGTGTGGACACAACATAACTGAGTAATAAAAATTTAGATAGGTACAGAATTTGTTTTATTCAAACGTCATCTCTTAAAACGGAGGAATATTTCATAAAAACAGATAGAGTTTACATTCTTTCTTCTAAAATACTCATACGAGTTCCCATTATGAACACTATGCCTGAAAATAAATAACCTCTAAGGTTCTCTTTATTCCTTTTGAAATGTCTTTGTTCAGAAAACTTTATTCAATAATTAGACGAAGTATTTAACCAGGACAAAGTGTACCTTTACAATATATTATTTAACTCAAAATATTATGGCATTAGCTTTTTCAAAATATTGTTCAATATTGTTTAAAATTGAACTATTATCATAAAGAGAGAGTTAGGCGTGTGCACACAGTCATTGTGCATTAGGTAGGTATATTAAAGATTCATTCTTCTCTTAGTACCTTTAGCAAAGATTTCATGCTTTTAAGGCATATGAGATAAATGCAATTATATCAGTACATGCTGACTCTTTTACTTTCTCTACACCTACGTACGGTAGATTTTGAAGGACCTTGAAACCCAAAGTGTTACACTTACGTCGTGGAGGGAGGCAAACAGCATAACTCAAAAGAAAAAGATAGATAATAGATTGCATGCCATCATCAAGACAACACTCAAGGAGACTACTTGAAGGGTTTTAAACAACTCACGCACACCAAGGTATTCTTTGTAGGGAAAGCTTTCTTTGTCTTATTTTCTAAAACTTTAGAATTGAATATCACAAAGTCCATAAATTGACCGAAGAAATAAATGCTTATTTAGATTTCCGCTCTACTTTCTACGGACTTTTATACAGATAAACAAATTTATTGAATAAATATTCCTTAAAATATGTAGTTTTGTCACAAACATTCTTTGTAGTTTTAGGCACCTTAAAATATTTTTTCTTACGTTCAAGCTTTTTTGGGCTTAAGACCACCATTTATGTGAGTTAAAATTGTATAATTTTTCTCTTTTACGAACTTATGGCAAAAAATCGGTTCTCATTATGAATAAGTGACTGTCACTATAGCATCTTGCATAATAAAATCATAGAGGAATAAATATAAGTCTGAAGAGTATAATTTTAAATACTCGCTAGCGAAAACTGTATACTTATTAATATATAATGCACGTATGTGAAGTGCTAATGTTTTGAAAAAAAATCATATGCGGATACAATTATTTTTATTAATTTCTTCCAAACGAAATATGTCGAATTGTTAACGTTACTGATTGAATTTAGTCGTTAATTTTATTTTATTCATTACTGCATTATAAACTATGGTTTATTTCATCGTTTCTAGCAAATAAAATAGTAATTTTGGTGACAGTGATGAATCAAAATGTTTGAACAACTTGCTATAGTATTTATATTGAAACTAGATCTCAATTAACAGAAATTAATTTTCAACAATTACACAATGGCTTCTGTAACAAATAACTTTTTACTGCTGAATAATACGATTACAATAATGAAGGTTTGCAACCTATTTATATTCTATTTTCTGAAAGACATTCTGAACAATATTTTCGATGATTCTGTTCTCTTTCTTTTTTATCATTTTCTCCACTTAAAAATATCAGCTACTTTGTATAATATAGAGAACCAGATATTCAGAAAGAAGACATTCAATGCACTCTGAAAATTCATAAGATCATCTTCAGGAATAAATACTTATTTTTTGCTCCTGCACATTTCAATTTACACTTTTAATATCTGCCATCAACCTTATCTTATTTGTGTCCATATATTCAAGATTATATAACGTGTAACAACATTCCAGTCCAATAACGTCAAATCTCTATAATTAATAGTTACTTCTATGCACGTTCTGTAATGGATAAATCATTGCTTTTATCTTTAATGACTAATAAATTTATAGATCGACATGTTATAGATGGTCAATACCTTGAAATCCTTTGAACTCCAAATAAAAGTATTTCCTTGGCCATTCTCGAACATTCAAAATTGTTATTTATTACTGAAGATTTGCTTAATATCTTATACAGTTTTTTACTATTGTGTTAGTTGTGTTAGTTTTGAGATTTTCATTGTCTATACTGCTAAGAAGGAAAGGAGGGGGAAACATTGTAGGAAACATTGTATACTACCCAAAAATTAGACGTAGAAACTTCACGACAAATATGTGTTTTTAGAGCTTCTAAATCCAAAACAAGTATATTTAAAACAAGGTGAGCAAAATTAGGATACATTACTAAGGCTTTCAAGATTATTCCTTATCCTAAATTAGTATTTACATAGAAAATATCAAGTTATTCATTATTTTCTCAAAAACAGTTATAAATAGAAATTAATTTTTCTTTCACACTAGCCCTGTGTAGGCTAAAGATCTATAAGGTAGAGTCAGGCTGAAAAATTGAATGCCAACATACCAGCATGGTACTAAATTCTCAAAAGTACTTACCATTAAGGGAGTTTTCCCATGTGTTTATGAGAACTCCTAGAGGCTACCGACAAAAACACGACAAAAACACGAGTCAGTTGGAGAATTAATGTCATGCTGGCCTGTTGGCCAAGGTAGCTCAATGGTTAAGAGCAGCCAGACGGATACCGGAAGATTCGTGGTTCAAATCCCGGCTATGGCATTGAATGTTTCAGTCTGACTCTACCTTTCCACAGTTTCAAATACCTTGATTAAAATATCACATTTAAATTACACAAGAAAGAAGTATATTGAATATTCTCCAAATAGATAAGCGGTCCTCTTCATTCAATATGATCTTTGTTCTTTCGTTATGTATCTATTTGAATTTAGTTAATTTTTTCCATTCATAAATCATGAGATTTTTAAATTTCAAAACCATCATATAGTGACCCACCTTTTAAAACTCTGGCTATCGCTGCAGCCAATTGTGTAATCGTGAACTGAAGTGTTATTTCAATTAGCAAACAATAGAGAAGTGAGCTGAGAGAGGCATGCGAAACCAAACATAAGATTTCCTTTTTTTCAGAACTTGAGTTTATGATGTGAAATAATTGGAAATATCGTAACTTGTAAATAACAAGCGAAGAACTAGACAAATTAAACCCTGTGTAAACTATCGTGTAAGAATAGAGGTTAGGCAGATAGAAGCAAAGGCACCGTTGTCTGCAGAAGGTTCTACTTGCAAGACAGAGGGGCAGTGCTTTATGTTCCTTCGCGACAGGAAAGAAGCCACAAAAATGAGCTGCAGCAGGGAACGAACCCAGGGCTTTGAATGCGCAGACGAAGCAGCTGCACAATATACCACTAAGGTAAAGCAATGACCTCCTCTTTCATTTATTTTTCCGCCCTCCACCCCACCCCTTCTTGTCTTTGTATGCACCAAAGTGCATCAAAACGTCTTGTGGCTGCATTCAAGTTCCTTTGTGTCGCGCATGTCCCGTCTGGCCATCCAGTCTGACAGGGTGAAGTGCAACCAGTGGCGGACAGAGGAGCGAGTCGCAAAACTTTTCTCTTCCTCTTTCATTCTTCTTCTTTTCGAGCAATTTTATTTCCGCTTGAGCAGATCTGGATCCAAGATTTGCACATTCAAACCCGATTGTAGTCAGTGCAATTTTTAGGACAAAGAATATTTGCATGCGTGTCGAGAATAACCATTGATTCCTCATCTTTATTCGAGAATACTTGAACTATCTTAACAAATGACTAGGCCAGGGATGGCCAACCAAGAAAAGCCTTCCGATAGCTTAAAATCCGATATGGTGCTATTTGTTATTTTATCGTTAAATATAATAATATATGGGCGGGAAAATTAGGTATAGATTAGGATAGACATCAGAACAAACACAGCTACCAAATTAGACTTCTGAGACCTCTACAAGTTTATTCTATCCTGGATAAAAAATAAGACCTACATCACTAATTTGAGCTGAAAGAACAAATAGATAAAATGTTACCTGAACGCATTAAAAATAAATGCCACCAGAGCGGAATTCAGTTGGTTTCCGAAGTAGACGCATACCCGGAGGGGTCACTTCCCCTGAAGCCAGAGACCTAATTTTTGTTGCCGATAGTGATGAACATGGTCATCATTACAAACTCCTCCTCTTTCACATCTGAAATGAATAATCCCAGCTTATTGCGGTGCCTATTGCCATGTATTACAATTATTTTCGTTTACTAAATAAGATAAAGATATATTATTAAATTTATTATAAATGGGACTGAAAGAAATCTAAAGTAGCCAGACACTATTTTGACTGAATTATGGAAAATAAGTCACTTCGGACCACTTTCCTGAATTTCTGGATGTTGCTCTAAGATTCACATCCAGTTTAGGTTCCACACAATACACTTCTGTAGCAAACGTTTTCTATTATGAATCTTAAGCACAAAATATGTTCAACTATTGATTATACTCATCTTTCTAGTAGGCAAAAAAGCTTTACACCTAATATTAAAAAACAAGTTCAAAGGTCACACTAATATACATCTCTTCAAACGTATTGACTATAAGTAATAAAAGGTTCTTCTATTATAATAGAATCTATTTATATATAAATTGTAAAAGATTTGCAAAAATTATAATTAACTATTTAACTGCAACGTAATTAAAGTTGAGATATAAATATTTATTAATAAACATTTTCTCATATGGTCATTCCAGTACGCACTATCAATATACTGGTCCATGTTCCAAATAGGTTAGTTATCCCTGATCTAGAACAATGGCATTGCTTCTTCTTCTTCTTCTTCTCCTCCGTCATCGTTCATCCCTCTGTGACCATTCCAAACCAATTTTCATTTCTTCTACCGCTTATACGTTATGCAGTGCCTCCACTTAGGCAACCAAAACACATAAAAGAGCACATAAATGCAAAGAGGAACAACAAAGAAAAGAGAAATATTAAACAAATCGATAGTGATAAAATAAGTAAAATAAAACAAACGCTTTCGCTTCTAAAAATGAAACACGTACTTGTTTAACAGTTTGTGACATCCGTAAACTGTACCCAACTCTCCCTTCACCCATTCCCTCTCTCCCACTCTCTCCCACTCTTTCTCTTTCCAGCGGTATTTTGAACCAAGCTATATGGTTGCTTAAATATTATACGATATGTTTTGTGTACATAATAGATAATTATTATTTTCTTACTCAGTTTTGTGGTTGGAGAACTTGAAATATTAAATAGTTTTATTTCATAATAAATTACTGAGCAAAGAAAAATTTCCTGTAATGGCGAGTGAAAAAAAAATGAAGGAAATTAAATATAGTTAAGAATGTTATTTTTAAGACTAACTTATACAGTTTAATTTGTATTTAATTTGAAACTATACACTGACTGGAACTGTGCATTTTTAAACTAATTGGGAGAGACTCGAGGGATGGTATTCATTTAGTCTTTAGAGTAATGTAAAACGTTGTAGTGTAAAGGAAACCCTAACTAAACAAACTGCTATCCTACGAAATGTAAACATTGCATGTCCACGTCAAAAGAAGATTTATTAAACCCAGAATCACTTGAAATGGAAACTCCGCTGTATCATGCTTTTAATGCTAGGAAACTCCAGAGAAGCAGTAAAACCAAAATACGAGTGTACACAACCCTAAATAGTCAGTGAAGATTTGTGAGCTGGAACTTAAGCAATTCTCGTAGCTCCGGTAATGAAAGTTGATATTTTTATTGCATGATAGAAGACTTAAAGAAGTAAGGCCCATTAGAAACTTCCTCGTCTATTATTTTCTACTCGCCTTTTTGGAGGGGAAGGGGAGGATTAACCAAATAGACGCAATAATGAGAATCGATGGCATTTTAGCCTCTACTCTGTAGAGTCGCGTCCAAGAAACAAGAGAAAAATACATACCCGTGGCTCAAACGGGACTGGAACTTGCATTCCTACTGCTAACGTTTTCAGCTTGGTAAGTGCCATGTTTTTCTTTTTACCCCTTGTTTTAAGAGAAATTACGCTTCATTTCACCTCATGAGTTAAGGTCATCCTGGCTGTTGTCATTGTCGTTATTGTTTTTCCTCTAACTTCTCCTCCTCCTCCTCCTCCTCCTCCTCCTCCTCCTCGTCTCTTCTGTTCTGTTCCTCGGTATCATCATCCCAGAACATCACTATCAATTATTAAAACAATATTCATCAATGCCTTCATTCTCCAGTTATTTTGTCCATACATTGCTCTCTCATTTTTCCTCCACTTAATATAATATTTACTTTTCACTAACTTAAGACACAAGAAACCCTACATTTAGCAAATAGCTTGACGTGAAAATTTGTGTAGTATACTGGAAGCCTAGTGTGCACAAATATAGCTTTTAGATCTTTGATGCTTGTTAGTTTTGTTCGCAAGCGCTTACATGAGGAGGATTCGTAGTGTGAACAATCCATTAAGGTAAAGTAGCATTTAAATTTGATTGAATAAATTTATAACAAAAATAAATTTCTCTTGAAATGGAGGAGTACAATAGGTTTAAGTCAAATATGTTTAAGAGCTAGTCGCTGTATGATGGCTTCCAAATTCCCTTCTCTTTGTTAGCCAAGAGAGGGAAAAAACACTGACTTCTGATTTGATAAAAGTATAAGACAATTCAAACTAATGACAAGGAAGATCTCGGAAGTGGTTAACTTAAAAAAAAAAGTATTTGACATATTCTGTCTGGATGCAGAAGAATGAAGAGTACTTCAGAGACAGTTTCCAGAAAATTAAATATATGTATACATTCCATTTTTCATGAAAATGTGTTAATAATACGTAGGTATTTTAATAAAATCATTATAGCCATTTTGAGAAAATCAGAAGTTTCTAAATTTCTTCTATAAAAAGTACTCTAATGGTGGGATTTTATTTTCAAGTCTGCTGTTCACACTCATGTGTATCTGTCTCTACACACATTTTTCTCAGTCTTCAAAGATCTGCTGACAACTGCTTTAACGATGAATTACGAGATATTTTTTCTCACGGTATGCATGAGAGGGTATAAGAATGAACAACACTGTTTAAGTTTATTGTAAAAGTTTATCAAGACTGATAATGAGCTATTTGAAAAGAGCTGATGATAATTGGAAGACAGAGGATCAAACTGTTTCGGAATCTTAGTACGAGAAACAGTAAGTATTGAAGTTTCCGTTCTGTAACATGTGACAATGCGAAGCGTATGACAGCTAAGCTGTAACCCGAGCGCGGTCTGAAGACGCTACGGACTGATGATAATCGATCACAGTAAGCATTTCAGTAAGGCTGTAAAGCACGTAGAAAAGGTACGAGTTTTAGAAATGTACCCTCTTTAACCAATCTGAATCTCCACGAGAAATTCGTCTTTCGTTTCAGGTTTGAAGTTTCTTATTCGACTATGAAGCACAATTTTCCGCTCGGTGATTTGATTTGCTAAATTCTTAGAATTTCATTTCTAATATTCAGAATGCTTCAGTCAAAGTATAACTGTACACGTGTGGGTGCTTGGTACATTAGTATCACCATGGAAGGAAGAATTGTGTCTACAGATTCGGTATTGTCAGTACAAAAGAGTAGGGCTGTCAGGCAGCAAAACTTGGACACTGATGGGTGAGGGATACCTTTGGCTTAACTGTGTCCAAGAATACCTAATGAATTTCCTGCTGAATTAACTCACTGGAACCCTAAATGGCTTACACTCTCTGTCTTAAGTAATTGCTTATCCTTAACACGTAAATCAGTAATGCATATTTTCCTGATGACAAAGATTAGAACTCCTGCCTTCGATATTATGCATCGTCTTTAAAGTAGAAATCATTTATTACATTTATTTATATATCCTCCATCATTTTATTGTAGTTATTTACCTTACTTGTCTATAAAGAATCGTATATCAGTAAGTTGCTCAGGCATATGGTACAGGAAGGCAACTACGCGACTGAGTTCATCTATCCTAAGAGAACCACCGAATACATACTGTCTACAAAATGTTGAAGTGTCATTGAAACACTTTTCTAAATGATGAATTCTATGTTTATGTCTTTTCAAGACAAGCATTGCTCAGCGGGGGGACTATGCTTAGCTACTAGTTATTTTAAGTGTTCTGTACATTCCGTTATTTTGTTCATTAATGCTGTGTAACGAACATATGATCTCTTGCAGAACATTGTGTATGCATATATTCATAGGTGTATGGGTACAGGAGAGGGTAGGCGAGAGAAGAGACAAAAAGCTGCATATTTAAATTCCGCAAACGCGTAATACATCTACTTTGAATATTTCTATGTAGATTTAATAACTCAACAGCTACGTTTTCCTCTTATTTTTCCATTAAATTTCACATGTTTTCTTAACCTTTCTGTTCTTTATTACCACTGGTTTACTCTCCTTTGACTACACCTAGATGAATCTCTCATTTCTTTCATTCTTCACTTCCATTTTAACTGCCATGTACTTAGAAAAATGGAGTATTGAATCCCCTAAACTTTTGGATTTCACCGAAAATACATGTTTTGAGGCCCATGAACACTACAAACCTTTTTAGAAAAAGTTACGTGTGCGCATGTACATCTGTAAACACAAACAAAAACTGGATTAAATACTAACTTCAGCATTTTCCAAGTTCCACAGTAAGATTTTCAAGAAAATTCCCAACCCTAAACTACCCTTTACTCGGAAGACTTTAAGGAATTTCCCACGACAAGTGAAATGCATACCCTGAATATTCCAATAGTCTATGAAGCCCTGTTCATTCTGATTGACTTTTGCCTAACTGGTAAACATCAGAGGTGAACAAAAGCTGTTCATACAAAACATTTGAAAGCATAGAAGGGAAGTAGACACTGAACCATTCAGTCAGCAGATATTGCACAACTGTTCTATTTCTCAAGCGGTTGTAACACAATCAGACAATAGAAATAATTTCTTCTTCAATGCAATAGCCGAGATTTGAATCACGGAGCTCCCGCTCTCGGTGCGGTTCCTCTAAACAACTGAGCTACTATGGTCAATGTGCCGACATGACATTAAATTCTCCAACTGACTCGTATGTTTCCCGGTAAACCACTAGGGGTTCTCATATGCTATGAGACACACGCCTTTTTGTGCCGACTTATTTCCATCAGTTTACCTAAATTAAAATCATAGTGGTTTAACTATGAAGCCTGGGACTTAAGTACTTACAGCATAGTAAGTCGCCACAAAATGGTGTGTGTCTGATAGCATATGAAAACTCCTAGTAGTTTACCGGGAAACATACGAGTCAGTTGGAGAATTTAATGTCATGTCGGCACACTGGCCATAATAACTCAGTGCTTTAGAGCAACCGCATGGAGAGCGGGAGATCCGTGGTCTAAATCTCGGCTATGGTGTTGAATTTTTCAGTCTGGCTCTACTTATCCAAACAATCAGACCATTTTGACATATTTAATTCAGATGAAAAGTGTGTAATACTCTCGCGAGCCATTATTGCGATAGCGCGGCCGGCGCGCACAAAGGGACAGATAGAGCCGTGCGGAGATAAAAGACTAGCCGAAACAGATAAAGATAGATAAATTTTTATTTTTTTTATTATTTTTTTATTAATTTTTATTCTGCATTTCTTATGTCTTGGCCTCTAGATGCTATACCAAGACACAGTATTACAATTTTATATTTGCTCAAACATAATCATATTCATACTTACAAACATTTTGCAGAAAAGCTAACCTACTCTAACCTATCTAATCTAACCTAACTAATCTAATTGCTATAATTGTAGCTTACAATTTTCACAATTTAAACTACTTCTACATTCCTATCCCTAATAAATCCATTTATCCTTTTATTCTTGTGTTGATGTTGTCTTCTTCTGTCGCTTCAAATCCTTATGTTGAATCCAAGATTGTCCTCTTCCATTAGTCCTTCGACTAGGTGAAGTTCCTCTTCTTCCTTTGGTTGTTGAAACTAGGTATCCATAGTCTGTCCTCGAAGTCGTTCAGATCTTCTTGGTGTGGAAAGTGGTTCACGATGTCTATGTTGAATATTGTCTCTTACTCGTCGTTGCTGCTGTCTTTGTTGATTATATTCATCCATTAATATTGTTGAGACCTTTTCCGCTGCCAATTCTAGTATTTTATAATCTTCCCCCTACCTAATGATGTTCCATATACATTTTCCTGTTAATTCTTTCCTCTCTTCTTCTAGCTGTTGTGTATACTGTATGCATTCAAATAAAAGATGTTCCGGAGTATCTTCTTCCATGCAGGTTGTGCACATGGTTTCAGCTGCCTTTCCTATCTTTTTAAAGTATGTCTTGTACGGTCCATGTCCTGAAATGTATTCCACTTCGTCTTGGTTGGATCTCCTTTAATTTTAACCTCTCATTTATACTAGGAAAGATTTCATGTGTCCTTCTTCCCACATCAATTTGATCCCATTCATGTTGCCATTCTTCAATTAATACGTTCCTAATTTCTCTCCTCGCCTGCATCGAGTTCCCAATAAATTTTCTATCTTAGTGAATTCTCTCTGCTTCATCCAAAAGTAGGCTGCCCTTTGTTTAATCAACAAATCCAATGGCCATATTCCCACTATCACTAACAATGCCATTGTAGCAGTCGTTCATACTGCTCCTGTGCAGCTAAGTAAAGAAAGATAGATAGCTGGAAAGTTTGTATTTCTAGTGCCGTCTTGATTGTTAGAGAACATTCCACAAACTTCTGGGAACATGAATGGGCGTATAAAAGGTAGCCGCGATTAGTTGAGTGAACAGTAATAACTGGACTCGTGCAGATGTGATTTGAAAGTGAACTCTTCTGTTTATTTACGTGAAAAGAGATTTTGTTGGTTTATGTTACGTAATCTTGCTGCCAAGGGTGTACAGACAGTGTGTTTCTACGCAAATAAAGAGCATTTTGAATGTCTGTAACATGGGCGTTTAATTCTACGAACCCACAAAGTCACAATACTAAGAATAAAAATAGCTTGAACATATTTTAAGAATGGACTCTTTTAGATTACTAAAATATGTACAGGGTGCAGAGTCACAGACAAGTGGGGCGCCCTAGAAGACAATGGAAAAAATGAATGCACAGAGCCGAACGGACTATGGTCTACTGTGAAGAAGATTAATGATGATTTACGATTATTTAATATCCAAGAACCCAGTTTATCCGTATTCTCGGATATCAGCGGCGGAGGATGACATCTCTACAGCAATATGTTTTTGACTCTTCTATGAAAAATCATAGCAAAGCCGGTAGTTAACCATTAGAGAACATTTACAATGCTACTACCAGCTGACCGTAAGGCTAACAGTTCATGTAAGTGATGCCATCTGCATCGTATAGTTAGAACAGCTTTTTGCGTCGGCACGCTTTGACATTAGCGTGCTTGGTTCCTAACTCAACAGATTTCTCTTTGGAGGCGGGACCAGCTGCATGGTACCCACCGGATTTTAGCGCTGATGAACTTGCTCTAACTATGCAGCTAACATAACATGACAATTGGTTTCCGAAACCCATGTTACAAGTCTAGTGCGCTTCACCAATGATCCAGTTTAAAACACCGTGACGTAAGGCAACTAATAACAGTTATTCAGTTGCTGCAATTGAAGGGGAAAACAAGTTGTACACCTGTTAGAACAAAAATAACAGGTTGGCTCTAACTCTAATCTGACTGGAAAAATAGAAAGGAGCATTAGGGAATATTTTTATTTTTATAAAAACTTTATAAGTAGTGAGTGAACTACCTATATCAGGTGCACAGAAACATCCTGTAGTAACAAATGAAAACAGATCAGAAAACAAAATGCTATTTTATAATTTACTACCTCGAAAAATTATCGCCCAAATTACCATGGTGACAGAGAGAGGAATCTTTTTGGGGTGGGGGATGGAGTTTCGTCGACCACCCGCTGGCCAGCCTTAAAGTCTTACTAACCCTATTGCAAAGGATGCCTTCATTATCTTCCAAAATATGTTACTGAACTACCCATACTTTCAGTGTATTGGTGCCAAGCTACTTCTTCTTCTTCTTCTTTTTAATTTACGTCCTCCAACGTTAAGTCATATCGGACGATGAATGAAATGGGTGAAATGATGCTCAAATCAGTCCGGGGTCCATGGAGCTTAGAGCTACCTGACATTCCTCTCCTTATCCAGGTAACTCACCTTAACCGAGATTCGAACTCGGGACCTCTTGTACGTGAGGCAGACGTGCTGCCACCACACTACCGAGGCGGGCTAAGTTACAAGTTGCTTTACAATCATACCCAGTCTGACATGAACTTCCTCTTGGATTTTGATTATTTTCTAACCATTTTAGAAAATTAAACGGGGTAACCTCTGAACATGTTTTGATATATATTTTATATGCATCTCCGTACAGTTCTCAATTGAATCAGATATTATGGAAGAAAAAGAAGTCGAAGGTGAAGGGCTTCTCAAGGGGGAACGAGGAATACGTTTATGCTTCTATTTACACCTTTATATGTGCAACTTCTATGTGTTCAGTGACGTTAAAGGAGACAATCATGAACATCGATTTATTGAGATCGGTTTGACTCATTTACGAATCGGAAGCAGCCTAAAAGCTTCAGCATTACTGAAACTGTTTGGCTTATCTATTACTTAGACAAATATTCCAACAATGTCAAAGATTTTAGGATTAATTGTGGAGTCATATCCATTTAACATTATTGATATAAAGTGATAAAATAACACATGATATTGTGATTTTGTGGGTTCGTAAAATTAAAAGTCTGGTTTGCAGAAATTAAAAATGTTCTTTATTTCAGTAGAAAGGCGTTTTGTAGAGCCCTGACAGTAGCAGGATGCCATCATATACACCAACACAGTCTCTCGTGGCTTCACCACACGTAAACAAACAAAAGTATTCACTTTCAAATCACTACACTATTATCAGTTCTCAACTTGCAACTTGGTACATTTCAAAAAGCTACATTCTCATACACCGCACGAAAACTGACCATTAACATTACTAGCAGCTAAACTCCAACTGACCCTGCCTCGGTAGCATAGATGATAGCGTTTCTGCCTCACGTTCAAGAGGTCCCGATTTCGAATCTCAGGGTAAGTTACCTGGATAAGGTTTTTTCGGGGTTTTCCCTTTTTCTTAGAGACGAATGTCGGGTAGCTCTAAGCTCCATGGACCCTGGACTCATTTGAGTATTATTTCACCCATTTCATTCACCGTCTGATATGACATCGTTGGAGGACGTAAAATTACACCAAAAAAGTTCCAACTGACTCACTCAACCGTCTCAAAACTTGTCGAAGTAATACGATCTTTAACGACCGCGAGAGAAAAGAAGGAATTATCCAGACTACTTCCGCCTCTTTCCCTCTCGGCAAGCGCTAAGACACGCGGGTGTGATCGTGGCTTGGAGCAATTTCTGTCTATTTCTTTCCCTGCCTCTCTCACTCTGCGTTCGCATTAGTTCGGGCAGCAGCCTGCCACAAAACAATGCCTTACGACAATATAAAGATGAAGGAAAACTATTTAGAATTACACTGTTTTCCTCTTGTGCTCTTGAAGCCAGTCTTTGACGTCCCTTTTAACTGACGCAGTGATAAAATAGTAGATGAAATGGTGTCAAAATAACACAAAATTGACTGTCATTCCAATATCAGGGAAACTATTCAGGCAACATTACCCAAAAAACATTCGGAAGCACACATGCTACCCTTACTCAACGGAGAAGACTCATGGATTACAAAAAGAAAGCCTAAACGTACTGCAAAGTGTATACATGCTGATTTTATATAAGACCTCATGAACACAATTGCTGGGCTGGATATAACCAGGTATTTATCTTACTTTATTGGTTAAAGCGCTCATTTTAGAAATACCATTAGATCACGAAGAAGAATTTGGTATCTGCATCACATTCACATGGTATATAGTTAAATTTAACAATTACGTGCTTTCTGAAAGAGCATAGTTACTGTTGCTAAGGTC
This sequence comes from Mantis religiosa, assembly GCA_030765055.1. Lineage (NCBI taxonomy): Eukaryota > Metazoa > Arthropoda > Insecta > Mantodea > Mantidae > Mantis > Mantis religiosa. The sequence continues at coordinate 152,761,802 of CM060952.1, read as the reverse complement.
TGCTTATCCTCCTACTATCTGCCCCTTCTCTCTGGTATCATGCATATCAAGATATATTTTAAAAATTGGTAATGAAACTGGCTTTCTTTGGTCATAATAAATACAAAATATTAAAAAGAGGCTCAGTAGAGCAGAGATTGTGCCCACTTCTATTTATTACGCCATCACAGTCATATCAACTTCAGGGTAATAATACAAAGTATGGAGTTATAATTTATAAGGGATTGGTGGACCACTTAATTTAATTGAAAGAGCTGCCGTATTTATTTTCCTCGGACAAAAATTCATATTTCCCGCTTGAAAATGGACATTCACTTACAATTAAATTCGTTCTATAAATCTACAAAAGTATTTATTGAATAAGAAATCTTCAAAATTCATACATTAAAACTAGATTTTATTAGCAAATGAAGTAACGTCCATCGAGAGAGATGGCGTAGCTGCCGAGCATCGCATTTGGAAGGCCTCAGTTTCAAACCCAGATAGAAAAGATAGGATTTCCTTGAATTTGGATGAATAATCCCGCATCATGACGTAGAGTATGACGAAGGGAACAATCAGCTCAAGCCTATCCGTACAAATGTGTACCAATTAAGACAGCGGTGTCAGGATTTTATGCACATCTGGAAGGGTCACCAGACCATAACTGGTATATGATGAATTAGCTGCAGTGCCGAAATCCTTGTTCATGCCTATCTACCATTACACTGTAAAGTGTTCGTTTTTGAAGTCCCACGAAAAGGAATATCTTCCTATTCTATACCGATGTACTTACATTGCTTTATTTATTGAAAAGCTATAGAAATACTCATTTTCACAGTTATTTAATAATTATTTCGTTCGTAAACAGTACAAATGTTTCTAGCTATTAATGCTAAAAATATTATCTACACATCATATAAGAGTTTAGAAATATCATATTATGTCCCACGAAAGGCTAACGGTCCGAGTTCGACCCAGGCGACCGCAAAGTGATATTTGTGATGGACAACACGGCCCTGGGGTGGTTTTCTCCGGGATCTCCAGTTTCCCCCGTCATCTCATTCCACCGATGCTCCATCTTCATCTCATGTATCACCAGTGCCATCGCCTGCGGTGCCGTATGTAATAAAAGCGGGCGATAAACACTACACACACACACACACACACACACACACACACACATACACACCCGCGCGCGCGCGCGCGCGCGCCAAAGGCTAAGGCCTCATATGCTTAGGGTAGCTGTGTTGACTACAACACTACAACACAGCTTCGTCGAGCTTTCCTCGGTTTTTGTCATTTATTCTTGTTTCTATTCGCACTTATTCACTTGCACTCGTACTCCCCTACACCTACGCCCAAGGATCTCCACTTCCTTCTGTCTCGATGTAGACCATTACTGTCCTACTTGTGCTGTGTAGAATTCCCATCTCTGTTGTGGTCTTCCTCTTTGGCGTTTTCCATTGCGTGGGTTCCAAACTGTGATCTTGTAGGTCCATCTGTCCTTCAACCTCGCATGTGACTTCGCCTTCTCCATTTCAATTTCTTGACTCTTAGAGCTACGTCTGTTGTTAATAGCATTTGTGACAGTGCAGCGTTGGAGATTCTATCTGTCCATTCTTTTACCAGTATTTTGCACTCCACTTTCCTCTCACATATCTGTAATGTTTACATCTACCTGCTTATGGTGAACCTCGTGACTTTCGTGTAATAGAGTCGGATAGACGCAAGTTTCCAATACTTCCAGCTTCAGTCGACTGCTTAGCAATCACATATTCTGCTACATATGTTTGCATTGTGTTATCCACTGTAATAGAAGTCTCTCATCTGCTGGCCATAAGTTCAGATTTTGGTCTTAGTCATTTGTAAGCCTACCCCTTTGCTCCGTGTGTAGAGCCTGCAGCATAGTCTATAGAACATCTTCCGCAAATCTTAGATTATTAGGTAGCCAACGTTTATGTTTCTCCCATGTTTGTTCCTCTTTGGATTATAATGATACAACTTACTTAAATGTCAGGATGCAGGTTTGTTATATGGACGCTATGCATTTATTTTTGCTATAAAATAAAGTTTTCATTTTTATCATACACTATGTTATACAATCTCTATGTTTAAGTAAGAGGATTTTCAACGCCTACTATTGTTTTTATTTTGGTGATAAAGCGATGTTTCTATTTGCTAAGTGAAAATCATGTTATTTCGCTTATATTACTGAATAGTTGCGAAGATTTATTCTGTCTGTCTGTCTCTCTCTCTCTCTCTCTCTCCCTCTCTCTCTCCATTTCTCATTCTCTTACCTATTCCCTCTCCTCTCTGTAAAGATAATCCAGAAGATATGCAGACCAATATATATTCATAAAAGTGGCAACTGTAGCCCTGATCACAGCTATTGTAACCAGAAAACTAAAATAGGAGACTGTGAGTGTGCGTCGGATGCGTTCGAACTGGAAATGTTAGCAATTCCGTCCATAATTACGCACCTTCTCACTCGGATCTCGTCGTCCTTTGAGTGCCTTCCTCATCCTTCCCTCCGAGAGGCTATGACAGGGGGTTTGATAAAACACAATGGTCGAACAGCCTACATGTGGTGCTGCTTCCTGTTAACGAGGACAATTCGGTTAGCCTGCAACTTTACCTTTACCCTTATATATGTTAATACCCGGTTTCATAGCAACGGGATCGATGATTCCGGAGCAGGAAACTAAAATTCACACGCATACAGGCTAGACATAGACAACACAGCATGATCCCCCAATGCGACGCTAGGTCCGTTGTCCATACCAGGGAAGTGTTTTATTGGTTATAATTTTATAAAGAGTTCACGTTTCATTTGTAAGTTAATAAAAGGATAAACTTTTGTGATAGCTGTGCGCGCTACATAACTCACTTTGAAATTCGTTTGGAAAATTGGAATACAAATACTATGTTACCGTAGCTTTCATTATTAATTCCATTAGTAATGTATGTCAGGTTTAGTAGAAATGCAAATAATGTATAAAGTATATTATGTTCTGGTAAGGACCAAATTGCAATAAAAAGCAATAACAATGATTTCAGGCCGTTGAACATTTCGATAACTCAATTATGGCGACAAAAGAATCTTTATCTGTCCACATTTGTACTCGACAAGACTCCTTGCCGGGATTCAGAGGTGGCACTTAGAACCTCTATCATTGAGTGACCATGCACCTGGGACGGAAAGATTAGGAGAAATTAAAAACGTTGGACCTGAGGAGAAATACTGGAACAGGACAAGGTCCATAGCAGGTATAGGTCTGAACTCTACAGTCGGCTCCCCTTGCCTCCTGCGGCCTTACATCAGCCTGTAAAACTGAGCCCTTTCCCGATCTGGAGGAAGAAATTCACTGTTTTGCACGCCGACGCTTAAAATATTGAAATAGCCAACCAGGAAGAAAGGTGAAGTAAAATGTGATGCAAATTATACATCAGTTAAATAAATTAAGACATAATAAAATTAAATATGAATATATTATGTATTTGTGTTAAATGTTAAGGGCTTTTAAGTTTGGCGGTTAATTATGAGCACAGTTTGACTCAGTGTGAGATTTACCTGACATTAAGTATGGTAGTATGGTAGTAAGGGCTAGTCTCCGGCAGATTCGGAGAAGTAGGTAGGTTACATTAGAGAGGGCAAAGTCACTATCCAAATCTGCCAGATAAGGTATGGCAAACTAGTTTGGAATTCTTGGAATACGTAAAAGTATTTCTTAGAAATTTATAGAGAGACCTTAGAATGGAAAGAAGAGAATGTCAGTAATGCATAAATGAAGTGGCAATATCGTATTAGAAACTAGCAGTGGGGCATTAAAGTCATTAGCAAAATGGGAGGTTGTTAAGGGAATCTTTGGTACCTGAGTACCTGAGCAGAATTTTGAGCACTTGTGGATTGGTTGCCAATGGAGCAGAACGTAGCTGAATGAGGCGTTATTTCTTGCTTCATAGTTTGCATTGGTCGGCAACTTCTCGATTTAAGTGAATACTTAAAAGGTCATTAAACGTTTCAAATTTAGATTACGGTGTCATACTTACTTTTATTACATGAATACCCTGAGCTAGGACTAAGCTCGTGATTGAAGCAGGTCCATTTGGCTTCCAAATTGGTGAACGATAGTGAGGCAGCCATATTGCTCCAAAGTGGCTTGAAATTGGGGCACCATCGCAGGACAACGAAGCTGCTTCAAATGGAAGAACAAAAATTTGGGGATAATTATTCTTACCAGAATTTAGGTAAATCCACTAAAAATCAACGCGTCAATAAAATCGGTCACGCCGATACGGCCTCCCAAATACGAGCCTCAGCGATTCCGCTGGGTAGTCATTCCGATGCCTGAATATCTCCAAAATATTTCCAACTGGTCACCTCTAGGTTTGTCAACGGAGAAGAGAATAGAATAGAATTTATTTATACAACTTGCTATTTACAATATTTTATACACATTAAATGCATATTTTTCTTAACCTGGTTGTACAAAATAGCCTGGTGCCACATTCTGCACTAACTAGCGGGGTTTACTGGACGTCCAGGCTTTTCTAGCATTGCTGAGTGGTATACTCTCCATTCCTCCATCTACTCTAATTTGCTGTGTGTCTCCTCTGATTGTCCGGGTGTTTTTGTCCCCCTTTTCAATGTTTACTTTTCTCATTCACTTCTCCTTAGCTTTCCAAAACAAGTTCCCCATATTTATATTTCTACTTTCACATTTCCCCGTAACCATTTTTATGGTTATCAACTCATTTCGTAACATTTCCCAATTTTCTTCCACACTTTCTATATCCATACTGTACTCTGTCAGAATATGAACTGTGCCTTCTGCTTCGCTACATAATGCACATATTTCTATCCTGTTGCTCTTATCCCCTTAAAAACATTGATCCCGTTCTTATCCAAGCCATTCTTTCCCTCTCCTGTTTCGCATACCCATTCTCTTTTTATTATCCTATAACAATTTAATGTTTTTCTATTTTATAGCCCTTCCCTTTTCTTGAGTATAAGGGAAATCATCCCATCCCATTACTAATTTGATACAAATTTTGAGCATAATTCCAGAATTCTATATGGAAAAACACATATTCTTTCTCTGGTTGTCAGTCACAAAGTAGTTAATCAAAGTTTACTAATAGAGTAAACCTGAAAAATTCAATGCCATGGCCAGGATTTGAACCACAGATCTCTTGGTTCCCGTCCAGTCGCTTTTACCCATTGAGCTACCATGGCCAACGTGCCGTTCTGACATTAAATTCTCCAATTGACTCATATATTTTCCCGGTAAACCACTACTGTGAAGAAATGACTAATTTCCATAAATTAACTTTAAAAAAGTTTACCAAGCTTAGATGTATATAAAATGTTCAATTAATTTGGATGGCTCTGATGAACCAAGTAGTTTGATTAGCTGTGTATCATCAACATTCAAGGCCTATAATTAATTTTTAAAATAACCTAATATCCTCGTATTTATCACTCAAATATTTTTTGTGACAAAACAAAAATGCTGTGAAAACGTGCGATAAAACAATTTTAATCGTCTAGATTTATTGTGACGTATATAGATTCTTCTGTCGAAGTTGTGAAACATCGTCGAAAAGAAGACTGTCCTGTTCTTGACGATGTTGTCGGCTGTGCTACCAATAAGGAAGGACGACGTGTTTATCGTTGTGCTTACTCGGTGTTAATTTGGATCCATATATCGCTAATTAAACAGCTCCTTAAATTTACTGATGTTGCTGATTGGTTACATGAGCTGGAAAATTACATCCTCTATAGGCAGGCTCGAATCCGTGATAAGGAAGCGGAACACTACGCTCCAATCAGCTACAGCTACAAGTAAATACATACTTATAAGCATGCAAATATACCGAAAAATCTCCATTTTCTTGAAACTCTCTACACACTACTGTTTGTTACTACATAAATTCGAGAATAAAATATTTGAAGGCATTCGCAGTCTTCTAAGCTGTCCAAGACATACTAAGAAAAAACTGAATGTTGATATAAAACAAGAATTACAAGTTTCAAACCTGTAACGTGTATATAGTAAATGGATGCTGCTATAAAGTGTTACTTAAAATAAATTATTATGTATTTCAAAGTTATTTTCAATACTTGTAGTGTGGTTTGATTTAACAGTTCTATAAAATTGCACAAAGTCGTTATAAAATACCTGAAAATTTTTCTTTAAAAAGCTTAGTGTTCCGTATGTACAAGTTAATGAAATTAAATATAAATTTCGTGTATCTTTTATGTTTTCATAAAGACAAATCAGTTTCGGTGAACGTGATCACCTGCGAAGCCGTATTACTGCCACACGTAGGTATACACAGATATATTTTCTTCTTAAAGTGTTGGCTTTGGATTGGCAGATTCTCAAAATGTGTATTTTAGTGAAATGTTCTATATCGAATTTTTTGTTTCCCTGCAATGCTTCTGCTACGTAAGTAGTATAACATTCCAAATGTAATATTTGGCTTTCAGATAGTCCAATGTAGTCCTTAACATCGATTACATATCTAACAGTAATAACTTTTCTAAAATTAACAAATATTTCTGTTAAAGTAATGCTTTTGTTTATATTATTGGAGTTAATCGGTCCAAAATTCGATCATTTATTAATGTTTAGAGTGCTTTGGAGGGCTGTTCAACAAAGAATTACCACATTTTTTGACACCATACCTTTACTCATCGTCATAATTTTGATTGTCCTTCTCAAAATAGTCTCCCCTGAATGCGATGCACTTGTCCCAGCGTTTCTGCCAGTCTTCAAAGACATGCTGGAAACCATTTTTGAGACATCCTTGAAAACTGCCTTCGCAGCCTTCACCACTGCTTCTGATGATGGATAATGCCTCCCACAAGGCGTTTCTTCAAGTTAGGAAATAGAAAAAAGTGACATGCGGCTAAATCCGGAGTATAGGGAGGGTGAGCGATACACTTCACGTTGATTTCTGCAACATATTCAATAACACCATTGGCAATATGCGGCTGCGCATTATCGTGGTGCAGCATCCAGCCTGCTTCATGGAAATGTGGTCTTTTGCACCTGATACGGACTTGCAATGTTTTCAGGATATCCCTTTAGTATTTTCCAGTTACTGATGTGTGTAAAGGTACAACATGCTGATAAACCATTACATGAATATCAAAGAATGAGATGACCATAGCATTCCCAGCAGACGCAACCACTTTTGCTTTTTCGGGAGTTGGATGAAGGAGATTTCCACACTGAGCTTTGCTGGCTGCCCTCAGGATCAAAATGATGTAGCCAAGTTTCATCAGCAGTGATTACGTTTGAAAGAAACTCCGGATCTTCCTCTAACATCAACTTTAACTGCTTGCAGACCTGCATGCGAATGTCCTTTTGCTCGGGAAGCAACAGTCTTGGAACCCATCACGCACAAACTCGTCTTATGTGTAATGTTTCTGTCACTAACGTGTGGGTGGCACCCAATGAAATGTTCAGTATTTCAGAAAGTGACCTTAAGGTAATTCGTCGATCCTCTTTCACAATGGCAGCAGCAGTGTTGATCTTCTCTTCCGTAAAATTAGTAACTGGAGCAGCGGGTCCACTTTCCTTTGAAATTGATTGTCTCCCCTCTTAAAACATTTTATACCACCTTCGAGTTGTGCTGTAGGGTAGAACAGACTCTCCATAGGCCTCCTGTAACATTGTATAGGCCTCAACTGAAGATTTGTTGAGACGAAAGCAGAATTTCAAAGCCGCACTTCCATTGCAGCAGTAGGCGATACTGAACATGTCTGAACTTGCCTGGTTCTCACAGGCGAGAACCAGGAGTACCAACAATGAAACAACTACGGCGTGTTTGTTTCACATTAAGCTAACAGAATATAATAATATTGAATTTTTGTGCGAAAAATTATGACCGTAAAAAATTATGATCATTCTTTATTGAACATCCCTCATAATACTTTCTTGAATATTTATGGAACTTCCTATAAATGTTAATGCTTGTTATATTCTTATTCAGTTAATATTTAACAATTTCCTGTTAAGCAGCCCTTTTAGGTCGCATTTGAAGTAATTATTTTGTTACTTTTAATTTGCAGATCTCTAACAAGTCTTAATATAACAGCCATTGCAATGATATAGGCATTATTATTTAATCTGAAATTTATAGCGACATATAATGAATTATTCACATTTATATATGAAACTCTTTCAAAATGTTTCAGGGCTTTTCATTGTTTAAGTAAAACCCTTTGAATATTATTCTACAAAGGTACATAATATGTATGTAGATACTATATATCTCTTAGGAAGGCTCATTCCGTGCATGCTATGTGTTTCTTGACATCCATTTTCTAACATATTTAAATATTTATATGCTACAAGTGCACCCATTTTCTTCTCATGCATCATCGAGCGCCACGTCCAAGATAACCAAAGGCGTGCAAGGCACCTTGAATTAAATAATCCAGAGCAATGGAAAACGTTTCATTTTAATTAAAACCCCGAAATTGTCCAATTAAGCATTCAGGCAGATAGCATGATGCGTTACGGTCCCTGGAGCTCAATGACATTTATTCCGATTTTCACCATGCACGTTGCACCAGTTTTTGCACCCAAATAAAACAATTGTCCAACTCTTTCGATTGTAGTAACTGGAGCTGTAACTTTTCCGTTTAAAAATATTTATTTATCCATACAGAAATCTGAGATGTATTATCCTACGTTGTAAAATGCGTTCATTTAATTTCATAGATGTATCTGTTGTACTGTTCATCCTCTTTAGAACTCTATAAGCACGAAATATCTCAGATGCTATCATGTATAGAGAAAATCCAGTTTAAATTTCTTATTTATATTTGTATCTGTTTCCTAACAATTATAAAAGCTAGCCACATCTGCCATTAAAACTATCCATGGGAATTGGGGTCGCAATTTATTTGAAATATTACTTGAAAAGAAACATCCAAACGTCTCACATAACGCTTCTGTTAGTATACATTGTGACTTTGTGGTCACTTCACGAAATTCTCAATGCCATTTCAATAATGTCATCTAGTTCAATTTTCACCATGACTTCACTTGTCACCCCGACGTTTTTGTATAATGAAACATTCACTTCTTTTCGCTTCTCTCAAACTCAAGATCACTCTAACCTCATGCCATAACAGTACTAACTGTACATTACAACTGTGTTAAATTTACTTGCAGAACCGTACTTGATATCGCTGCAAACAGGTGCCCGCTAACTAGAATTTGCAACAGAGTTCTAGAAAGTTTTGTCATATAAAGTGTAGTTTCTGTTTGGGAGACCTTAAAAATCTTCGTTTCACAGTCTTGAAAAGTGCTGAAGCAGAGTGTATAACAAATTTATATGTATAACTTGCGCTGTTTTAAAGATACAGATACTCACGTACAGGCATAAAACACACACACACAGAGAGAGAGAGAGAGAGAGAGAGAGAGAGAGAGAGAGAGAGAGAAGAGAGAATCTTTTCTATACAAAATGAAAACATTTTTGAGTCAGCAGGCTTCAAAACATAATTTCCGGCGAAGTACTCACATCGAATGTTTGGATGGAACTGCAATACTTGCACCATACTCGATTTAGTAGGATAACTAGCACAGAAAGGGGGGGGACAGAATAGGGGACTACGGTCTATATATTCTGTGGGTCGTACTTTCTTACCAGGTTGCTTCACGAAGCCTCGGGTCTTCCATACGTGGAGGATGAAATTTGGCGTCGGGCATCAAAATTCTACGCTACTTTACCCAGACACAGAAGCGCCCTTGTTAGATCATTGGGAGATTATGACCCCACTAGATGTCGTTCCGGGTACCCGGCGTCGCTTGTGGGCACCCAAGATAACCTAGGAGCTAATCCTAACAGCAGCTAAAGCTGAGCTCCACATAATTCTTCTAAGCTGTCTGGTATCACAATTTTCCAACCAAATCACAAATTTTAAGAAATTAAAATACCAGGGTGCAAGGTATTGTATCCATTCACACAACCTGAAGGTACATAAAAATTGTAACCTCGAAAATAAATTTCAACCTCAAAACCCACTACACATCCTACAAAATCCCTAAAATAAAAACCTTACCTGCGGTGCAACCCTTAAGGGGTGGGCACGCAGCAACAACCTGGCTTTGTACAGCCAGCCAGCACTTCAGTCGGTCTGTCGGAAAGGAAAAAAGAAATGAAATAAGTACAACATTGTATATTTAAGTCAAACGTTTTTAAAGATAGTACCAGACGAATTTTCCAAACGAATTCCTCAAAATTAAACACGAATATGAATATCGGTGTTTTAGCTCTTTATAATATTCATTACATTAAACTTAGAGTTATAAATGATATTTCAAATGAAAAAGCAACTCGAACAGCTTTTGATAGAGTCAACATGAAATATTCAATGCCATGGCCGGGATTTGAACCACGGATCTCCTGGTTTCCGTCCAGTCGCTCTTACCGTTTGAGCTATCATGCCCAACGTGCCGTCCTGATAAAATATTCTCCATTTGACTCATATTTCCCCGATAGACGACTAGGGGCTCTCGCATCCGAGATATACCGTTTGTAGCGACTTACTATCGTAAGTACTTAAGTCCCGGGCTTCATCATTTAACTCTTATTATTTTTAGTTAATTGATGGAAATTAATTATTTCTCCACACTAGCCGTATGTAGGCTAAGGTTTTTCGAAGTTTTGTTTGTTTGCATCAGTGCGATGTGCGTGCAATGTTTCTGTCGCAATCCGCCAGATAGCGGTAGTAGCAAAGATGACAACGAGTAAACAGAAAGCATTTTGTATTTTGCAGTTTGCAAAGACCGAATCTTTAGTTACTGTGCAACGTGCGTTCCGCATTTAGTTGTGATCCTCCTAGTGATAATAACATTCGTAGATGGTATCATCAGTTTAAAGATACCGGTTATCTTTGTAAAGGGAACAGCATGGGACGACCAAGAGTAAGTGAAAAGACTGTTGACCGAGTGAGAGAGTCGTTCACTCGTAGTCCAAAGTAATCAGTCCGGAAGGCTAGTCGTGAATTACAAGTTCCTGTGTCTACTGTTTGGAAAGTTGTAAGAAAACGCTTACGGCTACGTCCTTACCGTTTACACTTAGGTATTATAGGCTCTAAAGCCGACAGACCCGGATTAGGTACCAACTTCGCAAACGACATGTTGTTTCATGACGATGACGATTTTGTGGATCGTGTTGTCTTCAGTGATGAATCGACCTTTCACCTTAGTGGATATATTGACACTCATAATGTGCGCATCTGGGCTCAGAAAATCCCGGCGAAAAGTTTATGGGCCTTTCTCTTTTGGTGAACCTACTGTAACTGGCAGTTCTTACCTTGATACACTGGAGGAATGGCTCTTCCCTCAGTTGGAAGAAAATGAGCAAGATAGTGCGCCACCTTATTACATAACGAAGTATGCGATTAGTTGAACGTCACTGTACCCAAGCGCTGGATAGGCCGCAAGAGCCCTAATGACAGGGCTTGCTATGCATGGCTTCCACGTTCTCCTGACCTAACGCCATGCGATTTTTACCTGTGTTATATCAAGGATCGTGTGTACGTGCCTCCGCTACCAGCTGACTTACCTGAATTAAGACACCGGATTGAAGCAGCTGTTGCTGCAATTACTGAATACACACTTGTCAACGTTTGGGAAGAACTCGGCTATAGACTTGATGTGTGCCGTGTGACAAAGGGTAGTCTCATTGAAAATTTATAAGGCTTTCGTAAAACTGTTTGAGCTGCTCTTTCATTTGACATATCATTTATAACTGTAAGTTTAATGTAATAAATATTATAAAGACTTAAAACCCCATATCCATATCCTGTATTAGTTCTGTTACATTTTAATTCATTAAACAAACATCTAGAGCTTTTAATAAGTATAGTAAATTTTATATATAACAAACTCCGCTTGTATAATTTTCCTTCGGCAAATAGATGACTATCTATCCGTAGTTACTGAACTGCATAACTGGGAAATCCGTAATCAAATTCTGTTCAACCGTATTACATACCCACGCGCAAGCAAAATATCGCCCACATATTGCCAATAATAGCGTATTTCTGGAGCTGTCAATATCACCTTAGCTGTCTTAGGTAACCAACTATCTACACTCATTAGAGCCAACATTATTTGTTGCACCAACCGTAGTTCCGCAAACTTCCCATTAGCTGTAACGTTTCTGAGTGCAAGTCTTAATCATGAAAACGTCATTTTATTCTTAGACATGTTAAAATGTATTTTTTGTGCTACAATAGAGAAATGCTGCCATTAGAGTAACTATATAAAAGTTTATGTTAAATATGCACATTTAAAAATATAGCAACGTAACTCAAAAGGTCAGAAGAGCTCTAAAACTGAAAACAAAAAATTAACTATTATCTGTTAGAGACAAGACAATGTAATTTATAGTCATAGAAGCTATCACCTTAAATAACATTACATAAAATCAAGTGTAATCCGTTCCTATATTTATCTGCTGTGACTTAGTAGGTTCATAGAATTAAAAGTCTTGTTTGCAGAAATTTAAAATGCTCTTTATTGTTGTAAACAATAACTTTGTACAACCCTTGCAGCAGTAAAATTGACGCGACATACACAACAATCATCTGCGAGGTCGTCTCGTTACGCCCGCCACAGAATTCACTGCGGTAAAGTTCAATAACCCTTACACAACTCTCACACTGCACAGCTGCAACTCAATTAACAACTAACTAACAACTGACTGCGCTCTAACACTTGCGGGCTTTTATACCTATAGTCATTGTTCTAGAAAGCCGCCGACGTTTCAAGGCCTTTTGCGGCGTTAAGAGAGAGAAGGAACTATCCAGACATCACTGCCTCTTTCTCTCTTTGTTGCTGTCTCTCTCTCTCGGCAAGCATTCAGCGCTCGCCCACGTCCTGGCTGCGGCTTGCGGCAGCAACGAAACAATGCGATCGGTGACACTATTTCTTAAACTGATCATTAGAAGCCTATGATCAAGTTCATTGTGTTTACATCATAACCTCAGAGCACACCAAATTTTGTGTGATAACGTTTTCACGTTCTAAATTGGAGTAGCTGTCTTCTGAAACTTGTATTACTGATATTAAAATTTAGAAAACAATTATTAACTGACTTTTTAAGTTCATTAGCTGCTACATTCAGTCATTAACTGTTTGATTTTTAGGATTTTCTCAACTGAAGTGACAGCCTCAGTGTAAACTTATACTTTCTAGAATCATGCATGGTGTGTTATTTTGGCGTGTTCATCATATCGCACTTGCCTACAACTATCTCATATAAAAACTATCCTAAGCTAACGTTTTCATTTCTTCATCCAAATGCCCTCCATTTGTTCCACTGAAATTTGCTTTTCTACAACCAAGCTTTTTTCTATGGAGTCATAGGAAATATACTTTGGCTTATAGCATTCCCTCTCTAGAATAGAAAATACTGCTGAAGCGTTTATCCTCCACATAGGAAAATGTTGATATACATCTATGTCCCCACCTCTCATGTTAATTTCCGGAGAGAGGAACTCATCAGGATAAGAACACTCAACTGCCTATGGCAGTGCCTATCAAGATAATTCTTGCCTTTTATTTACATACAACTATTTAATGTCTATTTACTTTCCTAGCAATACCTCGACTATTGAAAGTGCTTCAATAAATATGAACAAAGCAAATATTCTTTAATGTAATTTGTTTTGCTGATAAAGAAACCAAGGAGTCAATAGATAAATGTAAACAGTTTTAAAAGGGTAAATTAGTAAATGACTGATGAAACATAAGGTTCAAAATCATATAGTTATTATTTTGGACAAAAGTACATAAAAACAATGAGACACGGTAAGAACACCAAGGTAGACATAGTAACCGCCTTTTGAGAGTAGCCATAAGGTCCCTCCATTTAAAGTAGCTTAGAAGCGAGTCCCATCCAGTTCAGTGGGAGTGAGAGGTGTGACGTTGGAGCACTACTATAAAGGGACTGAGTAAGCTCTGTGATGCCATCCAAATCATCGTCTGCTTAGTTCGTGAAAGGAGCAATAACAATCTCATGTGATTATTTCTTTTTATGCAAGCATTGCCTCACTTCACCAGCTTATCCCTCTTAACCGATTTCCCTGCATCCCGCAACCACACAGAGCTTGGTCTCGTACAGTACTTCACTCGAAGGTAACCAACAACACACTGACTTTCCCGCATGTGACGGCTGGATGGTTCGCCAACTGGAATCGCAGCCATTGCCAGGAACTTAATGGAAGTCCCATTAGGAGGCGCCACAAGAGGGACTGTGGATGAGAGAAGAGGGGGCATGACTGAATTGGAAGTCACACATAGCAGAGGACAGAGGTCCTATGATTTCTAATAAGTTCCCCAACGACATTTAGTACAACTGACCCTCTCCCAGCAAATCCCACTGAGAGGCTGGAAACCGTAGACTGCTCCACCGGGGGATGATATTTTAGAGAGAGCATCCTTTTTCCCTGACATGCAACTTCGAGACTCCCGCTAACACTTGTAATCTGACGCAATCAAGCAGATGAAAAGTGAAGTGAAGTAGATGGGAGGTGAAATGGAGGAAACGGATAATCAGGGCATGTATTTATCCTTCATAACATTCGCCTAGCGACAAACGCATCTCCCGAAACATTACATCAGCCGCGGAAATCCAATACACGGTCTCTGAACGCAAGTCACACACGTACTGGATGTACCTTGCTCGGTTATTCTGGCGGTAAAATACGAATATTAATAACAGGTTCGTATTTAGTCTCACTTCATATAGGTATCTGGTGTCTGATATGACCAAAGTGTACCTCAGTTCAGATATCTACTGCAAGAGAAAATCGGTCTGCTTCAAGATAAGTCTTCTGAGTCTCTACAATCCAGTATGAATATGTGTATTCTACATTACTCCACTGTTTTGAGAATAAACCACCTTCGAATGGCTTTTACTGCGTGTAGTGATTATTAATAATTATCTTGTGCTTCATATTGTTTTAGGTACGAGGGCTGTTCAATAAAGAACGATCACAATTTTTTTGATAACGTATCTTTACTCGTCCTCATAATTTTGATGGTCCTTCACAAAATAGTCTCCCCTGAATGTGATGCACTTGTCCCAGCGTTTCTGCCAGTCTTCAAAGACATGTTGGAAAACATTTCTTGAGAGATCCTTCAAAATCGCCTCCGCAGCCTTCACCACTGCTTCTGATGATGGATAATGTCTCCCACAAAGGCGTATCTTCAAGTTAGGGAATAGAAAAAAGTCACATGGGGCTAAATCCGGACTATAGGGAGGGTGAGGAATGCACTTCACGTTGATTTTTGCAAGATATTCAGCAACAACAATGGCAATATATGGCCGCGCATTATTGTGATGCAGCATCCAGCCTGCTTCACGGAATTGTGGTCTTCTGCGCCTGAAATGGACTTGAAATGTTTTCAGGACATCCCTGTAGTATTTTTCAGTTACTGATGTGTGTGTAGGTACAACATGCTGATAAACCATTCCGTGAATATCAAAGAATGAGATCACATAACTTTCTCAGCAGAAGCAGCCACTTTTGCCTTTTGGGGATTGGTGATGTAGAAGATTTCCACACTGAGCTTTGCTGTTTGCTCTAGAGTTCAAAATGATGTAGCCAAGTTTCATCAGCAGTGATTACGTTTGAAAGAACCTCCGGATCTTCCTCTAATATCAACTTTACCTGCATGTTACCTCCATTGCAGCGGTAGGCGATACTGAACATGTCTGAACTTGCCTGGTTGTCACAGGCGGGACCAGGAGTACCAACAATGAAACTACTACAGCATGTTTGTTTCACATTAAGCTGACAGAATATAATAAGATTAAATTTTAGTGCGAAAAATTATGACCGTAAAAAATTATGATCATTCTTTATTGAACAGCCCGCGTGTATTCCGATTGAGGAACTATAGGAGAGATTGGGAAGAAAGGTGTCATTATTATCAAACTAATACATAACATGGACAAAAATGATTTGATAGCTACGTTAAAGGCAATATATTCCAGAATTTCTATGGATGACAGCAGAAACACACAAGTTAATCTTTATATATCTCAACCTTGTTCAAGGAAAATGTTGAATATATGGGTATTATACTTTATTGAAGATGCATCCAAGTATCACTATGGTAATTACAAACTTTAAACTGATTTTCACAACAGCTTATTAAGATGATGACGGAAATGACGGGGTAATTTAATATGCAGCATGGAGTAATTGACGGAAGAATCACGTTTATGTTGTAAGAAGTGAATGGTGAGTTTGAACCAGCCATGTAGAAGTAATGTAATGAAATTTCACATGACATGATGACATCAAGTACCGTTTCGAACTTGCTACATACGAACTTTTTATGAATGGTTAATTTGAGTTGTGTACAACATTATTAAGAAGCGTTTCTTTAACGTTTATGTTTCCTGTGATCTTTAATAGTCACGAAATAATCACATTTTGAGTAGTGTGAAGAAGTTTTAAACTAGCCCTTAGATGCGAAACTGATTCTGCCACCGAAGATAGATACACGAAGCTAATATTTTGACAGTTAACTTTTAACAAATAAAGTGCGATCCATAAAAACCTGAAACATTTCAATAAGCCATAATTTTTTAACCAATAATAGGACACACGTACAACTTTGGCAGAATATAATACACAATTGGGTTATTACATTACACTATTTATATCTCAGAGAGATTGTTGGAAGTGTCCTCCACCAGCATCTATAGATCATTGGTCCAATTTTCTTTGTTACGAATGTAGACACTGAAGTTTATATGGGTATCTTCAATACATTTGTGGATCAGCTGGATGAGGTTATTTCCAGCAAAATAGAGCAATGTGCCATACATCTAATGACACCATGGAACTTGTAACTTGTTTCTTTTATCATCTAATAATCTCCAAAGGTCTGTGGCCCCCAAGATCTCCTGACCTAAACTCACCAGATTTTTTCTTGTGGGGATATCTAAGAACAGATTGTACAAGAGTAGGCCACGGACAATTGATGTTCTCAAGGAATCCATCCGAACAATAATAAGTAACATTGGTGAGTATATCTCCGTAAAACTTCAGAGAATATGGTGAGACGAGTGCAAACATGAATTGATATTCAAATAAATATCGACTGTTTATAACTGCAGTTCCCCAATTTAATTACTCTATGAATCAAGACGTTGGAAACTAATTTTAGAAACTTACAAGACCTTGGTACTGGTGATGCAATCCAAGTATTTTCTACAGTTATGGTCTGGAAGCTCATAATACAGTAGATGTCACTATGTAGGAGTTTTATGATGTTAGAAAACATTTTTCTGCGAATTCAATTTGAAAAGTAGTCTACATAAAATCTAGGACAAATAAAAACAAGAAGAAAACACAATAGGAGTGGCAGAACGAGATATGTGTTGTTTTCCTTTCTCCCTTTCATGATCCGGAGCACCTTAAGCACATATCTATGGAGAAAAGGAAAGAAAAAGCATAAAAGATATTTGCATCAAATGCCGACATCGCACAACTCAGAAATTGGTACGTATCGCGCAGTCGTTCTGGCCAATGAAACATTTAAAACATAAAAGGTTGGATGCGAATCATTACCTGCCTTCAAAAACATCGACATACTACAAAATTCAATACTGTATTTCCAGTAACGATTTCATTTCTACAGTTTCGCAAATTAGGAAGACAATAGTTTAGTCTTTTATCACATTTTAATTCTACTGTGCCTGACATCTCTTCGTCTTTTGTGGAGCTACCAACAATGACATTATATGTCTCAGTACATTCAATCCCATTGTATTCACATATAATTATCAAGCCAACTTTCGACAATTTCGGTTCTCTGGGTCAAGATTTATGATTTTCCCCCTGGGAATCCTAAAGGGTGGGCTGTCCTCCTCATGCATTTACTTAGCATAACTCTGCTGGAATTGTTCGAGATGTTAGTAACTATAGAAATTCTTTATAGCAGATTTTGGATTTCTAAGAAAATCACAATAGACTACCACTTTTTATATTTGTTCTTTTCCTTCGAGTAGTAATAAGAGATAGCAAACAGCTCAACAGTTCGGCTATGAAGTGGGTATCCTTATAAACTTTGAAATGAAGTGACGCATCGTTCCAAAGGTAACTCAGCATATGCAGTCAAGTAGCCATATGACATAATACTCAACTGTACTCAGAGACAAATAATTCAAACTGCATATTGCGTTTAATGACACGAGCCATAAATTCGCTGAATAATGAGAGAGACGGCAGATCCCATAATCCTGTTTTCTGGATTGTGGTTGTTGAAGAACAATTACACCAGTCTATACCCAGCTATAGTGGATCATTCAAAATCATTAATATCTTCAGAACCGGTGCACATGAACACCAAATTACTTAGAACTACGGAGTAAAAATGGTTTTTGTGCTGCGAGTTATGTGAAGTAGTGTTGATTGACCATAAAATCAATAATTTTGATAACTAATAGCGAAGAGTATAAGTAATAAAATTGTGTGAATATTTTTTGTACGCGAATTTTAAATTCCATTTAAATTATTCCTACATTTTATTTCCTACATTTTATTTCCTATATTTGCTTTCAAATAAGTAAGTGCATTTGTGCAAAGTACTTACTTCAAACAAGTAAATAAGTTTTGTAAATTGGTACTAATTTTTAAACAAATTTAGATGCTTAGTGAAATTCAGAACATGAAATTAATACTTGTCGAAATCTTTTCGTTTGGTTTCTTCCTCTGGTTTGTTTTAAGCAGGAATCTGCAGCCTTTCCAATTTCCACATTTCGATTGTTATGTCTAATCATTTCAACTTCTGCAATGGTTCCACCAAATATAGTCCTTCTAATTCCTTCTTTGCGTTGCAGGGTTTGCTTCTTCTACTCTTTATGTATATTTCGGCGCTGGTTTTGGTAAAATTTCTTCCTCCATCAATGTTCCATGATATATCTTAATTACACCAAGTTTTATTCTCTCAGAACTTGTAAGAGTCCAGTTTCTGCACTTGAAACATCTTACAATTCAGATATCCCAGATTCTGTCCTTAGGTAGCACATTTTCACTGTCTAAATTATCCTTTTATCTTTGTATTATAGTTACCAACTTATCGGTTGCATCACAGGACTGTTATCCTCATTCTTGTATTAATTTTCAATTCGTTCGACCCTACAGTGGCCTTCCTTCCTTGTTATATACTCGTATTCACCTTTACTAACATAATCCTTACCAGATATTTAATTTCAATAGATTTCTTAATGTTTTTATTATTACAATTCTAAGTATCCTTGTCCTTATTCAACCTCAGGTGTTTGTTTTCTCCATGTTACTGTTGAGGCCCCATTCCTTACCCTCCACCAGTTTCTTCAACATCGTATTCTTCACAAGGTATAATTACCTAATCATCCGTATATAAAAGTGTCGTTAACCAAGAATCCTTCATCTGAATCCCAAATTCTAAGGTGGCTCTGTATACTTTAGGTGCTTCCTAAATATATGATTTGTATAAGGCGGGGGATGAAAAGCAGTCCTGCTTAAGCTGCTTTATAACAGTAGACGATTCTGAAACAATATTTCTCTAACAAGACTCTTTACAATCATATATAGTTCCAAATAGCTTTAACATAGGTCTTATTATGGCCAACTGTTTCGGTAGATCTGGTGATGATACACAAATATTAATATGAGGTCATCAGCCCCAGCATAGATCATTACTGTTTTAATTACTTGCAGTTCTTGGAATGAATTGCTCATAGATTTCACATGTTTATGCCAATAGTTCTGTCATTACATACGAGATTATGCATTGTACCACGTGGATTTAATTTCACTTTCCTCACTTCTATTTGGGATACAATATTGTTAAATGCAGTTGTTGAAAAAGCATCACTTTTTCTCACTACCTGTTTGATATGAAACTCATTCGATACTCGTCCCTGAATTACTTTACCTGAAAAGGTTATTTGAATCGAACGAAATCGAATCAGTGTTTAAATAAGGACCTATCAACAGAGTCATCGTGTGTTCCTTTGTAATTGTCAATAAATAGAATATAAAGGACAATGTTGTTCATACTGTTTTTTCTTAATTATTCTTAGGATGAATATACGAGATTAACAGATTTTCATTTCAGTAACTTGGCTTGGTATTCACCAACTGTTTTCAAAAGCTTTTATTACTTTATTCTTTATATTAACTCTGTAGTTGTCACAGATATCCTCCCTTCTTTCTGTTGTATTAGTTGGACTAGTACATTCTTCCAATTATCGGCTACCTCTTTATGACGTGTAAAATTGGAAGAAAATCGGAAAAAATCAAAATTTAAATGTTTTTTCAGTTGCTCTGTTTTTACTCCACGCTTTCATTTCCTGTCATCGCCAATTTTATCTCTCCGTAAGGCCTTTGAACTACTGAGTACACTACAGTAATGCACATTCCAGTTATAGATATCGTTTTCTAAATATTTCTTTTCAGTATTTTTAATTACTTAAAATGCTTCATGTGAAAAATGTTTGACGGTTAACTTCTAATGTTCCGCAAAAATTTAAAAATGATTAATTAATAGACACATATATTTTGAAACCTTATAAAGGTTTATGAAAGGCAGACAAAATTTTAGCCACATATAAAAAGATGCTTCGTAGGTGGTACCTTTTACTAACATAATTAATGAATAATATAACAAAAAGATTAATAGTGTGCAATAAATGGATTTTTTTAATTTGTTATTTGATTTTATATTACATCATACTCTGTGGTAAAATTTCATATCACTCAAAAGAAATGCTATTTAAATGTTTCACAAGTACATTGACTTGACCAAATGGGTTTCAAATGCTGTTCCTCTGTATTTAAATGACTAATTTGTAATGCTATTTTCATCTGGGGTTTTATATATCATTTATGTATCACATTACAGACATTGGTTATTCTAAATTTTCTGGCATTATTTGTTGTTCTGTTATATATCGTTTTACACACATTCTTGTTTGATATGGTCTTCTTCTTTTACATATAGCAGAATAAGACCAGTATATGTAACTCTTCTGGATCTTCCTACATCACTAAATTCCAGTGGTTGCTACTCTATTAAAATATTTCTGTGTTCCCTTCATTTTATTCTCTTGTTGTTGTTCTAAAAGCTTATACTTTTGAATTTTATCCTATCATCCCGCGTTTTTTGATCCAATAACGAGTTACAGGGACCATTCCTGATTACTCTATATTTCGTTTCTTATTTCTTCTTAACTTATAAATTTTCCTTGAATAGGTATTACCATGGTTTTCAATATTGTATTTATACGTCTTTACCACGTTACGACTGCAATATTCGTTATAACTTTTACGTCTGTATCTTGAATGAAAGACATCGCTTTATATCCCAAATAGTTCAAAGCAGAAAAGTTGTTTCACTGGTGAACCATTCCTTCACACAATCTGGTTTGCGGCGTAGTTTGCTGCTGTCAGCAGTGCGGGTGGCAGTAAGTACGTAGTTGTTTTTTTTTTTTTTTTTTGTGATTTACGTCCTCCATCGAACGATGAATGCAATGGGTGAAGTAATGCTCAAATGAGCCCAGGGTCCATATAGTTTAGCGTTACCCGATATTCGTCTTTCAGGATAAAGGAAACAACCGGAAAAAAACCTCATCCAGGTAGCTCGCCCTGACCGAGATTCGAACTCGGCACCTGTTGAACGTGAGGCAGACACGCTGCCACCACGTTACCAAGGCGGGCTACGCAGTAAATAAGATACGGTTTTGTCGTGTTATTTATTCCTAATAGACAAAATATAAACACCTCAAAAAAGCTCAAAATCTGCAAAAATAACCGTTACTGAAATTTTAAGTCTAATACAGTAATATATGAGGAACTCCCTGCATGATCAAAAAGTAGAAGTATGGTGCGCTATTGGCAGTGAGAGAATAATAGAAAATATAAATTCCGAAAAACTATTAAAATGAAAAGATATAGGCAATTTATTCTGTGACTTTTTATAACAGTTAAATGAGAACTGATTTTGCGACGTTTCAACAGGACAGGTAGAGCAAGGAACAGTGTTATTGCTGTATGTCTTGTTCTAGTAAATACATTGGGGAATGTATGTATAAATCTGTGATTTGCACCGTAATGTCACTTAAATTCAGCCTCTCATTACAGTAAATACATGACTTGTTTCAAGATAGAGTTATCACTAACAACAAATGGCCATCCCGTTTTTCCGATATAACTCACTACGAGTTTATCTCCGAAGGAGACATTAAAAGAGAAAGCATACCAAACTAGATAATTCATAACCTTTAGATGAACTTAAAAATACCATTCTTCAATAAATTGATGACATTTCTCCTAAGGAATGAATAATTATATATTTTTAATTTCAAAAAGTTTTTTGACCTAAAAAAGACCTAATAATTAAAATCTTTTTTTATAATTTTAAAATTAAACCCAATGAATGAAAAATTTTCATTGTATTTCTAGAAATCTGGGTTTCGAAGTTAACCATTCAATTTTATAACATGAAACTCCATCGTCATTGTTTTGGCGAATAATTGAAGAGTATAACCTAACTAAAACTTTAAATAATCCAATTAAATCTGTTTATAGTAACAATGGAACAATACTCATTGAAGTAGCTGAAAATAAAGATCTAGGTGTACATTTTGCAACAAAACTTAAATTCAACCGACGTATTGAATAACAGTAAAAGCCCGAAATAACGCGGTTGTTGTGGGACATCCTTTTTCCGCTTTATAATAACCTTACCGCGGTGTATCGAGATGCAACCCCAGAAGGGACAAAAATCAGTCGCGCCCAGTCGGAGGAGCGAAATAAGAGTGTAGTAACCAAATAATAAGTTACAGTACAGTGTGAAACACCCGTATATAAGCTAATTATATTACAATACTTTTAAAATTACTCATTAGTTATGTTGGAATATGTATTCTAGCATATAACCGATCTTGATTTATACTCCACTGTACATATTTTACAGCAACCTATTTCTTTTTTTAAATTCAGTAAATTTTGTTTGACGTCGTGATGCACTACATTTTCCCTCCGCGTATTGTGGCAAGATGGAGGAGATGGATGCTGTTTGATTCATTTTGCCTGTCCATACACAGAATCATATTGTTTAAATGAGTTATCATTTCACGAACATTCAGAGTGTTTTCTTCCGCCTCCACACCATCTTCACTGTCATCTTGCTCTTCACTGTCATTCTTGTTCTGGAGAGCAATAAGCGAAATATTAAGTCAGCTTCATATGCTACTCGATAAGGCACTGAGAAAAGCGGTAGAGACCTTGCACAAAAATGTTTACACAAATTACGGGCTGAGTTAGTTATGCTAATCTGTTTGTATTAGTGTAATCATAATTGCAGATATTGTAGATGAATTTATTTTAGTTTTTCAATGGCAGATAGACTGTCTTCCTCATCGGGGACGTTTAGAACGAATGTCGTGCATTTGTATAAGCACTTTCTCTTTGTTTTTAGAGTTTATTTTTTTCAATTAAAACTAGCTCCCTCACTATTCTGTTTAAGGGAGGACGTATGCAAATATTCAGGGTCTTACATAAATAGCCATAACATCCAAAGTTTTCAAGTTAGAGAAGAAACTTAGTATACTCATTTAAGATAACACAGTTAATATGCACAATTTTTTCATAATTTTCCATTGTTTATAGCTAATGCTAAATATCTTTTCTATATGCAGAGATATTTACAAATTTAGACCCATTTTTTTAACAAAAAATTCACATATGCTATCTTTCTGAAAATTGGTATGTTATTTTTAAACACACTAAAAATTAATTTGTTGGATATAGATTTCTTATTGAAGCTGTATAGAGTTTAAAAAAATGTTAATCATATGCATCCTTTAAAAATTAAAATAATTTCATATATTTTGTGTCATCACATTCCATCTGTAGCTTAATCTTAAATTCTAGAACCAACAAAATGTTCATTGTGGCATAAGAAAGCTGTGTGCTAAATTGCATCACTGTAGATGAAGTAGTTTGAGAGAAAAATGGGTTGAAGTTGTAGAAAATGAAACTTACAGGGAAAGGCAATTAAAATTGCAATAAGTATTATTCAGTTTGCCTTTTAATGTTAAGTCAGAACTTCCCATATCCATAGTCTGTATCCTCATTGTGGTCTTCTTCAGCCTTTCTTTTTAAATTCCTCTTCTGTCTTGCTTCTTTCTGCATTAATTTCATAGCTCTTTCTGCACCAGCGATGCGAATGTTGTAGATTGCAAAATTGTTTCCATAAACACACCAGGTTGATACACTGGCTGATGCATAACTTTCTTTCTGCCAATATTTCCATAATTAAACACTATTGCAGCATCAAAGGTAGCAATTTTTACCACTATGGAAGACACAAATGATGTTTTGGGACACCTTTTCCATATCAAACAGTTGAGGCTTTCCTTTGGGTTTTGTGTCTCTCCATAGAGACATTTTTTAGCAAGTCTGGGTGTGCTAAGAATTGGTAGGTGGGCTTTATAGATTCCAAGACAACTGATGGAAGACTATGTGTTGTTACTATGCTACTATGCAACACTAGGGCATTTAATTTTTTAAAGATACATAGAGACAACGTACAGTCATAATATTTTGGCGTTTGATAGCTAACACTATATACTATTTTACAAAACAATAAAAATATTAGATTTTTTGAACATTTACTCGTACGTCCCTCCTTAAGGAGGACTCAGAATGTTAATGCTTTCTCTTAAAACAACAAGTAATCTAGCTATTGTAAGAGCATCTTTTTCTTGAACATAACAGTTTTAATGACACATTTGTGAAAGTCATCCAGTTTTTGAACGCTACCTGGAGTTCCAAAGAAGTGCTCTGATTTTCATTTTGTTTCCGCTCTTTAGCAATTCTTTGTACGTTATTTCCGACACTTCTGTGTCATCTGATATGAACTTTAGTATTTAGAATCATTAAGAAAAAGCTCTTCTGATATAACCAGATCCTTGCTTTTAGCTTCTTTCTTCTTGTGTGCTCACACATCTCTTTTATGTCGATATACTTTATTGTGTCCAAATACATTATGATACTTATAGCTGAGAGAAAGAGTAGTGTTATATCACTTGAAGCGTGTGTTAGGATGCTGTTCAATAACAGTCCTACATCAGTTGTATTTAAACATTAATAAACATATAATCACAAAGCAAAAACCGCTTTATCATACATACAAAATACATGATATTAAACGAGCATGTCGTTGTGTTGTTTTCGTTTTCGTCTTCTATTTTGCGGTTGTGGAGGAAGGTGTAGGAAAATGTCTTGTAGCAGTGGATTTGGATGATTAGAAAGAGTTTAGTGTAGTTTGGTGTAGCTTGTCCCGATGACATCCATCACTTCTGGTAAGTTCAGGTCCCTGGCTCATACATTTGAAACATTGGACACTGTAATGTTTTGGATCTTAATTTACAAAGTACACTTATGGCATAAGTAATTAATGCAATTATCAATGTTTTACAAATTCGTTATACTCATAACTTATTGCAAAACTGCAATATTGCAAGCTAAAAAAAAATAAGCAGTTGTGAATTAGCAAGAACGGTGCCTAAGATGAAGACATCACTACGTTCCCCCTTCCCTCCCCACGTTCAGTGCATTTTCATTCAGCAGAGTTATAAGAGCTGATGAAAAAGACAAGGCCCAGAACGGCGGTATCATTCATTACTTTCCAATGTCAACAAACAGGTGTGGTGCTGAAAATTGTATTGCGCAACTTGTGTATGCGGAACATTTTATCTCAATTATCGCTATCAAAAAAGAAGTAAATAAAGTAATTAAATACATTTTTAAGAGGACATACTTTTATTCGCATAAATCCGAATTCGCAGTATTTCGGACTGTGTCATTTCGGGCTCCTACTCTACTTGTAGCAAGCTCGCTAAAATATCTTGGATTCATTATATGAAATTCTTATTCAGTTAAATAAAAAATAATAATTAGACTTTACAAGTCGTTTGTCAGAAGAAATCTCAAATATGCATCTTTATTTGGAAACCTAGAACTACAAAACATATATATCACCTTAATAGATAAAATACAATCAATATTTTTAAAATGTATATTATTTAAAAGAATTGGATATTATCCGAGACACCCAACAGTCTCTGAAATTCAGTAGAGAGTTTGCCGGATTAATATTTCTCTACAAAGTATTGCAGTCAATTATTGATTATAGAGACATTATATCAAATATACTATTTTTGTGCCAAATAAAATAAGTATAATCCAAAGGTTGATTTTTATCTCCAGAACAAATACACAAATCCATAAAAATTCACCATTAAATAGAATTATGTATTTGTATAACGATCTACATTATTCAGATTTAGGTATTTTTAAAGTTTTTGAAATTCTATTAAAATGCCATAAATACTCCCAACTCTTTTCGTAGATCATTTAATTACTGATTACAGTAAGTATACTGTAATCAGAAGTAATAGTACACTACTATGCCAACTCCATTTAAATTTAAATTATTTTAATATAATTATTCATAAATATTACTGTGTGTAACTAGTGTTTATTATGAATATTGTAATTGGGCTTAGGCCCGTTATGTTCATAAGAATAAATAAATAACCTTAGCTGTTTACTGCCATGCAACCGTCATTCATCTGATGTGTATACACACGACTTTCTGTATTCTTTCTCGCACTAATATATATATATATATATATATATATATATATATATAGCTTTAACTACAAATAAAACTGCATGACTGTGGATTAGATAGTGACAGGAACAACGACGCGTGCCTCACGCTGTCGGAGTTCGCAGGTATAGGTCACACGCCGTGCCGCGTGATGTAACTGTTTGTAAAAATACCGGCATACTCTCCGCAGTAACTTGCTACTATTAAGAATTCCTTTAGCTTATGAAACTGCAATAAAGAAGCTATTACTTAATTATTGCTTATGCGTGTTTAACGTGTTCCAACATTTCGTTATAGCAATCCACGATGGCAAACAAGCTGGTGGACATGTGCAACTTATACCTTTTAAAGTGAAGTTTAACAGATATTTGAAAATATTTTATACCTTTTAGAGTGAAGTTTAACAGATATTTGAAAATATTACTTCTAATGTATCAATAAACTTCAGAATTACTTGCATGGCAAACAAGATTCCACCAAAAGTACTTGCCTTTTAAATTAATTTGTAGCTTTTATTCTTCTATTATTTGACCCTAATACTCAAACTAAAACTAAGGTGATGTATTCATTCCGTAGTCAGTATCACTTGGCACTTTCTATTGGCCTGTAGGTTATTTTCCGGAAAACATAGCCTCTTGTTAAATTAGCTAATTAGCCTGTGCCAATATAAAAGTGATATTTCTTAGCATCATTGATTTACATATACAAAATAGATTAATATGGAATCATATTCGTATCACAAACATAACTCAGGCCATTTAGCACTGATCACAGGCGCAATCAAGATGGACATCATAAATACACCGTTAAATTATCGCTAATGAACTTGTACACGTTGGAGTTAATTGCGTTACATCGAACATTAACTGCTCCAGCTTGTAACACAACATTATACAACGCTTTGTATAAGCACGTTATGAGTTGTCCATGGGGACAGTGTCTGATGTTTTGTCCGCGTTAACACTGCTAATTAGATGTCCCCTGCTCAATGAATTCGTTCATAACACCATGTTCTGGTCGCAAGTTTTTCCCTGCTTTACCTCTGTTTTGTGCTTTAAAGAATAAAGTGGCACTCAAAATTCCGAGTAAACGAAACGTTTACTGTCCAATATTCTGAAATAAAACCTTAAAACTAAATACATCATCTTCATATAAAGACGAAATGCAAAACAAACTTTTATCTTGTTTTAACTGACATTAATAAAAGCAGGCAAAGTTGTTCATTCAGTTTCTGAAACGATATGCTAGAAAGCCATCTTAACAATTCACAATGTTTTCACATTTCTAATAAAAACAAAAGGTATAATAACTTATTATTATCATTATTATTATTATTATTATTATTATTATTATTATTATTATTATTATTATTATTATTATTATTATTATTATTATTATTATTATTATTATTATTATTATTATTATTATTATTATTATTATTATTATTATTATTATTATTATTATTATTATTATTATTATTATTATTATTATTATTATTATTATTATTATTATTATTATTATTATTATTATTATTAGTATTATTATTATTATTATTATTATTATTATTATTATTATTATTATTATTATTATTATTATTATTATTATTATTATTATTATTGTTATCATCATCATCATTAATAATAAATTATTAGTATAAATTATTATTATGATTATTATTATTATTATTATTATTATTATTATTATTATTATTATTATTATTATTATTATTATTATTATTATTATTATTATTATTATTATTATTATTATTATTATTATTATTATTATTATTATCATTATTATTATTATTATTATCATTATCATTATCATTATCATTATCATCATCACTATCACTATCACTATCACTATCACTATCACTATCACTATCACTATCACTATCACTATCATTATCATTATCATTATCATCATCATCATCATCGCGGCCGTTCTCCTTTGGAACGTATCGTGCTGCTGTCTCGTATACTTTGGGTTACTGGTACTTTGGATTTTGCTTTTTTAATCATTAGATCACGCACACATCCACACTTTCATTCATACTTCCAGACTCTGCGGAAAAGGGGAAATTATCTTAGTTGGAGAAAAATCCCCCCCCCCAGCCGGGAATCGAATCCGGAATCCCTTGCACATCAGGCAAATGCTCTACCGACTGATCTACAGGGCCAGACCTTCGTAACAATTGTATGTTGAGGAATTATGAGAATTTAAAATGAATTTATTTTTCTCATTAATTTTATATATTTATTTAATACAATCAATGTATCTATAGAAAACACTAATGCTATAATATTACAAGGTAATTATTATCAGACTAAATAATGGAACTTTTAGTTTTTTGTGCAGCTTTGTAAATTTGAATTTTTGATTTAACTGTGCATACAGTTTATAATGGTAGCCATAGCACCCATATTATTTTTATAAGTGATATTTCATCTGCAAAAGCATGTATAACTTCTACTTATACACCTCATATGATTAATTTAGCGATTAAAATGTCTAATAATTGACTAAAATATATCCATATGGGTGACAAATATCGTCTTATTTCATGCTTAATCCTTTGCCGACATTAGATTTATTGCAACATACAAACCCCAACATTCGGATGAAAAATGTAAATAAAGGAATTAAATTGAGAATAGAATGTCTAACAATAGACTTCAAATTACAAAAGATCCTGCATTTAAAATGTGGCGAGTACTTGATTAATTAATGTGTGTTTAAAAATCCAGTGCATACCCAAACCAAAAGCAGATCGGATATTTCCATATTTAAGATGTGCGATAGAAGAATGTCGACAACTTAACGAAGGAATAGTGCAGTGGCTACGATAATTATTTAAAACTTTATTGAATAATGTCACCCGAGCGTCGGAACACCCTATAGAAGCAGCTGAGAGCGGGAAGCAGGGGAGGTCGGTGTTGGTCACACCCACACCTCGTTTGTCTTATAGTGGTGACAGGAGGTGGCTGGGAGAAAATACATCACTGCGCCGTCTCTTTCTGTTCCACCTGTGTTCTCGAACTTACGGGATATTTCATCTAATGGAGAACCTTCCAGATCGGCAAGCGGACCCTATATAAGCAACACGTCGTGCAAGAGGAGTCAGTCAGAGTTCTTGGCAATCAGCGTAAGAGTGCAGTACTAGTGTAAGGACGAGAAGACTGTGTATGTGCATCGGAGTTTACGTAATCGCGAGTGCAAGTGTAACTTTAACGGACGAACTGGTGAATTGTAATTGTGTGCAGTACGTAATTCTGTGTAATTGGCAAGTGTTAAACTGTAAGTCGGTGGAAATAAAGAACATATTTGAGTGGTGTAATTGGACTTTTCATTTCACGAACCCACAAAGTCACAATAATTACTATTCCTTAACAATATAGGCAATATGTGATAGCATCATAAACAATCGCGAAGCCCATTTGATAATAAAACTTCCCATTCTACTGAATCTCACCCTCTACCCCGCATCCTATCTCTCCACTCCTGCTTGACAAAATATATTAAGAATAATGAAATAAAAACGCTTTGATATTTTTATAGGCCAGTAACATCACGAGAAGCTCTCTTATTAATAACAGTCACTCGATGTTCTATTGGACATCCAACATCGAACTGTTTCTATCCCATCTCATCACTCTTCCTGTTTTGCTTGAGAAAACTATCACAAATAATTAAATGAAAGTGCTGTATTATCCCTATAACCCAAGATATTACGAGATGCCATTTTTTCTCTCCTTAGCTAAGAAACCATTTCGTTAGTAATAATCATTTGTTGGATATATCTAATTCCTCTAACTATACTTTTCTTTTAAACTATCGTACTTTAAAAGAATACTATTTTGGACAAAAGCCCTTCAAAAATTCCCTACAAAATACCTCCATGAATTAATTTACAATGCCTTATAAATCTTTCCCATATCTTTACTAAAAGAAACCTTCGACAGAGTGAAAATAATAGAATAACATGAACAACAATACATACCCCTCAAAAATCGCGCCAATAATTTTAAACAAATAGTTTCTCAATAGATTTCATCCCTACTAATAGAAACCCTTTAGATTCAAAATATTGAGTTGATAAGTTTAATGTTTCTTCTCCACTTCTAACAATATGATTCTGAGAAAAAATCGCTTGACAATCTACACGAACTACGATCAGATGCCTCGTATCAAATGCCTTTCCAAGATCGACAATTCGACAGAACACATTTATTCTGGTCAATTACATTCTAATGTTTTTCTCTGAGAGCTGATTAATTATAAATATTCCATAAGTACACGATCTACCACGTCCAAATCCTTGTTGAATATCAGTCTCGTTGTAAACTTATGGCCAGTCCTCAATAGATTGTTGCCTCTATAATTAACTAAAAATATTTATATCTTTTTATAGAAAAATAAAAAATAAAGTACGATTATAAAAAGCACCGGTCTTCCATTCTTTTGGGATTTGGTCATCCTCAAAAATTTTCATTATTAGCTTTGCAATTTCTATGTGCAGATTTTCTCCCCCATATTTAATCATTTCCTTAGTGATTTCATCGACTCCAGGCTATTTCCGATTTTTTTAGATATCTTATAATTCTCATGATGTCTTTCTCCTCTATCTCAACATTTATTTGTATGAATCCTGGAGTTATAACCTGAATTACAACTTTATTTTGGTTTTCTTGTCCTTTATCTAAATGATGGAAATATTTAATCCATTCTTCTTCCCTTATGGTTATATTAACATATTCCTTGGTTTCTTTCTTTGAGTTCAAATTGTTCTAATTTGTTTCTGTATCTTCTGTATCCAATAATATTCTACAATTGTCCTTAATTTTGAATTAACTTCATTCATAGACCTTTTATAAATAAATGGTCGCGCCATTGCTGAGGGGTTAGACCACTTGGCTCTCACCAAGGCGGCCCGGGTTCTATCCCAGGCGACCGCAAAATGAGAATTGTGGTGCACAACAAGGTGCTGGGGCGCGTTTTGTCTGGATACTCAGTTTCCCCCGCCAGCATTCCATCGTATGCTCCATCATCATCTTTCCTATCACCTCATCTCTCATACTTTCACTTCCGGCTTTGTGCTGGTCC
Organism: Mantis religiosa; assembly: GCA_030765055.1. Lineage (NCBI taxonomy): Eukaryota > Metazoa > Arthropoda > Insecta > Mantodea > Mantidae > Mantis > Mantis religiosa. The sequence continues at coordinate 152,729,994 of CM060952.1, read as the reverse complement.
CTCATTCCGGAATCTTTGTGATCAGGAAACCTCTGATTCTCAACCCGTTGCATAGGAGCGTTGAGGCTGCGTGATTCAGTAGGCCCTATGTTCCACTTAAGGTATTACAGGAATTCATTCATTCATAACCTTTTTATAAAAATTATATTCATCTGCAGTTTTAATTGATTTGTACTTTAAGTATGCTTGTAGCTTTTGTTTAGACAATATTCTAATTCCCTCGCAAAACCAGGAATACTAACATTTACTGTCTTTCTTCCTTCTTCGGAAGATTTAAATATATTGTTTTTGTTTTTCCAAATTACTTCTACATTACTATAAGGCAAATGGTATTAGAAGGCACAAGAGGAAGAGCTCGAGAGGGCTGGCTTAGAGCGGCTGCCTATTTAGGAACGCACAGCACAAACGTGAGGAACAGAGATTTCTCTTTCTCATGCGCCCGAAATTGTTACTGGAAATACGACATTCTGATGTGCCTTGATGTATGCGACAAGAATTTTTGAGGCAGCCTGTTCAAAGGTCATTCTTCTATAACGTATGGTTCTCGAGTTATCGCTTCAAGAATAAACAACTGACTGCCGTGTTTATGCTTATCTGTACAATTTCTGAACGTGAAGCAGACACGCTACGATCTACGCTACCGAGGGGGGACCATTTGTCCGTATTATTGAGCGGTGGCAACTCGATTAACATTATTGTCGATGCTTCGGAAAGTTTTGGTGAATGAATTGAACAGAGTGATGATGTTGCAACAGATGATCATTCTGATGGTGATTGTGAATGTTCAATGTAAGAAAAGGGTCAGCAGGCTCCTCTGCTGGTGGAAGACTAGCCAATTCAACCTCCTCTTTGGATGTGTTTGTAAACTCCTAAGCGGTGGTAATGGTTGGGCTGCAAGAGCGTGATAAGGTAGAACAAATAATAATTTATGATGATATTAATAATAATAGTAATAATAATAATAATAATAATAATAAATATAATAATAATAATAATAATAATAATAATAACAATAATAACAATAATAACAATAATAACAATAATAATAATAATAATAATAATAATAATAATAATAATAATAATAATAATAATAATAATAATAATAATAATAATAATAATAATAATAATAATAATAATAATAATAATAATAATAATAATAATAATAATAATAATAATAATAATAATAATAATAATAATAATAATAATAATAATAATAATAATAATAATAATAATAATAATAATAATAATAATAATAATAATAATAATAATAATAATAATAATAATAATAATAATAATAATAATAATAATAATAATAATAATAATAATAATAATAATAATAATAATAATAATAATAATAATAATAATAATAATAATAATAATAATAATAATAATAATAATAATAATAATAATAATAATAATAATAATAATAATAATAATAATAATAATAATAATAATAATAATAATAATAATAATAATAATAATAATAATAATAATAATAATAATAATAATAATAATAATAATAATAATAATAATAATAATAATAATAATAATAATAATAATAATAATAATAATAATAATAATAATAATAATAATAATAATAATAATAATAATAATAATAATAATAATAATAATAATAATAATAATAATAATAATAATAATAATAATAATAATAATAATAATAATAATAATAATAATAATAATAATAATAATAATATAAAGGAGCTAAATAATAGTAATGAAGTAGCATTAGGAAACACTGCGAATAATGAATATTTACTCATCAGGAGAATGATATGCTTGCTTGCATATGTCGCTCAGAAATATCAAAAGGAACGAGGCAATGTCCCCCTTTTCAAGGGCCCAACCGTCATGCCAGGATCTTCCTGAATCACGTAAGCCTGAGGAACCATGGATATTGTAAGCCTGAAACAAGAATAATAATAGCAAAAATAATAACCATTACTAATTAAATAGTTTAATTTCATTATAATTGTACAAAATAAAAATGTAATTTATAAATCCTTACCATTCGAAGATGACATAGCTCTTCGCCTGAATTTCATAAACCTAATTTTGCTAGTGCTTAATTCTAATTTGTTCCTTTTATCCATTTGAAGAGCCCGTTGTGTTCTAGTTGAGTCATTGTTGGAGGGTTGATCTGTATTGTGATAGCGGCATCATATGATTGGCACATAGGAGCATTGTAAAATCTTCTGAGACCAACTACTACACCATCCCACATATAGTCATGCATTTCTTCCTGATATTTTCAACAATTTATCTTTGTATAGAAGTTACTCAACAAGCTTTTAAATGTTTAACATATTCAATGTACTCCTCTTTCATATGTCAGCCAGTAACCATCCTAAATATGCAAACATTCCATCAATCTCTGCAGTTTGTGTATCAGCTCCATTTTTAGACACTTTATTATTTAATCACAGAAACTCGTCTTTATCAATGGTAGAATATTTGTTACTTTGAAGTCAATTGTTACACATCGATTCTCAATTTAATTTATTATCATACTTTTCATTCTAATGTTAAAGTTAGTCTCTTACAGTAAATATAATGCCGGAAAATAACTCAGAGTGAAATATGACGATATTTGATATCTATATTGATGTATCTCACTCAATTATTAAAATTTTACAGACGTTCTAAACTACTTAGGTCAACCTTTGCCAAATCTTATCACCCATTGTGGTCACAAACGTGATACTGGAAACTGTTTAGTGTCGACATCTCCGTTGATGCCAAATGCCGACAAAAAGGAGCGCTAATTGTGGTCGGGAGTTAGTAGAGGAGCTATGACGTTATATGGGAAGTAGTCGAGAAACCCTTCTTTACTACTATTATACCACTTGACTGTGAGAGGATGTGACTCCAATACCATCGTTCCTTGCCACTTTGAACATCATATACCTTATCCTCTAAACAATATATTTTTAGTAGCTGTATTTTAATATGGTGTCCTATATAATGGCCAGTGCGATCGCTGAATCTCAATGTTAAGGATATTTTTAATGAGGCACATGCAGGCGTTGGTGTATGAACCCAGTAATAAGTGAAAAAGAGGTACTTGCTACGGTCGTAGTTTCCGCTGTCATTGTCCAATAGATTTGGGGATTTTGGAGATGGTGTGACAAAATGTCACGCTTTATTGTGATGCATGTACTGTGGCAGGTGGTTGCATCTTTGAACAGCTGCTGTGAGCTGTAAGTTATTTATGAATGTCAAAATTGAGGCAGCTGGCATAATTGGTCTTCAACATCGCGTAGCATAAAGGATGTCCATTTCCTACTTCTATTTTCTTAAGTCAAAATGCTGAGTTGAACATCTCTATCATTTACACAAATGCACCTTAAGAATTGGGGACATGATATGTACTCTTGCCTATTTATCATTTTACTTGTTCATTAAAAACACGATTTTAATGAGTGGAAATTCTCAAAATTAAAATTTTTATGAAATTCATTTGTATTTTGTATATTGTTACAGTTATTGGAATATTTATGAATAAAAGTTGTCATAATGCATAAAACTGTAGGACTTAGGGTTATGTGAACACCCATCTGTTAAAATGTTACAGGAAATGCCAAAATGAATTTTATGTTATGATTATGAAGCATTCTACTTTGGTTCTGTATAACTTCAGGAGCTGTTTCACGTTTTGAAACAGCACATAGCGATTTAAATTGTGCCATAGGACTAGTTTCCCGTAAAGTTTTTTTTGTGGTTTTTTGTGCAATATACGTCCTCCAACGTTAAGTCATATGGGACGATGAATGAAATGGGTGAAATGATGCTCAAATGAGCCCGGGGTCCATGGAGCTTGGTTACCCGACATTCGTCTTTCAGGATAGGGGAAAACCTCGGAAAAACCTTATCCAGGTAATTCACCCTGGCCAAGATTCGAACTTGGGACCTCTTGAACGCGAGGCAGACATGTTACCACCTACGCTACCGAGGCGGGCTTTAAGTTGTTGTTAAATAGCATAAACTCTGTGTACATTAAACTGGACAAATCATACAAGAGTGTTCTCAGACACTATGTGTCCACTTCAAATACTATATTAGCTGTAGCAGAGAATAAAAGGAAGGGCCTGTTTACTTTTTAAACCCTTTATTGGTGTCTGGGGTCTTTATAGATCCCCAAGGCTGCTTTAACTACGTAGAAACTGTTTTAATAGGAAGGTATACTTGTCATCTTCCAGATATGCTTTTTGTGTACTTTTTATTATAAATGGTCAAAATATTTATTGTAATATGACGGTCGGTAAGTAGGGGATAAATGTATTTTCAAACACAGATTGAAGGTCATCTATGAAGTAAACAAGTATGTGCAGGTCAAGGTCAAGGTCATCCGCAGATCGTCTATATATTTTCAAAACAATTTCAAGGTCATCTAGGAAGGAAACAATCGTCTAAGGTCAATTTTAAAGCCATCTACGAACATATATATATTTTCAAACACAAATCCAAGGTCATTTAGGATGTAAACAGACGTTAAGACCAATATTTAGGGCATCCAGTCCTCTCTAACAGGCGTCGGGACGCCCGGGTGTGTATGATGAACTGATTTTAAACAAAGGAGAGGGGGAGTGGGGAGGTAATCTCAGCGGTGCTTGCATCACTGTAAATTTAAAAACAAGCAAATGACAAATGGTGTTGGGTGGAGGGGCTATGGCTTTTGCGAAGATATTATAAGAAATAAACTGCTTCACATAACAAGTATTAATCCTTCTCAAGAGGGTAAATTTTGTGCTATTTAACACTTCCAGCATTTTAAAATTAGCGTACGGCACTTACTGTGACTCTGTAAACATGTTTTTGTATTCGGCAATGCTTAGGTTTTAATATTAGCATTCAGCATTGAGCCTGGCTCTGGAAACAGAGAAGTTAATGCAGACGGTAATGTGAAAGCTTCTCAAAGGTCCTGAAATCGCCTGCTGGTCTTGCGACACCTCTAGTGAATGCTCAGTAGGTTTCAAAATTAGCAGTCCGTAAATGTGTACTGGCTCGGAAGACACATCACAGTTTCCAAAATCCAGCGTGTTTCCTGGAAATGTCAATTCATGATGGCAGGAGAAAATGTATTTATATAGATGAATAAAGATTCTGGGATAGAAAAAATAATTGCTTGATTTTCTTGCGTTTGTGATCTGCGAGTGTCTGATAAGTTTATATCCCTCACATACAATGTATTTGCATTGCTAGTCTTCCGGACTAAAGATGAAAACAGACGATGCGGTTCATATAGAAACAAACCACAATTTCTTCAATCAAACCTTAGCAAGCCACCGCTTAAGCACAATGTTAATGCCGCAAATTGGTTTACAAAGTAATCTAATTATCACCCCCCCCCCCCACAACTTTGACTATACTGATGCCGCCGCTTAAGAACAAAGCGACAGGGTCTCCATATATTTTACTTAGATCTACTCTCCAGGAGGGGGTTCCTGTGGGAAGAATGGCGACGCGAGAGGTGGCAAAGACTGATGCTTCAAGGAACCGCGACAGTGCACAGCGCAGGATCTCTATATATTTTACTTGGATAGAGACATCTACTGGCAGACTGGGAAAAAACCCTAAAAAGTCAATGTACGAGGAAGTTCAGGCATGGGAATCGAATCAGGACCTCCTGAATGCGTATCGCAGTCCAAACTGACGGAGCCATCCCGCTCAGTTTCCGATATATGTTATTCTGAATCATTTGCAGTCGTAGGAGCGTTAATGATTAAACATTAGCAAATAATTACTATTCCAGTGCGATACAGGCGCTATGTTGATGCCAAATACAATGTCATAAATAAAATGTGAATATCATTTGCCAGAACGCTGAAATAACATGCCACTTAAAACCTTTAATGGCAATAACAACTCTATAGGTATTCTTGGAACACTAAGAGGGAAACAACTGATGGCAATCTAGCGAAGAGGGTGAAAGTGTTTGACCTGAAGCAACAGGTTTTCTGAATTCTGCAACGGTGATACTCATGCCACCCTGTGCACGCAACCCGAGGTTCATGACCGCATGTACTCCTACTTCCTCTGCAATGAGAAATGCAGCGTGAATCAGCGCAGGCAGAGACAATTAAAGTAAGTGGAAGTGAAAAAAAATAAGTTCGTGGCTCTTTTCACATCGAAACATTGAAATATCTAATTTCATGAAAAACTACTTCTTGTTACAGGATTCGAAGGACAGTTCGAGATCCTAGACCTGTTAGTGATGACGACATTACTAGTGATGAGAATGAAAAGTGTGTGCCTATTGCAGAGAGATCTAGCCAACCTTTAGATGACTTTCTGCCAGATCCGTGTCATGAAATTATTGAGAATGCTACTCCCGAGCGGAATCCGAGCATGAAAGCGGACGCCTCCAAAGGATCAATGTAAGTATTCTCGTCATATACCTTAGAGAAAGAAACTGTTTCACTTATCGACGTTATTCTTTTTCAGGAGTTCGAATTTTGTTCTATTTAACACATGCAATGTGTTCTGTTTCAGGTCCTCTATAAGGAAACCACGAAAAAAGGGAACCAAAAATAACTTTGCTGATCTCCAAAGGAGGCTGACACTCCTAGAAGATCGAATGACGTCGACAGCTACACCCACGAGTCATGCGAGTAGCTCCCGTGTGCCAAGACGTCTCAACCTCTGAAAGCATTGCAGGGAACATCTCAGTATAAACCTTCACACCGTCCTTAGGAAAAAAAACCGAGAAGCATCTCACCAGCAACCATGCTCCGCGATGTTTACATTTCCGAACGTTATAGTGTCAACATAGGACTAATATATCATATCCCATCTCTGATCATAAAGAACAGAGACAGTGACAATTTTGTGTATATGACAGTACAAGACTGGGAAATAATTAGAAATAGCCTTCATGAACTGGAAGCATTCTTCAAAGGAAGAAACTGTAAGTGTAGTGATTACAGTGAGAACATTGTATATGCCTTTAATGTCATTGTGTTTATGGAAGATGAAAGAGTCAGATTGTTTAATACAGTTCTAAATAGCGGTGAAATACTTTTAAATTTTTCTGAATTTTCTCGGTTAAAAAGGTTAGAATCTTATATTCAAAGACATTTAATCAATCTGATTCATTATAATGAAAAAGCATATGTAGGGACAAGGAAATGGAGAAGGATGGCACTGGAAATGTACAATGATGTTTATTAAAAACAGAAAATGATTTTCATCTTATATATCTTTTATTTAATTAAATTCCTATTATCCTTCATTACAAGAATCCTTCCTGGAATTAAATTAAGGACTGCATCACATGAGTCAGGGGCTTGTATGTGAAAACTCTGTCATGTATTATCAGACAGTACAAAGTAGTTTGTGCAGGTAAGTTTGCACTAGCTTGAATTTCAAGTCTAATGTTGACAGCACCATTTACAATCTCCTCAGGCTGATGCGAGCAGTCTATGACAAATAATGGCGCATGTTTAAGAAAATCTTTTCTCTTCAGCAGAGGGTAATTTTCTTTCCCATAATAAGAATTTTGAAACTTTGAATACATTTCGTATAGAGTTGCAAACCTTGTGTTTTCAAAGTCCAAGTTCATGTCATGATAGGGATAACACTCACTATTGAGATAAAGCCTCAAATTAGTTATGTTACAATGATCAAACTCTGAACAGTCCTTCATTGCATTATTTGCTCTTGAAGTCTGGGCGCCCACAATAACAAATCTCGGTTTCTCCGGTTTCGAGGTTGTTGCAACGTTCCATGTAAAGGATCTTGTTTGTGGAACAGCAGGTTGAGTATGTAGGTCCATGGTTCTAAATGCAAGGTGCAGCGGTCTATCTGACTTGACGATCTTGAGGATTTCTACCTTTTCAGCATCAGAAAGGCGAATTACAGGCATCCTCCATTCAATGCGAGTTAACTTAACGCTAGCAGTTCCTTCTCCTTCAGGTGCCAGAATGCAGTTCTTAGAGTCCTTAGATCGAATGAGCACCAGCTCAAACTTGCTATTAAGAACGAGGTCCTTGTGGTCATCTGCAAATCCCAGAAGCATTGATAGTGGCACTATGGCGTTGAATGCTCCACTTATTGAATGCACAATTTCCAAATCTTCTCCAGGGTAGCACCATCCAGCATTGAGCAGACGATTCGATTCCATGGGATTGAGAGCAGCATAGTTGCGCATAGTCGTTGAAATACCAGGATTTCTTGTTCTATCTATAGAGGTTCCATTCAGGTCTAGACGAATCTCATCAAACATAAATGCCAAAGCATTATTAGTTAGCTTCGCTAGCGTAGGTGTTGTATTAGGTCTAGAAATAGATCCCTCAATGTAGAGATAACTCCGGTTAGGCAGAGTATATAAATCTTCAGCTTGACAAGGGATCCTAATCTCATCATTAGCGTCCAGAGCCGATGTATTATACGGAAGAAATACATGTTCCTCTTCTTTAGCAATCTTGTCATCAAACGAAGGTGTTTCTGTTACATTAAAGATATCCATTACAGAATACTGAAGCCCAAAGCTTCGAGGAACTTCTTGTTGCTTGATGTTAACACTCTGAGCACCAAAGGGCGAGTACGCTTAATACGTGCTCGCGCTGTCTTATTATATCCTTTCCTAGGGATTCTTTTTCTTTTAAAATCTATCCCCATTTCGGCGGATGTGAAGACGTATGCTTATATCCTCGTTTCTAAAATTAATACTATCCCCGTTCTGATCGACCACGCGAAGCGTGATTTGATCGATAAAGTTGGTGTCTATGATAGGCAGGTAAATAGGGTTTGGAGGCTCTTGCGAAATGTGATATCCGGGAGGGACAGAAGGGAAAAATTCGTAGATGGAGTGACCTCTTTTACCATCGATGAAAGAGCCTGTAGCTATACTGCACTCGATTCGAATGATGCTCACCTTAAATATGTTTACTAGAAAATCGGATTCAGTCACTTGACTAGGAGCAATAACTGTCTATTCACTGAATCCTAAAAGAGAACCAATAGAACGCTCCTTAGAAAAATCAATCGGAAAGGGACACATGATTTCAGCTTTCATTGTATTATTATTAGGTCGGATAAAGAAGACGTTTTCATCCAATTTAAGCTTATCTTTAAGGTAAGTATTAATATCAGCAATTTCATAAGTCCCAGATGGAATATCAATGACCTTGTGCGTGTCATTGTATATGTAATGGAAGAGGTTATTGCTTTCGTCTACATTCGGAATGGAATAGAACGTTTCAAAATTCAGAAGAGCAATTTCATAATAGCCTTTAGGATCAATTCTCAGAGGGGGATTCAGGTAGGTGGTAAGATCAGAATCATTCCCGCTAACAGCAATAGTGTAGCTCATTGTGATAGAAATTGCAAGCATAAGTGTCCGCAGATGACTGAGCTGAAACTCTGATATCTCCTTGTATTATACATCAACTTAAACCCTGTGAGATACCTTTCTACTTCTATTGGAGGTTTCAAGTTTCCAAAGCTATCGAAATAAAATGCAATATTGCCCTCCTTCTTTATAGCTACCCAATGCGTTCCTTCATTATCAGAGGAATCAAGGTTCACAATAATCCTCTCTTGGCGAAACGGCTTTGAAGGGAGCCTATCGAGCATATATACACCTCTAAAATGAGGAATTTTTAAACGACGAGCATATAATGCAAGCTCTATGTTACTTAAGGCTTTTTCCGGGACAAGAATAGCCCCCGACCTGAGTTTTTTGAGGTCTGTTTCTTTTTCTGGGCATGCCTCCTCCTCAGTCCATTTCCTTTAGTAGTTTTATTTCCTTTTATGGCTTCGGCAATTTTAGAGGCAACTGCTAAAGATGTGGCCAGTGGTAACATTGGGATGAAACCGCCACTTTTATTCTTTTCCAGTTTCTTGTTACTTTTTTTTCTCGCTCGGAGTCCCTTTCCTTTCACTTCCATCTCTCTATTATGGCGAGACATTTCCGCAAGCTATTTATCTGCAGCTTTCTTCTTATTCACTGCCGCTGCAATTTGAGCTGCACCTCCGGCTGCGGCCCCTAAGGCAGCAATAATTGGTATGAGAGGCAGGAATCCGCCATGCTTCTTCTTCGTATTCTTCTGGGATCCTGCACCAACAGCTACCTTGCCCTTCATAATTGATGTTACCAGCCTTGCAGCCAATTTTTCCCCCAGGCTAGCGTCCGATGATTGAACTCTTTTCCAAGCCTTCTCTACTAAGATTTTATCAGCAATATTTCTCGAGGCGGAGTCCTTGTGCTCTGCGTAGGCTATGTCGTGAACTTTACAAGCCTCGTCTAAGGGATTAATTCCGGAATCTCCTCTCTTCAGGCGTTTTTCTAATTTTGTCCCAGGGACACAATATCTGTAGCCAGGTAAATGTACTTCAAACGGTAGACGATTAATAAGAAAGTTAAGTATCCCTGATCCTCTAGAGGTCTTATTCCTCCTAGGTCCCATCATAAACTAATCTGTTTTGTGATTTACCATCATCTTTTATACCTCAGACGAATCTATCCTCTCCTTTTGAGCAATTTCACAAATCTTAAGATCCCCCATTTTTCGAGAGTGAATATATAAGCATTAGAAATGCACTTAAAAGGCAGTCGTTAAGATGGAGCTTGTGAAGCAAGATTGCTCTCTGCCTATTCAGGTGCTAGACTTTGAAAAAGACTCCAGGCGCGAACGCCACGGGAAGCTATTTCCTTCTAACGTCAGAGCTCTTATTTTAGGGAGCTCCAGTGCTGGAAAAACCAATGTACTACTGAACTGGCTGCTTCATGAGAATGGGCTGCGCTTTGAGAATGTGTACATATACTCAAAGTCCCTTTATCAATCAAAGTATCAATATCTCATCAATCTGCTTGCAGGCATTGATGGCATTGAAGTAAATACCTATGAGGATGGAGAAACCGTATTACAACCAGCTGATGTTAAAGAAAACTCGATATTTATATTTGATGATGTCATCACTGAAAAGCAGGGAAAGATTGCATCCTTTTACAGCATGGGCAGACATCGCAACGTCGACTCTATTTATTTAGCACAGTCCTATGCCAAAGTCCCGAAACATTTAATTCGCGATAATGCGAACATGATTATTCTCTTCAGGCAAGACAATTTAAACTTGAAACATATATATGAAGATTATGTAAACACCGACAGGTCGTACATGGAGTTTAAAGACTTATGTAAAACGGTCTGGGAGAGTGGAACAGAAGGAAGACCTTTTGTGACAATAGTTCCCGAATTTTCTATGAATGACGGACGATATAGGAACGGCTTTGATGTATATATTAAAGTAGAAAAGGAGGAAAATGCCATTTGAGGTTCATCATGAGTATTGATCGGTTCGGAGCACGGAGAGCTCCAACAGCCAAAAGATCCCTTCATCATTTTATTATAAACAGGGATGGGAAAGGAAACTATCAATTCAAGAACAAGCGGCTATGCAATGTTCAAGATCCTGAAGAAGATAATGATGCGAGCACTAAACGCTATGTGGATGCACTCGAGAGCAGAATGAATGACACTCGCGCTCAGTTAAACAAATTTGCTACAAAGGAAATTGAGATACAGATAGACAAGAGCCTGAAAACAATCCGAGAAAACTTAAATAGAACTAACAGCGTAGTGGATGCACTATCGCATTCTTCAAAAGAAACTAAGGATTCACTAAGGAATTCTATTACACAAGTTAAAGAAGCCCATCAAAACCTTGAAAATAGATTTAATACGTTATCGAGTGAAATGAACAATCAGACGAAAGATACTATTATCAATTTTGATCGGAAAAAAGCAGTTACCGAGCGCATCGCTAAAGCAGTGGATACATTGAGAACAGAAATATCATTAATGAGTGGGCAACTTATTATTCAACTACGAGCGTTTCCAGTCAGACCTGGTGACAATGTATACGTACTCTCTACAGCTGGCAGGTACTATTCATTTACAGTAGATGGAAGCCTCTTATCATGTGCTATTACGGTGCCCGAGCAAGAATTGAGTGGGGATCGTTTACTTCCTCATCACAAAACTGATATTACAATTATGATAAATAATGATATCATTAAGGCCTTTCCTGTAATCATTAAAAAGGGAGATCGCATATCATTCGCTCCACCTTCAAATCGCGCATTGGATCGAGTCACTTTGGATATAATGTTAGTGCTTGTGTATAGACTATTCACTGCTCCTATGCTATAAATTGAATGCAATCTCTTCCTATGACTCCATTTGCAAAATGGATAGTGAAAGCATAAGACTAAAAGAATCCGTAGCCAAGCATTCCAAGGCTATACGAGAAAAATTAAGGGTATTAAAAGGTCATCAGTTCGAGACCCATAGAGTAATGAGCGAGGCTCTTCAACCTGTAACAGAACCTCTGCAAGATATTTTGAAACTCCAAAAGAACAATATAACAAAGGAGGAAAGTCAGATAAAAAGGAATGAGCCAATTGAAGATGAGAAAAATGAGAAAATAATTAGCTATCTTCGGAAAGTTCGAAAGAAGGATAGACATGAATTAGATGCGTCATATGGCGTAAGATACGAAGATGGCAGCTACATGATAGGAAACAAGGTCATTGATTTTATTAATGATCGGATTCGAGTGGGCGAAGAAGCGTATGATGTTACACCTGGATTAAGCGAACTCATCTTTAAGAGGATCCCTGAGATGCATGTCTATACAGAAGAGGACTTGGATACTTATAGCAAAATACTTAAAACCACTCAGGTGCACCGGCGGAACTACAGCAAGCATGGGCAGCTGAGAGCAGGCAATTCCTACAAGTATAAAAGTGTTATACGACCATTAATGAAGAAACACAAGGGCTTAGGATTGCAGTGGAAGGAGCATCGTCCTGGTATAGAGCAAGACTACATCTATTGGAACGACCCCAACGAGCTGGTAAATCGCCTAAGGCTTCTCGTTGCATCTAGGGACGCAGGGAATAACAATCATACCCAAGAAATTGAGGAGATAATTCAAGAACTGAAATCTACTAAGATTATAGCATGACCCTAGTAAAGCAAAACATAGCTAGTGAACTTCATGCTCCTGCAAGGAGAAACTTTCTACGACGCAAAATTATCAGTAAAGGAATACATGATTTGGTGCAAATTGACCTGGTGGAGATGATACCGCATGCAAGAATCAACAACAATTTCAAGTACATCCTTATTGCAGTCAACTTCTACTCTAAAATGGCGTATGCCGAACCATTAAAGACCAAGTCGGGGCTTCAAGTTTCAAAGGCAATGGAGGATATACTACAAGACATGAAAACACCTCCTAGGAATATACAGAGTGATAACGGTAAAGAATTTTATAACAAACACTTTAAGAACTTAATGGCAAAGTATAATATCAATCACTACAGCACCTATACCAATGTGAAGGCTGCAGCTGTGGAACGGTTAATAAGAACTTTAAAGAATATGATGTATCGAGAGTTTCTAGCACAAGGATCCTACAAGTGGTTAGATCTCTTACCTAGAATCATTGCAAAATACAATGATAATTACCACACCACGATACGGATGAAGCCTCGTGAAGTGCAGAACAGCGATCTTCTTTTGTCTGTTTACAACTATGATAAGCCATCAAGAGAGAAGAGGAGTGCCAGAAAGTTTGGTGTTGGTGACTATGTGAGGATATCTAAATATAAAGGTCATTTTGAAAAGGGGTTTGAACCTAACTGAATCTTCCAAGTTGCTAAGGTGAATCAAACCAAACCTACTACCTATATTCTAAAGGACAAGGATGGCGAGGAAATAAAGGGAGCCTTCTACGGGCATGAACTTCACTCTTCAATATTTCCTAACACTTATTTAGTTGAGAAGATTCTTAGGCGTCAAGGAAACAGGATTCTAGTGAAGTGGTATGGTTTCCCTAATAACCAATGGATTGATAGAAAGGATTTATTGTAAAACAATCACATTGAAATAAAGAACATTGTATTTCAAATTATATATGTGTATTTATTTTTTTAAAAATCCTTGCCCATAAAAATTAAGTTTGAAGTATTATAACATAAAATATCTTTGAAAATAAAATATTAATTAAACACAAGTATTTACAAATATTTAATTTTGAATTAAATTAATCAATAAACAAAACTTTACATATATTCATATTGATGGAGATGAGGCATCCAGGTTATCACGAAATGTCTCATGAAGACCTTAGAGAATAATGACCCCAAGCGAGTGTTGCATGAGAGCCATCAAGAAGCTTACGCTTGGTGTCTCCCCCGTGCAATGCAGTTTTATTAATTTCGACTGTCGAAACTTTATGTTTGATGCTTCTGAAGCAAATTTGTTTAGCCAAAAATTTTTTATTCAAATCCAGCAGACACTCGAAATATTTCTCAAAGGTCTCAAAGGTGATTGTTCGCATTCCACCTTTGGTAATCCCTTTGGCCTTCATCACTGTTTGCTGATCGTATTTATAACTGTAGAGCTTTGCTCTGAGACCGACATACTCGGTCATCACTCTTCCGCCCAATTCATCTTTAAACAATCCAATCTTTTTCTTATTAGCAGGTATTATACCGTATACATTATCGGGTGGATAATTTGAAGTATCGAAAAGGTGGGGATACATTTTCATGAACTGATATATATCAGAACTAGTTTCCAAAATGAATGAATCTGTATCCATGTAATCCAGGACAAGATCATTCATTTGGGGCTTCATTACATTATAAAAAAAATCATACATAATAAATTTTGAGATGTCTAAAATTGCCTGGCCAATATAGATTGGTTTGTTCATGAAGATCTCCTCTCTAGACAGCTCTATTCCAGTCAAGTTTTCATCGAAAATAAGACTTCTTATATATGTTGGACGTGCCGTATATTTCCTCGCATGTTTCCAGGTAGTTACTATACGGAAATCACGGTATTTACGCACATTTTCCATGAACTTGCCGTACACAGCATTATTCATTTTCTTCCAGAGGTTTTGACCAAACTTAGAAGGTTCCCTGGCTCGCTTTTCGGCATTTAGGTCAATATAAACCTTAAGCCACTTAGCTTGGTCATACGATACGACCCGATGAATATGTCTCAATATCAGCCCTAATTCTAAGCACTGCTGCAAGGTTTTATAATTCAAGACATATTTGCTTTTGCTCGTGAGACTTGCAATCAGTTTCTTGTATTGGCTGCCGGGTGGTATCTCGCTCTGGGGACAGAGAGGAAGATCGCAATGGGCGTCGTGGAGATGGTCAGGATACTCAAGATCCGCTTCTATAACATATCCTGACTTGGAGTCTTCAGGGATCCTGGCGAAGTTTATGCTCTCTATTTCACTCCTCTCAAGCCATCTCAGATTGCCATACGGTAAAGCGGATACCATCGAGCTTCCATATAAGTTATTAGCATCCAAATATGCTAGAAAGTTCCTTTTTTCATCAGGTTTATAATCTGTCATATACTCGTGGTTGGCTTTGGAGTAGCGTTTTGATGCGGTGCAAAGCCCCCCACGAATACCTTTCTCGAAAAATTCTAGCATACTCGGATCCGTTAGTAGCTCGAGCTTGGCTCCAGTTGTTTTCAACATGGCATCGAAGGCTAGCGAAGGTAAGGTAAAGTACCATGCAGGGTCCAGGTGGTACATCTCCAGCGACAAGTCTCTAAACTTTTCGAAGGCGTCCGCTAAAAGAAGTGTATCAGTCTTCAAATAAAGGTCACTATATTCTCCGAGATTCTTTATGTGGAAGGTGTTCCATACCTTAAGTGCATGGGCATATTCCTCTTCCGAAATGTCATCGAATAGCTCGATGGGTGGGAGCTGCTCTTCTTTGAGCTTTTCGATAGCATCCAGATACGTATAGGGGAATATCCCCTTGCTCTTCATTAGCTTTAGATGTTCTGGGTTCGAATACTCGGCATTAGTGACCTTGAAGTCATCATCGTCTAGCATATCAGCTAAGCTGGACAACTTGTCATCGAGAAACTTGTAGCTGTCGAGGAACCTGAATTGTATGCCCTTGTACCTTTTACTGAATGCAATATAGCGCTCCGAAGATTGTGCTATACATGAAATGTTCCCATTATCATAAGCCATGTGCCTAATCAAGAAGTGGCTATCATAATTGCTTAAGCAATGAAAAAAAATTGGGATGAATCTCGGCAATTTTCTATTCAGATTGCAAGCTTTATGCGCCGCTCCAAGATACGCTCCAGTGATATGGCAATGGTCCCTCACCCTGATATCATTTATAGCAAAACCTTTCCTGCATAAGTGGCATTGATTAGCCTTGTTGAAATCCATCTCATTCAGGGGCGTCATTTGCAGTGGTACAATGTGTTTGTATACTTCAATGACTTCATCACCAATCTTCCTGAGCTCGCTGAAGAAATCGTCGAGTGCATTGGCACCTCTGAAGAGTTTAAATCTCGACAAAATGTGATCATGCCTACATATAACTTTCAGCGCTATAGATATCGCCTCATGCTCTTGTACGGGTCGGGTCCAGCTCTCTGCGTCTGAGGGCTCGCATGAGTGAACCTTTCTCAAAACAGATTCGATATCTGCATAAATAACAAAAGGTACAGAAGCCGACTTAGAATATGCATTAAATGACAAGCGCTCACCTTGCGCAGGCATTTTGAGTGTCTGACATTTATTGCATTTCAGTTTATGCAATCTCAAGGCATCCTCATTTGGACACCTTGTCATGCACGCCTCGCATAGACACATTTTCCTGCTGCTCTTAGTTATCTGACTTCTAATAAGCCTTGATATGTTCGTAATGAGACAGTAATGAGACTTGTCGCCATCATAGATAATTAGCAGGTTAACCTGGTTAGCCTTCCTCTCAGATGGTTTGCGAATAGACTCCACCGAGTTGTTGGGATTCAGAGCAAATACAGATATAGATACATCTGGATTTTGCTTCTCAAAGCGCACAATTTGATCTAGAGGAAACGGGAATGTAATTCCCTCATAATTGAATGCTTTGAATAGCATATCCCCTGGGTACGATGAAGGACGGAATCTATTTTGTGTAGCGGGAAATTTTGAAGCCAACATACACCAAGCGAAACAAAAATCATCATCATTCATGATGTTGACAACAGCTTTCTTCCGCTTGATGCATGCAGGCAACTCAATATACCCAGAAGCGCGAAGAGGATTGTATTCTGCTGCGCTGTTCACCAGCGAGTGGATTGCGAACAAAGTCTTTGAGCTTGCTTCGCCTTCAAAATAGGATAGATTTTCTAAAATTTCATTTTTCATTGCAAGGAAGATGTCATCCACGTTAGATGATTGTTGGATCTCATTCGTCTTAGAATTAAAATAAACCGATTCCATCTTTTCATGGTCAGGTGTTTGAATTAAATACGAGGCGTTCAATGAGCAACTCATCTTTAATCCAGACATGCTTCTCTTTAAGGTGGACTCAATTTCTCTAATAACAAGACTCTTGCATTCATCCAGAAACTCGATGGGGTCCATTATTCCAGCCGTATTTTCAATTTTACTATTGAAAATACGACCCTTGAATGCCGACTCTATAGTTTTGCACTCTAGGTCAACATGATCATTTCTACATACCCCTTTTGCCTGTGATGATGATGAAGGGGATGGCCTGCAAAGGCCTGAAGGCCCCGCCACTGCTTCCTCCTCCCTTAGGCTTCTACTTTTCCTGACAGTTGCAGGAGGTAGGTTCTCATCCTCACCAGCGGTGTGACGGGGCCTCTTGGAGTCTCGGGCTGAAACCTCAGGTATTGCTGAGCGCTCAAGCTCCTGCTGCACGGAGAGAGGTTCAGCATCTTTAATACAAGAAACAGTCAACCATTACACACTTGTAAAGAAAACCAATCATCTTGATCCCTGATATCCGCAAAATAATGAGACATCCAATGCCTTTAATAATAATAATAATAATAATAATAATAATAATAATAATAATAATAATAATAATAATAATAATAATAATAATAATAATAATAATAATAATAATAATAATAATAATAATAATAATAATAATAATAATAATAATAATAATAATAATAATAATAATAATAATAATAATAATAATAATAATAATAATAATAATAATAATAATAATAATAATAATAATAATAATAATAATAATAATAATAATAATAATAATAATAATAATAATAATAATAATAATAATAATAATAATAATAATAATAATAATAATAATAATAATAATAATAATAATAATAATAATAATAATAATAATAATAATAATAATAATAATAATAATAATAATAATAATAATAATAATAATAATAATAATAATAATAATAATAATAATAATAATAATAATAATAATAATAATAATAATAATAATAATAATAATAATAATAATAATAATAATAATAATAATAATAATAATAATAATAATAATAATAATAATAATAATAATAATAATAATAATAATAATAATAATAATAATAATAATAATAGTAGTAGTAGTAGTACTGCAAGAAGTATAATATATGTTAATGTGCTTTAATGAAAATAATGATTGCTTCTAATTTGCACAAGTAATTTTGCCAAGAACAGTAAGAAAAAAATACTTACGTTCCAGAGGCTGAAGCAACTCTAAGAGCTGAATTCTGTATATACAATTCTCGCATTCACACCATACATCTTCGGCGGGATCTGGCATGGGCCCTGAATCTGAAAACAAGTCATTTGATCATATTCCTAGCTAAAAGTTGTAAAAGACAATCTAATGAAAATAACTTGAATACTAGCAATGGTATAGTGGAAATAAAGAAATAACTAATGTCAAATTCCCTGACTTATATTCCCTTGAATTATTACTGTTTATCCTTCCATGCAGCACCAAATGATTGAAACAAGTAACTCATCTGATTATACTTTATTTCTTAGTTGGCTTATGTTTGTAAATGAAGAGAAGCGTATTGTTCATTATAAATCTATTGATATTTAACCTTGCGAGGTATTTGCCCAGGAAACTATGTCATTATTATTATTCATTTTGCAGTTTCCAGTTACTCTTTCATCTGTCATTCAAATCATAGGTGAGAAACATGAAAAATTTTAATTGAAAATAAATAAATAAAACTAGATGCCTATGAAGATCTCCATGAGCCTTCATAAACAAAATATAAACATCTTGTGAAAGAGAATTTTTCATTGAAACTGATAGTTGCATGCAACGGGGAAAAGTTGTAAAAAAAAATGCAGGAATACATACCATCATTTGGATTCTGCATCCACTCGAGCGCAGTCCTATAACCGCAATTAAAACAGGCGCACCAGTCTCCAACTATAGCACCTTCATCGAAGCCTTTTGGCGGAAGGATTATATAATTCGTCTTGGGCAAAATGGGCGACGGTTGGCTAGGTTCCATGCTGTTTGCAGGTGGCAGACGGGTCGCAGCTGGGGTTTCTGGGGTTTCATCAGAATCGCTTGCTGGGGTTTTGCGTTTTCTGCCAGCTATGGTCACTTTATTGACACTGTTGCTCTTGGGATCCATTTTCCCCTGAAATAGTAATAATACATCGATAAACATTAATTTTCCATACTTAATAATATATTTTGAGTGCAATCAAGCATGTATAATAACTATTTTCCAGCATATTACTTTTCTGTTTAGTTATAATTTAGTAAACATCGACCTGAATTCCAAGCAGCACATTCGTTAAAGATACTTAAATATAATTAATGGAAATGAAAATGTTATACATTAAAGTCTTAAAACCGAATTCACCTCGGGCAAAATGGGCATCTGTTGGATAGGTTCCAGTTCGTTTGCAGGATACAGCCCGTTCGCAGCTGGGGTTTCATCGGGGTCGCTTGCTGGTGTTTTACGTTTTCTGCCAGCCAGTGTCAATTTATTGACCCAGTTCTTCTTGGGGCAGGTCGATTTACTGACCCAGTTGTTCTTGGGGTACATTTTTCCCTGAAATAATAATAATAATAATAATAATAATAATAATAATAATAATAATAATAATAATAATAATAATAATAATAATAATAATAATAATAATAATAATAATAATAATAATAATAATAATAATAATAATAATAATAATAATAATAATAATAATAATAATAATAATAATAATAATAATAATAATAATAATAATAATAATAATAATAATAATAATAATAATAATAATAATAATAATAATAATAATAATAATAATAATAATAATAATAATAATAATAATAATAATAATAATAATAATAATAATAATAATAATAATAATAATAATAATAATAATAATAATAATAATAATAATAATAATAATAATAATAATAATAATAATAATAATAATAATAATAATAATAATAATAATAATAATAATAATAATAATAATAATAATAATAATAATAATAATAATAATAATAATAATAATAATAATAATAATAATAATAATAATAATAATAATAATAATAATAATAATAATAATAATAATAATAATAATAATAATAATAATAATAATAATAATAATAATAATAATAATAATAATAATAATAATAATAATAATAATAATAATAATAATAATAATAATAATAATAATAATAATAATAATAATAATAATAATAATAATAATAATAATAATAATAATAATAATAATAATAATAATAATAATAATAATAATAATAATAATAATAATAATAATAATAATAATAATAATAATAATAATAATAATAATAATAATAATAATAATAATAATAATAATAATAATAATAATAATGATAATAATACGTTATATAAAGATTTCCTATGCTTCTTTTTTCGGATAACTCTGATAATTCATTTCAATATTTTTCATCTAAAATAAACACTCTTTGTAATTGTTCTTTGCACTTATAAAATGGATGAGCTTACCTTTTTATAAATGAAACCAGGCTGAATTTCCTGAAATAAGACTGCTCTGGTCTCGGAGGACAGTCTTCTGTTGAAAGCGACAAACTGTGTAAGGATTGTTTCAGACAAGCGTTTTTATAGTGGCTTCAAACTCCTCTCCCACTCCTGGTGTAGGACGGCCCCCCCACTACAGTCTAGGAGACTATTTTTGCCAGTTTTAGAAATCGCCTCCACCAACACGCATCGGCAACTATTCAAGGAGATATTCTTTCCTTTGTCTCATTTTTTTCCTTTTTTTTATAAATAAAAACAGGAATAATAAGGTTGGATCATGTTTTCCTTATATGAAGATTTAACTGAAATTAATATTCAAGAACTGAACAAATACATATATATTTCGCTTTGACAAAGTATAGAATTCTGATATTTAGAAAAGAAAGGAAAAAAGTTGTTTAGATGGAGAAGCTTATGTTTATTTTATCAGACCATCATGCGAGCATGTGTATTTAATTACTCTTTTAGCATAATCTTTAGAGAAATTTTAGTATTTTCCTTTGAATAATACATTTTCAACGTTTACTTTTAGAGAGCTTCAAAATTTAAGTTTGTAGAATTAATTCACATAACGTTCTGCTTTTAAATTACTAATTATTTTTTCTAATATTAAAAACAATTTCAGTTAGACGCCATTATTATATTATATTTTGAGATTTATTTTAAAAATACCTCTCTCCGAGATACCAACCAAGGTCCTAGGTGCGCATATACACTTTATTTCATTGTATTATCAATATTCAGCATTACAGTTATCGCACCAGAACCGGTATCTCTAGGATAAGGAAACATAAAGCCTTTTGAGCACATGTTAAATGAAAATACTTATGCTTGTCTAAATCAGGAAATAGATCAAAATTTCAGATCTCCGATGGTAATGGGATTTGATCTAGGGACTCCTGGTATATTACATAAAGCCAGTAGATGCTAGTAAATACTTGAAATTTATAACCTCTGTTCGAAGTCGCTATCTTAAGCAGTTTCGGAGTTATGATAGTAAATGCACTCATTTGCACGCGGGTTCGATCCCGGGATCATGGGTAAATTTCAATCGCACCTTAAAGCATATGCGCCTTTTTTGTTTTAAAACAAGTAATTAGCTTTCATTGTCATCTCCTTTTCTTTAATTTGTAATGGATTTAACCCTTTTATGGATTTAACCCTTCTATGGAAAAAAACATACATTTTGTTTTAGAATCATTTAGCGTTATCTTATTGAACTTGAAATAGTTATTCAATTCATTCAGGTCATATTGCATTGTCAAGAAAATTTAGATATTTCTTTCTACCTCGGAGGTTGGATATAAACTTTCAGGAGAGGGAGTCGTCGGGAATATTGTTATTGCCAATGCAGATTTTAAAGCGGTTTGCTATTTTAAAAGTATAACATGATGTTTTCACTTTCTTGTTAGGAAATGTCTACTTAAGAGGCCAAACACCAAACCTGTTGCTTCAGGTCAAACACTTTCACCCTCTTCGCTAGATTGCCATCAGTTGTTTCCCTCTTAGTGTTCCAAGAATACCTATAGAGTTGTTATTGCCATTAAAGGTTTTAAGTGGCATGTTATTTCAGCGTTCTGGCAAATGATATTCACATTTTATTTATGACATTGTATTTGGCATCAACATAGCGCCTGTATCGCACTGGAATAGTAATTATTTGCTAATGTTTAATCATTAACGCTCCTACGACTGCAAATGATTCAGAATAACATATATCGGAAACTGAGCGGGATGGCTCCGTCAGTTTGGACTGCGATACGCATTCAGGAGGTCCTGATTCGATTCCCATGCCTGAACTTCCTCGTACATTGACTTTTTAGGGTTTTTTCCCAGTCTGCCAGTAGATGTCTCTATCCAAGTAAAATATATAGAGATCCTGCGCTGTGCACTGTCGCGGTTCCTTGAAGCATCAGTCTTTGCCACCTCTCGCGTCGCCATTCTTCCCACAGGAACCCCCTCCTGGAGAGTAGATCTAAGTAAAATATATGGAGACCCTGTCGCTTTGTTCTTAAGCGGCGGCATCAGTATAGTCAAAGTTGTGGGGGGGGGGGTGATAATTAGATTACTTTGTAAACCAATTTGCGGCATTAACATTGTGCTTAAGCGGTGGCTTGCTAAGGTTTGATTGAAGAAATTGTGGTTTGTTTCTATATGAACCGCATCGTCTGTTTTCATCTTTAGTCCGGAAGACTAGCAATGCAAATACATTGTATGTGAGGGATATAAACTTATCAGACACTCGCAGATCACAAACGCAAGAAAATCAAGCAATTATTTTTTCTATCCCAGAATCTTTATTCATCTATATAAATACATTTTCTCCTGCCATCATGAATTGACATTTCCAGGAAACACGCTGGATTTTGGAAACTGTGATGTGTCTTCCGAGCCAGTACACATTTACGGACTGCTAATTTTGAAACCTACTGAGCATTCACTAGAGGTGTCGCAAGACCAGCAGGCGATTTCAGGACCTTTGAGAAGCTTTCACATTACCGTCTGCATTAACTTCTCTGTTTCCAGAGCCAGGCTCAATGCTGAATGCTAATATTAAAACCTAAGCATTGCCGAATACAAAAACATGTTTACAGAGTCACAGTAAGTGCCGTACGCTAATTTTAAAATGCTGGAAGTGTTAAATAGCACAAAATTTACCCTCTTGAGAAGGATTAATACTTGTTATGTGAAGCAGTTTATTTCTTATAATATCTTCGCAAAAGCCATAGCCCCTCCACCCAACACCATTTGTCATTTGCTTGTTTTTAAATTTACAGTGATGCAAGCACCGCTGAGATTACCTCCCCACTCCCCCTCTCCTTTGTTTAAAATCAGTTCATCATACACACCCGGGCGTCCCGACGCCTGTTAGAGAGGACTGGATGCCCTAAATATTGGTCTTAACGTCTGTTTACATCCTAAATGACCTTGGATTTGTGTTTGAAAATATATATATGTTCGTAGATGGCTTTAAAATTGACCTTAGACGATTGTTTCCTTCCTAGATGACCTTGAAATTGTTTTGAAAATATATAGACGATCTGCGGATGACCTTGACCTTGACCTGCACATACTTGTTTACTTCATAGATGACCTTCAATCTGTGTTTGAAAATACATTTATCCCCTACTTCGGTAGTACAGAATTTTGAGTGTTTTGTAACAGGGTCAGAAGATACCCCAGGTATACAATGTGTGATTTCCATGTTACATTACAAACTTACTACAATAATTAAAACTTGACTTCTGAACCTTCATTTGTATGTCCTTGTTACAAATTCGTAGACAATACGTACACATGACTGTTGTAACAAATTATTATAAAATAGAAACACAGCTAGCAATTGTATAAGTTAGACGTAAAAAAGACATGAAAAAATAGAAAACCTGAAGTGATGATGTTCTACAACTCAACAAAGTCAGGTGTTGATACAGCTGATAAGATGACTGGGAACTATTCAGTAGAACGTGGAACAAGAAGATGGCCACTTGCACGTGGAACAAGAAGATGGCCACTTGCTCTATTTCCTGATATATTTGACTTAGAATGCATCATTGTTTACATCCTGTACTGTAAATTTTACCTCATATGAGAGGTAAAAATACTAGAAGAGAATTCCTCTCAGAACTGGGAAAAGAGCTAGTCAGACCTGAAATTAAAATACGAATTCTTTCCCCCAGTGCAGAACACAACGCATTCGTTCAGCAATAATTCAAACTGGTTTCAAGCATCTTCTAAATGGCAACCAACAAGACCAAGATGCAGATGTCCCAAAAGTGAAACGAAACGATTTGATTCCTGCCCAAAGTCAAAGGACAAAACTGAAGAAACAATGTGAGGTGTGTCGCAAACTTATCTGCAAAGAACACGCAAGAGTAAAAGTGTTCTGCAATGAGTGTTCATCATTTCAAGTGGAGAATGAGTAGAAGTTTATTTATAGCAGGATTTTTATAAAGGGATAATACACATCATAATAAAAAATTACAGTATTGTTATATAGTGAAAGGTAATGAACATTTGTGTTAAAATAGTATATATATATATATTTTTGGGACTGAAACATATATATGTTTTCATACTTCAGACATGACTAGTACATAACTTATATAGCTTACAACAATAGCGTTTTAATTAAAAGACATGCTTTGGTCTCAAAATGAAGTCGTTGTTATTTTTGGGAAATATTTCACACTTTATCGCCACATAGTTATTAGAATCACTTTGGGGTGAAAACAAAACCAGATATATGCTTTTCCAGAGGTGTTACCGTGCGGGGGTTAACATGTTTGTGGTACATCCTTATACGAGGGCTGTTCAATAAAGAATAATCATTATTTTTACGCTCATTATTGTTAGCACTAAAATTCAATCTTATTATATTCTGTTAGCTTAATGTGAAACAAACACGCCGTAGTAGTATTATTGGTGGTACTCCTTGTTCCCGCCTGTGAGAACCAGGCAAGTTCAAACATGTTCAGTATCACCTACCGCTGAAATGGAGGTAACATGCAGTTCAAGTTGATGTTAAAGGAAGATGTTTCTTTTAGACGTAATCACTGCTGATGAAAATTGGCTAATCATTGTGATTCTGAGAGCAAACAGCAAAGCTCAAGTGTGGAAATCTCCTTTTTTTTTTTAATTTACGTCCTCCAATGTTAAGTCATCTCGGGCGATGAATGGAATGGGTGAAATGATCCTCAAATGAGCCCGCGGTCCATAGAGCTTAGAGCTACCCGACATTCGTCTTTCGGAATAAGGGGAAACCCCGGAAAAACCTTATACAGGTAACTGACCCTGACTAAGATTCGAACTCGGGACCTCTTGAGCGTGAGACAGACATACTACCACCCCGCTACCCAGGCGAGCTAAAAATCTCCTTCATCACCAACCCCCCCAAAAGTAAAAGTGGTTGCTTCTGCTGGGAAAGTTATGGTCATCTGATTCTTTGATATTCATGGAATGGTTTATCAGCATGTTGTACCTGCACACACATTAGTAACTGGACAATGCTACAGAGATGTCCTGAAAACATTGCAAGTCCATATCAGGTCAAAAGAACACATTTCCGTGAAGCAGGCTGGATGCTGCACCACGATAATGCACGGCCGCATATTGCCAACGTTGTTGCTGAATATCTTGCAAAAATCAACGTGAAGTGCATCCCTTACCCTTGCTATAGTCCGGATTTAGCCCCATGTGGCTATTTTCTATTCCGTAACTTGATGAAACGCCTTCTTAGGAGGCATTATTCATCATCAGAAGCAGTGGTGAAGGCTGCGAAAGTGATTTTGAAGGATCTCTCATAAAATGGTTTGCAGTATGTCTTTGAATACTGGCAGAAACGCTGGGACAAGTGCACCGCATTCAGGGGAGACTATTTTGAGAAGGACATCAAAACTATGAGGATGAGTAATGCTACGTTGTCAAGAAAAATTGTGATCATTCTTTATTGAACAGCCCCTGTGCGTATTAAACTGCTCCACCTGTTGTACTTTACAATTCCATCTAGGTGATATTAACCTAAATTTATATAATTCTGCGTACCTTTTTCTAAACTCTTGGACAAAAAAGATGACATGAATTATTAACATGCTTAGCTGTGATGCTATTGAAAATAACACTCATAGTCGCAAATTGTTGTGGAAAATAATTTGACAATGGTATTTATAATTCATGTTATCCCAAAGCTTCGGAATAATGAAAAGTGACTTCTATTTGTATTTATACATACATCACTAAAGAGTTTAACTATTTTTTTCCCAAAATAAAACCATATTTAATTCACAAAATACATCTTTCCAGAATTCATGTGTTTAGATGAATGTGTAGGATAAATAGCCCTGCATTTCTGCTGATATAGCATCCATTATCGTATAATAGGAGGAACAATGCCTCAAACTCCTACTGGAAGTTAGAGTGCTGCAGAATAATGGACACTACAGAATGGGCAAAAATAGGCTCTGATGCACTTAAAGCGAAACAGTGGTATAGAAGGCCTCGTTAACATACTTCTTCTTGGGTATTACCGCAGTAAACAAGAGTTCGAACCTCTGACACCTCGAATGGCTGCAATAGATTACACTATTAACACTAGCTAGAAACCGTTAGAGTGTGTATTTTCTACAGTTGCTCGGATGCATATAAATTTGAGCAGTAACCTTATGTCCTATTACACATTCCATCGACACCATAACTGTAGAATGAGGAAGTCTCATAAATATCTACTTCATTAAAACTCATAACTGCTGATAATTAATTTCATCTTATTAGTCACAGCTTTGCACAAAACAATATGGCGATATTGTAAAGCAACGGGGCATAAATAAACAATTCCGTCTTGAAATAACATTTGCCTTATTGTTATTTTGAAAGTACGAGGGCTGTTCAATAAAGAATGATCCTAATTTTTTTACGGCTATAATTTTTCGCACTAAAATTCAACCTCATTATATTCTGTTATCTTAATGTGAAACAAACACGCCGTAGTGGTTTCATTGTTGGTACTCCTGGTTCCCACCTGTGAGAATCGGGCAAGTTCAGTATCACCTACCGTTGCAATGGAGGTAAAACGCGAGGAACAATATGCGGCTTTGAAATTCTGCTTTCGTCTCAACAAATCTTCAGTTGAGGCCTATACAATGTTACAGGTCTATGGAGAGTCTGTTCTTCGCTACAGCACAGCTCGAAGGTGGTTTAAAATGTTTAAAAAGGGGAGACAGTCAATTTCAAAGGAAGGTAGTTCTGGAGCTCCAGTTACTGCTCTTACGGCAGAAAACATCAACACTGCTGCTGCCATTGTGAGAGAGAATCGACGAATGACCTCAAGATCACTTTTCTTTTTTAATTTACGTCCTCCAACTTTTAAGTCATATCGGACGATGAGTGAAATGGGTGGAATGATGCTCAAATGAGCCCGGGATCCATGGAGCTTAGAGCTACCTGACATTCGTCTATCAGGATAAGCGAAAACCCCGGAAAACCCTTATCCAGGTAACTCACCCTGACCGAGATTCGAACTCGAGACCTCTTGAACGTGAGGCAGACACGCTACCATCTATTCTACCAAGGCGGGCAAGATCACTTTCTGTAATACTAAATATTTCATTAGGTGCCACCCACACGTTGGTGACAGAAACATTACACATGAGACGTGTTTGTGCGCGATGGGTTCCAAGTCTGTTGATTCCGGAAAAAACGGACATTTGCATGCTGGTCTGCATGTAGTTAAAGTTGATGTAAGAGGAGGATCCGGAGTTTCTTTCACACTGCTGATGAAACTTGGCTACATCATTTTGATCCTGAGAGCAAACAGCAAAGCTCAGTGTGGAAATCTCCTTCATCACCAACCCCCCCAAAAAGCAAAAGTGGTTGCTTCTGCTGGGAAAGTTATGGTCATCTCATACCTTGAAATTCATGGAATGGTTTATCAGCATTTTGTACCTGCACACACATCAGTTACTGGACAATACTACTGGGATGTCCTAAAACCATTTCAAGTCCATATCAGGTGCAAAAGACCACATTTCCATGAAGCAGGCTGGGTGCTGAACCACGATAATGCGTGGCTGCATATTGCCAATGTTGTTGCTGAATATCTTGCAAAAATCAACGTGAAGTGCATCCCTCACCCTCCCTATAGTACGGATTTAGCCCCATGTAACTTTTTTCTATTCCCTATCTTGAAGAAACGCATTCGTGGGAGCCATTATCCATCATGAGAAGCAGTGGCAAAGGCTGCGCTGGCGATTTTGAAGGATGTCTCAAAAAATGGATTCCAGCATGTCTTTGAAGACTGGCAGAATTGCTGGGACAAGTGCATCGCATCCAGGGAAGACTATTTTGAGAAGGGCCATCAAAATTATGAGGATGAGTAAAGGTACGTTGTCAAAAAAAAGTTGTGATCCTTCTTTATTGAACAGCCTTCGTATATAGTGGTTATTTTAACACAAAGGGCCAACTTTTAAAAGAAAATAGTCTCGCAGTGTCCCCATGCTTTCGCCACCATATCATTGTTGTCTTAATTATTTATATTATATATTATACATATAGAAACAATTCAACCTACAATTTATGTACCTTATGCCACTGTATAGAAATATAAAATATTAATAGTCATTCTAAGATTATTATGGCCTTGCCATGGCTGAGTGGTTTGACAGCTTGGCTCTTAGCAAGGGTTCGATCCCAGGTGACCGGAAAATGAGATTTGTGGTGGACAAGGTGGTGCTGGGTCGAGTTTTCTCCTTTTTTTTTAATTTACCTCCTCCAACATTTAGTCTTATCGGACGACGAATCAAATGGGTGAAATGATGCTCAATGCGTACGGGGTCCATGGAGCATAGAGTTACCCGATATTCAGCTTTCAGGATAATGGAAAACCCCGGAGAAACCTTATCCAGGTATATAAGTATATAAGATCAATAATGGATAACAATAAATTATATTTATATGGATTGTTATTGAAAAAATAATTTGAAGATGGATTTAACTGTAATTTTATAAAGATTGTTAAAATGATTTATAGCTCTGACCGAGATTCAAACTCGGGACCTCTTGAACGCGAGGCAGACATGTTACCATCCACGCTACCGAGGCGAGCTGGTCCTCCTGCTTCCCCCGACAGCATTCCACCGATTGCTCCATCATCATGTTTCCTATCACCTCATCTCTATCGTACGTCCACTTCCTGTGTTGGGCTGATCACACATCCCGGAATCTTTCTGATCAGAAATATTATTATTATTATTATTATTATTATTATTATTATTATTATTATTATTATTATTATTATTATTATTATTATTATTATTATTATTATTATTATTATTATTATTATTATTATTATTATTATTATTATTATTATTATTATTATTATTATTATTATTATTATTATTATTATTATTATTATTATTATTATTATTATTATTATTATTATTATTATTATTATTATTATTATTATTATTATTATTATTATTATTATTATTATTATTATTATTATTATTATTATTATTATTATTATTATTATTATTATTATTATTATTATTATTATTATTATTATTATTATTATTATTATTATTATTATTATTATTATTATTATTATTATTATTATTATTATTATTATTATTTACAACTGTATTACATCAATTAATATTAGTAATTATTATTGTTGTACTCTGAAATCTCAAAATCAAAAGATGGGATAAAGATTTCTTTACTGGAAAGCACAGCAGTGGAGTTGCACTATGGTTTAGTCACTTTCGAGACATCCTGTGAGAGAAACTCTGGGCCAAAGTCGTTTCACCAGGCTGCTGGGCCCGGTACGATCATAGCCAAGTTGTTTTAAATTGGCAGTGGTCAGTTTTCTGCATGAGACTCGCATCGACCGTCCTTCGGAAAGTGCGTTGATCTCTCCAGCCATGCCACGCAACGCCTCATTAAAACAACCACAGATTTACGCACGCTGCCACAGAGACCCCGTGAACATTTATCTGCTCCCAACGCTACACTGGAAATTATAACTTTTCAAAGCACGCCAATGTTGTCCATAATTCCATCCAGCAAGCAAGTGTAATTATCTGTAATATCAACTTATTACTTACGTCTGAAATTTTTATAGAATTCTGAAGGTCTTGTATGTGTACGCCTAAGGATAATGCCAATACCCTTTTATATTACTGATAACACTCTCTTTGTCGTCGAGGGGTCAACGCTCTGGCTTCTCAGCCCAGAGGTTCTAGGTTCCTTTTCCGGCTAGGCTGTGGTTGATGGAATTTTCCCTCAATGGGAATCATTCCGTATCTTTCACAGAATCTGGAAGTTTTATAAAGGGGGCAAGTGTGAGCATATGGTACGCAATACAAAGTAATAAATCGAACGTTAAAGCTAGATCCAAAGAGATACAAAAATCATCAGTTTATTCTTAAGTCAAATTCAACAT
Organism: Mantis religiosa; assembly: GCA_030765055.1. Classification (NCBI taxonomy): domain Eukaryota; kingdom Metazoa; phylum Arthropoda; class Insecta; order Mantodea; family Mantidae; genus Mantis; species Mantis religiosa. Next base: position 152,699,193 of record CM060952.1, on the reverse strand, counting down.
CATATTCCTAGATATTAAAAGAGATTGTGAACAAAGGAATACCGATAAGTCTGTGCATTTCTTCAAACTACATTTAACTTGTATCCGGAAACATTTAGAAGTGCTGTAGCGAATATGTTATATAAATAATATGATTTAGCGAGAACTATTTATGTAGTTAGGTTTTATGCATGTTGTTACATAAGTTAAACTCGTTTAAAATACATAACCTGACACTGGTTATTTGCAGGAAGTGTAAGACAGTAGATACTGCTTAATGCTTTTAAAAATCGTTGCTTTAAGTTTATTACCTGTGAGCATATCTTTATAAAGATAGTGTTTCAGCATCACTACACTTTTTCAATTATGCTTAAGCCAATCAGCACACTTAAACCAATTTTATCTGAATGTTAAGGATTTTCCTTGATAAATCATAAAATACAAGCAAGAAATATTTATATTTATGGCAGTTATATTTTCAAATTAATATAAAATTCTATCTTTAATGTGTATTTCTAAAAGTAAATTCGATTTTTAACTGTTGTAAAATTACAATTTCGGATTCAGTAGAAAATAAAAGGAGTTATTCATTAACACATTTTGAAAAATAACATCGAATTTAATTTTATATAATAAAAAAATTATTTTGAAAAATTGCCAAAAACAGTATACCGGCAGCATAAAAAACCTCTTTTGACCATGTTTTAACAGGAAGAATTCTTCGCTGAAGGTGCTAAATCCAAATTTTCGATACACTTAATTTAAAAGAATCTCACTGTTTCATCTGATAAAGATATAAGAACTTTTCAGTCCAATACATTTTAAACCTTTATAGGGTAATGTTACTAACGTTTATCTATTTGGAATCAATGGAAACTGGAAAATTTATATTTTAACTCTAAAAATATTTTTAAAACTTAATTTCTTCTAACCTAAGGATTACTTGGCAACTACTCATTATAACTTCCTAAAATAACATAAATTATGCATTTCTACTTTTAAACAAACAGAAATACAAACAAAGCTATAACTTCGCAATGTAAGAAGTTTGAAAAATAAATCCTCATATTTCTTTGTTGGCATATTAGGAACTGCACTGAAAATTAATTCCAAAAAATGGCAAATAATCCTCCAGAGAAAAGATATTAATTATATCGTACATTATCTTTGAAAGAAACACGATACTTGCTATTTAAATTACTTTGAAGGGCATTTTAATATGAATCAGGTCGGAATAGAACTTGATTATGAATCTACAAGCCTTATATATTTTCGATAATGTAATAAGGATAATGAATTTGTCCATAGTTTAGTTTAGAATGACATTTATGTGTAGTGTAAAATTCGTTTATTGAAAATTATTATTTTATATTTCCACAAATATAACCGATATAATAGCAGCACTAATGTGACAAAATATTACATATTGGCAAACAGCAGGATCCATATGTAACCAAAATTTCAGTGGTTCCATCAATGTATGCAGCTCTGGTTTTTAAACAAAATTATAGTTATTTTTAAAGCTAATACATTTATATTTTATGTATGAATATTAAGACATGTTGCATAATAATCTGCTATTCATTATACTTTTCAAACTCATTTCTATAGTTCGCACAAGCAATCTTCTCTTAAAAGAATTACATGTATTTCACTGAAATAGTATATCGAAATTACAGCATTGTGACGCTTTCTCTACTTCCAGTAAGCGATAAAAAATGAATAATAATTAAATAAATTAAGTCGCTACTTCTTAGCTGGCTTACCCGGCCTTAAGGGAGTATTTTCAAACCTTGAATGAATTGTAGTTAATTTCATATATTTCTCCCATATTTTTATAAAACTACTCCTCTACAATACGATGAATCATCCCTTCTGTACCTGTAATAATCGTAATTTCGTAAAGCCTAGTGGAAATCCTAGTAAGAGATGAAAATTTCAATACTCATTGAAATGAGTATAAAATATTGCCGGATTGTATTTTCGGTTTACCTAAATTTCTGTTGATAATCTTCCAATTCTGCAAATGTTGTTTGCTATGCATCCTTAAACGATTACATATATATGACATATATGACATATATATATGGCATGTACTTCATACTTCGCTTAATTATTGACATCATGAAGATTGCACAGTTTTTACTTAACCCTTAACAAATTTCTATAAAACAGGAGCGAATCTAGTGAATGCATACGTATGGTACACTTCAAGAGTACACCATTGTCGTTTGCTCGGCCCCCTCTTTTTTCTGTGTTGCTAAACTATTGCAATTTTACAAACAAATATTGCTTGATATTACACATCTTCTGTTTTTGTCTTACGTATTTTCTTGAGGAACAATAAGCTGCATTCTGGCCCCAAAAATGCTGAGTGAAAATTCCAAGCCATCTTTGCCATTATTATTATTTATGACTTCGCTTTATATTATGGTTGGACCAGCTTTAAAATTATTTTAGCGCCTTAATTTAGGAATTAACATTTGCATCAGGTATCCTATGTTCTTAGGGAAAAGTAGCGCCTTTTAGTGGTTAAGGAACTATTGAAATATCTGTGGACATATTGGGGCTTTTGACTGCGAAATAACTGCGTTGGTGTCTTTCATTAAATAAACTTTAGTTTTCTTATATTTGATTTCTTAGACAAGATTACAAGTTGAATCCAGTGCTATGTAATTTATTTATGATGCTCTAGAAGTAATACCTAAAATGTTATACATTTGTCAATTTTAAATAACAAAGAGATACCAGGTTTGCTTTTTGCAGACGATGTCATAACAGGTTCCATAACAAGTATGGGCTTAAAACAATCCTTAGAAGCAATAGGGAGTTTTGTAAAGAATGTTGTCTGAAGATCAATAAAACTAAATCTAAAACTTCTTTGTAAAAGAAGTTACAAACTGAAAAGAGAAGAAAATGGTGGTGGAGAAGTTCCTAAATTGAGTGACCAAGAAAATTAATCACCCAAGAGTACGGTTATCTAGTAATGGTAAATGGAGTAACCAAAAAATGAAAGCAAGGGAAGAAGGAAAAATAATGACTGTGAGTGCTATTAGATCATGCATCAACAAAATACCAAATATGCAAGTAAAATGGTTAGAAAGGTTGTTTGGTTCAATTCTAGAAAGCATAATGCTATACGTAATAGAATATGGAGGCCAGATGAAGGATGGAAAGCAATAAATGTTATAAATATATTATTTTGTAGACTTACTTTAGGCTTGCCTAGATCCTCCCCGAATGATACTGCTTTAATGGAATTAGGAAGATCAGGTTACAAAAGTAAGGTGATGGAAAGAATATTCAAATATTGGAATTTAGATGAAGAGGATACTGTTAAACAGTAGAGGAGAGAGACTTGGATACCTATATAAAATGCAAAAGATTTTACAGGAAATAGTTGTGAAATCATTATCGCTAAATAGTGAAAGAATAGAAAAGAGATTCCGGGAAGAAGTAAAAACAAGAATTGAAGATATTGAGAAATAAGAATTTTGGGCTTATCTTAGTAAAAAAATATCCCTGGAATTATATAAAACATTGAAAATGATTGGGGCAGAGAAAATATATTGAAATATGTTACAAAGTAGGAAGAAAAGGGTTGGAATGGTTTAGAACATGTGTAATATGCTTAAGGGATATAAGGAATGGATATATGAGGGGGAGCTGTCCAATGTGTAAAAAAACATAGTATTTGACTGCCGAAAAACAAATTATTTTAGAGATGAATTCCTTTTGCATAAGTGGCAAAATTTGAATGTGAAATAAGAGGCAAAAGGATCGTGAATCTAGATAAGAAGAAAACATAGTAAAACTTGAAAAATCTATTGGCAAGATCAGACAAAAATGGATATTGAAAACAGGGAACACTAACAATTAGGAAAATTAGTATAAAGGGAAACAAAAATTTATATCCCAAATTTTAATATAGTTATAGCTCATTATAAATATAACGTGGGTAATGGGGTAGGGAAAAATGCATCTCCTAAAACGAGAACTTATGTAAGATTTTGTATTTGTTAAATAGATAGTATATATGTTAAATGTGTATCAAGTCGTATGTGCTAAATATTGCAACAAGAGATAGGAAATAAACTAAACCAAAACTTGGAACTTGGAATTATATTTGATTATTATTGCCTTTTATTAAAAAAATACACTCACATATGTACCTTTACTAGCTCTTCAAAATCGGCAAGGAAGAGGGTATTGTTTTAGTTACAGTTGGGAATCAAACCGGGGAACTTCAAGTTGCGAAGCCAGAAGAAGCACTCAACTATAGTAACGCTGTAGCAGGCAATGTTATGCATTAATAAATACAATCAAAGTATCCATCTTCTGTAGACACGCAATGTGTTTCATGCCGATGTCATAAAGCAGCCATAGAGACAAAGTAACGTGTTTGTTTGTACTTCATATCTGATCATGTATTTTATGATGGTAAACTTTGATGTATAGCAAATTCTATCATGGAAAGAAATCACGATATATATGACAAAATGTGTTACAGCAAATGAAATCATTGGCTGAAAGACCTAAGAAGACAGTATTGTTGATGCAGTTAATTTAAACTATTACAGCGTGTCTTGCAGGACCATTAGACTTGCGTCTGCACCTTGAGGGTGATGTTAATGATTCTTCAGCCCTCTCCGTGGAGATGCTAAGCATGTGAAGAGTTCTTCTGTTAGCTCTCGTATCCAACACAACTGCGCAGTATAACACCTGTACTCTTTGCCTTAGGTTATTTCCACACCGGGATCTTTGGCAATTTTTGACAGTCTGTATGCAGGCACATGCACTGGTGACCTGTTCAGGGCTACCTGAGAATGTAAATCTTCTAATCTTTGTAGTACTTAGCTTATGCTTACTCTGTACATATATGGACCTTATGAATACAAAACCATCTAAGCAGTATACATGCGATACCTTTTTGCACAAAGATGAATCAACAACTATGTTTAGCATGCAGTCTTCAGTAGCGAATGTTTTTGCAGTAATTGAGGACAAATGATAAGTAAATGGGTTTTGTAGATTTTCAGGAAAAACTCACATGGCTTTCCTTATTCACTTTTAGAAACTTAGAAACTCTTCTTCTCCTTTCTACTTATAGAAATTCTCTTATTAAATATGTTTTCGCTGTGTATTCAATGGAATGAGAGAAATACATTAGGACTTAAGCCATAGTTAAATATTTTAAAATCGTGTCAATAAAGAATGGTTCTGAAATTTGGATCTTTAGGCTAAGAGAAGAAAGGAAGAAAGGCAAATAAAGAAATGACTTCCCATTTAACAAAAGTATAAAAATCAGGAGAATAATATTTTGAAAATGACTAATCCCACATATAACTTATTTGACACAATCTGTGTGCATTAACGGGATCAATTTATGCAGAAGTCATTCAGAATAAAGAGGACTTCAGAGGTTATTCCTAAGAACTTTAAGATGCATTTCGTTTCTCACAAAAATAGCATAAACCTTTGCTCATGTATTAAAAACCATGCGTTTCCTTTTTTCCAACAAAAAAAAAAATTGTCTTTTAAAACTTGTCTATGTAAAGCGTAATCTGGGGTGGAGGTTCTTGTTGGAAATCTTCATACTGCATCCTCGGAAGTTTCCACTCTATGCAGAAACAAACGTGCAACTTTTCCTAAAAATGATTATTTGGAGGGACAGGGTTCACGGATCTTCAAATCTTATTGCAATGAAATATTCAGACATTAAACTTTAGGGAGGAATATATTACTTCCCCTATTTACTATACTATACTTAGTAGAGAATGTACGAGGGCTGTTCAATAAACAAAACTTTTTTTGACAACGTACCTTTACTCATCCTCATAATTTTGATGGCCCTTCACAAAATACTCTCCCCTGAATGCGATGTATTTGTCCCAGCGTTTCTGCCAGTCTTCAAAGAAACCATTTTTAGAAATCCATCAAAATCGCCTCCGCAGCCTTCAACACTGCTTCTGATGATGGATAATGTCTCCCACGAAGGCGTTTCTTCAAGTTAGGGAATAGAAAAAAAGTCACTCGGGGCTAAATACGGACTATAGAGAGGTTGAGGGATGCACTTCACGTTGATTTTTGCAAGATATTCAGCAACAACATTGGCAATATGCGGCCGCGCATTATCGTGGAGCAGCATCCAGCCTGCTTCACGGAAATGTGGTCTTTTGCGCCTGATATGGACTTGCAATGTTTACAGGACATTCCTGTAGTATTGTCCAGTTATTGATGTGTGTGCAGGAACAACAATCTGGTAAACCATTCCATGAATATCAAAGAATGAGATGACCATCACTTTCCCAGCAGAAGCAACTAATTTTGTTTTTTGGGGGGTTGGTGATGACGGAGATTTCCACACTGAGCTTTGCTGTTTGCTCTCAAGTTTCATCAGCAGTGATTACGTCTGAAAGAAACTCCGGATCCGCTTCTAACATCAACATTATGTTTCACATTAAGCTAACAGAATATAATAAGATTGAATTTTATTGCTAAAAATTATGACCGTAAAAAATTATGATCATTGCAAGTCCATATCAGGCGCAAAAGACATTTCCATTAAGCAGGCTGTATGCTGCACCACGATAATGCGCGACCGCATATTGCTAATGTTGCTGTTGAATATCTTGCAAAAATCAATGTGAAGTGCATCCCTCACCCTCCCTGTAGTCCGGATTTAGCCGCTTGTGACCTTTTTCTATTCCCTAACTTGAAGAAACGCCTTCGTGGGAGGCATTATCCATCATCAGAAGTAGTGGTGAAGGCTGCGGAGGTGATTTTGAAGGATCTCTCAAAAAATGATTTCCAGCATGTCTTTGAAGACTGGCAGAAACGCTGGGACAAGTGCATCGCATTCAGGGGAGACTATTTTGAGAAGGACCATCAAAATTATGAGGATGAGTAAAGGTACGTTGTCAAAAAAAGTGATCATTCTTTATTGAACAGTCCTCGTATAATTCATTGAGAAATTATATGAAGATTCACAAAATTTTATAAAAACCTGTTAAGTTCTTACATAGCTTCACACATATACAGAGTTTAAGTAAGATAAACCTAAGTTGGGAAACAAGGGGCTCAGGAATCCAGATAAGCCATTATCATAGGTTATAGGCATACACTATATAACAGAGAAGAGTATTTTGCTTGGAGATGTGTAGTCATTTTTATATAATGAGCAGTTTGTAATCGGTTTGTTGTATACACCATTTTTTTTTTTTTTTACATTATAGTGATTACATCATCTACATGTAACCCCCAATGTGAATGGAGGACCGCACTCCTCTTTGGTTAATGGGTTCACCGGACCTAGTTAGGAGGATATTTATCCACTAGCTTTCTTCACAGTTATCAATTGTGAAACGTTCCAATGCCGTGACGAGCCAGAATTATATTGATAGATAAGAATATTTAGAAAAGGCATGAAATGATTCCCTAGGCCTCGAATACTCCAATACCATCAGGGTCGAAAACAGCAAGAGAGACTGGATAGGAAAGTGCAAAGAGGGAATCTGGTAAGGAAAAGGATGAATACCAGATACAGTTATTAAACTCTACAAGCTGACTAATTCTTTCAGATGAATTCTAGGCTCTCCCCTCTGTAAGATAACAATAATCTTTTTACAGCTGTTGCCATCTTTCGCCTCATAACTGGACATGATTGTCCGAATAACCACCTTTATCGGATTGGACTTTCAAGCTCACCTTACTACCTACTGTGTACCAGAGAAGAAAATATGAATATAGAGCATCTAGAATCATGCCAAGCTTTGAAGACGTGCCCTGACATTGTCACCAAATGCTGGGAGGCTAGAAGGAGAAGGACTTGGTTGTCAATTCCTAAGCATTAGACACACACGCATATGTGTGTGTGCTGCTACCTACATACATGCATAAATTTATTGTGGCTACCAACCACATGAAGAAGAGATGAAGTGAAGAAAACTCAGTAGCTTGAGATCACAGGGAGACATGCCACAGGGATGCAGCATGTCCCTGACTACAGCAGGTTAGGATACCTGTCACGCTGCAGCATTGCCTATTAGGCGAAAAACGGCCCTTGACGAAGCAGCCTTCTTGTGATCAGCAGTATTCCTTCCTGTGAGAAAGACCCCGCGCCATCTACCCAGCACCACCATACGCCATGCAACCTTAAAGATCTAGAAATGAAAAGGAAAGAAAATTGTGATAGATTAAAAACCACACTAGAGCGACAAAAAACCCAAGGTCGGAATGGGCCGACGATAGAAATAGAATCCAGCACATCTTGAATGGAAGCTTCAACGGTGTACGGCATTTATCAGTAAAAAGTGTTTCCTTAGACAAATAAAAACAAATCGATACTTGCTAACTCGAATTATTCATACCACTCAACCTAAATATGCAGGGGTTTATAGATGTAAAGTTATATTCAAAATTAGGTTAAAATTAATAAGAGTCAACTGAAAAATTCAAACCATGGCCGGAATTTGAACCACGGATCTCCTGGTTTCCGTCCAGTTGTACTAACCCTTTGAGCTACCTTGGCCAACATGCCGACGCGACATTAAACTCTCCATTCGACTCATATTTTCCCGGTAAACCACTTAAGAGTTCTCATATTCCAGACACATTTGTGGAGACTGCCTATTGTAAGTACTTAAATACCAGGATTTTTATCATTGAACTCCTATGCCTGATTTCATCAACAGATGTTAAGACTTAACACGAGTTTAGCAATAGTTAAAACAAAATTTGCATTTCACCAACAAGTGTTAGCATAACACTCGTGTTAAATCTCTTGTTAATCTAACAAGACACATTTCTGATGTTAAGTCCTTAACAATTGTAATTAGCCAAGATGGCTAGTATGAACTCAGCTGTTGATGTCGATTTGCTATATTTGAGACCGTCTAAATGGCATTTGCAATAGAGTACGGCCTATGAGGAGAAATGATTTTGAGTAGCTATCCGAAGAAAAATTTTTACGGAGGTATAGACTTACGAAACATGCTGCTATGAAGGTTACTCCGAAAGTACAAGGGAGGTTAAAAAATGCCTTGAAAGGAATATGGCGATCTCGCCTTTGCTTCAAGTATTAATAACTTTGCGATTTTATAATTCACTGAGTTATGTGAAATTCACTGAATTCACTGTCTACCTGCCGTCTTGAAACGTTCAAGTCGCTTGTTTTTCGCACCTCGTTTTAAATTTATGTAATAATGAGAATAATCATGGAAAGGAATATGCCAATCTCGCCTTTGCTTCAAGTATTAATAACTTTGTGATTTTATAATTCACTGAATTATGTGGATAATACACTGTCTTGAAAAGTTTAAGTCACTTGTTCTTCGCACCTCGTTTTAAATTACGTAGTACTGACAAGTTGTTTTGTGCTTCTAGAACTGACACATCCATTTTAATTAAATTCGTTTCCAATACTTTCCCTATGACATCTTTCTCTTTTACATTCACCGCATCCGTCCTCTTATTTTACACGATATCCTTACGATTTCTCCATCGATGAGAAATTTGTCTCACTGCTTTATTTATGATTTTGTTCATCCGCCATTTTTCAGCTTGTGCAGAAGAAAATGAAAACAAAAGCGCATCGCAGTACGTTCATAAAATAATACGATTCATCTATAGCCTTCTATAGCTGAGATATTTACAAGTTTCTTGGCCTTAACACGTGTTTGTTAACATTTCATAAAACAGGTTGGTGAAATGCAAGAAATTTAACAGCTGTGTTAGCGCTATGACAATTGTTACGTTACATTTGTTAACGTCGATATTAACATCTGCTGGTGAAATCGGGCATTAATGTTAAATTTTACATTGACGAATTAATTCTTTCAGAATTAATCCTTTTAAATACATTACTCCATTAGACAAAAATATTATTATTTAGAACTCAGTAGCTTAATGGAAGAACTATATTTCATCAGCACACTTTACAAATACTTTTCATGCACGTATAGAACACACGAGATATAATGTTTAACCTCGAAGGGCAAAGTTTACATAATTCTGGGTGTTCCGCTGAGTTACTGGTTTTGTGTGAAACAAGCATTGCTTCCAATCTCGCATGACTGCAATTTAACGTTGAATTAGTTTATTTTATAATGTATTTTGTATGCACAACTGCATTACTAATCATGCGTTGTCTACCATGTCAATAATTATGTTAATGACTCTTTTGCCAATTAACTGTGAAGTGAAACAGTTCTAAAATGCATAATCGATTAGCAGATTTAACAGAAAGCCTACATGGTCTCTCGACAGCAGAGCTTCGCTGAATACAGCATCCGAATAAACGTATACATTCATGAGACTATTTTTTACTATAGAAACACTATAATCTTAGTTTAAAGAAAACAATGCAATGAAGCATATCAGAACTTCATTTTGCCAACATAAGTCATTGAATAACGTGTACTACAATCAGTGTTAGATAAGTAACAGATCAATAATTATTTCTTCAACAGACGTGCTATATTGTATAGAACATTGATCATGAAAGTAAGAATAGTATGCTTGCATGACCTTGAGGAAGTTTTATTTCTTTTAAAGTATAATTAGGTAAAAAAAGAACCTTCTACAAAGGAATAGACATTACTTTTGAGGTATAAAGAATTATTAAATAACTTATTAAGTGATATATAAATATATCTATACTACACTAATTTAAGAAATTATTTAAAATCTAACATTATAACCTCAATAGAATACTGGAGGAAAATATAACATAAAATTCATTTCTATTTTTTGAAGAATTATTTCAACAAAACCAAATGGGTTCTATTATTTTTCTACGAGGGCTGTTCAATAAAGAATGATCACTTTTTTTTTTCTTTTAACAACACACCTTTACTCATCCTCATAATTTTGATGGTTCTTCTCAAAATAGTCTCCCCTGAACGAGATGCACATTTCCCAGCGTTTCTGCCAGTCTTAAAAGACATGCTGGAAACCATTTTTTGAGATATCCTTCAAAATCGCCTCCACAGCCTTCACCACTGCCTCCCACGAAGGCGATTCTTCAAGTTGGAGAATAGAAAAAAGTCACACGGGGCTAAATTCGGACCATAGGGAGGGTAGGGGGTGCACTTCACATTGATTTTTGCAAGATATTCAGCAACAACATTGGCAATATGCGGCCGCGCATTATCGTGGTGCAGCATCCAGCCTGCTTCACGAAAATGTGGTCTTTTGCGCCTGATATGGACTTGCAATGTTTCCAGGACATCCCTGTAGTATTTTGCAGTTACTGATGTATGTGCAGGTACAATATGCTGATAAACCATTCCATGAATATCAAAGAATGAGATGACCATAACTTTTCCAGCAGAAGCAACCACTTTTGCTTGTTTGGGTTTGTGATGAAGGAGATTACCACACTGAGCTTTGCTGTTTGCTATCAGGATCAAAATGTTGTAGCCAAGTTTCAGCAGCAGTGATTAAGTTTAAAATAAACTCCGGATCTTCCCCTAACATCAACTTTAACTGTATATTACCTCCATTGCAGCGGTAGGCCATACTGAATGTCTGAACTTACCTGGTTCTCACAGGCGGGAACCAGGAGTACCAACAATGAAACTACCACGGCTGTTTGTATCACATTAGTCTAACAGAATATAATAAGACTGAATTTTAGTGCAAAAAATTATGACCGTAAAAAATTTTGATCAGTCATTATTGAACAGCCCTCGTAGCACTTATCACCGACGACACTCCAATTTTCAGGTCATTTCACACAACAAGCAGACATTTCTCAGAAACCCAACAATGACTGAATTCACATTAATTTTTGAGCTAGTTTCTTTACTATTTTCGACCGATAGGGATGGCTCAGGTGGTTTCGTCTGTGGTCCGTACTCTGAAGGCCCGGTTTCGTTTCCCGTGTCCGACCATGTCTTTATTGCCACCGAACGATGGCGTTGAGCGTGATCAATTGTCGAACTGCCAGCGCTGAAAACATTGATCTAGAATGGTGAACATTAAAATTATGAGATATAAATCATAAGAATGTAAATTGTGCATGCTTAATATCATTGTCCTATTTTGAAGACGCTATTGTTTGTTCTTAATAATAATAATAATAATAATAATAATAATAATAATAATAATAATAATAATAATAATAATAATAATAATAATAATAATAATAATAATAATAATAATAATAATAATAATAATAATAATAATAATAATAATAATAATAATAATAATAATAATAATAATAATAATAATAATAATAATAATAATAATAATAATAATAATAATAATAATAATAATAATAATAATAATAATAATAATAATAATAATAATAATAATAATAATAATAATAATAATAATAATAATAATAATAATAATAATAATAATAATAATAATAATAATAATAATAATAATAATAATAATAATAATAATAATAATAATAATAATAATAATAATAATAATAATAATAATAATAATAATAATAATAATAATAATAATAATAATAATAATAATAATAATAATAATAATAATAATAATAATAATAATAATAATAATAATCATCATCATAATAATCATCATCATAATAATCATCATCATAATAATCATCATCATAATAATCATCATCATAATAATAATCATCATCATATTAATAATAATCATCATCATATTAATAATAATCATCATCATATTAATAATAATCATCATCAAATTAATAATAATCATCATCAAATTAATAATAATAATCATCATCATCAAATTAATAATAATAATCATCATCATCAAATTAATAATAATCATCATCATATTAATAATAATAATAATCATCATCATATTAATAATAATAATAATCATCATCATATTAATAATAATAATAATCATCATCATATTAATAATAATAATAATCATCATCATATTAATAATAATAATAATCATCATCATATTAATAATAATAATAATCATCATCATATTAATAATAATAATAATCATCATCATATTAATAATAATAATCATCATATTAATAATAATAATCATATTAATAATAATCATATTATTAATAATAATCATATTAATATTAATAATAATCATAATAATCATATTAATAATAATAATAATCATATTATTAATAATAATCATATTAATATTAATAATAATAATAATAATCATATTAATAATAATAATAATAATCATAATAATAATAATAATAATCATATTAATAATAATAATAATCATATTAATAATAATAATAATCATATTTATAATAATAATCATCATATTTATAATAATAATCATCATATTTATAATAATAATAATCATATTTATAATAATAATCATATTTATAATAATAATAATCATATTTATAATAATAATAATCATATTTATAATAATAATAATCATATTTATAATAATAATAATATTTATAATAATAATCATATTTATAATAATAATAATAATAATAATAATAATAATAATAATAATAATAATAATAATAATAATAATAATAATAATAATAATAATAATAATAATAATAATAATAATAATAATAATAATAATAATAATAATAATAATAATAATAATAATAATAATAATAATAATAATAATAATAATAATAATAATAATAATAATAATAATAATAATAATAATAATAATAATAATAATAATAATAATAATAATAATAATAATAATAATAATAATAATAATAATAATAATAATAATAATAATAATAATAATAATAATAATAATAATAATAATAATAATAATAATAATAATAATAATAATAATAATAATAATAATAATAATAATAATAATAATAATAATAATAATAATAATAATAATAATAATAATAATAATAATAATAATAATAATAATAATAATAATAATAATAATAATAATAATAATAATAATAATAATAATAATAATAATAATAATAATAATAATAAAATTATTATTACCGTTGTTATGAACAAATTATTGAAATTATACTTTACATCCTATCTTTGACTTTTGTTTACACGAAAATATGGTTGCAACTTAAATTGATTATTTCATTTTTACTGGAATGGTGCATGAGCATGAATAAGAGATTTTGTTGCTTGTGAAACTATGTAGCTTGTAGTTAAAAACTCGAAATATTCATTTCGATCATTTGTTTTATTGTTATATTCCAAAGTTCCAATGGCTAATAATGGGTTAACGAAATTTGCATTTTTCTTTGAAGTAAGTGCATATGTGTTTCTTTATGCAAAAGTTCTTACGGAATTAATTTCGAGCGGAGGATTTTAGAGGTTATTTCAAGAAAATTCGAGATGACTATTTTATTTTTCATGTAAATATATTAAGTACATGGAGCTTTAAATAAAATCGTTAGAGAAATACATGAATGAAGAATATTAACTACGTTTTGCATGTAAGTGGGATGAAAAGATGTTTGTGAAAATCTTTGAGTCCCTAGAATATTTTGAATTTGAATACGTGGGTATTTATTCAAAATTTCGTTTTTTTAAATAATGTTGTTCAGAGAGGACAACTATATGCGTGTGTCATACACAATGCCCATATATTTCCACACGTACCTCAATGTCTTTTAAAGTCCCTTAAACTCTCAACATCAACATTTTTGGGTGGAATACAATACTGCGTCTATCTACTAACGTACATGGTAGTAAAAATAAAAACTAGTCCATTTCAGGATAAAAACGGGAGTTTTGGTATTCATATCAAAGCGCTGTAGCACGCGGGTCATAGATACTGATTATGATAATTATTCCAGTACGAATTGTGGGAAATGTAGTCTCCATGGTTTGGTTTTTTAGGCATTGCAGAACTGGTATTGTGACAAAGCAAGTGTATATGCGGTCTTCGTGCTTGGCCGGTAACAGCTTCGCCGTCTGGAGGAATTTCTCAGAGGCAGCAGGCGATCCAGACAGCAAGCTGCAGACCAGTTTTAATATGTTTTTGACCTACCTCTACATGGCAGTGAATGCACCCTCCAAACAGAAGAGAGAGAGAGAGAGAGAGAGAGAGAGAGAGAGAGAGAGAGAGAGAGAGAGAGAGAGAGAGAGAGAGAACAACTAAGAGCAAAGAATGGAACTAAATGAAAAGAAAAACAAAAGCTGACACACTCGTCGACAGACAGAAAGAAAAAGAAGTTGGAAAGCTATAAAACTGAACCAGCCAAATAAGTGGCAGTGAGCTAGGTCTGGGACGACTGGAGTAAAACAATGGACTCGCTGAGATGCATGTATAAGCGGCTACGCCGAAACTTGTTCTGTCGTTGTTTTTTGTTAGGTCTGGAATATGCTTCTGCATGCCCGTCACCGTAACGGAGGATTAACACGTACTTCTCAGACGTCTAGGATTTCTCCTCCATCTTCACGCGTTACACACCTCTTTCCCTTTTTATGCTCTCTTCATCGAAAACGTGATTTGAACAAGGTTGTCTGGATAGCCGATATTGCCTCCTAGCCATGTTGCTGAATCCGACAGTTATAAAATCAATCTGATAAGTTCCCAAAATATTGGTTCATGTTAATAAATTGGAGACACCCGAGATACTACAGCATCTTCCGTTACCCCTGGACGCCCTCTTTTCCGCCCAATGAATGGCAATCCTTCTTACATTAAATAAATGACAAAATCCCTTATCATAACCTAAATAATATACTGGAAAAAACATTACATCGTTCGCAATGGTGAATAATAAAAATATAGAAAATAAATTTAAAAAAAAATGAAAAAAAAATAAAATAAACTGAGCCTGAATATGAATAACCTAAAATGTTCAGAAAAATAATTCATAAACAGACTATGGATAGAGTCAACATGAAAAATTCAATGCCATGGCCGGGATTTGAACCACGGATCTCCTGGTTTCCGTCCAGTTGTCAACATGAAAAATTCAATGCCATGGCCGGGATTTGAACCACGGATCTCGTGGTTTCCGTCCAGTTGTCAACATGAAAAATTCAGTGCCATGGCCGGGATTTGAACCACGGATCTCCTGGTTTCCGTCCAGTTGTCAACATGAAAAATTCAATGCCATGGCCGGGATTTGAACCACGGATCTCCTGGTTTCTCTATCTCCTGGTTGACTCTATCCATACAAAACCTTAGCCTATGTGCGGCTAGTGTGAAGAATAATTAATTTCCATCAATTAACTTAAATAATAAGAGTTAAATGACGAAGCTTGGGACTCAAGTACTTACGATAGTAAGTCGCCACAAACGGCGTATCTCGAATACGAGAGCCCCTAGTGGTCTACCGGGGAAATATGAGTCAACTGGAGAATTTAATGTCGGAACGGCACGTTGGCCATGGTAGCTCAATGGGTTAGAGCGACTGGACGGAAACCAGGAGATCCGTGGTTCAAATCCCGGCCATGGCATTGAATTTTTCATGTTGACTCTATCCATACAAAACCTTAGCCTATGTGCGGCTAGTGTGAAGAATGATCAATTTCCATCAATTATCATAAACAGATTATTTTTTTCAAATCTGTCTGTATTCAAAAGATTTTACTATCTAATTCTTCAACAAACTGCTCTTTAAATGGCTTATGCCCGATTTCACCAAATCGACGTTAATAAATGTAACGTAACAATTGCAACAGTGCTAACAAAAGTGCTAAATCTGTTGCATTTCACCAATCTGTTTTCTGAAAATGTTAACAAACACATGTTAACGCCAAGAAACGTGTAAATATTACAGCTATAGAAGGCTATGGATGAGTCTATTATTTTCTGAACGTACTGCGATGCGCTTTTGCTTTCATTTTCGTCTGCACTGCAGTCTGCACAAGGCTTAAAAATTGGCGGATAAACAAAATCGTAAACAAAAGCCGTGAAACACATTTCCCATCGATGGAGAAAGAATTGTTAATTGAATAGGTGATGTACGGATGCGGTGAATGTAAAAAAGATGTCACGTGGGAAAAAATTGGAAACGAATTTAATTCAAATGCATGTGTCATTACTAGAAACACGAAACATCTTCACTATTACGTAAATTGAAAACGAGGTGAGAAGAAGTACAAAGGACGAGTTACTTGAACGTTTCAAGACGGGTGGTAGTGTATATCCACATAATTCACTGAATTATAAAGTCTCAAAGTTCTCGTACTTGAAGCGAAGGCGAGATCGGCATATTCCTTTCGATGCATGTTCTAACCTATCTTTTACTTCCGCAGTAACCTTCATAGCAACTTGTTTGGACAGTCTATGCCTCTGTAGAAAATTTTCTTCTGATAGCTGCTCAAAATCATTTCTCCTCATAGGCCGTACTCTATTAGGAATGTTATTTAGACGGTCTTAAATATAACAAATCGACAACAACAGCTGCGTTCACGACCGCCATCTTGACCATGTACAATTGTTAAGGACTTAACATCAGAAATTTGACTTGTTAGTTTAACAAGAGATAAGCTAAAACTTTTTGGTGAAAAGCAATTTTTGTTATAACTATTGTTAAACCCGTGTTAAGTATTAACATCTGTTGGTGAAATCGGGCATTATTCTTCTATCTACTGTATGCCCACCACAAGAAGGCAAGGCACAGTAATGTCCAACTGTGTTTATGCTGGCCTTACGGACATGGCATGGATATTAGGTTCATCTAAAATACAGTGTTGTCACATAGCGCACCCATGCATAACACTTATCACTTCAGTTACAGAAACGAGCATTAGATCTGACAGAATGAGTGACTCATATGCACTCTCATACACTAATTTCTTAGTGAACAGATCCACTAACAGATAGACCGTTCAAGATCCTCCTCCCTTCATTCTCCCCTTGCCTTCTTGTGGTGGGCAGACAGTACATAAACATTAGCAGAAATGGTTTCATTACATCATTCCTCGTGGTACAATTCGAAAAGAATATAGTAGGTTTAAGCGATAATCTTATATTTTAAGAGCTGGTTGCTATATGTCTTTGATATTCCATTCTGTTTGCATGGCAGGAGATAAAATCCAGGTGGCTTCCCATTTGAGAAAACTACGAACACTTGAAAATGTAAACTAACAATCAGGATGATCTTGTTATTTCTATTAAGCCAGGAATAGTTTAAATAAAATAAAATTATTTCAACTTAAAAAAGAATACTTGACAGATCATATTTAATATTTTAAAACCACAATTTTACAAAAACGGAACTTTTTTTTTTCGTTATTTTAGTGAATCGGCAATAGTTTTAAAAGGGAAACACATTCTTTCTTTCTTGTTTTCCTGAAATATATTTCGTGGCACCAAAAAAAAAATCTGATTTGTCTATAGACCAAATATGCTGACTATGGGAACAGTTTAATTATATATTTAACATAAATTGCATGCCTTAAACACCCTACATATTTTTTGCAGTAAGATTTGATCTAACCGAGCGAGATGGCTCAGGCGGTTCGTCTGTGATCTGCATTCGGGAGGCCGGATTCGATTCCCGTTGCCAACCTACCTAATCCATTATTTTTTCGGGGATTTTCCCGAGTCAACAGGTGATTGCTGGGTAGCTTAATTATATCCCCCTTAATTACACTCCATTTTAAGTACATCATCGTTTATAACATCAGCTCTCCTTTGGTGGTCTCTTTCAGGGTAGTAGGGTGTCAGTGGGTGTTTCGGTGATGCATAGCAGGATGATATGCTCTTGGTAAAACTTGATCCTCCGGTAAGATGGTCTCCGACCCCCGAGTCCGGTCTGGTGGGGCCGTTTCCGAACCATTCGGATTAGCTACTGGTTGAGCTGGTCTGCTGGCAGTTTCCAGTTGGTTAAGTATAGGGACCCTGCCTTCTACGCTGTCATGACTTTTTGGGACGGCCGCCCTCCATCTTCTCTCACCTCATCCTTCTTCCCGGGAAAGCCCCACTTGGGGCATAGGTACAATAGATCAAGCCTGGTCTCAGTGCAAAACCTTTCCGTACCAATCCAATATTTTATCTGTCTCTTACAGTTTATTAGCAATGCAAAAGTAATCCAGAGTAAAGAAGACTTCAGAAACTATTCCTAGAAAATTGATTTGTTGGTTACCAACACACCCCACATGGCAACATTGGCCTTCGGGGTTACCTCACCCCACCATGTGATGTCCTGACATTATTTCTCAGTGGAGGCACCCAGGGGGTGTGTCCGTTACCTCCAATGATAGGGTAGTAGTGAAGATGACCTTGAGGAGAGAGGACCTACAGCTTATACCGTGGACTCTGAACCACGTTGGGCAGAGGGACACTTCACATGTGCTAGGCAGAGGTGAAGGCGTGGATATAGCCGACTTAATATCGCCAATCCCAGAGCCGGGAATCGAGTTTTGGTTCCTGAGCACGGAAGCCGTGAACAAAACCACTGCGCTATCCCGGCTCCCCTATTCCTAGAAAATTTAAAATATACATTTAATTTAACATGTAAACGTATATTATTTTAATAAAAACTAATACATCCTTTATGCAACATACTTTGTGTTTAGCAAAACTGTCAAAATTGTATACAGTATTCCTCCTAATAGTCAATGCAAACCGTTTTGTCGAAATGGACATGGGTACTTTCTAGGTCATGGGGGTGCTCACTATCTTATCAGCTGCATGCATGGACATTGTAGGTGCACGTTTTACAGAGGAACTCAAAATAAAACACCCATCGTGTGTACACACGCACCGATACACCATAGTTTTATATATTTGGTCTATTATTTGACCCGAAAAGTATTTAATATAAAAAGTACCTTTAAACCCATTTAAGAAGGCATTCTGGCTCATAAGCCAGGAGTAATGTAAATAAAACTATAATTATTGCAGTTTATAAAACAGTCAGGCACATCAAATTTAATATTTTAAAAGTAAAATTGTATAAAAAGGAAATATTGTTAGCTTTGTTGTTCCAGGTGTGACGCCATCCGCAACAGTTTTGAATGACATTATATTCATTCCTTTTTTTCTGAAATATATTTCTTTACATGAATGATTTCATTTGTCTCAAAGCTTTTAATAATTAGACTTTCATTTATTGCAGTCCATATCTTATTTAAAATCTGCCAAAACATTTAGCATGAAGATTTCTCTCGGCATAATAAAATGCATCAGAATGAAAATGAACCTTTTAGAATTTTAAAATTGTGGTAGACAGTAAAATAATTGCTCAGGTTAGAATATATATTTTTAGGAAAATTATTTCTTTAACAGAATCGATAACCTCATCTCTGCGGAAAGAACGTGTCTGTCTCGCCCCAGAAAGACTCGAGTTAGGGTAAATTATCTGGACACCATTTTTTCAGGGCTTTTCCGTTATTCGGAAAAATGGAAATGGACTGACAGAAAGAAATTTTGGAAAAGGCTAAGTCAAAAATTTTATAATTAAAGTTACATAAAATCAAACAACAATTATTATAATGTTTGGTTCCCAAACTTGAGTTTTAAATAGACAGGATTAGAAGGGGCCTGAAGCCAAAGATGGGATTGTTGAGGAGTTTAATGAGTCATTCTTAAAGATCGAATTCTCAATCAAGACATAAGGGAACAGTTAGAAGTTCCAAACTTAGTCGAAAAATAAACATTATAAAAATGAAAAAATAAAACTGTATGAATAAATAGCCAAACAGAACCAAAATCGGCATTCTGGTACAAGTCAGCAGAATGGAAAATTGTGAGGGAGCCAATCCTTAAGTACCTGATGAAGAAGAAGATTTTGCCTGCCTTGGTAGCGTGGTGGTAGCATGTCTGCCTCACGTTCAAGAGGTCCCGAGTTCGAATCTCGGTCAGGGTGCGTTACCTGGATAAGGTTTTTTCCGGAGTTTTTCCTTATCCTGTAAGACGAATGTCGGGTAACTTCTAAGCTCCATGGACGCCGGACTCATTTGAGCATTATTTCATCCATTCCATTCATCGTCCGATATGACTTAACGTTGGACGTAAATTACATTAGATCATTAGAAACTAAAGCTTTTTGTGCAGACAAACAACTTTTTCGGCAATTAAATTGCCTTGCAGAAAAAAATAAAAATTATATTGCCATTTACATATCGATGTAACATTCTATACAATAGTAGCTGAAATATTTTGTTGTAACATTTTATTTCAAGATAATACATTTCAAGTGATCGAGGAGTTTTTAAAAATTGATTTGTTTTAAGTGTATTCGCCTTATATTCACCATTCCAATATTTCAAGCACATTATTTGAATAACAATTAAGGCACACTCCCGATTATTTGTGTCTGAATTATCCACGATATCTCAACAAAAAGGATAGTGTATACATTATTTTTCTGTAGTAACAGCAATTAACGATCCTCCATGTGATAAGAATTGCCATTTTTATTGTTTAAACTACCATTGTCCGATAACAAATTAACGTTTCCATTGGTATCGACTAGTCTGTTCCTCGTAATTTGAAAGCAAGTTCAGGTTTTATGATGTTAATGCGCGTGTTAACCAAAAAGTTAAAAGAATTTTGTAAAAAACATGTCGGAGAAAGAAGAAAACATGTTGACATCAGAGGAATAAATAAGATTTAATTGAAAGATCTGAAGAAAGGAAAACCGTTGAAAAGCTATATGCTTATTATGGTATTAGAAACCAGACTCTTTTGGACCAGAAAATGCAGGGTTCTATCACGAAATGTGATTCTAATTCTGGACCAACCGCACAGAAAAAGTAGGAAGAGATCTACATTCGATGATTTAGATGCTGCTCTGTTACCATGGTTTAGTCATTTTACCATGATGCTCTTGGGTTAGAGGAAGAATTTAATATCACATTTGGTTGACTAACTAAACACAAACGTCACTGAATTTGCGAACTTACTGTGCAAGGAGAACGGCTTAGTTCAAACGCTGTGGCATCTTCCTTCCGGGAAGAGTTGCAGAAGTTTGTAGAAGACCAGAATCGCATACCAGAACAAATGTATTATGCAGACGAAGGTGCTTCCTATTGGAAATGGCTGGAAATCATAACCTTTGCTTTTAACAGCGATTTGAAGTCGTCTAAAGAATGCATTACAAATTGGAAGAAGAAAATAACGGATATGCTAAGAATGTCTCTGTGCATTATTACAAGCTTTTCAAAAACTTGTTCCACAAAAATTTTGTACCACATGTTTGGCAATTTCTGGAAGAGAAAGGGTTGCTACAAAAGGCTGTTCTATTGCTTGGTAGTACCTCTCTACATCCTAACGAGAGCATTCTCACTCTCGTAGCTAAGTTTTTTTTTTTTTTTTTTTTTTTTTTTTTTTTTAACCCCCGAACAAGATTAACATTATAGCGCCAATGGATCAAGGCATAATTGCATCAGTAAAATGGCACTACGTGGCTGGTCTACTGAGAACGCTAGTGATGTGATGATTTGTTGGCGTGCTGGAAGAAGTTCCCAATTCATACACGGGATTCCTAATGCCATGCCGGATGTCAAACCACATACTAGATTGGTCATGGAGGAAAATTCTTCCCGGTTTGAAAAAAAAAATGTGATTTTCAAAATTGATCAAGAAATAGCAACAGCAATCGGTGACACATGTGAACCCAGTACATGAATGACGCCGAAGTTAGGATTACTGCTTCACAACAAAACAAAGGAGGGGAGTGTGAATGTAGGATGAAGACAGTGACCTAGTCAATCACTGTGCTGCACTGCAGTGTGTTGATACTCTTCTAGATTGTATGGTGCAGAGAGTAGTTTTAACACAATGAAAATTCTCCAATGAAAATTCGAAGTGCCGTGCGAAAAAAATAGCAACTCTCTCAGAAGCAAACCAAAATCCTAGAGTATTTAAATAAATAAACAGGCCTGCACTCAAACGCACATTAGTTGAATAACATTTTAACAAAGAATACCTAAATGTTTGAAAATAAGTTTTTCCTATTTACATATGTGCTGTACCTTAAAAAAATTAAATTGCAGGTCTCTGGATTATTTGTGTACCTTCTCCTTTACATTCTTGAAAAATTGTAAGTTCATTGTACTTAGAATACCTTTAGTGGAAATCAAAATTATTCACAAGTACGTTTGCTTTTAAAGTTTTATTTGCTTTATGTTAGTGCACCGTGAACACTTTTTCTTCACATCTATAAAGAGTATTTGATTTAAGCATAACATTTTGTTGGATAGAGTCAACATGAAAAATTCAATGCCATGGCCGGGTTTTGAACCACGGATCTCCTGGTTTCCGTCCAGTCGCTCTTAACCTTTGAGCTACCATGGCCAACGTGCCTTCCTGACATTAAATTCTCCAGTTGACTCGTATATTTTCCCGGTAGACCACTAGGGGCTCTCGCATCCGAGATACACCGTTTGTGGCGACTTACTATTGTAAGTACTTAAATCCCAGGCTTCATCATTTAATTCTTATTATTTTAGTTAATTGATGGAAATTAATCATTTCTCCACACTAGCCGTATATAGGCTAAGATATTTGATGGATAGAGTCAACATGGCATTGAATTTTTCATGTTGACTCTATCCATCAAATATCTTAGCCTATATACGGCTAGTGTGGAGAAATGATTATTTTCCATCAATTAACTAAAATAACATTTTGTATTTATTAAATTTTGATTTTTAAATTTTGGTGACTTTAGCCACAGTTAGATTGAAAAGTATGAACTTTTCAACACTTTTTTATCCTCACATATCCAACACTAACTAGTAGGTATATGTATTGTGACTTTGTGGGTTCGTGAAATTAAAAGTCCAATTACACAAACTCAAAATGTTCTTTATTTCCACCGAATTGCAGTTGGAACACTTGCCGATTATACAGAATTACGTAGCGCACACAATTACAATTCGCCAGTTCGTCTGTCACAGGTCCACTCTACACTCACAATTACGTACAACTCCTCTGATACACGTACACAGTCTTCCAGTCCGTACACTAGCACGGCGTTCCTCCGGCTGCTCGCCAAGAACTCCACTGACTCGTCCACTGCAGCCTTATATAGGAAGATCGCTGTTTCTGGAAGGTTCGCAGCTCGCACAATTATCCCGATATTTCCAGATGTCAAGGGGAGGGGAAAGAGACGATACGGTGGCTTTCTAACCATCCCCTCAGTCAGTGCCACAGAGATAAATGGGTAGGCGTGGTCTGAACGGTTCCTGTCACCTAACCAGCTGTCAGTTGGTCCTGCCTTCCGTTAATTGGGTAACGGTATGTAGTGAAATATCAATTATGATTATTTGATTAAATAGCGACACCTTCACTGATTTATTTGCTTATCTAAGTAAAAGAGGAATTAAAATTTGTACAGTTTAATGATTTAAAACTATTTTTCAAGCTAAAGCTTTAAAATTTGAAGACAAAAGCTAGGTATAATAAAAAGAAATATTTTCTGCAATTAGCAGTTGCTGTTTCTCTTCTTCAACTATGGACTTTTGGTGTCAAGTTTAAACACGATACCATTAACATAAGATATTAATATATTAAGATATTATAAAATAAATACGTATTCATACTTCAGTAAAAGTAATAGAATATATAAACTTCTATAAAAAAATAAATTATTAGGCATCGCAATAACTATAAACAATAAAACATAATTCGGTTACTTTAAAGATGTACATATTGTAATCATATTTTATAAAAGTTAATAGCTGGCTTCATAAAATATTTATTTATACCATAATTTGATATGAAGTTCTGTCTTAATTAAAATGCTAGCATCTCTTTTGTTGCTTTAAAGGACGAAAAGATGAATTTTAATTTTTAAAAATTTAAAATTACATATTTTTCATGTCAATAAACGACACTTATTTATAAAGTTAAATGCGTGTCTTCTTTTGGTCTAGGAAGACAATATGTAGTTAATTTCCTTTGAACTGGACGCTTGGTTCCTAGTGCCATTCTTCCATCTTGCCTTCGCTTGCCGTGACGATGAGTTGATTACCTTAACCTCGTGGGAATAGCTTAAGGGAGTTCACACTACTCCCAATTATGTGGTTAGGATGGGGCTAGAACACGGCCATATGGGGTACAGGAGTACTTCAAACTTGAGTTTGAAGTGCTTGGTGAGGTAGAGGTTTCAGTTAATATTCGTATACCTTGCAAGCAGATTGACTCGAGGGATCTAGGAAACAAATTATGGTCCCAAAAGTTTAAAATGTACAAACAAGTTCATTACACAGTGAGTATTACATTCTAGTTTGGAAGTTAATTATTTCACTTTACCTGTATATAAAAATGGATACAATATAATTCTTGCTTTCTCTATTTATGACAATATTTTCTTAATAGTTATTTTTTCTTAGATAGTAACGTATGGTATGCCGATTTCTTATGCTTACTATTACTTTGAGATCATATTGTTCTATAAACACTCGCATTAGCTGGGTATAGTTATCAATGACGTAAACTTAGATTTATTTTTCGATGGCTTTTATAGAATCTGATGCAGGAATTATCGTATAATAAAGATTTGCTAAAGTTTATATTACACTTTTCAGGTGGGTGCAGATAGCTTTATGTGAAAAACATTCATTTTCATAGAATACAATAGTGTCTCATTAAATATTTTGCTTTAACAAAGAAAATATTTTAAACTAGTAAAACTAATTAGGTCATAGTCTAGTGGTTAGAACCTCATCACCCACTAAGCCGGCCCCGGTTATATCCTAGAGGATTGCATATTGTATTTTCTGGTGGACTTCGTAGATAAAAGGACGGGATTTCTCCGGGTTAATCGGTTTCCCGCGGCACTTATTCAACCTATTCTTTCATTCACTGCACTCACATTTCATGTTCACTTCTTCATCCTCATACCCGGTAGAGGGTTTGTGCCCCATCCTCGGTATTCTATCGGATGTACGTGCCTCTGCTCCTTGACAGACACCCAGTGGTAAGTCCTGGGGCAGGAATGTTAGTCCTTCTTACGAGGAAGGTGAATTTGCAATGGAAAAATATGTAGGATGAAGTAGTTAATTTGAATTTATTTAGAACACTATGCTCTCTTTATCAAAAACAAATAGCAATGGATCTAACATTCTACCAGATGGCATGAACTGTGCTTAGTTGTTTAATATTTGCAATTAAATACTCCCAGGAAATATAAAACGCTGTATAATACTTAGTCCTTATCTTACCGAGGGAGGTGGCGCAGCGGTAGCGTGTGTGACTCGCATTCTGGAGGTCGCAGGCTTCATCCCTGCCTAGCTCTCACAGTGACCTAGATTTCCCACTGTCATTTCAGACGAATGCTGAGGTGCTTACATTCATACCACACTTTACTTTCCACAGTTCCCTTCATTCCATTTTCTTGTATCTTTAATGCGTGTTTTCAAGCTTTTAGTGCATGGCAGTGCGGGACAGATGTCGCGGATGTATGCACATTTTTACCCTTGTCGACACCATACCCGGAGCGTTTGTAACCCCTGAGTGAATACTGACGCCTGGACGAAGAACTTTCAGCACTTTTTGAGGACTTGTGCACGATTCTTTAGCCTATGCAACTCTGACCACTTAAAAAATAATAACAATGATGTTGAAATATTCAGACCAATAACATCATTTTTGTGAACTGCTGATGACGTTTCACAATAATTTGTATCTTTTAAAAACATCTAAACATTTTGTGTATGTAGTAGGCAGTATTTTGTTGGTTTCTTACCGCTTGTAAGTTACTTAGATCCATATAAAAATTATTCGAGATGAAGAGAACTTCAAAGATATTCCTGAAAAAAATTTACCCTCGCATTTTCATATCTTATAAATTACTATAGATATCTGATGTTTTAACAGAAATCGTTTTGACTCTTTAGAGAATTAAAACTAATTAAAAATAGCTAGTGTAAAGGCAGTTTGATGGAGTCACTTGAAAATATTTGTGGTTCATCCTAAATACAAAGTGTACCTAAGATTTCACTTTTGAGTTAAGCTGTTCACAGGTACAGAACAAAAAGCCACGCATAAAATTACTTTTTATAAATATTTTATAATGATACAGAAAACAATTCTTTACCTTAATTTTTTATGAAATTCAACAACACCTAATATCTACATGATAGAGAATATAAATGACATCAGCTGAGTTATATCATAATTATACTAATATTATAAATAGACACTTTTTGTATGTTTGTGTGGGTGCGAATGTAGGGTTTCTCTGAAATCATTCAACCGATTTTTTAAAGTTGTGTAATTACGCATGAACAATGAAAATTAGAACAGCTTTTGATTTCAACTGTTAAATGAATAAAATGCCAAGGCTTTGCAAATCCTGGATAATTACGTAGAGATACTGAAGCTGTGATAAAAATGCATAGTGAAATGGCTTTGAGTTTTCGTTTCGTCATTTCTCAGGAAGTGCATGTAAAACTGAGCACCGATTATATTTTATTTCAAGGGATGCACATAGAAGTCATGATGTAACATCTAAACAAACTATGAAGGAATATTAGACAAACAAAACAGTTCCAAGCAAAAACCAGTGAAGTGTTACGTATTACGGTAAAATATTTTGATATATTTATCTTCTTAAATATTAACAAATACAGGAAAGTAGATGTGCAGCAAAGTCAGTATTAAAATTTCCATATAAACTTTATTTCAATTGTTCTGAACTTGTATTTATTAAGATATTTCAATGCCCGCCTCGATAGCGTAGATGGTGGCATGTCTGCCTCATGTTCAAGAGGTCCTGAGTTCGAATCTCGGTCAGGGTGGGTTACCTGGAAACGCTTTTCTTCCGGGGATTTCTCTTATCGTGAAAGGCGAATGTTGGGTAACTAACCTCTATGTACGCTAAGCTCATTTGAGCATCACTTCATACATCATCCGATATGACTTAACGATGGAGGATGTAAATTAAATAAGAAAATAATATCCTAAAGTTTTCGTTTAATTTTCATATTATAATTAACTTAAATTCAGGGTACTAACCACTCAAACAAGATATTGCATTATTAGCAACTATAGAATATTATTTTCTCCAGGATTAATTATTGCAAATCACCCCCAAAATGTTTGAATTTCTTGTTTGAGGGTATCTTCATATGCGCTAAATTCGTTGTTATTTTTTTGAGGGAATATTTCTGGATTATATGCTTCTATATGGTGATAACTCAATAGAGTTTACGTTGTTAAACAAGTGTGAGAGCAAAGATAAACTACAAAAGTTTAAAATTTCATATGCTGTGTTTATCTAAAAAATATTTTATACCGGATCATTGAAACACCTCTTCCGGACTGGTATGCCTTTCGTGGATACACATCAAGTTTACATCTTTTTTTTTTTTTAGTCCTTGACCACAGCATCCTAGCCCGGAAGACACGTTATAATTTATTATTCAACCGTTTTCACGTGAGAGTTTATAAATACAGCTACCCCATTAACCGTGAATATCATGGAAGTTTTTATAACGTATATTGTAGTTTCAAGAGATAATTTGATGCAGACACAAGACTTTCTCTATTGTCTTCCACAAACTATTACTTATGAATAATGATAAAAGTTTATATACATATTTGTGCATGTATTCGTAGGTATAAGAACGCTAACGTGATAGCCAGGACACTGTACGATAGCTTATTGTATATCCAAGCTCTTTGCATGATCACGAGAACAAACGAAAGACGACAAATGTTTCCTATCGCAAACAAATAGGTTGTTATATGCTCTTTAACAGATCTACAACTCTTTATTTTCTCTACGTGTTTACAGTAAGTGAAGCAAATATTATATTCCATACGAAAAATCGTTTCCGAAATTTCACCAAAAGTGCATGCCTTTGGACACGCTGAATTCCCAAGAAAGTAAAAGCGTACTTTTAGAAAACTGTCTCTGCATTTCTGTGTGTGGCCGCGCGCTGTTTGTGAAAGTCGTTTATATACCAATTTGGTTGGTATTGAAGCGCAGCATCTTCGAAGGATGCAACATAAACGTTTTAAGAACTAGTCCTTATATGAGAACTTTTTCCAAAATTGTTATATTCCAAAAACTGCCCCTAAGGATTCTGATTAAACTCCCACACGTTTAACATATTTTAGTATAAATGAAATGTACATGAATTTAGTGAGATAGACAAATTATTACTGGTAAAATGTAGATATTGTTAAAGTATGCCATATGTCACACTTTTTTTAAGGAAATAATGGTTACTGAGGTATTCCTTGTGATTGGTTCTAACTTTCAAAGACGTATTACGAGTTCTACGGAGGAAATTCCATATCTGTGGAAAGTGCCCAAAGTGGGGCATCCCCGGAAGGGACGATGAGGAGAGAGGAGCCAGAGGGCGGCCGACCCAAGGAATCACGGCAGTGCAAGGAAAGGGTTCCTACTATTTACCAGCTGGAAATTATCCAGACAGGCCAGCACAACCGGCATCCCACCCGCAACGGTCAGCTCGGAGATCGGAAACCGTCCTACCGAAGGAGTAAGTGTTCACCAGTAGCATATCATCCTGCCATGCAGCACCGAGGCACTCTGAAAGAGACCAGTGCGAAATAATGTAAAACTATAATGGAGATGAGTGGGAAATTTGGGGAATGTAAAGTTGATACTGCAATAATCTTCTTTAAATCATACTCAAAATTAGCACCTAATCCAGATATAAATATTGTTAAAACAGAGATTACTAATAAAAATCTTATAAGCCAATCAGGAAATTGGCTATTGCCCTACCCAATATTTACTTGGCGACCAGAGAAAATGCCTGAAAGGCCCCAAGGTTTAGGTAGGTTGGCCACGGGAATCAAACCCGGACCTTCCGAATGCGGGCCACAGAAGAAACCGCCTGAGTCATCCCACTCGGCTTCACAGACTTATATTTCTCTCAACTGGAAAAAAACCGAAAACCTCAAAGAGAAGACTTTTGAAGCCATTACATTGTGACCAACTCTTCAAAAATTTAACTTTAGCCCTGTTCCCCAGCACCTATTGTACCTACAAAGCATTGTGGAATAAAATAAGTTCTGCAAATGTTTAGCAATTAACACGAAGTAAAAGAGCTTCCATGTAAGAGGGCTGTTCAATAGAGAATGATCACAATTTTTTTTTTTGACAATGTACCTTTACTCATCCTCATAATTTTGATGGTCCTTCTCTTAATAGTCTCCCCTGAATGCGATGCAGCTGTCCCAGCGTTTCTGCCAGACTTCAAAGACATGCTAGATGCCATTTTTGAGAGATCCTTCAAAATCGCCTCCGCAGCCTT
Source organism: Mantis religiosa (assembly GCA_030765055.1). Lineage (NCBI taxonomy): Eukaryota > Metazoa > Arthropoda > Insecta > Mantodea > Mantidae > Mantis > Mantis religiosa. Next base: position 152,669,119 of record CM060952.1, on the reverse strand, counting down.
CACCACTGCTTCTGATGATGAATAATGCCTCCCATGCCTCCCACGAAGGCATTTCTTCAAGTTAAGGAATAGAAAAAAGTCACATGGGGCGAAATCCGGACTATAGGGAGGGTGAGGCATGCACTTCACGTTGATTTTTGCAAGATATTCAGCAACATCATTGGCAATATGCGGCTGCGCATTATCGTGGTGAAGCATCCAGCCTGCTTCACGGAAATATGGCACCCAATGAAATGTTCAGAATTATCTTAAGGTAATTCGTCGATCCTCTCTCACAAGGCAGCAGCAATGTTCATGTTTTCTTCCGTAAGAGCAGTAACTGGAGCACCGGATCCACCTTCCTTTGAAATTGATTGTCTCCCTTCTTTAAATATTTTAAACCACCTTCGAGCTGTGCTGTAGGGAAGAACAAACTCTCCATAGGCCTCCTGTAACATTGTATAGGCCTTAACTGAATATTTGTTGAGACGAAAGCAGAATTTCAAAGCCGCATATTGTCCCTCGCGTGTTACCTCCATTGCAGCAGTAGGCGATACTGAACATGTCTGAACTTGCCTGGTTCTCACAGGCGGGAACGGCATGTTTGTTTCACATTAAGCTAACTGAATATAATAAGATTGAATTTTAGTGCGAAAAATTATGACCGTAAAAATTATGACCATTCAGTATTGAACAGCCCTCGTATGTGTGCATGTGTGAGAGTCTGTCTGTGTGTGCACGCACACACATCTGTGACAACATAACCTAACAACGAAAAGTCGGCTAAATAGCAAAAGTGATATTCAAGTTAAACATTTTCGAAGGATACGACACAGAGATTTACAACAAAAGCCCCTAACAATAGGGGCCATCGCGAGTCTCCATGCTGGATCGATCATTTTTCCAGTTTCCAATGAAGCGGAGCTTCTGAGTCTTCCTTGAACGTTTGGGGAGACCGCCGCGAGCAACTCCCAGCCGGTTGGTCAGGCCAGTAAATGTTAGGAAACTGCGCCTTCTCCCCATTATTCCCCAAACATCTCCTGCAGTTCCTTCAGCTCATCTGTTCCTCCCGGGAGTGTACGCATAAATGATTCGATTGTGAGTTTAGTTGTTGGTTGTCCCCTCCTTTACATAACCTTCCTCTAGCTCCATTTCATTATAAGTACAGTGGAAATAAGAGACAACAAGGCTTACATGACATATATGTGAGCTTTAACTATTTTTTTTATTTTTACTTAGTAATATTATGTTTTATGATTTACTAACTATGCAGAAGTCAATTCAGAAAGAAGAGGTTCTCAAAGCCTATTCCCAGAAAATTCAAGATATTTCTTTCATTTCTTGTGAAAATATATAAAGGCAGTTGTGATAATTTTATCGAAATCATTAAAGCATTTTCCATAAAATCCAGAATATCCCAAAGCCTTCTATGCAAAGGATAGTTTGGGATGGTAGAGAAGGATTTTCTTCAAAATCCTGTGTCCTCGGAAGACGCTTAAGTTAAATATCTAATTTGGTATTTAAACAACTATTTGATATTTGTATTATGCTGTTCTCACACAGTCAGTGGGTAAACGTACACAGCAAGTCATTTCCCCCGCCCCCATGGTAGCATAGATGCTAACGTATCTGCCTCACGTTCAAAAGGTCCTGAGTTCTAATTTCGATCAGGGTGAACCTGGATAAAGTTTTCCCAAGGTTTTCCCTTTTCCTGAAAAGATGAATGTCAAGTAAATCTTGGCTCTATGGATCCTGAGCTCATTTGAGCGTCATTTCACCCATATCATTATCTCCGATATGACTTAACGTTGAAGGTCGTAAATTAAGAAAAAAGATTCATTTATTCATTATGAAAAAGCTTTTGATCTTATAACTAGGCAAAAATTGTTAGAAATCATGACTCGAAGAGGCTACCCAAATCAATTTATTAAAGTTCTAATATATATATATGGATACAACAATCAGCATACATCCTGGAAATGGAATGTACAGTAAATGGATACACACAAATCAAGGTGTAAGACAGGGTTGCAGTTTGTCTCCTATCTTATTCATAATTTATATAGATGTTCTGATTAGAGATTGGAATTTTAAGATTAACGGAGGCATTCATCTTGCACCAAATTTTATTCTTAAGACGATGCTATTTGCGGATGACCAAATAATTATATGTAAAACTGAAGACGAGCTGCAAAGAGCAGTATATATTTTACAGAAGTTATGTAAGAATTATAATTACAAAATTTCCACAAATAAAACAAAAACAATGGCGTTTCGAGGTAAAGACACTATTAGAACCAAAATAGTAATTGATGATATTATCTTAGAGCAAGTTACGGGTTTTAAATATTTGGGAACATATGTCAATTATAAATATGAAAATGATTTTAAAATAAATTATGAATGTTTCAACAAATATGCGACATAATAAATAGAAGCCTAAAAACTAAAACCAGAAAAGAAACACGGATGAAATTTTATAAAGTAATGGCTGTGCCTGCTTTTCTTTTGGTTCTGAAACATGGACTTTAACAAAAGCAGACAAAAACAAGATACAGGCTGCCGAAATGAGATTTTTAAGAGCAGTAAAGGGATGTACGCTTTTAGATAAAATTCCAAATGAAAAAATAAGAGAAGATTTAGAAATAAGTTCTTTAGAAGAAAAAATAATAAATTATAGAAATGAATGGAGAGAGCATATTGAGAGAATGCCGAGAGATAGGATCCCAAGAAGAGTTATAAACTATAAACCTAGAAGAAAGAGACATCCGAGAAGACCACGAAAACGATGGTCAAACACGTTTTAAGCCGGAACAGGCAGCATTGCCTAGCCCTTGGAGTGAAGAAGAAGGGCCATTTTTCTAAAAAGGCTTTTAGGCTCTAGGGAGTCTTAAAACAGGCTTTTTCGTTGAAATCTCTGCATATTTTTGGATTGTAGTACTTACTCTATCTACTGTTAGTATTAGTAGAGAGAGAAATAGAGAACATAACCACACATTTTGATCTATGGTGTGTGGCCAGAACATGGTCGGATAAGCAGGTAATTGAAGAAGGCCTTATGACAATACGTATGACAATTTTGGCTTAAATAAGTTTCAAAACTAAAGTTGTTCTATAATCTTTCATTCATCTCTGCGCATGAAATGACCTTCCTAGCTTCTTGCAACTTCATTAAAGCAAAGTATCAATTTTCACTTTATTCTATGCTTAAGTCAATTTTCATTAAAACTTTTTTTTCCTGTTATCAAGAAATAATAAGGCATATAATTGGTACTTGTTAGAAATCCGTACGCAGGTGCCTCGGGTCATTAAAAAAGAAGAGCAGGTTCGTTCCGCTAAGTGGCTTTTTCACAAAATCTTGATCGACAGTGGTCTTGTTTGCTGTAGTACAGTTTTTATGGACATAAACCTTGTCAGAGATGCAGACCAGCCTCGACTTCTTCTCGGAAGCCCTCCCCCCTCCTGCTACATCTTTTAAAAATATAAAGCCTAACGCAACTGGTCAGGAACGAAATAAGTAAAAAAAAAAAAAAAATGGTTGAATGGCCGACAACAGTACTGACCTAGGCTAAAGCTATAAACCTGCTACATAGCCAGCTAGACAGAGAGGGCTGTGAACGGATGTCCGTATGTGCCGAGGAATATCAACAACTAGCTACGCAGCTGGAATAAAGAGTTCTGTCATCCGTCTCTTCTGTGGGTTCCCTGACCTAGGCTATTGTTTGTGTGTGCGTGCAGACGTACGTACCACGCCTTCTGGTACCAAATCAGGTGCCTTCAAATTTGTTTCTGGGTACCCACCTCTTCCTATAACCTTACTTGCATTCCGCGAGTGCAGCAGCCGCCTCAGTTGTTCTGTGAGAAAATAAAGGACCTTTTCCGGAACAAGAAGCACGAATAGATTCATTGCCTTTCTCCGCCCTCCCTCTCTTCCTCTCTATCTCTCTCTTATCAAAGAGAATCTACTCCTTGGAAATACTTCTTTACAAGCTAACACGAGAGAAATTCTGTTTCATAAACAAGGAAACTCACAGTCGAGGCATTTAAGACACGGTCACGTGACGGTGAGGCCTGTGATTCCTATCGTTCCAGGACCATCCACACAGCCTGAGGGTTTTCTTCTTTATTCAGGCTGATACCGAAATTAAGAATTTCCATGTATAACGAATCATGATGGATTTCAAAGGAATGTTGGTTCTTTGTTACAACACGTGCAAGGGCAGTTGAGTCGAATAGCAGTTGGGGGAGGATAGTTGTTATAACAAAAGCAATGTAAGAAACAGTGTCCTTAGCAGATTTCTAAAGGGGAGCACTTGACTTGTTGAATGACTTGTTGAATATTCTTCGGTCCCTAATAATGACAATGGACAAGATCGGCACAAAGGAAATCATTGGTTAAATAAGGGGCTTTCAGAAAGTGAAAGTGATACACCTACGCGCATCTGTGATCATTCATTCAGTCCACGGCGTTAGGCCGATTAGGCCGGTCCACTTCTTCTGTCTTGGTTGAGGACAGACCAGAAGAGGTGAAAGAAGATACTTGTCGGTTCATATGTACGTGAAGAACGAATTAAGTTTATCGAGTAATAAGCATTCCACCTTCAGTCTCTCTGAACAGTGATCTATTGGTAATCCTTGGTCGGCAATTTCAAGTTGGATGTTCTGAGAAAAAGAAGCAGCCAATAAATGTTTGAAACGGGCATTCCAGTGTCATTAAACTATCCTTCTCACACATATCCACACATATCCCTTTGAGAAACCTCATTGCTTTGCCCTGGGCTAAACACAAATTGTTTCAAATTGTCGTCTCAACGTGGAACTCTTTGCTCCCCAATAAATAGCATCAAGGCTTTTCTCAGCCTTCACACCTGGCCGAGGAATTAGGCCTTAGAGTCTCCTTTCCAAATTTTCTTTCCCATATACACTTTCATTTCAGCATCGGTGTCCACTGCTTATAATATGTAGTAAGAATGAGCGTTAAACACTACTAGAGTCCGTTTGGGTTAAATTTCCAGAAAGAGAGTGCGTTTGTGGAGGGATGACCTGTGTTACCTCCATTCACTACAGTGGAAAAGGGATTTTTTTCCAGTCGAAACCTTTCCGTGTTGTCACTTTTCTTCTGCCACTGCTTCCTCAAGTGTGCAGATTCGTGGAGTAAACTCACTTCCACCTTCACCCTGAACGAGCAGTGCGTGCGACCGAGAGGGTGAGTACTGCTTTCTCTTTCTAAAAATGTGTGAATTATTATTCCACACAGACTAAAAGATGCATATCTGATTTGTTCTTGCAAGACTTTCTCTACTCACTCTTTTATTATTCTTAAAATCGCTTATTCTTCTCTCTATTTGTAGATATTGTTTTAGTATATTTTAGGTACAATGGCATTAAAGAGAATACAGTATGGAAGCAATTGTCAAATATTTAAAAATTTGTTCGCTATATGGTGCTGTTTCTAGGACTGAAAACGGGAATAGCCATTTCCCCATTTGATAAAAGTACTGAATAATTCAAACAAATAACAGGGAATGGTTCACTCCACAAAATATAGGGACATAAATTGTGTTCTTTTAATTAATCCTAAATATTTTAAGTAGTAAGATTTTGTCTTATCTTTCACGTTTACCAGTTATCCAAAAGTCATCCAGATTTCTGAGGATATTTCCAGAAAATTCAAGATATGCATTTCATTTGTTATGAAAACATCTTAGCCATATGGTGTTTTCATAAAATCGTTAGAGCTAGTTTCGAAAAATGAATGTTCATGAAAAATTCTGCATTTAAAGGAAATTATTTTCTAATTTACATATTTTTTCTATTTATACATAGGACTGATTTATCATATTTCAGAGTTCGTAATATTTTGAAGTAAATAAAAAATATAAATGTTAGAAACGTGAAGATGAAAGGAAGTAAAAACGAAAAGAAAAGAAACAGGATATTCTGATAGTTTCCTTCCGGGCATGGTATAATATTGCTAGAATGAACATTACTCTCCGGAGAAAGCTGCGGATATATGTAGACAATTTTAATTATTTGTTTTATCGTTAAATGCAATAAGGTTCCAACTGGGAATATGATGGAAAACGCACTAATAAGGTCTTTGAGTAATATTCTGATGATGCAACATTACCACTGCATCTGTCAACAAGAAGAGGTTGCCTGACAGTCTATGTAAACCTAAAGAAATGATCTCCCAGCTACTTGTTCTGAGAGAAAGTATGATGTAAAATTTGTAGATGGAAGTAGAATGAGGCACAATACCCGTAATACTTTCTTTGTGTCATTACTTAAACGTCACTGATGCCCGCCTCGGTAGCGTGGTGGTAGAGTGTCTGCTTCACGTTCAAGTGGTCCCGAGTTCGAATCTCAGTCAGAGTGAGTTACCTGGATAAGGTTTTTCCGAGGTTTTCTCTTATCTTGAAAGAAGAATGTCACGTAACTCTAAGCTCTATGGACTCTGGGCTCATTTGAGTATCATTTCACCCATTCCATTCATCGTCCGATATGACTTAACATTGGAGGACGTAAATTACAAAAACAAACAAAACGTCACTGATGACAGAAATGGATATTCAGGCTATAGTATAATATAGGCACAGTTGTGTTTGTAAGACGCGTATTAACAATTTAAATACACTACCTTAATGTCACAGCTATGAAATTATTACACTTCATAACTAAATAATATTTCTAGTTATTTCGTAACTAAATGCTTATGCAAAACATCTGGAGAAAGGCAGATGGCATTCATTTTTTCTTGAACTGCTTTTAGCACACCTAGTGAACCAGATACTAAATTACCATTCCCACTAACATAAATATATTTGTGCAAATATTACTTAAGCATAATGAATTTTATCGCCACTTTTTATATGTTCATAATTGATTTAGTATTTTGTGTTGTTTAAATATTTAAAATTATCTCGTGGTTTAAGAACTCAACTAAAATACTTTGATCTGAAGGGGTAGATAGTGGATAGGTTTTAGTCTATATTGGTGTATATATTTGTGGTTTCATTAACTATTTTGCAATTGTAGTAATATTTAAGTTCATAATGTGGATCACCGTTTATTTTACGCGGTCTTCCTCTTTCTTGTTATCACAAAAAGCAGGATTCGAACCTATAAAGTGAAATTCAAATACTGATGTCCAATGCTTTAGCCAACTGAACTACCAATCAAGACCGGATAAGGCAGGTTAGTGAGAACAGAAGTTTTGCCTATGTTTCTAAGACTGTTTCAGCTGAATATACATAAGTTGACCTGAAAATATATATTATACACACTAAAATTTTGACACTAAATTACAATTTCAAATAATTATAATAAATTTTGAGATATACTAAGCGAAAATTTAAATCCTAACCCTTGGGCATTGTCACTTTAAAGAAATTTGAAAGACTGGAATCCTAATTATTTAAACAGAACACGTAATCATGTACATGGGAATATTCCTTGGATGTATTTCATTTTCAAAATTAATTGTGATACGCAAATAAATTCAGATACCAAACTGTTATTTCTTTATGGGAATGTGGTGACCATTGTTCCTAGGTGTAGGTGAATTTCAATTTGTATGCTTCGTATGCTTTTTAATTGGATATTGCAATCAGTTCTTTGTTGAATATAACATTTGTTCCATGAAAGCAGACGTAGATAGGAGAAAGCACGAGTTTTGTGTGCTGAGACCACAAAAAAATCGCTGCTTCTGCTAGTTTAGAAAAAATAAATAAATGTGATAACTGCTTAACATGATTTGCACAAGAAAACCTGTATCAACAGCTGACAGAATAAATGGGCCGCTTGGTAAATGTCTCATCACTGATTAGATAATAAACGAGAGACGCAACCTGAGAGATCCAGAATGAATCAGTTGATGTTGGAATGCATGGTTTTATGGTTAAAATATAAATAGTTAGTTGTCTGGAGGCTTCAATTTTAAGCACCAGTTTGAAGGACACAGGAAGACGTGCTTTCATAAACAGTATTATGAGACTAAACACATATTTAAAAGTAAAAGTTCCTTATAATGTGCGAAGGAATGCCAAATTAAGAAATCGAGCAATTTGGAACGTTTCAGCCGCAATCGAGTGCAATGCTTAAGGAGTAATATACAACTCCAATTAACTTGATGTGGCAGCTGGGTATAGATGTACACTAAATTAATTAGTCTGTTGCCAATTCTGAAAGGAGATTGAGGATGATTTTATATATGTGGAGCCATTGCTGGTACATGTATCAATAATTCCATATGTATAAATAATCTTCAGGTTTCTTTCAGGATTGGTAGCAGATTAATTCATTTGGTGTACATCTTTACTCAGCTGCCAACTCGAGTTAATTGGACTATATGTAGCCTGCATTCGGGAAGTCCTGGGTTCGATTCGTGTGGCCTACTTTCCTGACATGGAGTTTATCTGTGTTTCCCCATGTCACTAGGCGAAGATCTCGAGTGCTCATTATGCTCGCCGAATTTCCGTCTCCTTACCCATCTCCCTTCTCATTTGACTTCATCCTTCATTCACTTTATTCTTTCAATATTAACCTTGAGTTGTGTCTCGGATACTGCACAGTAGGGGAAAAAGGAGCTCTCTATAAACCTCCGTTCCCAGGTAGCTTCCAAACCTCCCAAGCAGATGTGTATGATGTACAAACTTTCAGCGGTGAAAGGAGAGATTTGATTATGGACCCTGCCCTCTACCTTGTCGGGGCTAGGGAATCGACTGACCTCTCTCTCCTGTCATTCAACTCTCCTCGGAGAGTCCCCTTGCTGGACGCAGGTACAAAAGTTAGATGGCCGAGGTGTCAAAATCCCCTATGTAGTACTTACTTTACCTCGGTCACAGATGAGAAAGTAATGTTTCACAACCTAATTTAACTTTAAATAAAGTATTCTAAAGTATTCTAATAATCAAAACAGGTTTCCACGGCCAGTATAATTGGAAACCATTTCTGTACTGTTACGTCGTAATCTGTTGGATATAAAAGTTCCAGTCGTTTCATCCACAACTTCAGTGCATATCTTCAGTCTCCTCGGAGAAGGTTGTTTTGCGTCTGAAGTGTCCACGACGACGGCATGTTGGCAGGCTGAGGACAGCCCGAGAAGTAGGGAATGGAGGGAGGCACCAATTTGCTCTACAACGGTTGTGGGTGAACAGCTGCCTGTCAATGCTACTATATGTATACCAAGAGTGACTTCGCTGATTGGTCCGGATGCATCAATATCCTCTCCGGGAGACCTCAGACCATCCACCAAACTTACGGACAAAATGTTTGAAACTTCGATCTTCAGTAGATTTCAGCCCGGAAATAACTTTAGTTAAGTTCTAATGATCTTTATCAGAACAAGGTTGAGCGCCACAAATCCTTCTCTTGCTTCTCAAATTGATACTTAGTAGCAGAGTTTCAATAAGTACATCCTCTCTCACCAGAATCCAATTTGGGCAGAAAGCAGGATTATATCTTTGTTGGAACAGTATACGCGGCATCCATTCCAGATCCTCGACTTTGTACCTCAGTTAAGATGAAATGTCTAAGTAATTCCTGTTTCCAGTTCTTTTTTACTGCTTAAACCGAGAAATAAATGAATGGGCAGTTTTATCTCCTAACAATACATACTTTTATTCAGCTTTATGTGCAAAAATAGTCTTGCTACAAAGAGAAATGGGAGAAACATGTAGTTCCAAATCTGCTTACCTCAGAAGGTTTAGCAAAGCTTTCCTTCATAGGTAGCTATTTCCAGTAAATCTATGTTATGTGGCATCCTATTTATAATACACTTACTGCTTAATGTGGTGTTGCATACATCGTTTGGGTTTTTATTACTAAAATGCATAAATATCAGAAATCATAAGACGATTCCTAGAAATCTAACTAAAGAATGATCAAAGCACTGCTGTAGGCAGTTTTGTTGACATTTTATCATGACATTTAATATTGAAATAGCTAGTTATCCAGCGGAATTGCAGCATTACATATTATGTTATCAGACAAATATGTACACTTTATTTCTAAGCATGAATGATTATAAACAAAAGCGGGCATTTATTTATTTAAAGAGCTCCATTGTTCTAATGTATGAAAATGTGTGGCTTTACGCTGTGCCATCTTAGTAAATTGCTTTCACAAACATCAGTAACAAATGAATATGGATGGCGATATTCAGATTTCAATCAGTCTTATGTCCCCACACCTTATGTAAAGTGTTTTTCTCACAGCGCTTTAGTCCACATGCTAATTAACTGGACTGCTTGCAGTTAATAGGTTTGACATAAGCATCGTCCAAATTGATTTACTATGTCTTTCGCTCTCTCATTTGCATTATTCTGACATTCTATGTATAATATTTGGAATGAAGGAAAAGGATGACAAGGTTGGGAACTCTACCTGGAAGAAATTTTGTACCTATGCCTAGCGGGGCGTTCCCCAAGAAAGAGGAATGAGGTGAGAAGAGAGAGACGCTAGCTAGAACCAGGAGACATGACAACAGAGGTGTTTTTTCTTTCTTTCTTTCTTCTTTATTTTTTAATTTTACGTCCTCCAACATTAAGTCATATCAGACGGTGAATGAGATGGGTGAAATAATGTTCAAATGTGTCCATGGTCCATGGAGCGTAGAGCTACACGACATTCGTCTTTAAGGTTAAGGGAAAACCCCGGACAAACCCTTATCCAGGTAGCTTGCCCTGACCGAGATTCGAACTCGGGACCTCTTGAAAGTGAGGCAGACTCGCTACCATCTACGCTACCGAGGCGGGCCAACAGATGTATGGAGATGTATATTCCATGTGGCAGATCGTACAACCAGGTACCTTGCTATGCTGGCTTACACAATCCAACTGGGGAGCTCGAGAACCGGAGATTGACCCTGGTCCGGAAGACATTGCTGACATTGACAACCCCAAAATGGCCAACCAGGATGGAGGTGACGAGAAATAAATGAAATGAACTGGAGAGCAAGAAAATTCGGAGAATAGAATTAATCTTCCTTACAATTTGTTACTAAATATTAAATTATTTATAAGGAATACCGACTGACTGCCAAACATTGGTAAAAAAAATGGTCTAAAATTAATCTTTGGCTTTTTAGAATAATGTCTTCATATCAATACTTTATGCTGGAGGAGGCCCCTGTTCTGGGAACTTTTTAATTTATTTAAGCAGTAAATGACTTTCCCTATTGGTTAAATAAGAATGTAATTATATATGCAGACGATACTACTGCTTTTTATTCTGGTGTGGATGATAAAGAAGATATAACAAAAAATCTGATGGAATACTTAAATTCTAATGGTTTAAGCCTTAACTTGAACAAGACACAACGTATCGAATTACATCTAAGAAAGGCTAATGATAACAAGGTTATTAAACTTCTAGGAATTTACATTGATAGCAGTATAACCTGGAACTGTCATACTACAACTTTCTGTAGGAAACTTTCCATAATAATATATCTACTAAGAATATTGAAACAGAATGTATCTAAATCAATTTTAATTAATGCATATTATGGACTTTTATCACAGTTCGCATAGTTATGGTGTAATTTTATGGGGCAACAGTAGTGGAACCAAGGATAAATTTTTATTGCGAAAGAAAGCCATTCGTATTATAACTAACATACCTACAAGATATACATGTAGAAATTGTTTTAAAGAACTTTCCATAATGTCCCTTCCATCAATGTATATTTTTCGTTGTATTTTATACGTCCATGGACATTATAATTAATTCACTTCACATAATGATGTGCATAGCCACAAGAGCGTGCAGTAACTTATTGATACCATCATGTAGACTAAGTAAATCATTGAATAACCATACCTGTATTAGTTTGAAACTTTACAATAAACTTCCAAATTCTGTGAAAAACTATCTTAATTTTAAAAGTAGTCTTAAGAAATTCTTAGTTGACAACTGTCTTTCTGACTTAGATGAATATTTTGATTTATAACTGTTACAGGTTAGTTACCACAATGATGCATGTTTATACTGTATGACAAAGCCCATTACAAATTGTATTTGTTCAGTGGCAAATAAAATTCTATCTGTGGAAACGTAGAGTCAGAATGAAAAATTCAATGCCATAGCCGGGATTTGAGCCACGGATCTTCTGGTTTCCGCCCAGGCGCTCTACCATTGAGCTGCTATGGCCAACGTGCCGATATGACATTAAGTTCTCCAACTGGCTCGTATTTTTCTCCCGGTAAACCAGTTAGGAGTTCTCGTAAACACATGAGACATTTACCTTAATGGTGACTTACAACATGTAAGTACTTTAAGGCCCGGGCTTTATAGTTAACCACTATTAGGTACAATTAATGGAAATTAATTGCTCTTTCACATTGGCCGTGTGTAGGCCAAATTGTGGAAACGTAGAGTCAGATGAAAAATTCAATGCCATAGACTTACATGCCATATACTCACCCGCTCATAGCCGGGATTTGAACCACGGATCTTCTGGTTTCCATCCAGCCGCTCTAACAATTTCAGCTACTATGGCCAACGTGCCAACATGACATTAAATTCTCCAACTGACTCGTGTTTTTTCCGGTAAACCACTAGGAGTTCTCATAAACACTTGAGACTACTACCTTAATGGCGACTTACTATGCTGTAAGTATTTTAAGGCCCGGGCTTTATAGTTCGGACCACTATTAGGTACAATTAATAGAAATTAAATGTTCTTTCACACTACCCGTGTGTAGGACGCACTACGAAAGGGTAGAGCCAGACTGGAAAATTCAATGCCATAGCCGGGATTTGAACCGGGAGAAACACGAGTCAGTTGGAGAATCTAATATCATGTTGGCACGTTGGCCGTAGTAGCTCAAATGGTTAGAGAGGCTGGACGGAAACCAGAAGATCCGTGGTTCAAATTCCGGCTATGGCATTGAATTTTTCAGTCTGGCTCTACCCTTTCAACATAAATTTGTCTTCTAAAATAGGAAATTCCAAATTACTTAATATTGTGACGTCCGCATTTTAACTGTAGCTTCACTTAGCTTTCATTTCACTTAATAGCTTAGTTCATATTTCACTTAGACTTCCTTTGAGTGACTCTGTTGGTCACTAGTTCCATTTGTCACTATCATCTCACGTTCGATGTAATGAAATACGCACGTCGTAGTTTCTTCTTCCAGGTGGATCACCTATTGGCGAGTCGAACACATGACGTCTCTCACCACACAATTCTCACCACACAATTCTCACCAACAGTGCTTTTCGTTGCACCGGAAACTCAGTTAACTCATTCACTCACTTCGCTTCGAACTCCGTGTCATTGATTCACTGGGTCAATAACTTCGCAGAAGTGACTCACTTGCTCAATAACTCTGCTATATTGACTCGCTCCCTTACTAACTCTATGAGACTGGTCATTCGCTCAATAGCACTGCGAAACTCGCTAGTTCAATATGCCAGACTGACTCGTCTCGCAAGTATATTCGAGAAGGAGAAACACACTGAAGGTTCTAGTTATCTAGTAATGGCGCTTATCTTTTTTAATCTTCGTGTGCGCGCGTCTTACTGGTTTATAGCTCAGACTGCCCAGCGCCATCTGCCGTGGCCGCTGCATCGTAAAATGCACGCACTTCATGGCTAAGCGTGGAAGTCTTTCGGAAGAAACGTCTAAAACGGTTCTGATTGCACAAGCCTGTTGCACATACATGCGAGACGGAATATGTACAGTCTGTTCGGTACAACCATGTATTCTGTACAGCAATATAATGCCATATATCAATAGGCGCAAGAGATCATATATAACGTGACTGAATATTTTAACAAGAAGGAAGAAGAGTCAGTCAAAATCCCTTTGTGTTAAGCGACAAATAAGTGCTTTGTGTTTCTTCATTACTGTTCGCCAGGTTACTAATATTTCGCTATTCTAAAAACAAGATAACTGGCGAATACAGCGCAGTGCACCTCAACGCTCTGCCATACACTACCAAAATTTGCAACCGTACTTCTTTATACTGACGTAAGCTCTAAGTTTCAGAAATGTCAGTGGTATGTTTCGGGTTTTGGATAATTTATAAAACGCTTCCTCTAAATTATATTTTATAACGAGTAATATCCTGAAATATTTTCCTTAATTCAAATCTACATAAAAGAAACCTAGCTTTTATGAAGCGATCTGACAGGATTATGTTTATAATTCCATTTTCTTCTTTTAACAAGGCTGTATTCCCTCAAGCGGTTTGCTCTTCAAACTTTTTTCACAACAGACCCGAGAGGCGCTCTTCTAGGAAATTATCATTTTCAAAATATTTTCAGTAGAATGAACTTACTAACATTCTTTATTCGCATTACTGAGTATATTTCGCAACTTTTGGCTTTTAACATGCACAAAAACACAAACATATGTGCCAGCTAGTCTTTAAATAAAGTGTACTACTATTATATCAAACAGATATATAAAAGAAAACATAACTTTCTACAACAAGGGAAATAATTATAATGAAATTCTATGACAGTACCTTTCGACAAATTATTTCTGCGCATTTTGCCTTTATCAACTCACTTTGTAGGGTAATTGCTCGGAGAGCCCATTGCGTTGTTTTACAATTATTGTCACAACAAACCCGTCGACCTTCTTTTTGTTGGTGTATAGTAGCATAAGCAAAGTATGAGTTAGCATCAATGGGTTTTACTTAACATATTTGCTTTGAATTAGAGAGATGGCTAGTCATGAACACAGTCAATGAGTGAGAGCACTTTGGAAGAGCCACTCCTACAAAAGACTAATACAAATTACGGTGTGAGGTACAAGAAAGTACTCCACGTATACATAAAAGAGTTTTCTTTGGCCTTGTTACAATATTATTCAGCTTCTAAGTACTTTATTGATCCCACCCATGTGGTGAGGATTTTAGGTCCCGGTGCCCACACAGCATCGTGAGAAAAGTGAGGAGCTTACGATAGTTAAGCGGCCTTGGTCACGAAAACCAACGTTCTGGTTGGGTCATGCCAAGATGCTGACCACATCTCCTCCCCGTATCGGTTGGATGATCGCCTACCTCTGCCGTGCGCAAGTGAGCGTGAGGCCGGCAGTTGGGTTGGTAGGCTCAGGCCTACTTGGGGCTGTTACCTCATGGTTTACGTTTTTAAGTAATTAACTATCTGCATCCCTTTTACTTTTAATCATATACAAGAATTTCATCTCTAATTTAATTTTTAAAGCGATCTCTTAGGATGACCTGGTCGTATTAGTCAGTAACAGCATAGGGAAAGGGTGGGAACACTTCTATTAATTTTATAATAGCAATTATTAGGTTTTATTCTAAATTTTTATTACGATATTTCAGCGCAATTTTATATGTTAAGGTTTACTGAACACAAAATGGATAATTTTTAGAAACATTTCATATTGTGTAGTGTCTGTGAACAATAAACCGAGAAAGCCTGAAATTATTGAATTTCATAAAGAAGGATGCACTGTTTAAGCATACCAACTAAAGATTTTCAATAAATGTCTTCACCCATATGCTTTATACGTATAATTTTCCTTATTCTTAATTTTCTTAGAACCGGGAAAGCATGGGCGGTAAATGAAAGCTTACTGTCGAGAAGAAAAAGACAAAGCTCATTAATATTGTCACAAGGCCGCTCGTAAGCGAACGCCGAAAGAGAAGGAAGTGCGGAGCGAAAGAGACAGCGCCTAAACCACGCCCAGTGAGAGAGAGAGAGCAAACTGAGGGAGAAAGAGACGGAGATGGCCTGGATGGTTCTTGCTCCACCGCCAGGCTCCGTGAGGCTTCGCAACAAGTCGTGCTGCTTCATTAGTGTCGAGAAACGTCGAGAACAGCTGATCTTGTATAAATAGGAGGGACGTACAAACGGCAGCTGAGAGTTGTTAACGGTGCAGAGTTCACGTGTGTCAGACGGACTTGAAGGTTTCGTAGTGTGTGTTACGTCATTCTGCTGTTGGCAGAGCTGTACAAGTGTCTTTCTACGGAAATAAAGATCATTTTGAATTTCTGCAACTTGGACTTTTAGCTCTACGAACCCACAAAGTCACAATATGTACCCATTTTTCAATAACTTCTTCGTAATGTTAGAGGTTTCTGAAATATTTTCTTTTGCATATTAATATTTTCTCAAGTGCTTCATATCACAGTAATACTGAAAATATGCAATCCTACTGCTAATTTTCCTCATCGTAAAACATACTTTGCGCCGCTAAAAGTCTGAATACTGTTTCAGAATCTAGTATGCAATTAATCACTTACTGCTTAGTATCAAATTATTTCTGGATTAAAATATAACATGAATAACTAAACTTGGATGAAAATTCACTTCCTCCATTGTAATAAATTCCTCTAGAGAGGTTCAGGTTATGGTATTTAAATCTTAATAGGAATGATGAACACTAGGTATGGGAAAATTCATTGATAAAGCCGAAAATCATGCGATTACTAATCTAGTTTGTAACACGTCTTTTATTTACTAACTTCTTTATTTCATATCTTTCTTGAATGCTTAAAACCATCATCAAAATTCATTAAGCAGTTATAATTTCGAGTTTATGATGTTCCTATAACATCAATAACACGACAGGTAGTATCTTCTAACAATTGCCTTGTAGAGAAATCATTTTTATAAATATTTGTATTTTTTTTATGAAGTCGAAAGGCAACAACGAGATTTTTTTTTTTTTTGTAATTTATGTCCTCCAACGTTAAGTCATATCGGACGATGGATGTATTAGGTGAAATGATGCTCAAATGAGTCCGGGGTCCATGGAGCTTAGAGTTACCCGACATTTGTCTATCACGATAAGGGAAAACCCTGGAAAAACCTTATCTTGGCAACTCACCCTAACCGAGATTCTAACTCGAGACCTCTTGAACGTGAGGCAGACATGCTACCACCACGCTACCGAGGCGGGCCAACAACGAGAATATTGTCTAGTTAGATAGACAAGAAGGCTAGCTCTTAGTGTCTAAAAACCAAGGATAAACATTCTTTCACTCTGCCCTGTCTACCTTTCTTATTTTCTGAGTAGCCTAAGATGAGAATTTTAAACAAGAATTTGCACTGCATCTCATGAAGGAAGAAAAGCAGCACTTCTTCAAGATTAGCAACAAAGTGTCGCTGTTAAGTTCGTAACCTTATCCGCCAAAATGTTGCTGGCCAAATTAAGGATTTAGTTTAAACTCTTTAAATAAATATTAAAATCCGAAAAGCTTAAAAAATTCTAACATTTTAGAACATGTAGTTTGAATAAGCTGCTCAACTTCCAGTTTTCACTAGGACTTCACAGTGAGTGTGTTCTAGCTGAGCTCTATTCCTACAAAAATAGATTATTTTTTTTACATCAGAGGTAGACCCACTCTTATGACGTCAGTGGTATTCAGAAGAGTAATTGCTTCTCTTTCTTTCTTTTTTTATTTCGGGTACTTTGGAATCATCCGTTGCCTAATTGGCCTAAGAGTGGGCGGGTACATTTTCCTGACTATAACTTCTTGCAGGGAGGACTTCTTTTCTTTGGGTATTGATTTCACAAGCAAGACTGGCTTGGTTTTACAAACATCTCACATTAAGGTGCAAGCATGGCTTTTAGCCCAGCAATAAAATAAATACAGTGAAACTATAAGTAGGATATTTGTTGTTAATGTTCACTTGACCTTAAACTCTTAACTTGGCAACAACTCAGAGATTATTGGCAACTTTATAATTAATATAACGTGTCATATTACCACCTATAGAAAATAAAGATGACTTCCAAATATGCATATAAGTCATTTATATTATGATTCCAAAATGTCGTAAGATAAAACAACGGTCACAGCGTTTAAGAGAAATTGCACAGAGATTTAAGAAACATAAATTTCCAAACGACTATTGTTTATATATAACTTTCCTACAAAGTAGGAGCAAAAGCTTATATTCTGGCTACATCCTGTGAAACAGTTATTTTATGTTGTCCCCAAAGAGTTTCAAATATTGTATTATGTGAGGTTATGTAGAGTGAGTCATGCACAGAGAAGCTATGTAAGTGGAAATGACGTCACAAAAGTGTTGAATATCAAACTTATTTGTGATTGGTGTGACGCGTATATCGTAAAACGTGGACCAATCAGATATAGAAGATTTTACGTTGCCATGGAGGATATTCAATATTCCTCTAGAGGGATCGAACTATTAGCGAAATGCTAATGTGTAGAAGAAGCGGAACCGGTCATTCTTCTCCTAACAGTCGCTGTGAACGAATGTAAGGTTCTCTTCTTAAACGCCGTTGTGTGCGGAAGAGTATAAGTTTATTCTCGTCACAATCATCGAGTATAACTGGATAATATTTACATCAAACATCATCGCTAGAAGACGCACAATTTGGTTATTATACACGGTAGTGAACGAACGTATAAAACTTCTGATTCTTGCACGCATCCAGATAAACGCGTCACATCAAGTGAATCTTGTGTAAGAATAGAGTTATAAATATTGTATCATACATTTTGTTCGAACTGGTGTTAATTGAAGGAAGGAAATAAAAGTTTCTACATTATTTAATACAGAGGAAAATGATTACTCATTTTACGTAAAATTTCCTTCCGCCGTACCACCCCTGTAAAAGAAGATATCTTGCTCAACCGACTGAAGCCACGCCGAGGTAAGCTGGGAATTCAAGAACCCTCAATTCCAACCCTGTTCCAAATGGTCACCTCAACGAGGGGCATAATTCACCATCCTTCTACACGATTCGACTTAAAACCTGTTCCACCTGTTAATGAGATAAACGTTTGCAGAAATTCTTTCAGTGCATATGGTGAAACGATAGACAAATTTTTAAAGGCAGTCGCTGTATGTTGGCTTTAAATTTCTGGACCCTTTGCATTACTTCACGAAAACAAAATAAGGATGAAGCAGTTCAAAAGTGTTTGATGATGTATTGGAGTATTAAAAAGATGGCAACTAACGGAATGGTTAGTACCACAAACAAATAACATATATAGTTCTACATTTTTCGCGGAATAAGATTTTACTTCATCTTACAACATGCCAATTTTACAAATTTCACAAAGTTAAATCAGAAAATACAAGGCATGCGTTTTGTTAAGAATATAACTATCGTAAATATGTGCTATTTTATTCAACATCATTAAAGTCATTTTGGAAAAAATATACAAATAACGAAACATGTGTCATAAATTGAGGCAAGGGCGCGTTATTAAAACTCTTCGCGACGTGTAGTTGCAAAATAATAAATACTAATCCTAATATTTATTCGATTTTTTACTTAACTGTTTACACAAACAATTTGAATTACAGGTAGGTTCAAAATGAAATATTTTAAGGGTGAGTATGGGGTTGCTGAAGCTTAGTTGTCATATCGCATCATGTGCCAACCATAAAATAACATTTGATTTATAAAATTATTGTTTTTAATATTTTTTGTGTGTACGGGTTAACACAGCATATCTTAGCTGCCTCTATAGCGTAGCTTGTCTGCCTCATGTTCAAGAGGCCCGAGTTCGAACATCGTTCAGGGTGAGTTATCCGAATAAGATTTTGCCAGGATTTTGCTTTTACTGAAACACAAATATCGGGTAACTATACGTTTATTTAAGAAGTATTTCACATATAACTTAATGTTGGAGGGCGTTAATTAAAATAGGGTGGATCATGCTTTACCGAATATCCAAACACACAATGACAAATGACAAAGCGGTGAGCAAAGACGGCTGCGTAATTTTGGAAGGTCTCAGAACCACTTCGAATGATTTCCGCTGTATTTATTGACAAGTTTTAATTTTCAGCAGATGCCTTGTATTCATTTCCAGCATCCTTGTAGAGTGAGTGAGTGAGTGAGTGAGTGAGTGAGTGAGTGAGTGAGTGAGTGAGTGGGTGAGTGGGTGAGTCTTAAGGTCTTTGGACACCCCGAACATTTGGATCCAGCTCATAGATGAGAAGCATTTCAATCCATCCGCATTTGCTTATAACACCATTATTCTTTAATCCCCCTTAATTTTAGCCCTTAGTACTGAAAGTAAGAAACCATGAACAGAATAATAACGCTGTTGGTTATACACGTATTTTTAATATCCGTCCTCCAACGTTAAGTTATATCGGACAATGAATGGAATGGGTGAAATGATGCTCAAATGAGCCGAGGGTCCATAGAGTTACCCGACATTCGTCTTTCAGGACAAGGGAAAACCCTCGAAAAAACCTTATCCGGGTAACTCACCCTGACCAAGATTCGAACTCGGGACTTCTTGAACGTGAGGCAGACATGCTACCATCTACGCTACCGAGGCGGGTATTATATACATGATAAATGGCTACTGTGGGTCACATAGCAGCTGATAGTACTACTGCTAAAATGTGTAACAATGAAGGCCACCTCAACTAAATTTGTTTGTATGTATGTTTACTTACAGCCATCCAATTTCTTATAAAAAATTGAAGATCGAGAAAAAAAGATCACCATTCGAATGAGGATTTGATCCCATTAGAACTTCTGGTCTTCCATTTTCTGATTTTCACTCAAAAAGTAGTTAATTATCAATTTTACATAGCTGAAATAAGTAAGAAGCGAATAAATTGTAATCAGTTTCGACCTCATTAACTGAGGCACCTTTTTCCTTCTATCACGTAAATAAAGAATTTCTGGAAATGAATTTTTGAACAAAATATAATAATGTGGTAAAAATTTAACAGAACTCTTATATTTTTAGACATTGTATAAACATGCTACAGATGTTGAAGTTAAAAAGTTTTAGATAAACAAGCCAGCAAGTAATGTAGGAAATATGCAATAAATCGGAGGAACAAATTATGGTCGTAATATGTATTTATTATTATTATCATCATCATTATTAATATTATCATTATTAATATTATCATTATTAATATCATCATTATCAATATCATCATTATCAATATCATCATTATCAATATCATCATTATCAATATCATCATTATCAATATCATCATTATCAATATCATCATTATCATTATCATCATTATCATTATCATCATTATCAATATCATCATTATCATTATCATCATTATCATCATTATCATTATCATCATTATCATTATCATCATTATCATTATCATCATTATCATCATTATCATCATTATCATTATCATCATTATCATCATTATCATTATCATCATTATCATCATCATCATCATCATCATTATCATCATTATCATTATCATCATTATCATTATCATTATCATCATTATCATTATCAACATTATCATTATCATCATTATCATTATCATCATTATCATTATAATCATTATCATTATCATCATTATCATTATCATCATTTTCATTATCATCATTATCATTATCATCATTATTATCATTATCATCCATTATCATTATTATTATTATTATTATTATTATTATTATTATTATTATTATTATTATTATTATTATTATTATTATTATTATTATTATTATTATTATTATTAAACAGAATTAAGTTTTTGAAGAAGCGTGTTTATCCCTCATAGAACAACAATTCCAATTAAATGATTGCACTTTATTTGCTTACCATCAGATTATCATAACTAGGAGTTAAGAACTTCGGTAGAAAGGGTTCATATTTTAAACAAATTTGACAGAAAATAAAATTATAATATAGTGTTCATACATTAAAATACACGTAACACTAGCATCTTTTCTTGCGAATTGAGTTTCTGTTCAAGTACCTATGGTAGACACTTTTCATTGTAAGCCTGATACATGGAGTGGTTGAGTGTGATATTTGTATCTTAATACTGACTGTACTGCTATTTCATTTTCTAAAAATGAAATATCGAGCGATGGTGAAGCTATGTTCTTAAGGGCAGTACGGCTGTTCGCTTTTCCGTGTAGTGTCCATGATAAAACTAAGGTTATGAGCTTTAAAGCAGAACAACAATTTAGGTGTAAAATTACAGAAACAAATGCGCTGAGTACCTATCTAGTGTCTATGTTTTAAATGCTACTTTGATAATTTTTTTAAATATGAGCAACAACATTTCGAAATGTGACAAAATGCTATGCGCAGATATAAAGAAACATTGGGATCGCCTGTTGCTGCAGAGGGCGCGGTTCCTAGGAATTGAGTTTTGTTGCCTCCTTCATGATGAATGAGTAGATACCAAAGTGAAATGATTGATGCCCATAATTGGAGTGCGGATTTAGTCATATTCATTTTTATAAGTGTATTCTCTCAATAATAATTCGTGTTTTCCTTTCCTTTGCGATAATTGAAATAACGTTGCTCCATAATGTGCTTCCATTTTAATTATATAATTATAAACATCCCATTAACTCTGAAAGAAATACTTAATAGCCTCCTGTTCGAAATGATTAACCTAAGTCTTTGGCGTTCTTATAAAATATTTATTTATTGTACACATAAGCTTACATGTTTTTGTAAGTAAAATTTTGTTATAAAAGTTCGACTTCTACATGTGCTTTATTACAATGTTACATATTTAAGGTATTTTCGTTTCAGTCATTGTTTTCTAAAGTATAATTCTTTAATACAACATGAATACTTAAAAATAAACTGATTCCGCACATCAACTCACCAGTTTGTCCTTCGACACCGTTGACCTTTTGTTTTGTTTATCTCAAACCTTCATCGGTGATTGGACAATAAAATGAACAATATTTACAATATAGGAATTAAGCTCTGTTAACATTTTAAAACATTATAGTCAAATCCCGGCCATGGCATGAATTTTTCATGTTTTCTTTATCTATCAAAAACCTTAGCCTATATACGGCTAGTATGAAGAAATAATTAATTTCCATCAATTAACTACAATTATAGTCACACCTTTAATTTTAGATGGTTCAGAACGTAGGACAATAAGGAATGCTGGATAACAAAATAAACTTTAGTAATAACAAATTATCATAAATTATGTTGCTGAAATTTTAATCGCAGGTAAAAAGGATGACTGGAACGCACTACACATAATTCGAATAGGAAAAGACAAAATCTAAATGCAATTGGAAGAAACATTGCACAAATACGCTTTTTTATCTTATGTGCGATATTTAGTGGGTTTATATATCTATATCTATTGAAAAAATTATTCTTACAAAATCTTACAATTTTTCTATTTATTTTCGAGATAACTGTTTGCTGAAATTATTGGATTACTTATTTCGTTTGCAAGTAAAAAGGGGGTGAGAGTCTGAAGGGTAGTCAATGCTTTGTATACTGGCTTTAGAGATCCACACTCTTTCCATAACATCTGACAAGTAAATGACAGCACTTCAACAGATTAAAAAGTATTGAAAAATTCCAAACAATAACAACGAATATTTCAGAAATGGCTAATGCGACAAAACATTGTTTGGAATAATTTGTGTATTCCTCGGTTTTTGATTAGTAAGCTTTATCTATCTTTTATCTATCTTTTCCAGTTATCAAAGGTATTCAAAATATATAATGAACGCAGAGACTTCACAGTGAAGTTGATTTTGCGTTGTTTTATTACGTCAATTCTTCAAATACTTCAACACAAAGTAATCTTAAAATTTTATTCATTTTATATATATATATATATATATATATATATATATATATATATATATATATGTGTGTGTGTGTGTGTGTGTGTGTGTGTGTGTGTGTGTGTGTGTGTGTGTGTGTGTGTGGACAAATAAGAAGAGACACAAATCAATTACACAGTTTTAGATAAAACCAAATAACCATTCCGTGGTAAGACAGTAATGAAAATCATTTATGTTTTTAAATACCCGTATTAAGCATCAAACAAATTAAGCGACAACACTTTGGGGGTATTTACTGCATTAGATAGTTACGCGAGACGAAGTTTCGAAGCTGAGCCCAAGAATAAGATGACGGTGCCTCAACCCCCTTCATTTTAAAGAATGGTGGAATCCTCCACATTGCACATCGATTACGAGCGACGGGTCCCGGGCCGGTCCGGGCCAAAGCCCGGGTCAGCGTCTTGCCGACTCCACCCACCGACAGACTCCAGACACCGAATTTGCTACAAGAACCCAGCGCCGCCGATTCTTTCTTTTCGCCTCGCTCAATAATAGGCGTCGGGGTGGAGAAAAAGGCAGAAAGATTTCCACTATAAGCGTTAGTCTAACAGTCACACGAACTTCGCAAACCACTAATTCTTCATAAAACAATATCGCCTATTTAATCAATTCAATAAATGTGTGATTTCAGAAATGTTACATTTTTCATAAATTACTGAAATGATTATCAGATGTGCACAAAAAGGCAATATGAAGCAGCTGAAACCGTCTTTTCTCTCACATTATTGTGTTAACTTGGGAGATATTTCTCAGTTCACTCTCTTTTGCCTCTATCTATCTTTCTCTACCTCTATCAATCTCTCCCCATATGCCACTATTCACCTCTCCGTTGCCTTCCCACCTCTCTCGCCCTCTCTTTTAACTAGCGATCTCCAAAGTAAGTCACCTCGAACGATGAGTGACTGATTTGGATGAAATGATGCTCAATTGAGCCCAGGGTGCATAGAGCTTCATTTTTCAGAATAACGGCAAGTGATGGAATCAAGCACCTTATCCAGATAACTCACCCTGACCGAGATGGAAACTCAGGACCTCTTGAATGTGAGGCCGGCGAGCTACTACCACGCTACAGAGGCGGGCTTTCGCACTCTTTTTGCAACAGACTTGTATGTAACACTTTGAAAGCCGCTTAAAGCACGGCCTTTCTGAGCTTTAATAAAACTATTGTAGTATCACTTGAGCTGGACTCTAAATAATTAAGCCTTTTGCTTACGTCAGTTTGCCACTGTAGCCTACTTTATATTTCCGTGCACAAATTATAGTAAAGAAACAATGGAGCAACTTCGTAAATATTCAGCCTATGGATATTTTTTTTTTCATAGGCATTGCGCTTGTAATCATTTCTCAACTAAAAACAGTATTAAATATGATATAAATGTTTTATATATAAATTTAGAAAACTCCTCATTAACACATTTAAAAAAATTCCCAGGAAAGTGTTTTGCTGTGTGAGAAATTAACCTAGAAAGGTTTTAATTCCAATAAAAATTACTTTCCATGCATTCCTAAATAAACAGTATCATTGAAAATAAGTGCCCGACAGAAAATGAGTGTGAAATATAAATTTAAATAAAAACCCTTCATTAATATACATTTTAATAAACTTCTAGGGCCTTCTAGTGATATATATATGTGTGTGTGTGTGTGTGTGTGTGTGTGTGTGTGTGTGTGTGTGTGTGTGTGTGTGTGTGTGTGTGTGTGTGTGTGTGTGTGTGTGTGTGTGTGTGTGTGTGTGTGTGTGTGTGTGTGTGTGTGTGTGTGTGTGTGTGTGTGTGTGTGTGTGTGTGTGTGTGTGTGTGTGTGTGTGTGTGTGTGTGTGTGTGTGTGTGTGTGTGTGCTAATTATAGATTTTCATTCCTTGTGTTACCTTTCACAAATATAATTTAAAAAGTTGTCTCCTGTTTTATACAATATTAAGACAATACGATAGAATACAACGTGGAAAGTTGTGGGGAATAATGGTGGAAGAGTATAAAGTACCATATAACTTAGTTAATTCCATTAAGTCTTTATATGATAAAACAATTATAATTTTAAGCATAAAAGTACAGAAGTTTTACTATATATAAAGTTATAGAAGAATGGAGAAAAATCTTTAAGCCAAAAAGGGATAACTGTAAGCAGTGTGAATATAAACACAATAATGTTTGCAGATGACCAGGTATAACTTGCAGAAAATGAAGTGAAACTGCAAAGATCAACAATTAAATTGAATGAAATAGGGAAGATGTACAATATGAGAATATATGGAAGAAAAACTAAATCCATGGCAATGATACGGAAAGAACAAAAGAGAGTCAAAATAAGTTATTGCTGGGTAAATTATAGAATAATTTTCAACATCAAAGTACTTGAGGTCAAAAATATCATTTCTAAACACCATGGTAGTGTTGAGAATATTGAAATATGCTATATATTATTTAGGTGCATAAAACGTTTGATAAAAGTATGAGGACCAAAGTAAAGCAAAGACTCTACAGTATAATATGTAAACCAGCACTGATGTACTCTTGTGAAACGTGGGCATTAAGAACCAAAGAAAAGTCAATATTGGAAGCAATTCAAATAAGATTTTTACGACCATTTTGTGTGAATTGCTAGAAGAGATAGGATTAGAAAAACTGTAATAAGAGAGCAGTTAATGGAAGAAAATATGACTGAAGAAATTCAGAGACATCAAAAAGATGGAAAGAACATGTTCTACGAATGTCTCGTTCAGGATATCCATGGCAAGCCTTATTTTATGACAAAGTGTTGGAAGACAAGGAAGAGATGGAGCGACCACTTTTGTTAGCTTTGGAACAGATCTGAATGCCTAAAACGTGAGAAAGAAGCTGTTGATGTATCTGATAGAGAGAGAGAGAGAGTTGCTAGCATTGCTGTTTTTAACAGATTCGCTATCACATCATTACGATTTCACATGTTTGTCATGCGATATGTATAAAGTACCTTTCCTGATTCTTCTTCATTAATAAGAAAAACAGACTTAGATACATGAAGAGGTGCATTATTTTTTATGTAAATATGTCCATGTTGCTTAATTTCAAAATGTTGCTATTAAAATTGTATAGAGAGAAACAAACGCGAAGAATGTTCCTTTTTATAAACACTAATATGTTTAGGAATGGTTCGATATAATAATTACAGAAGGCCATGTAAGTGTGCACTAAGATATTTTTATAGATATCTTACACAATGCGCGGCATTCTAAGTATGACCTCCCATATTCAGCCTTGTTGCTGTTTTGGGAGAACTTCAATTTTTAATAAAGGCTTAACAAGAACTTTAAATTTCAAGAGAGTTAAAACTGTCTTGGAAGCATAATGTAAGTTATTTCAAAATAATTATTATTATTTTGATTAATAGGTCCAAGTACTCATAAAATTAATTTCTTGTTGCAAATTGCCCGTTTTCTGATCGGATCAATTACATCAAAACTAAACCAAAATATTTGGGAATTCAGTCGCGGGCCTAGTACGGATCCTGTTACGACTGAATTAGCATAACGCTGTACTCATGACGAAAGCTTCCAGCAATATTCCCCCCTTCCTAGATGCCAGTGGAGAGGGGAACATATCCGCAAGTCTCTGTTAACTATTGATCGCAAATGGGAGCGCAGGGAATCGATCTCTGGTCCTGGAGATAGGAGCATTGCTTGCCCAACTAATCTAATTATTATCCGTATTATAGGGAGGACAAACATACATCGCCCCCCTCCCATAATAACCACCACTTCAGATTTTGTTTCAGGCGTAGAGTCCTTCTGAGTGCTCTTATGACTTAAAATAATTGCCTAATCAGTAAATTACTCCAGAGCGTTATTGAAATTCCAAACAATTAGTGCTATTTTGTTTTTCAAAAATAATCTACTCTTTCTAAAGCCATTGAAAAATATAACATAAATTATAAGGGTATTTTACCAGACAATATTTTTGTCAACACCTCTCTCAACCTTTAATTATCCTTATTAATTGATGTTGCACCTAGTTAGTTTATTTTCAGGATGATGATAACATGGAGATCAGCGATTGATGGTCAGTCTTTACAGCAATTCGCAAAATTCAGTTGATAATTATTGTTCTACCGATTTCCTCTCATATAGTTGCAATATATTAGGCAATCAAAACCAAGGCACCCAAATATTTAATTATATATTCTTATATTACAGAAACATTGAACAGTCGTATGCATTAAGGGTACTAACAAAAATAAATTCAATGTTTCTAAGCCTTATGAAAAACTATATTATTAGACAGTTTGATGATTTGTTAATCCGGGAATACAATTGCTTCCAATGAAGTATTTATATAAATATTTGCCGTTGGTATCTAGGTATTAATCTACATTCACTTGTTTTGGAAATACTTAATATTATTTAAATATTGAGCATTAAACTGCAATCCTTTCGGAGTGATATTTTGCACTTATATCTGTGTCAAATGGGATGACGTTTGTTCTTGAGCGCTGCTAGGTGAGCAACCAATCGGAGTCCTGCGGTGTTGTATTGCATTCCCCTTAAGTGGCGTGTGATGGGCGCCAAAATAATCTCTAATAAATACTATTCGCGCTAAGACAAAAATTCATATCTATGAAGAAGGTAGATAGTAATGTATTTAACATAACCTTCAAAACCACATACTTTTTGCTCAAATAGTTTTCCTAATACAATAAATAAGGTACTATTATACTATAACAATGGATTGCGACGTAAGCACTGGCATGAATATTATTATTGGTTGGCATGTAGGTGTGTACTATATTTCTAATTACTCAGAACTGAAACGTAAACATTTGACATCACATGATAAAAGAATTACTTTCAATATGCCAATGTGATCGTTGCATTCGATGAGAGGAAACAATACACTTCCTGTTGACCTAGCAGAACAAATCTGGTCACATTATATCTATTTATGAATGGTTCTTAGTCTTAGAGAGTTCAAAGCAGCATTATTCAGTTGCTCTTCCATAAAAAAGTGTATCAGCTGGATCAATGAGACACGATCCACTTTCCCCCTTACCACTGCCAGAACAATAAAATTGAGTTAATGTGGGCTCAAATTATGTTGCAAACAAAATTAATAGTTTTAAACTGACTGGATGCACCGCTGGTATTTTTGCTGGACTATATAAATAAGTAATTTATAAATTATAACTAATTTTAAACTAAATATTTAAACCATGTGTGTAATATATGAATATCCATGTTGCAATTGTGATTTCAACAACTGTATTATTATAAAACTTTGGAAAATTCAGTTTGAGTTCCCTTACGT
The DNA here is from genome assembly GCA_030765055.1 of Mantis religiosa. Taxonomy (NCBI): domain Eukaryota; kingdom Metazoa; phylum Arthropoda; class Insecta; order Mantodea; family Mantidae; genus Mantis; species Mantis religiosa. The sequence goes on along the minus strand of CM060952.1, from coordinate 152,640,325 downwards.
CTAGCGCCAGGAAGACTCGGAAGTGTGCGAGAGAGAGAGAGAGAGAGAGAAATATAAAAAGAAAGGGGGGGTAACGAGGTGGCAACGCCCAAGGCGCTAACGCAGCTGATTCACTACGTGCGAGAACTCTTCCCATTTAAAACACATAATAGTTTACAGATTAACGCCCAATTTTAAATACATACACACACGCACGCACACACACACATATATATATATATATATATATATATTTGTTATTTTATTTATATTTGGGTTTTTCTTTCCCTGGGCTGCAATATTATAAAAATGAAAATGACAATTTATTGATATGAGCTCACGTATTTGAAATTCAAATCTGACGAACTCAGTTCAAATTTACAGAGAAACTTGAAATAAATCTATCATATACACACAATAGTAAATGATTAAAGGTTGTAACCAAAAACACTAGATATGTTTGCAGTATAATAAATAAGTTCTCTCTACCGATTATTTGTGATGACAACGGAGTATTGCCACTTAAAAATCTGACATCGAAGTTAAATGGAAACACAAATTTTGACATCCCTGAAACTCCCCTTCCCAAAAGAAACATTTTTAAAAACAACATAGAATACAGAGAAAACCCTTAAATTGCAAACGTATGAGACCAGGCCTCGAGCGTTCCCTTGTAATACACAGCGACTTCGGAAAGAGAAGGGTGTAATGAAAGAAACCACAGGGGACCATTATAGAAGGCTGTGGCCTAAATGAATATGGGGTCTGTAACGTTTCCAAGATGTGCCTCTGCGAAAACCACGCTTAGTTTACCAGGGAGAGTCTTTCGGACACTGGCGACATGTAATCCCGGCTTCAAATGACGGGAGAATGCTTTGCTTAAAGCTAATTCCACCGCAAAGCACCAATCTACTCGCTTTGTCCTATAACCCTTCCCGACCAGGAAAGCTCGCATAAAAGAAGCCAAAGTAGTCCACCCAAAGAAAATTTAACCCAAAATATTTCAACTACTACAAAGGTCAGTCTTATAAACGAAGCATTTAAGCATCTCTAAGCACATAACAACTCACATGTTATCCTTTATATGGAAAATTTAATATGAGTTTTCACTTCCACAAAAGCTGTTCTAGCTACTTTGATTAAAAATCTCACTTTTAATTTACTCGTATAATGAATGAAATATATGTCTTTAAATTTCTAAGGTATTACTCGACACAGCGTTGAGGCGTTACCTTCAGGTAACCAGCGCTGTGAACGTCTCTTATCGGGGCTTATCTCGTCGATTAGAAGAGTGAAGTTGATGTACAGTAAGCTATGAGACACAAATAGAGGATTGGAAGCTGCGTGTGTCTATATATGTTTTCTCGCTCCTGCCGATGTATGACACATTTCTGTCCAGAAGACATGATTATATCTGAACAGACTATACATACACTGGAATACCGTGTATGTGCGATAAGCTGAGGTAAACATCACTGTGTTGCGAATTTTTCCCGATACGCCTTCTCGTTTGCTATGTAGTAGTCTATGAAATTCCCTTCATTCGCAATACATTTTTCAATTTGTTGCATTAGTAGTTGAAGTAAAGAGAACTGCGCAAAACCGAAAGTCCCTCTAATACCGGAGCAACAGAATTGTCTATTCTGTTGGTCTTTCTATTAGGGCAATATTTTCAGCTTCAAAAGCCCCTCCTCCCGCTTTACGCATGCGCGTCATCCCCAGAAAGGAAGGCTTTTTTTATTTACGTCCTCCAGCATTAAGTCATATTGAAAGATGAATGAAATGGGTGAAATGATGTTCAAATCAGCCCAGAGTCCATAGAGCTTAGAGCTACCAGATATTCGTCTTTCAGTATGAGGGAAAATGCCATGAAAATGACTCCTTGTCCACATAATTTATCCTGACCGAGAGGCAGATACGTTACCGTGTAAGCTACTGAAGCAGGCCAAAAGGAAGACAACCGAAAATCTCAGTAGGATGATAGCCGTAGCACACCGTCCCAGCTATCCAAGTAATTAAAGTGTCTTACAACTCCGTATCACTGGAGAGTTTACTGCCAAACATACTTAATGTCGCATGAGTTTCAGTAACCAGTTCAACCGAGTTCAACCCAATCCTCCCTATTCGGAATAGGCTCAGATGTACAGTAACCTACTATATTAATATACCGAGTTACGTACGTGAACCGTATACTACGCTATAACACGCCATTTCTTTCTTCATTGACGACCAGCCAAGCTGTGTGAGAGATTCCTCTCAAGAAATGTGTTATGGACCTACCAGAATTCTCCTAACCATCTGGGCTTTTGTTAATGACCAGTAGTACCCTTTCGGCGATCAGCTTCTAAGGAAGGCTCTTGCACATGTCACATTCATTGAATCCATAATTTCGGTATCAATTATATATGATCCACATTCAAAGCGTACGTTGACACATGATTTGATAATATCCCTATATCCCTAATATCGTTTTTCACACGCAGTGGTTGTCTTAAAAATCATAAATATTCGCATGATCAATATTAACTGTTCACAATTATGTAACCATTGTGTCAAGAAATGCTCTTCCAATATAAATAGATGGGGTTTACCCAGAAGTCGATGGTGTTAGGGAGCTCTTATTTTAACTACTCTTAATTTAAGTATTGCACATGTTATTTCGACTCCACACATAGAACAGTTTGGGCTGAGAACAGAAAAACAATAATGAACGTAACTAAAAATGCAACAGTTAGTTCTTGAACTGTTGCTTGCAAATCGGACTGTGCTCAACGGCAGTGCCGAACAGCATTCCTTACCAAAGGACGAGGTAATAAAATGCACTTCGACACTCATTAACTTTTTTACAATAATTTTGCCTCGGGCAGAACGTATCGCATCCTACCTGAATCTATGCTATTTTATCTTTACATCGCCCAAGCTTTCAGTTCTGATTAACTCGATTACCTTGCTCAAAGGCAACCAATAAATAGTAAGCGACCGAGAATATAAACGTTTCTGAATTCAAGTAGCGAATGAACGATGTCTTAAATCCTTCACGTAGTTTTAGAAGGACGTGTGGATAAACATAGGGATGTTTGTCAAATGGCTTGCAAACAAGATATTGGTCATATTTAACCTTAAAAAATATATATTTTTGGTTGCAGATGTGATTGAAAACGAAAAGTAAAGCTGATATATTTTTATTTTGAAAAATGTACCCATAGCTTGGAAATAAGTTTCCCTAACTTATCTTTTGATACATGATCATTTGATGATGCTTGCCATTTAAATTAGAAACATCAAACATACGAATTTGCACATTCTCTGCCACTTATACAGGTAGAGGAACTATTGCACCGCATGTAAATGTTAAATGTCTTTATTTTACCAGAAATGCTTTGAATTCCCTGACTTAAAGAGGAGCAAATAGATCCATTTGTGTGTGGATGTGTATGTAGGTGCGTGATCGTATATGTAAGAAGAGAAAAATCAAAGCTCAAATAACAAAAATACAAGTTACAAATAAAATATTAGTTAATTAGAGCCAACTGAATAATCCAATGCCATGGCCGGGATTTGAACCACGGATCTACTGGTTTCCGTCCAGTTGCTCTACCCCTTGAGCTACCATGGTCAGCATGCCTTCCAGACATTTAATTCTCCAATTGACTCATCATATTTCCCGGTAGACCACTTAGGGTTCTCATATTTGAGACAACCACTTGTGGCGACTTACTATTGTAGGTACTTAATTACCAGGACTTTTATCGCTGATTATTTTTAATGTAAATTTATATTGAGGAATTAATCCTTAAAGAATTAATCCTTTTAAATACATTCTCCAATATATGGGTGATTTTTAATTAATTAAAGCCAACTGAATAATGCAACCAGTAGATCCGTGGTTCAAATCCCGGCCATGGCATTGGATTATTCAGTTGGCTCTAATTAATTAAAAATCACCCATATACCGGAGTAATGTATTTAAAAGGATTAATTCTTTAAGGATTAATTCCTGAATATAAATTTACATTAAAATATTAGTTACTTTTAAAGATAAAGAACAGTGTAGATATTGAATTTTCTGCGAATAGCTTCTGAGTGAACTTTGTATAATTTGCATAAGTGAGAATTCTAAGAAATAGACCAAATATTAGTACAGGAAACAGATGGATAGTTAACCCATATAATAATTTTTTGAAGTTCTAAAACTCCTCAAAATATTGTATTTGTATGTTTCAATTTTATGGGGTTGCATTTGGCCTTGTTAGATCCTGAGGCACAATAAAGGAACTTCTCGACTTAGCAGTAACATTTCGGCACTTGGTTCTGAGCTATCTTTTGGAGCTGCTGCGCTTCCTAGCTTTTTTTTACCCAAATTGTCCGGATGAGATATCGAAGAATGTTGCTCAGCCTGGGTTTCACACTTATCTAAAAAAAAACACCGCCCACAAAGTAGAGCGTTCTCAATGATGCAGTTCTCAAGAGGCGACACCTCAAACCTGCCGGCAAGGAAATTTTCAGAACTGCAGAAGCGCAAGGTTTATTGCCTGGCCAATTATTGCGCGCTCTTGGTTTAAAGGACCGGCCAAATATGCCAATAATCCAGGCAGCCAGATCAAGCGGTCAACGTGTAGTCATACCGGAACTCTCTGACGTAAATTTCCTGCACCGGTCAAAATATATTAAATTTCCCGGTCGGTTTTTTCCACATGACTATTTCCTCCAGCAAGGGAAACATTTTAAGAACCTAGCTGAAAGTTGCTGACCATAGGTTCACAGAAAGAACAGGGCATGTATTTCCAGCGTTTTCTCCAGTGTTTGGAGAGCAAATTAAGCTTTCATTTGCTTTCTGCAACAATTTTACATCATTTATAACGTTTAAAAGTTCTAAGTTTAACTGTTTAAGTTTCCATTGCCTGTGCTGTTGGTTTTCAATGATTTCAATGCTTATAATGTAAGGACAATAATATGAACATTAGATATCACAGTTTAAGTGTGTCAATTAAAATTAATTTTTTACTGAAGCCCTTAATTGAGAACAGTCACACTAAAATCTTACCTGAATGTCGTATCAGCTCAAACGTGAATGTGGGCCGTGCCGTGGCTGAGTGAATAGACCGCTCGATTCTTACCAGGATACCGCAAAGTGAGATTTGTGGTGAACAACATGCGCTGGGGCGGCCTCTCCAGTTTCCCTAGCCATCTCATTCTCCAATTGCTCCATCTTCATTTCATGTGTCACAAGTGTCATCACCTGCAGTGCCACATATATTAAATGCGAGCGTTTAACACTACACATTTCATTTCAAAAGTAAGAAAGGAGTGAAAATTGAGTGGCATCTGAATATTTTGCTAATTAAGTCTGCATAAACTTCAGTAACACTCAAATTACATTTTTCAAACCTGGACAGTTCTAAATATTTATAAATATTATTCAAACTACAGTAAAGCGATATGCAAAGCATGTTGGTGTCATTGTATGTCATTTGCTAATTCAGATTTTGAGGTTATGTATCAGTTTAACATTGGCGAAGCTAAACGCTCCGCAGGTTTTGCAGGACGCTTATTGGTGGATTAACACTGGCCGCTAAGGCTCCTATTCTAATCTAGATACCTAATTGAGAATGAATTGATAATCGTGAGTATTTACAAAATATATTTACACCAAACCCATTTAGAGATGAACTCACTGTCGCTAACTTGTCTGGGTTCGACGCAAACGCTGGATGACCTGGAAACGATATGTTATGGTGGGAAACAGAAAACAGTATCAGTAAATAATAAAGCTCTTAATATAAGCACTCGTATGCAATACATCTGGTTATTGCATAAAGTATTATCATAATAAGAGAAGTATGCAGTTTAATCATAACAGATTCACAACATCCTACTCTTTAATAAACACTAATATGTATGTTTGTGAATAATAGCTGTTTAGCTAGTAATTAATCTAATCTCTGCACAGCAAATCAATTATATCTGAAGTTGCCAAAGATTATGCAATAAATAAAAAGTAATATTCAAATCTTAAATTAATAAAAGCGTTTTAATAATCTCAATGCCATTACGTTAACTTTTTTAACTATAGAAGACGAAACAGAAAGCATGTCAATAACCCAGTTTATATTTCTACTAGACTCTATGAGAAGGTTTGGACTGGAGGACTTCAATCAATGGAAGATCTTTGAGCATATGCCCATTACGGGATGGCTCACCAGGACGGAAGGGTGAGTTTAAAGAATGCAAAGGGTGGTCGGACCTGAGGGCAGACAACAGAGAGAACAGAAAACCTAACAGCTAAACTCCTAAACCGCCGATGGCGTCTCGTTCAACCTGCTCCCTTCTCCCCTGCAAGCTTACACATCCCACTAGGCAATCGGGACTTAAAGAACTCTCCTGATCCAGAGTGCAAGGACTTACATAGTGCAAATTTCTTGTCATACACGCCAAAACTCCCTCCAACTCTTATAACCCTGACATAGCCAATTGAAATGATGACTGAGGTGGATAGTATTGCATTGGATTGTTCGGAGGGGATTCGGCAAATAGACCAGACTTGTCTTTTGTACCTATGCCACAAGTGGGGCACTCCCGGGAGGAAGGTTGAGGTGAGAGAAGACAGAGGGTGACCTACCCCAAAGAGTCACTACAGTACAGAGGGTGGGGCCCATACACGTTACTAGATAGAAACTTCCCGGGGACCAGGACAATCGTCAACTCACCTCCCGTGGACCCAAAACTGTCACCAGGCTGACTTGGAAACCGGAGCTGCCCCTTCATCCCCTCCCCAGAGCAAGGAAGACTCCGGGTAGGCTTACACAACCGGCTATATGATATTTTATTTTCATAAATATTAAGTAAATACTGAGTACTAGATACTAGATGCGAACTATCGTAATGAATGTGTAATTAGGCCATAAAGATCAATTCAGGCATGGACTCAAGTAGGTATATTTTACATTTTGTAAGCGTACCTACCTATATGAAGATATTTATGCATTGCGTAATGGGATGTTCTGTAAATCTATGAGATTTTGAAGGTCTTGTAAAATTTCATTTTATTCAGACAGCATTGTGTTAATATTTTAGTGAATGAATTCTCAATTCATAAATAAGCTAATGTTTTAAATATGGTCTGAAAATTCATTCAGTTTTTTGTTACAATTTAGTTCATTTCAATGTATATCTCTTTGTAATTCAATTAAATGTGTAACTTCAAATCCCAGGAGGTAATTTTATGAATACCGTGCATATATAACATGTTGTCATTGACAAATAAAATATATATTTTTTATTTTATATATATAATCTGTAACGTTTTCTTCATTCAGAGGGAATTTTGTATAAATTTGTATAATTCACAAAAAATCCGACATTTGTTTCCCGCGATTGCATGAAAAGTGTATTTTATTTTAAAGCCAGTATATAGCTTCCAGTTCTTAAATATTTGACGACTAATATTCCCGTTATATGTGTAACGAAAAATAACGTCATTTATGCAATATGAGCCTATCTTAGGTTGTACCGGCATATTGCCTTATGGCAACCACACGAAACACGGAAAATCATAGTTTCGCATTGAATTTCTCGGCCTGATTCTACTTTTAATGTTCATTTGGTTCACAAATATCCAGATTTTTTGTATACACAAGTCTTGATATTCCTGAGTTAGAACACTTACTTTTTAGGATATATATGGGATTTATTTTAGGTTATATAATATATATATATATATATATATGGCTTCGAGGCTCCCATGTTCAAATACCGCTGGGCCGACACTCTGGTCTAGTGCATTTTTGTAGTTTATCCAGGTCACTAAACTATACTGCAATGGTTCCTCTCCTGTCAGGACCTTTTTGTCATTGTTTGCTGTCCAAGTCGTTTGCTTTTCATCTGTTTCAATTCAATATTTATTCTCTTTCACACACGCGCGCACGCGCACACGCACACCCACACGCGCGCGCACACACACTATCAAGTAACAGATAAAATAAACATAGGTCTAATATCTATGAAAATAAATTACAGTAATAGAGAAATTAATATTAGCGGCGAGATTTGTTATTTATTGATTCATTTCATTAATTTAATTGTATTTAATTCGAGTTTAATAATCAAATAGTTTAAGGTATATGGCTCAAATGGATCAAGATAGGAAAGTTGACTTTCTACGAATCTTATTATTCAGCCATTCTCACAGGGTATAAAGCAATATTAAATATTACAGTCAGACCTCTCCGTTTACATCCGTTTTAAGCAATGCACGCATGCCTGTTTTTATAAAACACACAAAAATTAGCAACGTTGAAAATGTTCAATTGAATTGATGCTCCCGCATTGGTACATAATAACGAAATTGAAACAACCAAAGTGAAAGTTAATTACATGTGACCATATCCATTTGTATCTAATTTGATTTACGGGGGTGACAGGTTTTGAATTTACTGCAACAGCCAATGAAGTATTCTGAAGTCGATTCAATCATTGACGCCCAGGTTTCCATTGGCAAGTAATGAACTTGAGAGATTTTTAAACACAAAAGCATCAATTAAAATGTCTAGGCAGCATATTCAAGATGGAATAAAATTGAGCTAACAATACACAAACCACAGTAGATAACACGCACGTGTCCGGATATCGATACAGTCGTAAACGTCATTTCGCATTTTTACCCTGGCATGTGCATGTTTCACACGCTGTGCGGAGTAGAATGAGATATGTCATTTTTCGTAGAAACTGAGACAATGGCATAAATCAAGAGTTTATTGATAGAAGATGAAATAAAGGTGAGTAGTCACTGGAGAATTTTGCTGTCAAGATTTAAGATATAAGAAATACCATAACATTGTCAGTATGCTATGATTAAATGCTGCTGCAATGGAAACAAATTTTAACAAATGTTTTTATGTTCTTTACCACATAACTGTAGTAAGCAGAGCAGATTCTGTATGCCATCTAAAAATCTGATACAGAAGTCATCGGAAACAGCTTTGGGCTCTGAACTGGAGAAGAAAGAAAAAGCCGAAAAAGGGAAAGAAAAAGAGGTGTATGTTGAGAGAGGAAGCAAATATAACTCAAAACAAGAAGACTGGAATGTATTTCCAGCAAGATATGAAACCAAAACTTTGAAGAAGCTTCCCGACCATGAGCTAGCTATCCATCGCATAGAATTTGCTTTCTTTCGCCCCCCTTTCCCCCTTGTTGTTGCCCTTTTTAGGGTACTTTTATTGAAATATATGTTTCGCATTCTGACATAAAAATAAAACGTACTAAAACGCAATTATTGATTTTTTTTTGTGCCCAGACGTGAGTTATTCAATTAAATGTTCTATATTTTTAACTTTAAGAGTCCTTAATGTAACAGGAAACCTTACCGAGCGGGATGGCTCAGGCGGTTTCGTCTGTGGCCAGCGTTGGGTAGGCCCGGGTTCGATTCCCGTGGCCAACCTACCTGAACCATGGGGTTTTCCCGGGTCGCTAGGCGAATGCTGGGTAGTTTAATTACATCCCCTGAATTTCCTGTTCCTCCATTTCATCTCCATTATCATTTGACATCATCTCTCATCTGGTGGTCTCTCAGGGTAGAAGTGTCGGCGGTGCATGGCAGGATGATATGCTCTGAGGAAAGCTACTTCCTCCTCCGGTAGGTCGGTTGACGGTCTCCGCTCCGCCTCTGGGACCATTTCGGTTACGCCAGAGGTTACCTTTGAGGCTCGGATCGCCTGCCTGGGTCCTTTAGGGCTCAGGTGCTGGGCTCATTGCCGTTCCGCACTAAGGGGGCGAGTTCATTGTCCTGGCCCTATCCAAGTAAACTGTAGGGACTCTGCCATCTGTATACTCCTCCACAGAAGAGAAAGTCTCCGAGGGACGAGACGCAGGGGGGATGGCGAAGGTTCCCACACCCTCTCTGGACAGGTTTATGACACCCCATGTCAGTTCAGTTACAGATCATTCAAAAACAATCTGACGGCTTCTACTTTTGTGAATGAATCTTCTCGGTTTTAATGTACAGAGTGAATAGGGCGCATGTTTTTTTTTAACGGTTTGCTCCTTGTATAGCAGGCGTTCTCTGCCACACACATTTTCTATGCTTGTCCCACAGCACATTCCTTACAGGGATTTTCTTTGCGTTGCTATACTATACTGTCGTGGCTCCTTGGGTCAGCCACCCTCTGTCTCCTTCGCCTCATCCTTCCTCCCGGGGTGCCCCACTTTGGGGGCATAGGAACATGGTGGCCTACGTACCGAATCCCCTCCGTAATGAAATCGTAATCCTAACACGAAACCTTAACACACGAAAGTATTCGAGCACACTGAAAGAAATATACTTTAAGACTGTTTCTGCATATTGCTTATTTCTAAATTTGATATTGTTCCTAGGCAAAATTGAATCCTAAGCATTTTAACATGGAAAGAATACGTCTTTAAGAATATTATCATATAACAGATATACGTGCACTGAGCGCTCATAAATGAACAGATACCAAATCCAATACACAACCATTAGCTATGAACAAAGATTAAGCCTAGGTAAGCGATTAAAGGAGCGGACTAGCGAAACATTTCACTTAAGAAGTTGGAATACAAGATTTTCATACCAGCCCCTGGATCCCTTATTGGATTGGATTGGACTGGATTGGGTTGAATTAGACTATATCACGGAGGAGCGAGCGAGATAGCTCAGGCGGTTTGGTCTGTAGCCTGCATTCGTGAAGCCCGGGTTCATTTCTGTGGCCAGCCTAACTACCCATGGATATTATCGGGAGATTTTCCGGGTCGCTAAGCAAATGCAGGTTAACTACAACCCTTGAATTTCCTGTTCCTGCATTTCATCTGAATTATCATTTCACATCACCTCTCATATGGTGGTCTCTGTCAGAGTAGAAGGTGGGTGTTTCGGAGCTGCATGGCAGGATAATATGCTGTAAGAGAACCACTTCCTCCTCCGGTAGGTTGGTTGCCGGTTATCGAACGGCTGCTGGGACCACTTCCGAACCACAGTCATCCTGGCCTATCTGGGGAGGTTTCCATCTAAGTAAAATGTAGGGATCCTGCCCTCTACTCGTGACTCCTTGGGACGGCCACCCTATGTTACTTCTCGCCTCATCAATCCTCGCAGGGATGCCCCACTTGGGGGCATAGGTACAATAAATCAAGACTGGCCGCAGTGCCGAATTCCCTCCGTAGCATTAGGGTTAGGATTACCTATGAACAAGGTCGATTTTATGCTAAGGAGTGAAGAAAAAGGGGAAGTAAGACAAACATTAAGTGGAGTGCTAGAATCTTTCAAGGGGTGAAGGTGGCGTGGGAGAGGTGGTTTAGTATTTCCTTATCAACATCAACTACTACGGTCCATCAAAGCAAAGAAAGTCCGCGAGGAATGATGGGGGCAGGGGCTGGAGAAGGTTTCTACACCCTCCTTCGACAGGTTTATGTCAACCCATGTCAGTTCAGTTACAGACCATTCAAAAACATTCTGACGCCCTCTAGTTTTGTAAATAAATCTTCTCGGTTTTAGTGTAGTGAGTGAATAGAGCGCATGGCTTTTTAGCGGTTCTGCTCCGCATGCATGCGTTCTCTCTCATACATATTCGCTGTCCTTGTCCCACTGTGTAGGGTCGCACATTCCTCTCAGGGACTTACTTTACGTTGGTGGACAGTGCCATTATTTCATAAACTCGACTGAACGTAAATTTGTTTTTGACTTAGTATTTGAATGTATGGGCCAGATTTCCTTTTCTTTTATCCAAGTACTCTATGGTGTCATTTAACTGTGACTCCAGATTTCTCGGATTCCTTTCAAAATGTCTAATTAATTTTGCTATGAAACTGATGTGATAAAAATGGCTGTATTCGCCAAATCTGATTTTTCTACCCTACTTGCACAAAATACTCCTACAAACATTTACTCCAATATCTTATTGCTAATTTGCTTATAGATGCAAGGGAATATGGGAATACATTAGGTTTTAAGGAATAGTCAAGTTTTCTAAAACTGGTCGTTCTGAATTGGTTTAGAAATTGCATTCCCTTCAATTGCATTCTCTAGGAGATAAACACAAATAAATAATGACTTCCCATCTGAGAAAAGTATAAGTATTGGAAGGTTCGGGTAAATAACAAGAAATATATCGGGAATGTTTCACTCTACACACAAAAAATATATCTAACAAATAACGCGTTTAACGAGATCTTATATTTTGTACAGCAATATTTTGTCTATTTTTGCTGTTTAACAGTAAACGGAAACGTCGCACAGAATGGAGAGAACTTCTGAGTATATTTCCAGAAAATTCAATATAAATTTAAATTGTCAGAAAAATATATTAAATATGTGAAAGTTGAACGAAATTATTAGAGTCATTTTTAAGAATTTTGGAAAAAAGTTCCACATAAATGCTAGTCTGTGGTAGGGGTGACATTTTCTTCAAAATCCTCGTGTTGCATACATGGAAAATGCTGAATGTATGTACCAATTTTGGTACTTAGCAGACTTTTCCCTTTTGATTTTTGCTTTCGCTCATTCACTCACACTCACACACACGCACGCATATATATTTTTAAAACTGTTCTTTTTCAAATTCAGGGAATCTGAAGCATGTACTTTCAGCAAAATTCTGGTAGGTATAGATTTATTTAGTGGAATTAAATTACTTATCTAGCTGTACTCTGCACTAGAAATGCCAATTTCTGTAAAAAAAAAGAGTTCCCTTCTTTACTAGACATTTTAATCACAGATTTCTTCACCATAACAAACTTATAATATAAAATTAAGTTTCATGATAATACAAATTTAAATACCAAGAAAATTATTTTCAGGCAATGAAAATATAATCTCAAATGAGATGTAGCAATGCTGAATATTAGGAAGCTTATATTTTTTAAATAATCCACATCATTCATAATCAAATATTAAATTTTGTATGACACCATGATTTTCTGGGAACAAAGAAAAAAGTAACAGGGTTTTGTAAAATTCAGAAATTTATTAAATGATTAAAACCCGAATTTCTAAATTGGGTTTAAATCAAGGAAAGACTTTTGGATGGCAATATCTGCTTTCAACGAAATAATCCAGTAAAAGAATTCAAAGATATGAAGTTTTAAAATTTGACGCACTATTTTCTCTCACCTGATACATACATTTTAACGTCTGTTTGAGCAAATAAGTGACCTGAAGTGGTCAAAACTACCATAGCTTCCTGCTTGAGAATTTTTAAGGTAATTTTCAAAATTGTGTAAGTGCTAGAAATATGGATTTTATCAATTACTTTTATTAAATATAATATAGCTTAGTACTTTACTATACTACATTTATGAAGAAATTACGTTTAAAATCACAGGCATTTAGTACTTTATTTCATTTATAGAGGTACAGTTACGTTAATATTTCTTTCATAACTTGGCATTTCTACGACTTTACAATAATGTTTTGTTGTAATGCTATTTATGTTAAATTTATTGTAAACTTAACCGGTTTAAACAATTTTGTAAAATTTGGTATTTCTCATTTGTTCTCCCTAGCTTATTGTGCAAGACGTCATTCACACTTATCTTCAAACGTAATGTAAATGACATGATTAATCTCTAAGCATTTATATTAAGAGGTGTTTTAAATGGACAGGTATGACTCATGTTCAACTTGGTCTAATCGCTGCCATCGACAGCTCCTTTCATCCAGTAACAGCCAATGAGATTCGTAGCACAAGATAATAGAGTGTTCCCAAAAAGCGAATTGTGGTTCCTTGGAGAAGCATGACGTAGTTACCCGCCTACGGAAATACCAGCTCCAAAATACTGTGGCCAAACAGATTTCCCAGAAACCGGTTACCGTGACCAAAAACAACCTAAAAGAAAGAAACAGACAAAAACACGGATCTTATTACACTTCATATATGAGTAACAGCGGATTTTTCCAAGATTAATGATAGGGTACCAAATATTAGAGTTGGTCCGGGAACATTACATTTGGCCTTGCTGAAATATACCTTTATGTGCAGTTAATACCAGGAAACGTTTCGTAACGTCTTATAAAGCTTCATCAGAGCGATTTCAGAAGCTGCCTCAAGCTTTAAACGTAATAAATGTACCATAGCAGTTATGTAGGAAAACCATTAAAATGATATTTTGTAGTACAGTTAATGGCATTGTACTTTTTATTTTTCTGATGCAGTGACCCTAAAAATATTTCTTTCCACATTAAAAAAAATCTAGAAATCAAATTCAGGTATAAAGAATGCTCATGATTAACATGCAGAAATAAAAACATTACAGTTTACATGATTTGCTTTTCATCCAGATTTTAATAATATTGTTAATAATAATTCAATTTTTCATGTTTGGTATTTCATACATATGCTTTATGCAGAAATGTTTATACAATTGCTTAAAATCTCACTGACATAGCTTTAAATTTAGAGATAAATAGATTAATTAAATTATGAATTTCATTTTTAAAACAAAAAATACATACGATACTTGCACAAAATGAATATTTTTTCTAGTCAGACACCACTATCCTTTATACTAAAACTATAATTTTTTGTCTGAAAATTTATGTGTAGTGTAAGGTTGGAAAGGCAGAATCAAATTAAAATTTCAACTCCAGTGATAGTATATACTTTGTTCTTTCTACATGTTAATGATGAGAATTTTCTCTCCGTATAGTATTTGAATGATCGCATATTCCAGGAAGGCAAGTCGGAGATTTCAATACTCCTTTGAAACAACTGGGTTTTATTTTATTGCCTCGTAAATATCCTTTGCCTTTTATTAAGAAATACACGTTTGGAACAAACAACTACAATTCCAAAGATAACGAATTTTCATTCTTGAGCTCTGCTGTCTCTGTCTCTCCCTCTCTCTCCCGCCTCTCTCTCTCTCTCTCTTTCACACACACACACACACACACACACACACACACACACACACACACACACACACACACTTATTCTTACTCCTAACCTTCCATTCGCATTAAAATATGAAAACTTAATATCGAATGCTTGAATGGAACAGAGTATTTTGTGTACCTTTTATAAGCAAATAGCCGATAGAAAAATTAATTCTGAATTTATGCATTCATGCAATTTTCTCTACCTATAACAAATTCACATGTGATACTTATTATTGGTTATTCATACAAAAATCCTCCAACCTAAATTCCACCCGTCATCCTGTAAAACCCACTCTCCCTCCTACGTGGTTAAGTCCCTTTTAGGACAGGTACACGCATGGCACACCACGGGCTGTCCCTCAGCCTGCCAACAGCACGAAGACTATATAAATATAAATCAATAGTCTAAATCGTTTGAAAAAGAAAACAGTTTCATTATTTAAATATTCAAATAAATTCTTGCTTATTTTTCGCTCGGAATTGTAATGTTGGCACTGCAGGTGGAGAATGGAGAGTCGTTGCACATTTCAGGTTAGTGAGTCTGTAACAATGGTCTACATCACAAAATAAAACAAAAACGTGAGGGATATTCTGCATGCGCTTCCTTTACAGACCTGATAGCGATCGCAAATGTTTCATCTGAACTACTTTCAATTGTTTTCTTCTACTTTTTCAGTGATCCAGATTTCACTATCGTACGTACGTGCCTATATCAAAGTTTATATTAATTTAATAGTTTGTTTCCAGAAACTCCAGATTCGATAATTCGGATTACCTTTGCCCTGCAGCTTTTAAAAGCAAGGTTCTTTGTACTAAATTGATGTATTAAGTAGAATTGTAACTAAAAAAGACTATATCTAAGAAGAGCATTTTCAATAAAATCAGTTTTTACTTATGGTCGAGGGGCCCAAATGACCTTGTTGTCGACGGGCCCTTAAACGCCACATTCACTCACTCACTCACTTATGGTCGCTTTTTAACTGTTTGGTTTTTAGCGTCTCACTTTATATTAGACGTGAAAGACACTTGTAATTTTTCCCAGATCACAGGCTTTATCAGAGGCTTGAAGTTCTTGTACCTGTAGTAAATTTAGGATACGGGGTGATCGGCTTCAATTCCCTTCCGAAGAAAGCAAGCTAAGGATTCCTACACCAAAAAAATCCATTGCCTTCCGCTGAGTTTGAACCTGTTTATTCGGGAACAAGAGGCAACACTTTGCTCGCAGATCACAGAAGTCGAGAAAGGCTTTCACTTTTCCTTGGGAATGTGAAGGAGAATAAAATAGTTACAATTCCAGAAAAAAAAGTGTATTTAACACAAAAACTGTGGATATTGCAGTTCTAACTATAGATGTATAGGTAATCATAATTTACCAATAAGGAAAAAGGAAGATAGCAAAACTACAGGAAATAAAATCTTATTATATCGGTACAATAAACATGTGACATCATTGTCAACGTATACTAATAGCCATTATGCAAGAATGTTTTTTCTCTGTTTCCTTTATATGTTGTAATAAGGTTTGTTAGCAACGTAGTGCCCTGTTATGGGAGAAAATTGTCTCCAGCTGGCTCAAGAATTAGTAAATTGGCCTCATATAACGTATAGCTGAGAGTATAATTTTCTAGACGATTGTGTATAGTTTCTAACGAAGTAAACCTTGGTAATATAGGTGTGGAAATCCTCATATTCAACAGCTTTATCTCCGCTTTGTGTTTATTTTAAAAATGTCTGTATCATACGATTAGGATTGCAGGATCCCTGCAGTTTACTTAGAGACTTCCCCCGACAGGCCAGGACAACGGACACGCTCCCCTACTGCGGGACGGCAACGAGCCCAGCAGCCGAGCTCCAAAGGTCCCTGGCTGGCGGTACCGAAATGGTCCCAGCAGAGATGCGGAGACCAGCAACCGACCTACCGGAAGAGAAAGTAGATCTCCTCAGATCATATCATCCCACCATGCACCGCCGAGACTCCCGCCGATACTTCTGCCCTGAAAGAGACCACCAGATGAGAGATGATAATAGATGTGAAATGGAGGGACAGAAAATTCGGGGGTGTAATTAACTTATCCAGCATTCGCCTAGCGACCTAGGAAAATCCCAGAAAGAACAAGGGTCGAGTTGATTGGCCACGGGAATTGAGCCCGATCCTCCCGAATGCGGGCTACAAACGAAACCGCTGAGCCATCCCGCTCGTATTGTACGATCACTATACAACTTTTGTGTTACTGAACGTTATGGAAGCAGCAGAAAATACGTTTTAAAATTTAATATAATGGCCTTAAAAATTATTCATTATTCTGAGTGTTCCATGATAATGGATGCCTGTATAATATAGAAAATGCAACATTTACCAGAACTTGAAAGAATGTTGGAGAAAGTTAAGGAAGTCTTAAATGATTTAGTTTTTCTTTAATGTATATAAGTATTTTTATTTGTATTTAAGAATAATTTTTACCAAAGTTTCACATCGTCTTGTTAAATAGAAGGGATCCTCTAGCTATTAGGAACAGTTGAGGCTATGAATTACAATTCTAATGGACAATAAGACAATTTACCATAAGAATCTAAATTACTATTGAATAAAATCATAGGAGGAAGTAATTGAAGTTAATTAGTCATTAGAGTTTGAAATGGTGCCAGTACAACATCAGAAAGCCGGCTAGTTTCTTTACGAAACCTTATCAGAGATTTATGAGGCTGCAAGAAGAAACAGATATTTTTTCAATGAAAGATGAAATTTATTTTGTAGGAAACTTTCTTCAAGTCCTCGAATCGTCTCGCTTGAACAAGGAATTCTATTCGTATACAACTTTTTATTTTTAAGCTATACACCCATAAAAGCCTTTATATAGGTATGCAGTGTTTAGAGGATCAAAATGTGAATTTGGTTTCAGAAACACAATATTTCCCTATTCTAGACAAGAGGGATAGGAAATTAAGATAAAATAAACATAAGATAGAAAAATTGGGTGGCATTAAAAAACAAATGGAAAAAGAAAGCAAGAATATTACATGTAAGAAGTATAACGTTCAGAAAATATTGACATAAATTACAAATTAAATTAAAGAATAGACTGATAATCTTGGACATGTGCCATCACTAAAATTTGATAAACAGTGACTACAAAGGCGTTATAAATACAGGTCTAATTTAATTAGCAACCTAACCAGGCGGTGCAAAGCCATTAAGTGTTCTTGACCTGAAAGAGATTACACACAAGTTAGATTTCGCTGTCAAAGAATTCATTACAATCACAACGGGTATTGTATCGACTCATGCACCATATATCGCATTTGTGCATTGAAAGATCAATGCCTCTTAACTTATCAAGACACAAGGTTATGTAATATCCTTTCGAACCATTTGTTCAATGCTTTGTGTATGAGACAGGTGTTCGGCAGCATTATCTCATCGAGACTTTGCCCCATTAATAAGTGAATCTATGCCAAAACAGAATATGTTGTAGTGCAGTACAGGGTCTTTGGAAATAATGGAAATAATTGCAGCAATCTGTTATATTAATCACGAGTTAAGCAAAATTGACGGAAATTTATCAGTATCACAAACGTGCTACCAGTTCAATGGCACCCTTCCATGGTAACCTACTTCTACCAACATGTAATGTTTATACGTACAATTCGTTATTATTTCGAAGAAATTTTGTAGATTAAAAAAGGATTTTTCTAATTTTATCTACGAAAATTTTTAAAATAAACTTTGTGGTTGGCATGTGCTCAAGAAAATAGGGACTGTCCTGAATTTCAGTAAAGGAAAGAATGGTTTGGTCAGTTGAGCCAAAGTTTGTTTCTTTTTTCCTAATCATTTTCTCTCTTTCCCAACACTCTCTTACTCTCTTTATTTACATTCCATATACAAAGAAGATATTAAACACTTTGTGCGAAAACGCTATCTCAAAATACTACGACAGAAGCCTCGCAGACTAAGAGGCAATTTCAATTGCAAAATCTCGTAAATGAAACCAGGTTCCTACAATATATTATGCTAATGAATGTGAGTGCCTTAAGTGCAAAAATGCAGGAGTACAGTATCCTGCTTTCGATCCTAGGTGACAGAAGTTGGTAGTCAGGACCATGGTGGCCACTTAATCAGCACAAGCATCTCTAAAAGTAAAATCACTTACCTATGACGTAACAATTGTGTGATGCAATAGCATTTCGCGGATGTGGATGGAAAGGCAGGGAGAACGGGCTCTGTGTCTAACAGTACCTAAAATAAAACCTGCATTACTCCAGTCCTTCGCTATCCGGAATTTCCGGAATTGCCCTATATTTTCATTGAGCTCCTTCTGGGATCCAGGAACTGCAAGAAACTTGCTGACAAAACATTTAGTTGGCAGACTTTGGTGCTTGGTTTTGGAGCTCTGCTGTTAATGTTGTGACATGATTTCCAGGCAAGCTTTGGCATGAAGTTTCTTGTACTTAACCTATCATAACTATTATGATGGAAAGGAGACAGTACTAAAATTTCGTATTTAATGGTCGAGTTACTTTCTTAAGTACCACAAAGACGTTAACTAAAATGGACAGTTATTATGCCCAAGTAAACCCTATCGTAATTAACAGATCTGCCCAACTTCTGCACTCTCAGAGTAAACAAACCCTGAAGAGAAACTTCATTCAAGCAACACATCCCCATCGAATATTAAACTCAAACCCACGATGTTGTAGGACGAACCTGATGTCTTCATCACGGAGAAGGCCATTTTGAGATTCGATACACTACTAGGAATAATTCATAGTTCGTTCAACAATTCTTGAACGTGTCCTATATACTTGTATTCACAGTGTCCGTTTGTATAATATAAAAAGTACTTTAAGGGGAGCAGCTATATCATATTAATATAAACTACATATGTACAATGTATATGGGTATTTGGAGCATCTGTGGATTAGTAACGCCTAAAAGAACGTTATGGGACCTACGCCTAAATATACACAGCACAACCGAATCGATCAAATGCAATAAATCCAAATTGATAAGAAATCACAACAAAGTAGTTTGTACTTAAATGTTTGCTTTGGATTCCACAAATGACGAAACAGACTTTTTGAAAACCTAGGAGCATTTTCGATGGCAAGAGCCGGCTTCTGTGTAAATGACACAAACCATTTTAACTATCTAAATGCATGTAATTCATCTATTTATTAGAAAATAGAAAGTAAACTCACAAAAATACAGTAGTAGACTGTATAGAAACAAAATATAACAATCAGAACAATACAAAACGAATGAAACAGGGAAGAAAAACATAGTAGCCTTGATTTTCATGTACGACTTCGCGAGGGAACGTCAAGGGCATCTGTAGCTTTGACGTGGCGGCCCTTTGAAAGAGTACGGGATCAGAGAAACAATTTCATGAATTCTCATTCAGATGCGGGAATGCATTCGTAACGTTTTCAGCGTACGGGTTTCAGGATGCTCGAACAATCCTTTGCCTCGACAGGGAAGGCAGAAAGAAAATATGCACTGAATTGAGATACATATGTCAAAACAGCATTCTAAAATGCAATTCGAAATGTGCATTTTATTGTAGCATTTTTCTTTTAAGAAAAATTCCGGGAATTGTTGCATTTATCTGTGGCTACTCCTGTCCAAACAACAGTTGACGTCAGGACTGCTGCCTAGATCTCTATTGTGGCTTCACTAAGGCTGTGAAATTTGCATCACATGTACAACCAGCAAATAAATGTTTTACCTGTTAGGAGTTAGTAATAGCACAGCATAAAGCTACCTATGTGGTAATCGTAAAACTAACCAGACATTATTGTATTTTACTGTCTGCACCAGACCGTACTGTTCACCTTACTTACGAGGACTATAAAAAGTGTATGTTGTGATTGAGAAGTTCGATTTATGTGAAGACAGTCAACATGTGATTCTACAAGAAGTTCTGACGATGAACAGTATTTCCTATGATATGATAGCTGTTTGGATAATGTCGACCAAGCGTTTACTGAGAAGAAAAAGTCCATAAATTCAGCTGGAGAATTATTTTTATCCGAAGATAAACAAATTCATCCCAGACATTCTTTCCTGTCAGTATTATTATTCTACCGCGAATTAAATCCCATTTTATACATTTTAACGAAATTTAGACATACAAGTGAAACCGAGGGAAATGTACTAATGAGGAGCCTATGATACCTGTATCAAGAACCACCAAGTTTGTTATTTTAATACTGTTTTATAAAACATCACATACGCATACAGCAAGACGGCCAAGTCCCCTTTAACGTCGCGTTTTACACAAATCAGTTACCAAAGTTCTAGAAGCCTGGCAGATGGCGTTGGTTATTTTAATACATTTCAACTTTAACCATATTTCTTACGTATCATATTTGAAGAGTTGCAGCGCGTATTAGTCTTGACAAAGTTTTCTGAAGCTTAAACTAACTGTAACCAAAGTAATGCCATGTCCCTTATAGCTAAATGTCTCGTCTAGCTGGTAGTTAAAAACAAAGTTCGTTATTTTGATTGCTTATATTTTATTTTAATTCACCATTTAATTTAATACTTCATCTCATCTCACACTCCACAGCATACTATAAATGTCTGAAACATATCCTGGAAAAACGAACACATAAACACCCAACAGTCTATTACTAATTGTAGCTATTACTTCAAATATGGCATCTTGAACATCTATATGTTTTAACAGAACTCTTTTCGAAAGCTCCTCGTGTTAAAAATAAAAGGGGAAAATCAGGGTATTTTTATTCAATTAGCTTTTATTTATTTATTAATAATATGAACATTAGAGCTATACCAGTTTTCAACTCACGGTGGGTACTTTGAATGTCATAGAGCTCAAATTTATTAAGTAACTGTGCAGTATTAACGGAGCCTTTATCTGCTTACAATCGTATGAAATTATATATATTTGTGGTAGCTTTTTAGAAGAATATTAAAGTTTATCATAGCTTAAAGTTGTCCATCTAAGCTAACACATATCTAATCACAAACCAAAGTGCCCGCCACTGTAGCATAGATGATAGCGTCGGCTCTCGTTCAAGAAGTCCCGAGTTAGAATCTGGAACAGGATGACCTATCTAGATAAGGCTGCTTCCGGGGCTTTTCCTTATTCTGAAACATGAATATCTGGTAATTCTAATCTCTGTGAACCATGAACTCATTTGAGCATCATTGCAACCATTTCGTTTATCGTATTATATGCCTTAACTTTGGAGGATGTAAATTTATTTTTAAAAGTGTCACAGCGATGTTTTTAATATATTATAATTATAAATAGAAAGAAAAACTTTGATTATGTTTACTACTGCGTTAGAAATTGCATTCCTTTATTTCAGTGGTTGTAAGGGGCTACTACTTTATTGTGAAACCCTCAAGCTGGAAACACGTCTCGGATTTACATAAGATGAACCACGCTTTTAGATTAAAGAAGAAGAAATAGGAATAAGGCAACTTAAGTCTATCTAAGTCTATTACTATAAAACGAATGGAAATATATGAAGCGTTCTGTAATGAGCAAAAAGTAAGAAAGTAGAAGGAAACTCACAGTAAATAAAACAATGGTGGTCACGCTCGAAATAATTAAGTACAATCAGTAATGTCGCTGTTGAAAACCACAACTTAGAGTTCACCACAAATCAACCGCTATCGTAGCCAAATTTCTGCCATGCGCAACGAAGCATTGGACTGAAATTTTGGTGAACAGTCATGACTGAGAGGAAAGACTGCATCTTCAAAATAAAGAAGCTATGTCAGCACAGCCCAGTCATTTCGGCTGGAAAAGTTTCCATTCTGGTTTCTCCCCTCTGAGTGAATCATTGTACATTCCAACGTTATGCATACTGTTATACATTCGGATGATGGTTATGGTATTGATGATGATTTTTTTTTTTGTAATTTACGTCCTCCAACGTTAAATCATATCGGACGATGAATGGAATGGGTGAAATGATGCTCAAATGAGCCCAGGGACCATGGAGCTTAGAGTTACCCGACATTCGTATTTCAGGATAAGGGAAAACCTGTTTTGTGAGCATATTTGAAGTTAATCGTTATCATCATCATCATCATCATTAGCCCGCCTCGGTAGCGTGGTGGAAGCATATCTGTCTCACGTTCAAGAGGTTGCGAATTCGAATCTCGGTCAGGGCGGGTTACCTGGATAAGGTTTTTTCCGGGGTAATAAGGGAAAATTTATAGTGTCACCGAGGTATTCTTGTATGGCGGGCCGCGGCCAGCGCGTGTACGGGGAGCTGGATGCTTGCGGAGAGAGAGAGAGAGAGAGAGAGAGAGAGAGAGAGAGAGAGAGAGAGAGAGAGAGAGAGAGAGAGAGAGAGAGAGAGAGAGAGAGAGAAAGAAACAGAGATAAAGAGACAGAGATAGTCTGGAATTTCTCGCTGCCATCGTGATTGTTGTCGAACGATCCACTGAATTCTAGAACAATACCTGGAGGTTTAAAAACCTGCAAAGGGCCAGTTGTCAGTCAGTTGCGAGTTGAGTTGTTAATTGTGTGTGCAGCTGTGTAGTGATACGAAGTGCACCGGAGTGAATTCTTTTGTTTGTTTACGTGTGGCACACGACCTTGAGGACACGTCTTTTTATTGCTGTAAGGGGTGTACAACGCGTCTTTTTACTAAAATAAAAAACATTTTTAAATTTCTGCAAACAAGACTTTTAATTTTATGAACCCACAAAGTCACAAAATGTTTGTGGCCATAACTATTTTCAGTATATTTCTTGTTATTAGTTTGAATTATCAGATACCTCTTTTTACAAACAGGAGGTCGTTATTCTTTTTTGTTATGTCCTGGCCTGCAAACAGAATGATATATCAAAGCAATCACATAGCAACCAGCTCTTGAAGTATGCAATAAAACCATTTCTGTGAATTTTTGATGGCCGCGCCTGGGCTTGATCCCAGGGGACTGCAAAGTGAGATTTGTGGTGGACAACACGGCGCTGGGACCTTCTTCTCCGGGATCTCCGATTTCTCCCACCATCTCATTCCACCGGTGCTCCATCTTCATCTAATGTATCATCAGTGTCACCGACGCGGTGCCGCATGCACTAAAAGTGGGCCTTAAACACTACTCATTTCACATTTGTAAATGTTTATCTGGATTAACATACGACACATAGAACAATAAGGTTTCCAGGAAACATTTATACAAAAGTGATTGAGAAAAACCATGTGAATGCACACATCAGATTTTTTAAAATGCATTGTCTTATTCTCTATCGATATATTGAAAAACAGTGCAATTCGGTCGTAAAAAGGACTAAGAAATTGGCACGAGTAGACAACAGATCAAAACATGTTAATGTAAAGTGAATAAGAAAGAAAGGGCAAATAACAGAAATGAAAAAGACACGGAAGGATGGGGTAGAGATGCTAGCTAATGAAGAAAGGGAGATCAAGTACAGAAGTTAATCGGAAACTCAGATGTGTTGCTGAGTGATGTGTATACCAGACAGCACTCCAAGGTGCCTTTTCGCAAAGCACGGTCACTCACCGCTAATCTCAGCAGGAGTAATTCGCTCACAAAATGGGGGGCATGCCACACAATAAACTATGGATTACAACAGACAAAGCTGTTACATGTGAAAGTCAGTGTTATTATGGAGTTATATAGAGCGATTGAGATACCGATCTATCGATCGACATTAAGAGAAGGGAGATGACGGAGAATTTGGTGGTAAAGGACCAAGGGAGAGGCCGATACAGAAAAGGTCAGTTCAGTTCAGGAGCCAGTGCCAATGCACAGCAGGTTTCGTTTATCTTTGCAAATCGACAGTCATATTTTATTGCAGCTGGCCTATCGATCAGCTACTTAAATACATGGTCACGAATGTTTAAATGGATTTTGTGAATTTCATAATCGGCTTTGTGAAAGTCCTCTTTGATTATAGTTCCTCACGCCAAGGTCCTTAATTTATTTACGGTCTTAAGGTACTACAAAACTCTCATTCGCAAAAGACTTCGTTTGCTAACTTTCAAATTGAAACAGTTATAATGTAACTAAATATAATTAAAACAGAAATTCGAATTAATGGATACATATTTTATGAAATGTTATATGTATTTATGCATTATAAAGTTCCATTATTAATGTATTGCTATAAGTCATTTATTTAATTAGCTTTGCATTGAGCAATTCTTGCTGAAAAGGTAGGATAAACAGTTCAACCTCTTCCGGCTCCTCTTTCAACTGTTCTTAATACAAAATATGTTTAGCCATAATATACTCGGAAATTAATTGTTCTTTTACACTAGCCATATGTAGGACGCACTACGAAGTGCTGAGCCAGACTGAAAAATTTAATGCCACAGCCGAGATTTGAGCCACGGATCTTCTGGTCTCCGTCCAGCCGCTCTAAACCATTGAGCTGCTATGGCCAACGTGCCAACATGACATTAAATTCTCCAGCCGCTCTAAACCATTGAGCTACTATGGCCAACGTGCCAAAATGACATTAAATCCACGAGAATTTAATGTCATGTTTGCACGTTGGCCATAGTAGCTCAATGGTTTAGAGCGGCTGGACAGAGACCAGAAGATCCGTGGTCAAATCCCGGCTATGGCCATAGTAGCTCAATGGTTTAGAGCGGCTGGACGCAGATCAGACGATCCGTGGTTCAAATCCCGGCTACGGCCATAGCAGCTCAATGGTTTAGAGCGGCTGAAGAATTTAATGTCATGTTGGCACGTTGGCCATAGCAGCTCAATGGTTTAGAGCGGCTGGATGGAGACCAGAAGATCCGTGGTCAAATCCCGGCTATGGCCACAGTAGCTCAATGGTTTAGAGCGGCTTGACGGAGACCAGAAGATCCGTGGTCAAATCCCGCTATGGCCATGGTATCTCAGTGGTTTAGAGCGGCTGGACGCAGATCGGACGATGCGTGGTTCAAATCCCGGCTACGGTCATAGTAGCTCAATGGTTTAGAGCGGCTGGACGGAGACCTGAAGATATTTGGTTCAGATCCCGTCTAGGGCTACCCTTTCTTAATATACTCGTTACCAACAAAGGAAAGATAAATTATACAACACTAAAAGTGTACAAAATAATTTAAAAGGATTAATTTCACAATAATATTAATGTGATAAAATGTATAAACAGAAAATAAGAATTTCGCATTAGTATATTTTATACGTATATGACTGCAAATTGTGCGGGCCAACCCAGGGTCATGGGATTAAATTGAAATCATACGCCTTTATCAGAACCTTAACATGGATTTATTTTCTCGTTTGTTCTTTTGCTACACTTTGCATAGACCAACCAGACAGATAAAGGTAACTATATACTTCTGGTCCCGAATCTGGGAGAAAGAGCCCCATAAAAACACACGGCTCACCAAAAGACCAAATATAAAAAAAAAAAAAAACCTAAGAGAAACATCGGGAAACCCGAATTGGAGCACTCACCCTAAGAAACGCCCACGCGACACCAACCAGGCACACACACTGCTCTCCCGGTTCGAAGGAGCCACCCAAGAAGCCTCGGGCACCGCAGCGCCCCCAGAGAGAAACGGCGGAAAGCCCAAAACAACAAGGGCAGCGCCCTCGAACCGGAAGGGCATCAAAAATGTGCCGGGGAGAAAACAAACGGCACAAACACACCCTCCCCATCGGAAACCCAGGGTGGAGAAGCCAAACGGAAAGAAAGGAAAGGCTGCAAGAAACCAAGGAAAGGAAGAAAGCCATTCCAGACCCCGGAATGATGAAGCTCGAAGAAGGAAACCCTAGGAGAGTCGGACGACCACCAAACATCATAGAAAGTCTGCCCTGGGTAGCAATGAGTATGAGTATTGCGTACACTTGTTGAGTCTTTCCACCTTCACAGCTGTGACATACCATACGTCACACTTACACGGAGAACACTGTCTCTATTTTGCACACACAGTCGTGACGTAGAGCGCAGGTGTGAAACTCAGTTTCCTTTTTTTCACCCTCACAACCGTGACATACCATACGTCACTCTTGCACGGAGAACACTTTCTCTTTTTTGCACACACAGTCGTGACGTAGAGAGCAGAACACTGCCGGCAAGTCTTTCAGGAGCAGAAGTGAACAGAGGCAAAACGTTACCAAAGGGCAGCAGGTTAGTCCTCTGAACGCCTTACAACAGCCAGGAAGGTCACGGAAGGGTGACCAAAGCAAAGACGAATGACGTGGCTTGAAGTCGAAGAAGTAGAGGCGAAGCTAGCTCCCACGTGGCGACTCTCCCGAGGTTGAGAAAAAGCGTGGCAAACGTGGAGGTCACTGTCACACCGGATCCTCCGGGCGGGGCTGGCACGAGGCGGAAAAATCAAGGATGGCAGAACAGGCAAGTATCACGGAAGGAGATGAGGAGGCTGAAACATAAAACAAAGCCAGAAATGGAACCAGAAGCAGAAGTGGTAACCTAAGAATATTAACCAGCCAAATTTGTAAAATATTTTTAGGTCATAAGGGGCAGAAATATCTTTGAAGGACAAGTAATAAATATTTTGAAACCAGTAACAGCAATAAATCTCTTTAAATAAATACAATAAGGATAAATACCATTGAAGTGACCAATACTAATAAATACCTTTCAAGTAATAAATATTTTCAAACGAGTAACAGTAATAAATATCTTTAAATAAATAACAATAAGGATAAATACCATTGAAGTGACCAATACTAATAAATACTTTCCAAGTAATAAATATTTTCAAACGAGTAACAGTAGTAAATATCTTTAAATAAATAACAATAAGGATAAATACCATTGAAGTGACCAATACTAATAAATACTTTCCAAGTAATAAATATTTTCAAACGAGTAACAGTAATAAATATCTTTAAATAAATAACAATAAGGATAAATACCATTGAAGTGACCAATACTAATAAACACTTTCCAAGTAATAAATATTTTCAGCAAAACAATAATCCAAATTTTAACCATAAAGAAAAAAAAATACCTTTAGACAATATTGAGCACATCAACATAATTGGACACATTGTATATATACACATACACCCATACATATATAAACAAGTAAATAACACACAATCATGGGTACCCAACAACCTTTTTTTAAATAACACTCACACATAAGAAAACACACACACAGAAAGAAAGAGAAAGAGAGAGATATGCCGGCATAGAGAGAGAGAGAGAGAGAGAGAGAGAGAGAGAGAGAGAGAGAGAGAGAGAGAGAGAGAGAGAGAGAGAGAGAGGGGAAGGAGAAAGTGAGTACATGCCTTGGCAGCATGCCGCGCGAGCGCCACACAACACACACAACCGTGCCCCGAGGTCAAGGGCGCGGAAGCAAAACAAACACGGCAACGTAAACAGACACTGAAATGCCAAAACAAACAGAGTAAAGCCAAAACAGACATCAAATCATAGCGTCATGGCACGGTTTTAGCTGAGTGATGTGAGCCCGACGCAATTCATGGCTTTTACAGTGCTCCAGAGTAACGGACACGCCCTTAAAAATGTTAATGATCTTATAGGGGCCAGAGTAACGCAGAGCTAATTTAGCAGCAAAGGCGTCCTTACGCGAAATTATAGGGAAAGATTTACACATAACCCGTTGACCGACCGCGAAAGGAGAGGGTTTTCTATTTTCTTCATAACGCCTTTTGGTGAGCTCATGCGCACGTTTTAAATTATTAAAGGCTCTCCTCCAGTTCTGTCTAATAGTTTCGGGAGAAAAGGTCTGAGGAAGTAGATCATTTAAGGACCACATATTTGCCAAAGGGGAACTGGGTACAAAAGCAAACATTAAACTGAAGGGGGTGGTTTGGTGAGCTTCATGACGAGCAGAGTTAAAAGCAAACTGCAATTTTCCCAAGTTAGTATCCCACTGATTGTGGTGCTCATGATGGAAAGCAATCAAAGCGGATTTCAAATTTCTATTAACCCTCTCGGCTTGGGAAGGATTAGGGTAATATGGGGTGGTAGTGATATGTCTTACCCCCCACTGAAAACAGAATTGTTTAAACCAATTGGAAGTGAACTGCGAGCCATTGTCAGACACAACGTAACGTGGAGCACCAAAAGCAGCCAAGATGTTATTCAGGACCTTCGCAGCAGTAAGAGCCGTGGCACGTGGCACGGCCGAAATCCACACGAACTTAGAAAAGGCGTCAACAACCACAAGGGCATAAGTATTACCTTCAATCGACCGGGGAAATGGGCCTATAAAATCTACAAATAATTTTTCCATCGGCTTAGATGCCACTTCAGACGCGAGACCACCCCACGTGGTTCGCTGCGCCGGCTTAGCCATGGAACAAATATTACAAGCTTTAACACGGGTCGCAATATCACGACCCATGCCTTTCCATATAAAGCGCTCACGTATTTTATCGCGAGTCTTGTTTACACCAAGGTGCCCACCAAAGGGTGAAAGATGAAAGTAAGCAAATACCATGGGAATGATACTATCGGGCAAAACGATCTTAAATTTGCCGTCAAAATTAGCACGCGCCATAAGAACACCATCACGTAAGCAATACGGCGGGACAGGATGGCCGTCCTCAAACTGCTGTATAATCTGATTAATGCAGGCATCCCTGCGCTGATGTTCAGCGATGCTGGTAAACATTTCGGGGAACGACAGACAGGCGTTAGAGCCAGAAACCGTCCCCGAAGATGGTAACAGGGGCGGTTCCTCAGAAAACATACGTGTAAGGTCGTCAGCAACTACATTATCAGAACCACGAATGTGCCTCGGTGTAAACTTAAACGCACCAATCCGCACGCCCCAACGGGCGAGCCTACCGGTTTTACGTGGTGTCCCTAACGCCCACGTGAGAGCCTGGTTATCACACTCCAATATGAAAGATACATGTTCCAGGTAGGGTTTATACTTCTCGAGACCAAA
This sequence comes from Mantis religiosa, assembly GCA_030765055.1. Lineage (NCBI taxonomy): Eukaryota > Metazoa > Arthropoda > Insecta > Mantodea > Mantidae > Mantis > Mantis religiosa. The sequence goes on along the minus strand of CM060952.1, from coordinate 152,610,601 downwards.
CAAAACTGCCAAGGTTTCGAGCTCATAGATGGAAAACTTGCGTTCAGCTTCAGATAGAGTTCGCGAAGCATAGCAAATGGGACAGCGCCCCTCCGTAAAATCCTGGAGAAGAACCGCCGCCAGGGAATAACTAGAAGCGTCAGTCTGGAGAATAAAAGTTCTATTGAAATCTGGAAACGCCAAAACAGGAGGAGAGGAAATGGCGGACTTAAGGTCTTCGAACGCACGCTGTTGTTCGTCACCCCAGACGTACTTAATACCCTTCCGCCGAAGGCGATTCAACGGTTCAACCCGGGCAGCGAAGGAAGCAATAAACTTGGAAAAGAAATTCACCATACCCAAGTTCTTAGGGGGTGGAAAATTGCGCACGGCTTTGGTGCGTTCTAAATCAATAGTAATGCCGGCGGGCGACACCCAATGACCCAAGAAAGAAATCTCTGTGGTAGCAAACTTCACTTTAGACCTTTTAACCGTGAGGCCAGCCTTCTGTAAGCGATAAAACACCTCACGTAAATGTAAGATATGGGAATCAAAATCAGGAGAGTACACTACTAGGTCGTCTAAATAGTGGTAAAGAAATTTAAATTTAATGTCAGAAAACAAATTGTCCAAGAGACGGGAAAGTACCTGCGCACCGGTAGCAATTCCAAAGGGAATCCTATTAAACTCATACAATCTCCACGGAGATGAAAAAGCAGTCACGTGTTTACATTCATCCGACAAAGGGATCTGATGATAGGCGCTGTTTAAATCCAGAGTCGTAAACACGCGTGCACCAGCAAAGTGATGGGCGGCAGTATGGAGGTCTGGCATGGGCGTAGATTCAATAAGTATTTTTTATTGAGTTGTCGATAATCCACGACAGGACGGAAATCATTGTCACCCTTAGGAACTAAGAAAACCGGGCTACTATAAGACGAAGTGGAAGGTCTAATGATACCCTTATCCAACATATCATTGATTTTAGCCTTCAAAATGGCCATTTTGGGTGGTGTCAGCCGGTACGGAGAAAGCTTAACAGGGGACGGGTCGGTCAGCTGAATATCGTAGGTAATAAGATGAGTAACACCCAATCGGTCGGAAAACAAGGAGGAAAATTCCTGAACCAAACCTTCCACCACTGCGGCTTGTTGATGAGTCAAATGAGACAAGGAAATATCAGCCTCACGCTCGTCTAATAGCGTGACGTTACCTAGACGAGGACGAGGTGGAACTTGTATAGTTTCTCCTGAAAAGGTACACTACTTCCAGTCGCGAACCCGAAAGTGGCTTGTTTCTTCGCAAAATCTAAACACAAACGGGAGCGTGACATAAAATCAGCCCCCAAGATTACAGAATAGGTTAGATCAGGGACCAAATAGCACTCATGTTTCCAAGTGAACTTAGGAAAGCGGATAGTACACCTAACCTTGCTAGACGCGTTAAAGGACTGACCATTAACTGCCAAACATTGCACCTGACAGCTCACCTCCTTGGGCCACGAAGGCGCCAATGTATTGCGAAAATATACTTGATTAATGAGAGAAAATGAGCTACCGGAATCGAGGAGGGCTAAAACGCTCACCTTACCGACAACAACCTGCACAAGAGGTTTAATAGAATGGGGTAAAACCAAAATGCGCAGCGATGGGGCCAAACTCGCGCTCATGGCCGGCAACTTCTGGCGTGAAATGGGGCGCTGCCGGAAACGACTATCACGTCCAGATTTCGAAGGGTCCATGCCCGTTGGGCGAGGAAAGCTACAGTTCTTAACCATATGTCCTATCTCCTGACAACGGTAGCATCTTAACCGGAGCCCGTGAGGTGATGACCCAGGTCGGACGCCGGGTGTTAAACCATCTCCACGATTCACTCGTGGTGGGGGCGGTGAATTCAACACTTCACCTAAGCGAGATCGATCTACAGAAGAACACTCATTAAGCAGGGGCACTAAAGATTCCAATGCCGTGAACGTATTAGGGCGTGTCGCGAAAACAAGACTGGAGCGAGCTTCGGCATTCAAACCCGAAATGATGACGTCACAAACTGCCTGCTCCGTATCTGGGAGACGTAAGGCCAAGGCCACGTCTCTGACCCGTTCCATATACTGGACAAACGGTTCGGCCAGACCTTGAGGTCGTAAATAATGGTCTTGCAATAATTTTAACGATTCACGACGCGGGATAAAGAATTCCAAAACCAAAGCATGAAAAGTACTTAAAGGGTCAGCTGATTGCCTTGCTCTAAGCAAAAGATTCAAAACTACACCTTTGACTTGGTCGCAACTGCCTGCATGGTTAAATCGGAAGAAACCAAGTGCACCATGGCTACCTTGTTAAGCTTTACTAGGAATTTCAAAAACGTGAAAGCCGACAGCACATCCGACACCTCGAACATATCCACTGCCTCCACCAGCTGTTGTAAAGGGTGTATGATTTTTAAGGCACGAAATGGCGTCGAAAGAGAAGCTACGGGACTCACAGCCAGGGAAGACGAGGTCTCCGGAAAATACAGCTTAGCGTCTTCTCCCCCTTGACGAGCCTTGGCGTTAAATTTCTCGAGGAGCGCCTCAAAATTTTGTTTGAGTGTCTTAACACGAGGTAAAACCTCGGAACGCGGAAAATAGGTAATGAGATAATCTAACCTGTTGATATAATGCTGGATGCGCGCCAATAAACGAACCTGCTGTCCACTTGAAGGGGTCCCCTCACGCTCCAAATCTTGGATAACCTCACCCAACTCTAAAAGCGCTTCAGAACACACTTGAGGGGAATTGGCAACTAAATCATGCTTATCAGGTAAAGCAATGAACGGTTTGTCCTTGACAAGACGCAATGCGTCTAATATGGCCGATCAGTCGGCCGCAGGAGAGACCTGCCCACCACGAATTAACAACTCAAAAATCAGCTCACCTTTACGCAGGCGGTCAACGTTTGCTAAGGAAGTCGCCATTCCTCACTGCCAAAGGATACAGTAGTAGGCACAAAGAAAGTCAAAAGCAACAAACACGAACGCGCGGAAACCAAGCCGAGAGCCAAGCGTCAAATGAACCACGCTCTGCTACCAATTTGTGCGGGCCAACCCAGGGTCATGGGATTAAATTGAAATCATACGCCTTTATCAGAACCTTAACATGGATTTATTTTCTCGTTTGTTCTTTTGCTACACTTTGCATAGACCAACCAGACAGATAAATGTAACTATATACTTCTGGTCCCGAATCTGGGAGAAAGAGCCCCATAAAAACACACGGCTCACCAAAAGACCAAATATAAAAAAAAAAAAACCTAAGAGAAAAATCGGGAAACCCGAATTGGAGCACTCACCCTAAGAAACGCCCACGCGACACCAACCAGGCACACACACTGCTCTCCCGGTTCGAAGGAGCCACCCAAGAAGCCTCGGGCACCGCAGCGCCCCCAGAGAGAAACGGCGGAAAGCCCAAAACAACAAGACGGCAGCGCCCTCGAACCGGAAGGGCATCAAAAATGTGCCGGGGAGAAAACAAACGGCACAAAATATATGAATGTTATTTACTCCAAGAATACTGAGTGCGTAATTTATGGTTATTAACAACCAGAAAACAGATTAAATGACAGTAATTATTGAGAACATTTTTCTGAGACAGGGAAGCACGCTCAACAGAATAGCTTAAGAACTTGAATTATTTGAATTTGTCAACGAGATGTAACATTGTTAAATATCGGATTGCAGAACAAATCTACATCATATTTAAAATAATAATACGTATTTGTCGAGTTTCTAAACATTGTAAGTAAACTTTCATCCATATTATTTAATAGATACCTTTTATTTTTAATTTACATTCTCCAATATAAAGTTTTTTGTTGGTATTTTACAACCTTTTAGAGATGCAATTAAGTTATTTTGTAAAGATTTTTAATAAAAAAATTATTAGAGGTAATAGATAAAGATGATAAATTATTTTCTATATTTTCATATAAATTTATTGGGAAATTATAATTTATATAGTAAAGAAAACATATAATTAAAGGTAAAAGGGACGATGAATGAAATTGGTGAAATGATGCTCTAATGAGCCCAGGGTCCATGGAGCTTAGAGCTACCCAACATTCGTTTTTAAGGATAAGAGAAAACCCCGGGAAAGAAACCTTATCCAGGTAACTCACCCTGACCGAGATTCCAACTCAGGACCTCTTGAACGTGACGCAGACACGCTACCATCTACGCTACCGAGGCGGATTTCATAGCTAATAATAAAGCAGTTAATGAACGTTATATTTAGTAATAAAACAATAATCACCTTACCTTCCCAAATACGAAGAACTTGACATATTGCCCATCATTGTGCGAGCTTGCACAAAATTAAGCACATTTTAAACTTAAGTGACACATACTGTCAGTAGCTAATAATATACTCGCATTCTACTTATTTACCAAATAACTTCACAGTAGAGAAGTCTATAATTGTCAGTATTTCCACGCTGTAATTGAATCAACGGTATCTGGCGCGCGGCAAATTCAGACTCCTGTAACGGGATTATATTTTCGTTCATCTTCAACTAATAAGAAGCAAGCCAACTTTTTATAAGATCTAAGTCGAGTTTTAATATACTGAGAGTCGTGAGATCTTTTCTCAGGTGTGGATACGGATTTTTGGTGAAAATAAAATTTAGATGAGTCCAATTTTGTAATATATTATTTAATTATATAATACGAACTATGATTCACTCTTATCTATTATAAATATTGAATAACACTTTTTGAATCTTATTAATTTTCCTTTACAATTACATATAATTTCTTACTCCTGCACGTTCAGTCCTCCAAATACAAACTTTCATCTTCTCAGTGTCCTTTTTCCACAAGCAAGATTATTGATTTTTCTTGTCTCCATAGTAATTCCCACTTTATTTTGTGATTGGCCGATTCACTGACACGTCATCACACCACGTGATACCACGTCACACCACTAATACTTCGGCCAATCACACAACTACATACATTTTTATATATTTATTATTCCTTCGAACATTACTAAACAAAAATACTGTTACAAATGCCCCTCTTCGAAATATATGGAAAATAACCAAACAAAGGAATTAACAATCTGTTTCCATATATTTCGAAGAACAGCCCCAATTAACAATTTCGTTTACACCAATATTACACAACACCAATACAACATACATAAAATATAATAATATACATACATTAGATGAAATATAATAAATGAACATTTAACAACAATTTCACATTATTATTACACAAACATAAAACACAACAATAAATTAACATTAATTAAAATACAACAATATATTGATGTTTAACAATGTTTTTTTTTTTTATTATTATTATTTAACACACACATAGTATATATTCAATATTGTTTCAATTACTGTCAAGGCTTTTGAAAGGTTTCATTAATGTCTTATGATATCTTCCCACAATCTTATTATTCGAATCTTGCAATTCATAAGTGTGATCTCCAAATTTGGTTACTACTCTATACGGACCTTTATAAATTAAGTTCATTCTCCAATACACTTTTCGTCGAGCATCTGAGATGTTAAATGTCTTCACTAAAACCATATCATTTATTTCAGGATCCCATTTGGCCTTTCTTCTTTGTACTTTCTTTAATCTTTTTTCGGATTTTTCTAGTATTCTTTTAAATGCTTCGGCGCATTTCTCTTCCTCATTTAGCACATTTGTTTTCTCCTCAAAAGTCGTTGGCACATTTACTATAAGAGGTTCAGGGGGTTTTCCAGTCATTAGCTCTATTGGAGCGAATCTTGTAGTAGCGTTTGGGGTGTTATTTATTATCTTTTCTATGACAGTACAATATTTATACCAACACCGGTGATTTGAATGACACAGTATTCGAAAATAAAAAGTTAAGTCTCGCATCACTCTCTCACAAGGATTTCCTTGTGGATAATAAACCGAAGAATTATAAATTTTGATATTGTTTTTCTTCATCTCGGATGTAAACAATTTACTTCGATGAACTGTGGCGTTGTCTGAAAGTATGGCTTTTATTTGCCCATATTCTGGTATCCACCCCTTTAAAATTTTATTGACACATGTTTTACTCTTAATATTTTGAACGGGGTAAATTTTCACAAATTTAGTAAAAATGTCAAACATCACAAAAATGTATTTACAATTATATTGACTAGCCGGCATCTCCCCGTGTGCATCGATCGCAACTAATTCATTCTTTTTATCTCTGATGATGGTCTGAGGTTCAAAATCATATTTGATGTTTATAGGTTTAGCTCTTTGGCACAGTTCACACGTTGAAATTAATTTCCGTACTTTCCTATCAATGTGCTTTATATATAGCTGTTCTTTGATGGTCATGGAAGTTTTCTCGCATCCAGAATGAGCTAGGTGGTGATGAAATGAAGTGATTACACTTTCTTCTAAACTACTGGGAACTATAACCTTCCATTTTTTTATCACATCTCCATGTAATTTATAAAGTACACCATTTTTCTTGGCTATGGTGCAATTCGCAGCATCTTCAACTGCTGGAGCCTGTCGCAACAATGCAGATAATTTCGAATCATTTTGTTGAATTTCCGAGATATTTTTAAATTTTAGAGTAAGATTTCTATCGCATGTAAAATTTAACTCGAAAAGTTTTATCTCATGTTGAGATTGTGACAATGTCTCTGGAATTTCTCCATGCATTTTCTGTCTCGACAACAAATCACTAAATATATTATTCTTTCCTGAGATGTGCCGAACCTCAATATCATAGGAAGTAATTTCATGTATGTAACGAGATATTTTAGAGCTAGTTAGTTTACATTTTTTTATAAATGATAGACTAATATGGTCAGTATATACAATGACTTTAGTATTGTACACATATTGCCTAAATTTTTGCAAAGCAAAATATATAGCTCCTATTTCTAACTCCGTAATACAAGTGTTAGATTCATTTTGGTTCAAAACTCTTGAAGCAGTGGCAATTACATGATTATTCCCATCCAAATCAGTTTGAGTTAATACTGCTGCATAAGCATGGATACTAGCATCTGAATAGATGTTAAAGGGTTGGTTTCTAATAGGTCTTTCCAAAAGAATGGCGTTTTTAAATAACTCTTTAATGTTTTGAAAAGTCTGTTGGTGTTTTTCTGTCCACTTCCAGACTGAATTCTTCTTCAAAAGTTCTCTCAAAGGACTAAGCTCCTTGGCATAATTTACCACAAACTTACTTTCATACTGTAGTATGCCAATAAATCTTCTTAGTTGTTTAATATTCTTTGGTGGTGGAATAGATTCAATGGATTTTATTCTATCTGGATTTGGTGCCATACCTTTTTCGGATATTATGTACCCTAAAAATTCAATTTCTTTGGCAATAAAACTTGATTTATCCAAATTTATAGTCATACCACTTTCAGAAAATTTTTTAAATATGTAATTCAGATGAGATATATGTTCGTCGAAATCTTGATCAAAGATAAGAAAATCGTCTATATATTGAATAGCAAAATTCTCAATGGTATCTCCAAAAATATTATATAAGGCTCGAAGTAATGCACTTCCGCTTGTTGACAATCCAAAACCGCATGTTTTGAACTGGTAAATTCTCCCTCCAAAATTAAACGCAGTATATTTTCTAACTGATTCATCCAAGGGAATCTGCCAATATGAGGACACCAAATCTAATTTCGAAAAATATTTTCCACGCTCTAACTTTGATAGCACTTCATCCACTCCAAGAGGCCTAAAATGGTCTGGTTGGGTTAATGAATTAATTTTTCTTGCATCAATTGTCATACGCAATGAGCCATCTGATTTATGAACCCAACATAGAGGATGTAAGTAAGGTGAGTTAGAAATTTCTATTATTCCATTTTCTAACATTTTATTTATCACCTCTGATGCTTGCTGTCTTATAGCTATGGGTAAAGGTCGGCTTTTATGTGTATAGGGAGCAGTATCATTCACTTTAAATGTGTGTGTGTATTTGTTACACAGTCCAGGTTTTGAACTAAAGGCTTTTCTGTTCTTTAATATACACAATTTCAACTGTTCTTTTCTCGCTTGGTCTAAATTGTATGTGTTTTCTAACTTTACTTGTAATATTCTCTGGAATTCTATTTCTTCCTCCACTTGGCTTCCGCCGTTCTTATCTTGTATTGTATATAATTGGCAACAATGCTTTTCAAGGTCAGTTACATTATTTTGCAATCCATCAATAATTAAATTCTTCCCACAATTTTCATTTTCATCGTATTCAATATTACCATTTTCTTGCAAAAGTATATCTTCCACAAAAAACCTTTCATTATTTATATTATCCCTGTTCTCTTCTTTTCTTCCATCTTCTTCCAATAATTTTATTACTAATAAATCATTTTCTGTCTTAACCTTCATTTCATGCATTTCGAAATTCAATACACTTTGCCATTCATATAATAAATCATTACCCACAATTACATCTCTTGCCAAATGTGGAATTACCAACGCAATGAAATTGAAATTCCATTCACCTATTCGCCCCTTAATTAATACTTGATATTTAATCCTATCCTTTTTCTTCCCAATTGCAGTACTGCAGTAAACGTTACACACATTTAAATATTCCACTTTATAGTTAGCTAACAGATTTTTAAACAATTCCTCACTTATCACAGTAGAACTGGCTCCAGTATCAATCAAGGCTGTATATTCTTTATCCCATAGGTAAATAATTATCTGAGGCGGGTTAACTAATTCCTTATTTTTCTGCAAGAGAGTGAGCTTATTTCCGTTATCTTCAACTTTCAATTCGCCCTGTGTCATCCTCACCGAACCACTTTCCAGAGCACAAAATGATTTGGTTTTTAGTTTTCCATCTCCCTCTGATTATTACTTTCATTGTTGGTTAGGTTGGTGCTATCGTTTATACTCACATCATTCTCCGTGCTTTGTGTATTTTCGACTCTTTCATTTTGATTACTTCTTTCAAATCTCACACCCCTAAAATATCTTTGATTTGCACTAAATAAACTAGTACCTCTACCCCTATTAAAATTATTTATTCGCTGATTATTTCCTCGATAAAATCTTACATGGTTTATTTGATCATTTCTTCCAATTCTCGTCGACTGATTGTTATGATAATTCCTTTGCACATTATTTTGAACTCCACTTCCTGTTCCGGGAATTACAGATTCATAAGTTCGTCTAGGATCATAACCTCTTCCTTCAAATCTTTGATTTCTCACGGGTGCCCCGCCCCAATTTAAACTCGTCCTATTATTCCTATTATTTGTAGGTTGTGATTCCTGTCGATTTCTTCCTCGCTCAATATGGACGTTATTATAGTTACCATCACAGGATGTAGTATCATTAATGAGGTTATGTGCTTCAAATTCGGATAATAATTCAATCATATCAGAGAAATCGATAGGCTTAGCCACAATTAAATGATTTCTGATATGTGGTGGATAATGACGTATTAGCATGTTGACAATTTCTGTCTCAGAAATTTCGGGATTGATCAACTTACTTTTGTTTGCTAATTTTAAGAAATATTCAGTCATAGAAATCCCTTTTTTAAACTCAAACCTACCCGTTGCTAACTCAATTTTTATTCTTCTTTGTCTCTCAGGTCCCCAAAATCTATTTATAAACAGATTTCTGAAAGTACTGTATGTTTCATGTGAAGCCAAAGTTAACCTTAACCACTCAAGAGCATTTTTCTTCAAACAGCATTTTACTATTACCATCCGAAATTCATTGGGAATTCTCTTAATACGGAAATATTCTTCCAATTCCCTAAGAAATACTTTTGGATTATCACCTGATTCCTCATCAAAACTTGGTGGACTAATATCATTTAGTGAATAATGTACACATTCATTTTGACCTAGACTGTGGAGTTGTGTGTGTGAGGACATGTTCTGTGTGTTTCTGTGATAATTAATATCATTATCTGGACTCACAAAATCACTACATTCACTTACTACATCACTAGACTTCTGATGATTGCTTAATTCACCTGGTAAGTCACAATCGTTTATATTTGTAATTCTAGACATTTCTTTCCCGTTATTTACTTTTCTAGCCTGTAATGCAATTACAACTTGTGTCAATTTTCCTAAGTTATCCTTTTCTTTTTCAAAATGTTCTTTTACCTCTTTAATTTGCAAAATTACTTCTTCTTTTACTTTACTTATCTCATCAATTTGTAACTTTATTTCCTCTTGGTGTATCTTACTTTCATCATGTTGTAATTGCATTTCAGAACAAATTACATTGATTCTTTGTTCTACTTTATCTCCTAATTCTTCTCTATGTTTTTGTGTTATTTCTGCCTGTTGTATCCTAAATGTTTCTAACTCTTTGTTTAATTCCATTCTTATTTCTTGTTTCACAATGTCCTGACCTAACCTAGTTTCCTGAATTATCTCTCTCAACTCATTGACTTCCTTTCTATTCTCATCCTTATTAATCTCTATGATCTGCATGAGCCTTTCCATATTATCCCTACACTCTTTTCTCCCTTCTCTAATCTCCTGTGAAATTTCAGATTTTAATTCCTGTTTTAACTTCTGTAATAAATTAATTTCTAAGTTACTCACATTTTGTGCTAGTTCCTGTCTTACTCCTACATCTAAATCATTCATTTTCTTAGTTAAATCATTTACATTTTGTTCTATTTTAGAATCTAAATTACTCATTTCTGATTTTACATCTTTCATTCTAGAATCTAAATTACTCATTTCAGATTTAACATCTCCTATTTCTGATTTTAAATCATTTGCATTTTGTTCTATTTTAGAATCTAAATTACTTAACATTCTTGTTATTCTTTCCAACATTGACTCATTATCTATGCTTAATCTTGCATCCTCCCTATTCATTCCTACACTACCAGTAACTTCTCCTTCCACTATTATTTCTTTTCTACTCGCCATCTTTTTAACTATTTTCTGATTTCTTAACAACATAAATCTACTACTACTACTATTATTTTTTTTTTTTTTAATTTCACTCACTTAAACCAGTTCTCGTTTTCTTCTTTCTTCTCTCTTCTTTCTTCTTTCCTTTTAAATTCTCACGGAACTGCACGATGCTTTAATCTCCTCTTCTTTATCCTATTCGAGCCCCACACGTTGCTACGCCATTTGTAACGGGATTATATTTTCGTTCATCTTCAACTAATAAGAAGCAAGCCAACTTTTTATAAGATCTAAGTCGAGTTTTAATATACTGAGAGTCGTGAGATCTTTTCTCAGGTGTGGATACGGATTTTTGGTGAAAATAAAATTTAGATGAGTCCAATTTTGTAATATATTATTTAATTATATAATACGAACTATGATTCACTCTTATCTATTATAAATATTGAATAACACTTTTTGAATCTTATTAATTTTCCTTTACAATTACATATAATTTCTTACTCCTGCACGTTCAGTCCTCCAAATACAAACTTTCATCTTCTCAGTGTCCTTTTTCCACAAGCAAGATTATTGATTTTTCTTGTCTCCATAGTAATTCCCACTTTATTTTGTGATTGGCCGATTCACTGACACGTCATCACACCACGTGATACCACGTCACACCACTAATACTTCGGCCAATCACACAACTACATACATTTTTATATATTTATTATTCCTTCGAACATTACTAAACAAAAATACTGTTACACTCCTTAACTTGAGATGAAAGCAACAAGCAGTTCTGAGAGCTTCAAGAACTTCAAGAGCTTTCACCATTTTCCACTCACCACAAATTCTTCATCAGTGACCCATAATACACTGAAATTCCTTGACAAAATAGCAGGTTTACAGGCAATGATTGAAAAGTTGTATTCTGAATTCCCACAGGGGAAAGAAACAAACAACGAGAGAGGGAAAAACAAACAAAACAGAAAAAAGGAAGGAAGGAAAAGAAGTAGACATTTCCTATTTAGCTAGAAGCAAGAGTATTTTGAAACGTGAAGGGATAACTACAATAGTCACTGAACACTAATTATTACCTTTTGTGAAGAAATTTATATATTTCTATAAACCTATAATTTCAATAAGCCTGGCCTAAAAATATTAGTGAATAATCATTTCCAGAACAGTGAGAGATGGCCCTGGGAGGAACGAGGATAAGCTTTTTTATGGTGTGCCACTACCAGCATTCTAAGGACATGCTAATAGAGATAATTTAGAATGGTATTTCTTATTCACTTAGGTAATACTATATTAAATTCCTAATAAATTAGGAACAGCAAGTGCCTTATCTATATCTATTAAAATCGTATTTTTCATATGATGAAAAGTGTGCAATTAGGTTTAATATATAAAAGATAATACTATGGTACTTCAATAAGAGCAAAGAGGCTACACTGTAAATTGAAGATAATGCAATATACGAGACTTGAGATGTGCAGGATATAGCAAAATGTCTAGTGCAAAGAGATTAATTAACTATAAAACTGGTATATAAAATATAAAAACTATATTAAAAAGGACAGCCATTCATTATTTTCTTGTCTCTGGCAGCTCTATGTTAAAACTGTTTAAATAGTATTTTCGAAAGACTCTTTGCCCGCCTCGTTAACGTAGATGGTGGCGTGTCCTCCTCACGTTCAAGAGCTCCCGAGTTCTAATCTCGGTTAGGGTGAGTTACCTGGATAAGGTTTTTTCCTGGGTTTTCCCTTATCCTGAAAGATGAATGTCGGGTAACTCTAAGCACCATGGACCCTAGACTCACTTGAGCTTCATTTCATCCAATTCATTCACCGACGATATGACTTGCCGTTGGAGGAAGTAAAATTACCACAAAAAAGGACTCTTAATTCTTTCTTAAGGGAACATACTTAATGGCAGACATTCCTTAGTAAATGAAATAGTCTTCTGTAAACGTTCAAAAAGAAATGAACAACTATTAAACATATAATGAAGTTTTAGTATCAAGCTGGTAGAGAAAAAAAATAATTATAATTTATTTGCTTCTCATGTAAAGTCACCTACTATTAAATAAGGATATATACAACATAATGAGTGTAAATATTAACATTGTAAACATAGAAAAATTGCTTTTCATCCTTAATTTACATTTAAGGATGATTTAGGTTGTATTATTTTATTTATAGTTTCATCTATTTCATATAAGGATATGAAGGATATTCAAGGATAATAACTTTGAAAGAAAATCGAGCTATACGCTCTTGATTTGCTTCTGCGAACACGTTTTATACCCTTCGGCAGTGATTCCAACCTTATGCAAAGGAAGGGAAGGCGGATTTACCTCTCTACTTTTTGCCGAGCTATAACGCATGCGTGGGACTCAAAAACATATCACTAATGCTGGTTACCTTAATGAGTGAAGAGGAAATGCTCTATGAACAAAATGGAGGTGGAACAGAGCACAAGACCACGTCATGAGCACATAAGAGATAAGTGCGGACGGTTCTTATAGTTTTGCACTTTTGGTAAAACAAATGAAATCCATGTAGTAAACCAATGCTTTGAAAAAAGAACAGAATCGAAAAATGGCAACGGGGGAGGCTTTTCGCTGCTTTTATTGTTTTCTATATTTTCATATAAATGTATTGGATAATCACAGTCGATATAATAAAGAAATGTAAAAATTAACGGTAAGAGAAATATAATGGTCCCTCCAAGACAAACTAATGTAGCATTGTCCTTCCGTAAAGAACACACGAGACGGTTTCGGTCGCAACAAATTCATGCAGGCACTGCAAACAGAAACTGAACGACGATTATACGTTTAACCGAAATACAATTTGCAACTAAATACGAATTTGTACGGGCCAATGTTTCGTGCAAATCAAAGCACAGATCTACTCCAATAAATACGGTATTTCAAACTAGGCGTAGCTATACACAACAGTACAAAGTTATATCACCTAATGCCTAATGAGCTAGAGAGTGGCAGCTGTGGTTCCCTCCACGAAATGTTCCCGATTTCGATCCCACCCATATGCATTGAACCTTTTAGTCCGAGTATTCTTCCAGTATTCAGTTCGCAAACTCTTAGTACGAGCTAGAAGTAGTACAAAAGATCTTCAGGTTCAGGTGTGAGGGTCGTTGAGCACTCTCCAATCCTGACACAGTATCACCACCATTGCCTCCGCCGACGCCACCGCCGCCGCCACCGCCACCACTACTTTACCTAAAAGCTAGGTACATTTTGTTCCATTATGCAGTATAAATAGCACCATGAGCTTCTCTCAAGAATCAAATCAGAACTCCAATAATAAAGAAAAATAAAATCGAGTTTTTGTTTATGGTGGCTCTTTAACTACGTTTTTCAGCGTCCAATTCAGTGAAGGATCAATCAATTTTGCTCAGACGTCTCTGTAACAGGCTTGAGGTTATTTTACGTGTAAATGTTAGATACAGGAAAGTAGTGCATGAGAGGAATAGGTTAGAACAAGGAAGAGCAATAAACTCTCTTCTATTTGCAGATGATATAGTTCTAATCTTTGACAAGGAAGATAGACTACAGAAAGGAATATATCTACTAAACCAAATCTGTAAAAAAAAATATTATATAAATCTCAAAGACAAAAACATAATTAATGGCATTCCAGGGAAAATACCCAGTAAGGACCAAAATTATAGTAGAGGAAACTATAATAGAACAAGTATCGCACTTTCAAAACCTTAGCAGTGATATAACCTATGAATTGGAAAATCAAGTTATAAGGAATAAAATACAAAAATTCCAAGCAGTTTGCAGAACAATTAAGAGAACTCTCAGGAATAAAGCAAGGAAAGAAACTCAAATAAGATTCTAAAAAGTGATGGCAATCGCAATACTAAACTATGGGAGTGAGGCATGGACAATAAGGGAAAAGGAGAAGAGTAAAACACAAGCTGCTGAAATGAGATTCTTACGATCAATCTAAGGATGTACAAGAGAAGATCATATTAGGAATGAAATTATTACAAAAGAATTAGAAGTACAGCCGTTATTAGAAGAAATCCAAAGATATAGAAACAAATGGGTCGAACACCTTAATCACATGCCAAGAGAAAGAATACCAAAACAAGCCTTCAATTATAAACCAAGAGGACGAAGATCAATAGGACGCCCCCTAAAGAGATGGCTTCAGGAAATGTGAGACCGGAACAGGTTTAAGCCTAAGCCGTGAAGGAAGAAGAAGATGTTAGATACAGGATTATAAGGTTTACTTCCGTTCTTAAGAAAGCCAGGCTGAAGATGTGACCCCGAAAGATATACATCGCTCTCCAACTGGGTTTGAACCCACGTCCTCGGGGATTACAGACCTGCAGGACGATGATAGAGGAAGCATATTATAGGATAGTTTTTTCAATCTACGGAGGAGATTCGGCAAGTCGACCAGAGCGATCTTTAGTAACTATGTCCCAGGTGGGCCTTCCGGGGAGGAAGGAGTGAGTGAGTGTGTGGTGTTTTAGGGCCCGTCAACAACAAGGTCATTTGGGCCCGCGGGGAGGAAGGATGAAGCGAGAGAAGACAAAGCGTGGCCGACACCAAGGAGCCACAACAGAGCAGCGTCAG
The DNA here is from genome assembly GCA_030765055.1 of Mantis religiosa. NCBI lineage: Eukaryota > Metazoa > Arthropoda > Insecta > Mantodea > Mantidae > Mantis > Mantis religiosa. The sequence goes on along the minus strand of CM060952.1, from coordinate 152,595,121 downwards.
GATGTCTACCATCTGACCATTTAAACCTTCCGGCAGTCTAGTACAATCGGAATCCCATCTGCCGGAGGATGGCATCCTCCCATGCAGCCTCGAGATTCCCGCGACAGTTTAACCCCGAGTAAGACCAGCAGATGGGAGACGATATGAAATGATAATGGAAGTGAAGTGGAAAGGAAATTTGGGGGATGTAATGAACCTACCCGGCATTCGCTTGGCAACCCGCGTAAACCCTCGAAAAAAAAAAAACATGGGTGAGGTTAGCGGGTCACTGGAAGCGAACCCGGACCTCCCCAAAGACGAAACCACTTGAGCCAACCTGATCGGTATAAAGGAAGCTGTTATATAAGTGTAAATACTATCGGCGATTATCGAAGAAAATGCTAAAAAAGAGTTTGGTTAAATGCGTTTTATGGAATGTGTCGTATGTGATGGGAAAATATTGTCGCTTCTGGCCGCGCCCTGGCTCAGTGGTTAGACCACTTGGCTCTTACCAAGGCGGCCCGGGTTCGATCCCAGTCGACCGCAAAGTGTGATTTGTGGTGGACAACACGGTGCTGGGGCGGGTTTTCTCCGGGATCTCTGGTTTCCCCCGCCATCTCATTCCACCGGTGCTCCATCTTCATCTCATGTATCATCAGTCTCACCGCCTGCAGTGCCGTATGTAGTAAAAGCGGGCGTTAAACACTACACATATTGTCGCTTCTAAAACCTGAGAGAAACGATTTACAGCACTTGCATTATGGTAGAGAAGGAGAATGCAGCATACGCAATGGACAAGCAAAATAGGCAATTAAACAGCTCTGGAAATATTGGACGAAACTGATGGCAGTTTACTAGGACAGTGTAAGAGTAAAACCACGTGATTAAATATACTCTACAATGAATACTGAAAGGAAAATAAGTTTAGGAAAAAAATGGTAGTAAATGAAAATTTTTCATCCACACATCAAAAGAAAGCAGGAAAAATGAAAGAATGCATAAACAGGAAATATAAATTTTGGCGCAAAACTTATAACCTATCAACTACCGGTCTATGTTTTGATGCATGATGCACTATTTCATTCACTGATTTACATATGTGAGTTAATATACACATAAATGTAGACTTCCAACATGTTAAAAAAGTCCAATAATTTCTTTCCTCAGAAGAATTATTCTTATATTGTGACTTAAAATTGCAGATCTGCAGCAGCATAAGTAACAGAGCATTTAAGCAAGATAGCAACTTTCTAGCAACATCCTTATACAAAGAACGTTTCAAAACTATTACATAGTGAAACGCTATTTTAAAGTATGACTCGCTTTTCCTGTTGAACCCTCTTCTTGTACTCTCTATGAAGTACTGATAGGAAAAATAAAATGCATATATTGTGCTGGTTACCATACATAAAGAAGATTTGAAAGGCAGATTTGGAAATTGTTCGATTTTTAAATAGCCGGTTATCGGTTATATAGTTTACTTGATACCAGTATTATATTAGTATAGATAATTTTGTTCTGTTGTTAAATATTTTGGAAATTAATATACTTTAAAGTATTAAATAATTGAAGAAAATAATGGGAAGGGAATGTAAAAAATAGGTTAACGTGTATTTTGTGTTTTAAGGTATTGTGACTTTGTGGGCTCGTGAAATTAGAAGTCCAATTGCACAAACTCAAAATGTTCTCTATTTCCACCGAATTACAGTTGGTACACTTGCCGATTATATAGAATTACTTAGCGCACAGAATTACAATTCACCAGTTCGTCTGTCACAGGTCCATTCCACGCTCACAGTTACGTACAACTCCTCTGATACACGTATACCGCCCTCCAGACCGTTTTCTCACTCGGCGCTCCTCACAGCTGCTCGCCAAGAACTGAACTGACTCGCCAACTTCAGGACTTATATAGGGAAGATCGCCGTTTCTGGAAGGTTCGCGGCGCGCACAATTATCCCGAGGTTTCGAGACGTCTGGTGGGAGAGGAAAGAGACGGTACAGGGCTCGCGCCGCTCTCCTAATCATCACTTCAGTTAGTGACATGAGACAAATGGGTAGGCGTGGTCTCAATGCTTCCCATCTGGCCCTACTGCCGGCCGGTTCTATAGGGAGTTCGGACGTTCGGGTGACAGTATTATTATACCTATGTTTATTATATTATTTATAAAAAATGTTAATGTTTATGTTATCTGTAGAAACATTTTAAAACATTATATGAAACCAAATAATGTAAAAGTTTTAAATAATTATACCCTAGCTTAAAGAATTAGGTGTCACAGTATGGTATTGCATATTTTTGTTTATTTATTTACTTCTTTATTTACTTGTTTGTACCCTCTTACAGCTAGAAATTTACATATCATGTATTCAAATATAAAAAAAATATAAAAAGTCATGTAAATGCAACACTTGAAATGTACGCTCAAAAAAAAAAAAAAAACCTAAATATTATAACTATAGAGCTTCAGTGGCTATGTATAATGAAAGAAATGCATCGATTCACTGTCTCCTCCTTTTTATTTATTTATTTATTTGTAATTATTGATTTATTAGTGCACGTTTATTCAAAACGTAAGCTCAACCTGAATTTTAGGTAGAGCAATATGATTTCGTTCCATAAAAGAGTCTACAAGTCTTTCCAGTCAATGTCACAAAAATGTAAGAATATGAATCCTAAATACATTATATTTGTACGAGGGCTGTTCAATAAATAATGATCATAATTTTTACGGTCACAATTTCTTGCACTAAAGTTCAGTCTTATTATATTCTGTTAGCTTAATGTGAAACAAACACGGCGTAGTAGTTTCATTGTTAGTACTCCTGGTTCCCGACTGGAGAACCAGGTAAGTTCAGACATGTTCAGTATCGCCTGCCACTGCAATGGAGGTAACATACAGTTAAAGTAGATGTTAGAGGAAGATCCGGAGTTTCTTTCAAACGTAATCACTGCCGATGAAACTTAGCTACATCATTTTGATCCTGAGAGCAAACAGCAAAGCTCAGTGTGGAAATCTCCTTCATCGCCCCCGCCCCAAAATATAAAATTGGTTGCTTCTGCTGGGAAAGTTATGGTCATCTCATTCTTTGATATTCATGGAATGGTTTATCAGCATGTTGTATCTGCACACACATCAGTAACTGGACAATATTACAGAGATGTCCTGAAAACATTGCAAGTCCATATCAGGCGCAAAAGACCACATTTCAAAGAAGCAGGCTGGATGCTGCACCACGATAATGCGCGGCTGCATATTGCCAATGTTGTTGCTGAATATCTTGCAATAATCAACGTGAAGTACATACCTCACCCTCCCTATATCCGGATTTAGCCCCATGTGACTCTTTTCTATTCACTAACTTGAAGAAACTTCTTCTTAGGAGGCATTATGCTTCATCAGAAGCAGTGGTGAAGGCTGCTGAGGCGATTTTGAGGGATCTCTCAAGAAATGTTTTCCAGCATGTCTTTGAAGACTGACAGAAAAGCTGGGACAAGTGCATCGCATTCAGGGGAGACTATTTTGAGAAGGACCACCAAAATTGTGAGAATGAGTAAAGGTACATTGTCAAAAAATAATTGTGATCATTCTTTATTAAACAGCCCTCGTATCTACTTATGCCTAAGGAAAAGAATGTATAGCATTTAGAAGCTTAGCATTAACAATGCATACAGCAGGGACTTCTTATAAAGTTATACTTCTCAGAGCTGCAATGTAAGAGACCTTTTACTAATTTTTTAATATCAAATATGTAATAGACACACAGATGTTTCTTACCCATCACAAATTTTAAGGTGTGCTAATGCATTATATGAATAAAACACAAATGTTAATATCTGTCCTCGTTATGCTTATCAGAATGATGTTTGTCTGCAAATGGTTTCAGTGTATCTAACATGCGGAAAGATCGCATTACTGTTCATATCTCAAGTAGATTTTTGTGCAACGAGCTTATGCGGAAAAAGAAGCAAGGACACATTATCAAACATTCTGTATAAATCACCAAAAATGATTTAAAAGCATATAATAGGGAATAGTTTGTGAGCAACTGATACTACGATGTGTGCCAACATAAATATATTTTAATTAGCTCCACATAAGAAGCTTTTTTCTATCTCCTACGGTTGCCAGTTAGAACTTCTTAGACCATTTAGAGAAAATTGGATATTAATTTTATTACAGTTAAGATATGTTTGTATATCTCGAAGATAAGGTATTTCAATCAAGCGCATTGTACGCCTCGGTAGCTTAGTTGGTAGCGTGACTACCTCACCTTCAAGTGTTCCTAAGTTCAAATTAGGGCGAATTATCTGGATAAGACCTTTTTACCGGAGTTTTCCCTTATCCTGCAAGATGAATGTCAGGTAACACTAAGTTCTATGGACTCTGGGCTTATTTGAGCATCATTTCAACTATTTCATTCATCCCCCAATATGACAAAGTTGGAGGACGTAAATTAATAAATAAAAAATCAAGCGCATGAGACTGACTTTTAAATCTGAAAAAGTTGCATAAAAAACAAGTCCTATAAGGTATTATTACAATATAAAGGTGGCTATTTCTAAAATAAAAAGGTGGCGTTTTCTAAAAATGTCAGGAGGCCGCGCCGTGGCTCAGTTGTTAGACCGCTTGGTTCTCACCAAGGCGGCCTGGCTTCGATCCCAGGTGACCGCAAAGTGAGATTTGTGGTGGACAACACGGTGCTGGGGCGGATTTTATCCGGGACCTCCGGTTTCCCCCGCCATCTCATTCCAACGGTGCTCCATCTTCATCTCATGTACCATCAGTGTCACCACCTGCGGTGCCGTATGTAGTAAAAGCGGGCGTTCAACACTACACTACACTACACTACACTACGCTACACACACACACACACACACACACACACACACACACACACACACACACACACACACACACACACACACACACACACACACACTAAAAATGTCGTACTTGTTCAATCCAGGGACCACAAAAAGCATGTTTTCAGCATCATCACGATATCAAATTTTTATCGAATTTAATACTTCCTCTTACATTATAAATAGAGAAAGTAATTCACTAGTAATAAAATTTCCAAAAGATGTTTTATAAATCAAGAAAGTTATTTTAAAACCCCTTGGACGGTAAATTTCATTCAGCGGCTGAGGTAAAAGAAATAAGCTGTGGCTCTTTGCTGTAGAATACAGTATTCTGCCCTAAGTGATTATTTCTTTGGTATTTTATTTCCACTTCCTCTAAAAACTAACACTTTTTAAGATATACACTTTAACATATACACTGAAACCTTTGGCCACTGCTTGAAAGATTACATCGTCGCTTAGCTTGCTGAGCATAAAAAGTGTATTGCATTGAAGTCACGGATCACCTTTTCGCCTCTGATTGCCAATCTCCGGCCAGCATGTTTCACGGTAGCTTGATCTCGGAGTAAAAAATGGTCTCTGGAACATATGTTTTCATCAGCACTTCATTTGTTTAAACATGAAATTAAAGACGCGTTTACCACACTACTTAGGTTGCTATTGAAAGTTGCAATCGTATTAGAAGATATCCCACGTAAGTACTTATTACTAAAAGTAGTTGTTTGGGTAACAACGGTAAATTTATCTGGTAATCCAGAACTTACGGTATTGCTCTTGATTACCCACCGGGTTAGAAATCTAATAGTACAGCCTTGAGTTTCTTAGACGTTGTTGCTTGACAGGTTTTGTTTTTGTATGTGAAACTGGAGTTCTCGACTTTAGATTATTCGAAATTACGGACCACGATAGGCACATGCTTTATTATTTCAACAGAATAACTTACAGTGTAGCAAATTCAACGTTTCTGACAGAAAACTATAAATATTTTCTGCTAATGAGGTAGTAGTAATTGATAAGTAACTCTGTATTAAAAATGACACCGTTCAAACTAAAATATATGCAGATAAACCACTTAAATATTTCAACAACAGAAAATTTCTTATTTTATGGTCTCAAAATTGCAAGAAGAAAATTTATATCAGAAAAAGGAAACTACGGAAAAGAGAACTTTATTTAATTGCATACTCTAAATGTAGCATTTACATAAAAATAAGCAATGATAATGATAAGTAAAAATAAGACTTATGAACATCAGTAAACAGGTTTATTAAGTTGTAGTAGTAGTCCCCATGTTATTATAAGGTGGTGAATTATGGAATTGAGAAAAAGGTGAAAGTATAAGGAGGGAATTATTCTTAGTAATACGTCACTGCAGCATAAGTATTGGAAACCAAAATTATATAAATACAGCAGGTTTAGCCTGAGAAGTCCACAGCAAGTCCTTGGAATCTCTAATCTCTGAGATTAATGATAATGATGGTGGATGAACTTTAAATATAGTATACCCCAAAAAGGTTTGTACAGAAAATCTCAAATTTTACTTCAAATTTGTACAGTATGTACTCCCTCATACCCAGACATACCATAACAGGCTTCTGTATGCTAGTGAAGATCATGTGTCCAAATAAAAAGTTTGGAAGGTGTCATTCCTAGTGATGGCCGGCCCTGGAGAAAATTTCTGAAAAACTTAGTCAGATCGTTAAGGTATCTTGTCGGTGTTAGATGTTACTTCTGAACCAACCATCGTAGATTTCATTTTCCATCAGGTGGAATACATATGGGTGAATCGTCTTGTTGCACATTTATAATGTACTCCCTGGTAACACTATTCAAAAAGTAAATTGATCTGCTAAGGGGTTTCCTAGTAGAAGATTTCCAAAGAAAGTTGTCCGACAGTTAACGTATTCACACGATAGAATCACGCATCACATAAAAAGAAAGTTATGTCCAGGACATTTGTACCTTTTTAAGAAAGGAATTACGACACCTCTTACGAGAGTTAGCTGTCAAGTCCCGGGTTTCTCATAGAGATGCGTCACTGGGCCAGTTTGACGGATAGCACCATAGAGTTTTCTAAGCTAGCTTGCCATAGTTACAGGTCAATAGCTTGTTTAGTGAATGAATGGCAGCATTTTAACAAGACAAGTGTAGAGGTTTCACGAAAATGGAGGAATTGGGAAAACGAAATGTAATTAAATACTTCCATTTGAAAGGCTTAACGCCGAAATAAATCAAGGAGGAAATGGACAGTACATTCAAGGACTATGCCCCTTCATATACAGTGATTAAAAGGTATGTTGGGGTAGGTTAAAAGGTGGGTTGCAGAGTTTAAAATGGGACATACGAGCACTAGTGGATGAGACTCAGTAGGGACGCGCTTGGAAGTCACAACTCCAATAATCATTGAAAAAATTCATCGTTTAGTACTGGAAGACCGCAGATTAACGTTGTTTGAGATAGCAGAGGCTATAAACATATTGTTTTTACGACAATGCTCCAGCCCATCGTTCAGTCATTGCAATGAGAAAAATGAACTAAAGTTCGAATACATTCACCCTATTCGCCAGATCTAGCACCCAGTGACTACCACTTGTTTCCGATACTCAAAAAATTTCTTGGAGGACCAAGATTTCACAGCGGTCATTTATACGGTAAACAGGCATTTTGAGGGCCAAGATAAATCACACTACAGAGATGTTTTAATTAAATTAGAATTAAAAAATGCATTAGCCTTTCTGGAGGTTATGTTGGAAAAAAAGATTTTTTTTTTTTTTTTTTTTTTGTGAGGCCTGGGACTTATCACCTACTCTCACACGATATCTAAATCCGGCTTGTCGTCTATTTTGTGAAATTAATACTTAGCAGATTCTCTGTATAAATGGAAGTACATCTTTATCATACTATGTGTATATTTGTCTGTTAAGACGGACGACAAACAGACTTCTAAGACTACACAATATCCTATCTTGGAACTCATTTGCACTTGTTCTGGTATCGAAAGACATGTTCAATAAGAAAACGAAATGTTCTACTGTCAACACCATCTTTAACCATCCTTTAACTGACTGTCATCAATTTTCCGCGCAACTGCATAACAGTAGTGCAGAAGCGGAAATGGGCTCCAAGGAAACAAAACTAAAAAAAAAAAATAAATACACATGGAACATACACAGGGGCAATGCGACATTTACAATATATAAAATAAAAGCTAACTGCAGATGTACTTCGAACTTCGCCGTATAAGCACTTTTCGAAAATAATTGTTAATTTAAGTTAATCTCTGTGCAGCAGGAGTTTAGTTGTGGAGGTGAACTTTCATCTCGCCATCCTGTTTTTGAAGCCACTTAAATCCGTTTGAAGTTTCTGTCGAAAAGGTCTTTAAAAAATGTTTAATTAATTCTTACTGTCCCGGCAGCTAGCATAGAGTTTCTTCTCTGGCATTTGGTCTCGGATGGATATCGCAACTCATTTTCCAGGTTTGGATATTGGAAAACAAATGAGAATATCTTCAGATAACTGTATTGATTTCCAAAATTAACAACTTGATAAAGTTGTTTTAAAATAAACACAATATTAGAATTACACTTTTATAATAGCTTTGCCAAATGATTTACCGACCTTTCACTTCCATCTGACAGACTATCCAGACATCTAAGTTCCACCAACTCCAAGCTCTAATAAAACCCTCTGCCCTATAGTGACTATTGATTTTTTCACCGTTACGCTTAACAGCCAACTATTTCATTGCATATTATGTCTGCATTGACTACTATGTTTCCTTTTGCATTCACTGTTTAAATATTCTTACTTATTCATCACACAAATGCTTTAACTTTTTTACAATTTCATCATATTTGTTCGATAAACAAATAACATAAAAAGTCTTACAAAATTTATAACTATTTTACTTGAGGCTTAAATTAATTACAAATATCAGTTTTAAAATACCGCTTCATCTGAAACAATTCAAAGGCACCTTCTGCTCATTTCTGTAATGCAACAATTTTATGTCGTAAGTTTAAAATTTTACGTTGAAATATACCAACTATGTTTCATATTCAACCTAAATCTCTACGAAATGCTGCATCTTACTGCAGGTTCGAGTGCTTCTTGCTGTTATCCTGAGCTTAAGCTATATGTAAGAGGCAGTAGCTTGCCTAATTACAGACCAGTCCTGAGAGAACTATCAAAGCATACTTTACAATTCAAATAAATGAAAACTAGTCACTGAATGTCACCAGACCACTATACTAATAGAGAAAACAACTATTTCATTTGGAAATTGGATAAAATTGGTTGTAGCAATCGTACACTCTGGTGGAAAAACTAAGGGTCTTTAAAGGAAGGCATTATCACATTACACAGCTATACCTTATATAAAGAAAATCTGTTAAAAATATTTACTAATACCAACATTATGAGCTGGAACATTATCATCTTATTAGCTTAGCGTAGGATGAAGGAGCCAATATAAATCACAATATACGCACCAGCCAAGAATTGTGAAAAATGCGTGGAAGCTGTACTAGACGAATTACTGGGAACATTGCGGTATAGCTCCTAAATGTATTTAGTTCGTTTTCGCCAAAAATTGTTTTCTTATCTCATTATTATTAAATCAAGTTATAAATTGATGAATAGATTGAATCAGGCTTCATATACAAGCACCTACGTAGGTCTATAGGGGCGAAATCAGAGTTTAATAAATCATTTTCATTCTTTACAATATTATTAACAGAACACACCGGTCAAGAATACTATGCTTCACATTGAAATCAAAAGAAAATTATAAAATACACCATGGCTGAGTGGTTAGACCACTTGGCTCTACCAAGGCCCGGGTTCAATCCCAGGCGACTGCAAAGTGAGATTTGTGGTGGACAACATGACGCTGAGGTGGGTTTTCTCCGGGTCCTCCGGTTAACCCGCCAACATTCCACTAATTGCTCCATCATCATGTTTCCTATCACTCATCTCGCCTTCATACAATCTTCCACTTCCTTTCACCCTCACACCAGGCGTCGGGCTGATCACCATCCTGGTTCTGTATCGAAGAACCAGAGCTTCGGTTCCTCAGGTCCGCCTTGAAGCGATAGAGAAACAAGAATCCCCTAACACCACGATAATGGTACCACTTGGGAAGAAGATGAAATATGGACCATAGGATCTAAAAGTATCGATTTTGGTACAGGTAAAATACATAAGCTACAAAACTGCTTTGGGATATTTCGGTGTGATGCATAAAATATAATCACATTATTAAAAGTAAAATAACGCATAGGAAACTGTGCTCGCAAGAATAGACAAAATACTCCTAGGGAGGTACACCGAGCGGGATGCCTCGGGCAGTTGCGTCTGTGGCCTGCATTCGAGATGCCCAGGTTCGATTCCCGTAGCCGACCTACCTGACACATGGGTTTTTTCTGGCGCTTGCCCGGGACGCTAGGCGAATGCTGGGTAGGTTAATTACATCCCCCGAATTTCTTGTCCCTCCATTTCATCTCCATTATCATTTTATATCATCTTTCATCTGGTGGTCTCTTTCAGGGTAGAAGTGTCGGCGGGAGTCTCGGCGGTGCATGGCGGGATGATATGCTCTAAGGAAAACTACTTCCTCCTCCGGTAGGTCGGTTGCCGGCCTCAGCTCCTCTGCCGGAACCATTTCGAGACCACCAGCCAGGGACCTTTGTGGCTCGGATCGCCTGACTGGATCCATTAAGGCTCGGGTGCTAGGCTCGTTGCCGTCCCGCTGCAGGGGAGCGGGTTCGTTGTCCTGGCCTGTCGAGGGAGGTCTCCATCTAAGTAAACTGTGCAGACCCTCCCCTCTGTACTGTCGTGGCTCCTTGGGTCGGCCGCTCTCTGTCTCCTTCGCCTCACCCTTCCTACCGAGGGTGTCCCCACTTGGGGGCATAGGAACAAAGGGTCCAGTATGGTGAACCCAATCGCAATCCCTAGGGACATACGGAAATGTTTAATGAGTGTTGGAAAAACAAGCACAACAAAATATCATTTAGTAAGAAAAGGAGTGAAAAGGTATGGAAGATTTCATAAAAGGAAATACATACAGCCACATCGATTAGAAGGGCATTGGAAGATATGGCAGCTTTTACTGGCAAATTTCTGTAAAGGGAAAGGCGTATAAAGTAATCTTTGCTTTCTTTGAGCTTGTATTAAACTATTTGTATATATACATCGTTCTACATCCAACTGTGTAACAAGAAACTTAATATAACCAGTCAACTTAATGTAATAATTAGAAAACTATAAAAAGGCTCCAGTTTTCCATTCATCCTCATTCTGTTGGCCAAGAGAGTACTCAACAAGTACCAGTGTTTGTTTTGTAATTTACGTCCTCCAAGGTTAAGTCATATCGGATGATGAATGGCATGGGTGAAATGATGCTCAAATGATCCCAGGGTCCATAGAGCTTAGAGTTATCCGACATTCGCCTTTCAGGATAAGGGAAAACCCTGGAAAAAACTTATCGAGGCAACTCACCCTGACCGAGATTCGAACTCGGGACCTCTTGAACGTGAGGCAGACATACTACCACCACGCTACCGAGGCGGGCAAGTATGGAATAAGGTTTACATGGAATGGAATAATCTTTAGTATAGACAGTCTATAAATCCTTATTACTAGAATCATTTTTGCTTAAGCCCTCTCTGCCACGCATAAGTTTGGAGTAGTAACATCAACGCAATATTTTTAACTATAACTGTTCTACTTAATAGCAAATTAGACAGGCTTTCAGAGGTGGAATGAATATTCTCAACACGCCAAAAGAAAAATAATTCGCTTTTTAGTCAATATCTTACCTATACAATATTTTCGTTTCTACGAGAGAAGTCAAAAATTATCCGCAACCTAAGTATAACATTTCTTACATTGGATAATTATACTGAATTCTTTCTTACGGTATTGATTGTTATGGTGTTGCGCTCCAGCAATGAAAGTTAGCTCGCCATTGCGCCATTTATCTACCTTTTGTTGCAGATAGATCATGGGCGTTGCATTAGACGTTTGCACCAAAGAGGAACAAATATCAGTGATCCCATTTTTGTGATCGGAAGGCGTATCGGAGGCCAAAATCCATCAAAGACTTTCGGAACAATGTGGGAACAGTATCTTGCCACAGTGGAGTATCTACCAATGGACTGACAAATTAAAAAAATTGTCGCAAGAGGAAGGAGCCGGACGACCAGCTACGGCCACAACTGATGACAATATTGAGCTTGCACGTGATATGTTTCTGTTAGACAGATGAGTGACTACTGATGAAGTTTGATGGATTTTGGTCCCTGATAAGCCTTCCGATCACAAAAGTCGGATCACTGATCGTTGTTTCTCTTTGGTGCAAACTTCTAATGGAGTGAACATAATCTATCTGCAATGAAGGAAGACAAATGGTGGAAAGACGATCAAATTTTCATAGCAGGATGGAAATATCATAACAATCAAATACCCTAGACAGAATGCAGTATTTCCAATGTAAGAAACGTTACAGCTACGTTACGGATAATTTTTTACTTACCATCGTATATTTCTCAGTAGGTTAGGGTGCACTTTGACCAAACATGTTTTATGCAAAATTAAAAAGCAATACGACTAAAAATTTTCACGACCTTTTAAAATATAGATGTTTGGGCGAGCTTTTTAAAGAAATTTGAGGTGTGATACGTGGAGTCAAATTGAATATCTTATTTATAAGCCCATACCGGCAATTCTACGTTAAAGCTATGGATGATTTTTGCTTGATTTTCACAGGCAACTCCATTTGCTGTTTCAAAGTGACTTTTATTGAGAATCATATAAAAAGTGAAGTTTATGTAACGCTGAGGCGATGATATAGGAATCTTATCTGCATTTTACTATTTGAGGAAGTCACGTACTTTACAATTAGCTGTGAAGTGATACATGGAATCAGTTTATTGGACACCATGATGAGCATGGGTTTAAATCACTTCGAAATTCTGAGCTGAAATTAGCTCTAAATTATACACAATTGTATATAACACTAACACTTAAAATTATTCTATGCCTACAGAATACAAATTTAAAATTCAATTCTCAGCCAAATTAATAAAAAGTGGTGTTCATTAAGTGGCAAACTCTAAATTATTCTTCTAAACTAATATAAGTTCTGAGAAGTCAATAAGGTTTTTCATTTTCTTTTACAATTCCGCTTTGCCCATTTTACCGCAGATATTCAAGGTATTCACTCGGAGCTCTTGCTAAATCAAGTGACTCAGGCGATTACCTTTCTGGCCTGCATTCGGGAGGTCCGGGTTCGATTACCGAAGCCGACTTACATAATCCATGGTTTACTTCGGGGATTTTATCGGGACGCCAGGCGAATTCTGGGTGGGTTACTTACATCCCCAGGATATCTTGTCCCTCCATTTCATCTCAATTATCATTTTACATCATCTCGCCTCTGGTGGTCTCCTTCGGGGTAGAAATGTCGGCAGATGTCTCGGTGTTGCTGGGCAGGATGATATGCTCCTGATAAACACTTCCTTTTGCGGTGGAACGGTCTCCGTTTCCGGACCGGCCTGGTGGGGGGTGTCGGTTATACATGTCTGCCGGGGAGTTGTATGGTCCTTGCCCTCAGCACTATCGCGGCACCTTTGGACGGCCAATTTACTCATCCTTCCAACCGGGGGTGCCCTACTTGGGAGTATAGGTACAATAGGCCAGTCTAGTTCAGAAGATAACTTTCTTACGATATCTTCTAACTTCTTGACTAGTGCTCAACTATGCAGATTTATAGTTATGAAAAATTAATCTAATCATTATCATTATTAATCTAAACATTGTTTCCCCTTACTTTCTCTGAATTGAATTCAGAATTTCAGTAGCTCATGCGAGTGATATATATTGAACTCGCAGTATGTGGTTATGAACAAAATAGTCCTTTTCTGAATTCTACGAAATTTGCTTTCCAGCACGATAGAGAAAATATAAAAAGTTGCGTACTCAATCGGAAATTAAAATAAAGTTCATGCATTACACGCATGGAGCAAACATACTACATGAATATTAGCATCATTTACAGGTTAACGGTTCCTAACGACCCATGGGAATGACTCCTATAACCTTGCAGAATAAAGTTTGGACAAATTAAGCCAACATTAATTAATTAAATTGCACTCCGTGGAAACGGACTATGATGATACGCTAAATAATGTTGTTTGTGTATTTTCTTCATGGTTTAATGATAATCGTTGTTTGATTACTAAGAGCATGTCACTCCGGTGCGGTGATGCAAAGGAATGAGTCGTTAGCGTTGCACCGTAACGAGATAAGGATGCATTGGTGCAGAATGTATCAAATTCTCGGTTTTTTAAAGGCATTCTGCCAAATATTACGCATGTGTTGCTTCAGAGAAAGCATTCCTAATTTAATTTATTTTAAGCTATGAAGCACATAGACATTACCTACAGCAAGTTGATAAGGCTTGTATTTCACCAAAAAGTTCACATGAAATATATGATTTTTGGATTCCTGAATTCTAAAATACGTTTTTAGGGAAAAGATTCATACGTTGTTTCCCTTCATGTTGCTACAATAAATATCAGATTTGGAATTCAGCTTCAAAACTTTCTAAGTATGCGAAACGAAGATTTAAGGCAAGGCTACACTGAAAATTCGCCGAAAATGTTGAAAATTATAGAATTTTCATTTTTGGTAGCTTAGGGTGTGTAGTAATAGTTGGCACGCTATTTTTTTATCCTTTGCACCACTTTAGGCCATCACGTGAAAATGTAAAGAGACCTTTAACAATCGTTAAAAGTAACAATCATTACTCTAAAATTAATTTTCTGAGAAACCTTTTTCTGACAGTTTTCACTATACAAAATGACTCAGGCGTCAAAGTTCTTCATTTAACTTGCTGAAACTTACAAGATAGGTTCATAATATGTAAATAATAAACTTCACATTCCCCTTTTGTTGTTAATACTCATGTTTTGAAAATTATATGGTGTTAAGGAATAAAAAAGTTAAAATTTCAAAAATTTTGAGAGCTACAAGAATATTCCAAAACATAAAAATGTGGGTCTTTTAAAATTGCTCTGTACTAGCAAGAAACAAAAATTCAACTTAAATGCTCAATTTTTAGTCGTGTAGAACATTTTATATAGCGAGTAATTTTTTACAATATTTTCACAAAAATGTTTAAGATATGTACTTAACAAATAAAATTTACAACTTCAATTTCATGGGAACAGCCGAAATGTTTTATTTTGTTTTGTTCGCTTGGTCTCATCATTGAGCAGTGCTCCAGGAAATCGAACACGTCATACAACCTCAACAAATCAAAATAAATAATTTCAACTACCACCACATACATCAAAACATGACTTTTTATTTTTATCACTACCACCAAACATATAACAACTGTAACATTGGACTAAAAGAGGAAAGCATTTTAAGTACTACTACAGGAGTCATTCAAAAATTAGTGACAACACTGTCTGCACATTTGGTGCATTCAACGGTAAATCATGTAAGCTGATAACAATGAAAAGTAAATAATCTAATTATAATGTTTGTGAGCCGTGAGTTTGAAGACAATCATTATTTAATAAAGTATTTTAGTAAGTTTAATTGTAGGTTATCTTTAGTGCCCTACATATGTTTAGTAAATACGAAGAAAGATGCTTCATTAAAATTCAGATTGCAAGAGGTATCAATGCTCGACAGTGCCATATAGAATTGTTGGAAGCCTGTGGTAGACAGACTTTACCATATTGTACCGTAGCTAGGAGGGCGAATGCACTTCGTAGAGGAAGGGAACACGCTCATCAAAAACGTGGAACTGGCAGACCGCAATCAGCACGTGTTTTTTTCTTTCTTTTTTTTTTTTTTTTTTTTTTTTTTGTAATTTACGTCCTCCAACGTCAAGTCATATCGGAAAATGAATGAAATGTGTGAAATGATGCTCAAATGAGCCCAGGGTCCATAGAGCTTAGAGTTACCCGACATTCGTCTTTTAGGATAATGGAAAAACCTGGAAAAAACTTTATCCAGGTAACTCACCCTGACCGAGATTCGAACTCGGGACCTCTCGGACGTGAGGCGGACACGCTACCACCAAGCTACCGAGGCGGGCAATCAGCAAGTGATGATGTGCATGTAAATGCTCTGGAGCACTTCTGGAAGAAAATCGTTGTTGGACTCATATTGAGTTAGCAAGGGAAGTTGGAGTTTCTCCTCGTACGATTCTTCACATACTTAAGAAGTTAAAAACGAGGAAAATCTGCGCTCGAATTTCTTTTTCTGGTAATTTACGTCCTCCAACGTTAAGTCATATAGGACGATGAATGAAATGGGTTAAATGATGCTAAAATGAGTCCAGGGTCCATTGAGCTCAACATATCAGGATAATGAAAAACCCCGGATAAACTTATCTAGGTAACTCACCCTAACCGAGATTCGAACTCGGGACCTCTTGAACCTGAGGCAGAAACTATCATCTACGCTACCAAGGCGGGCATGCGCTCGATGGGTTTAATACAATCTTACAGAGGAAACAATGTGGTAGAGGATGCAAACAGCGAGATTACACTTAGAACGCTATGAACGTGAAGACGAGGGTTTTCTTCGACGGAGATGAAACCTGTGTTCGATGCTACCAACTAAAATTAAGGAGACAATCAAATGAGTGGTAGCATTTTGATTCACCACAGCCGAAAAAGTAGCGACAAGAACAGGATCCACTTGTTGCTTATGATTATGATGGTGTTCTTATCACTTATTCAGTTCCTCAAGGAAATCGTATAAATGGAGCATATTACAGTAACTTTATGGAACACTATTTACGACAGCTGTGCCTCGTAAACATGCAAATCTCCTGAATTCTCATTCCATTGTGTTACATGATGGTGTTCGCTCTCACACGTCTGCCCCTGTTGTTAATTTACTTTGAAGATCGAACTGGGAAATTCTGGAGCATCCTCCATTCTCCCCAGATATGAGCCAATGTGATTTCGACTTTTTGCGAAAATTAAAGTATCATTTAGAGGAGTTCGCTTTATAACCAGAGAGGCACTTACAGCAGCAGTAGAGCACTCTGTTCGAATGTTAGGACAAGACGCTGTGGATGGCATCCGTCGACTCCTTGATGTTTGGAGGCGAGTTCATGTTGTAGAAGATTACTTCTAAGCACTACAAAATTGTTTTATTTTTTGTAAATTTTGCCACTAATTATTATTGAATGACCTAAGTACACACAATAATATACAATTACTCATCACCTATATATCTGAATACAGTGCCTAATAGATATAAAAGATTAAAAAAGAAAGTAAATTAGGTTTAAATAAGTTATGCAAAAACATGTGACATAATCCAAGAAAATGTGACAACCATTTGTTTATGGTGATAATACCTAGCTTAAACCAATAGAACGATACATTACATTCTCTTTATAGCACAGGACACTTTAACAATCCTCCGTAAATTCCTGTTCCGAGTAATAGACTTTGCTGCATAGACATTTTTAAGAGCACACTTATACTTATCCATTTTCCCTAAAGATTTAAATATTTTGGAAGAGCACTGAATATTCTTACACATTCATACATACTCCTTTCTGGAAGAAAGTCAATCTAGCACTGGCTTTGTATAAGTCCATTCTTTATCTAGCATATTCACATTTTGTGTACAGTAGTCTTGATTTTTGATATGGAAACTCATAAGCATAAATATATATTTAAAAGGAAGTGATAAAATATTTAGCCTTTAAAACAGACCCTCACATGGAGCCTTAACATTGTGTCAACACATCTTTGATGGCTCTCTTCTGTAATATAAACATCAGAGTTACTCCAGAGTATCAAACTGTATTTAATTATTGAACAAAAATATATAGAGTATATTCCTTTTAATTTCTGGATTAGACAAAATGGGTTTAAATGACCTAAGTGGAAAAGTAGCCGATCTCAAATGAATTTTGTATAATTGGCAAGGTCTAAAGTATAGATAGATCTTACTATATAAAATACTATTTTTAAATACATATAATCAATTTCTAATAAACATTTTTAAGTTAAATGGGCGCCGGGGTAGCGCGGTGGTTTCGTTCGCGGCTCCCGTTCTAAGGGTCCCGAGTTCGATTCCCGGCTCTGGGGTTGGCGATTTTAAGTCGGCCCTATCCACGCCTTCACCTCTGTCTAGCACACGTGAAGTATCCCCTATGCCCAACGTGGTTCGGAGTCCACGGTAAAAACTGTAGGTCCTCTCACCTCACCGCCATCTTCACTATCACCCTATCATCGGAGGTAATGGACACCGCCCTCTGGGTGCCTCCACCTGAGAAATGGGTCCGGTCATCACTTGGTGGGGTGAGGTTACCCCGAAGGCCAAGGTTGCCATGTGGGGAGTGTTAGTAACTAACTAACTTTTTAAGTTAAATCATTTTCAGGTTGCCTTTTGTTATTAGTTTGAATTGCCTACTAAAGTTTTTCTTGTAGTCATGCAAAGAGAATACAATTTCAAATCTATTATATAGCAACCCGCTCTTAAAAGTTTGGCTACCCCTTAAGAATACCGTATGACTAAGCATACTTTATTCGCCCAGTACTTCTCGTTTTCTGTTTCTTGCTACACGAACTTGTTACCAAAAATGCATATAATACTTAGATATTAAATATAATCTATTAATTTGGATATCTATAGATTCGAAAGATAAATCATTTAAGATCTTCTCCGAGATTGGCATGAAATTTCAACAGGATATTAAATTTAATGAAGTAAAGTGATGTCAGGAAGTATAGTTCAAGAGCCATCTGATGGACTCCTGGTCGTGGCATTGGATCGTCCGTTTAAGCTTTAGATAGGTAGCCAGTGCGAAAGGACCATGTGCTGCAATATACAAACAAAATATCCTGGTTAATTATTAACTTCTTGCATTTCAAGCCCCATTTTAACACGGCATCGTTGCTGCCATTTTTACACCCTGTTAGATATAAGCATTATAATTTATACCGCATATTTTCTTATGGCAGTGTCAATGCTGGTTCAGTACCAGAAGCATGTGATAAAGTATGATTGTGATCAATCTACATCAATTAATGTATAAACATTCAAGTGCGTAACGAAGTGGAACTTTGTGTACCTCTTTTTTTTTAATTTACAGTGATTTTTTCACCTTGATAAATAAAAAACTACTTCGTTTAAAAAATTCATTCCTCTTAAATATGAAAAAGAGTTTATGAAGGATGTGTAAGTCCTTAATAATATCTTAATATAATATCTTAATAATATCTTTCTCATTAGTACCATACTTCTCCCAAATTTTTGAGAAGATACAAACAATATGCTGGTGATTGCTCCAGTAAACCCAAAATTTTAACTAGTCGCCACGTGTCTTTTGTACGGGATGGATCCAGTAAAAACAAACAGAAAATATTGTGGCCACATCTGCAAAACCTTTATCTTTCTCTTTTCTTACCTTCTTTGCTTTTTCTAATAAGCATTGGTGTGCCATCAGCTCCCAGTAAACCAGTACGACATGTGCGTCTAAAGGTAGAAATTACAGTAAAGGCAGCTTAAAATTTGTTCATGTTCTGTACAGTAGAGTTCAACTAACAAAACAAAATAAATCGGCAACATATTTCCTCAAGCTACAAGGTCATTCGTACCCATCAAATTGCCAATCATTCGAGAAGAGACTTATTCAGTTGTTCACGCCTTTGAAGTGACGTATCATTTGAAACTTTTTTAGATTTTGCAATAAGCGTAGTTTATTGATGAGATAAAGCAGTAGCAGTGGATGCCATAGAGAGGAATGTGGTATTTGACCATACATGCAAGCCAAAGACACCCAGAATTATTACGTATTTTGGAAGAGAACAGCAAGCAAAGAGTATAATGATCCCTTTTTAAGTGATAGATCCGTATTAATTAGGAACATATATTCTACAAGCAATAATTCTTATGATTATTTACATTATGAATGACATTATCCTTAAAATCCAATTATTAGCACAGATAGTTGGATTATTTTTCAGCATGATCAATTCAGGAATCTAGAGCTGCAAAATTTGTTGGTGATACTTACACGTGTGTTAGTCTAACGACCCCAATAAGAAAAAGCCACCTCAAAATGATTTTTGGTTTTCTCTCTGCTTTCGTGTGAAACTGTGGTCTAACAAAATTAGGTATTTACAAGATCAATGCCTCTTCCTCTTGAAGTAGTACTGGGATAGGAATTCAAATATAATACTCGAAGAGCTGTAAAAGAAAATTTGGTGCTCGCAATCCTACCCAAAGAAACACAATACTGAGACTGGTCAACAAATTGAAAGCTTCTCGATTCCTGATAAGAGGAAAAGACAAAAATCGTTCATAGGCTGCTCAGGATTGTTATAAGAACGCAACTGCAGAGGTCACTCCAAAAGTCATTAGGACGTTTGTTGCAGAAGACTGATTGTGACATAGGGCTGCGAAAAGTGCAGTACGACAACTATAGCCAACAAACAATAAGACAAATGACAAAAATAAAGAATAAACATCTGCGCATCTCATCACAGGGATTCGATACTCCAAAATTAATCGTTAAAATTACTCATTAAGTGAACTTTAAGCCAAATAATTGAAGGAAGTATGTGTTCATTCTAGATAAGTCTCTGTACATGCAAATGAACCACACAGCAGAATCTATTGAAGGAAATAGAGCAGTCTATGATGTTGAAAACTGAAGTGGCAGTGTTGTTAATAATTTAATGTATGCCTATGTTGGCTGTTTATTCAATGGATTCCAGAGATATGCACCTGGGATATTGAATGCGATGTGCTATTGAACTTAATCCTTTGGTTTCGTCGCAACGTCGAGTAATCAGCTAATTAGCTCTCACGTAACCTAGCTGCAACGTTTAAGTTTTGTATCATCACAACAGGTTTAGTCGCTCGACTAAAAAATCATTGGTTCCACTGGAGATCTTTTTATTACTCGCTGTACAATGGCACGATGGGATGAGCATTTCACAGCGACATGTTATGCGTTTATTGTTATATCGCTACCATCCGTGCTATCGTGTTTCGTACTGTCACACTTTTCAAACTGTGCTAAAACACAGCTAATAATTTCGGAATTTCACGCTTAAATAACGATGTACACATTATCACCTCCATAATCATTATCTACGTCATAGTAACCTTAATATTAGAATTTCTCCCCTTTAGAACATTTATTACTTTTTCTCTCACTTGTCTAGAGTAGGTAGGAACAAGGACTGCATTTTCTTCAAACATTTTGAAAAGAAATTTTACTATAAATACAAGTTATGAAGTTTCTGTAGGCTAGAAAGGATTCTTAAAGTGTTTTGATATACTAGTATGTGTATGCTAAAAGGCATAATTTTAAAACAAAAGTTCAAATAATACAAATGTCCGATTGTAGTTCAAAATTATTCAAGTATAAAATACATTTTCATCATCATCATCATCATCATCATCATCATCATCACGGTATAAGTCTTGTGGTCCGTTCCGACTTCAAGGAAATTGATCGGACCATCTCATTCGTGGCCTGCCAACATTTCTTCTACCTACAGGCTTACACTTGTATACTATCTGTGGTGTACGATCTTGGGTCATTCTCTGCACATGATCTTGCCATTTTTGCCTGTATGCAATGATTGTTTCATTTAGACTCTGAATTTCCAATTCTCCTCTAATATCCTCGTTTCTTTTCTTGTCTATGAGTTTATAACCTGCCACCTGTCTCAGAAATTTCATCTCAGCAGCCTCCACTTTCTTCTGTTGTGAGATAGTCAAGACCCAGTTTTCACACCCACAAAGCGGAGTTGGGATCGCCATTATTTTATACAGTTTTAACAAAGTTTGACGATTACAATTTTTAAAAGTTATTTTTATTGTCCCACATATTGTTTGGAATTTGTTTATTTTGTTTTGTATATCTCTATTACTGGTATATGACCCAATATAGCCAAGATAATTAAAATAACTTTGTTGTTGGATGGGTTTATCATTTATGCAAATTTTTGCTCTCAAATGGTTCGTTCCTGTAAAAGCCATTATTTTTGTTTTTTCATATGAAATTTGAAGATTATATTCTCTTGTAATAGTATTTAATTCATGTATGGCTCTTTGTAAGTTATCTTCCGTCTCCGCAATTAAAATTTGGTCATCAGCAAACAGCAATGTGTCAACATTTCTCCCCTTTATTTTAAAATGTGTTCTGAGCATAGTTTGCCATCGTACAACTGCGTCATTAATATATATTATAGGGTAGGTGACAATGGACACCCCTGTCTTAGTCCTAAATTAATCTCTACTAGGTTTTCATTGTACAGTATAATCTGCCTAAAACGGACCTCTTATATGCCTAAAACGGACCTCTTATATGCCCAAAACCTGGAGAAACGGGAAATAAATTTTGGAATGGAGCTATTTCCCATGTAAAATTATTCACTAAGCCGGAAATCTACCTAACGCGGAAGCGGAAGTATCTTTCGGAAACCGCTTGCGTAAATAAAATGGATTATGTCGTATGTAATGGGTTATAAAGTACGTATTTTAAAAAGTGCAATAACTTTTAGGGTGGTTGTGCTTGCACCGAGTTCTATGAAGCATTAAATCATAAACTGTAATCCTTCGAAGAAAAGGAAAAACAAACCATTAGCTTTCTCAACTCTCTTCCAGCACATACGATAAGGGTACGACTGTTTTGCAGTGTGTTCATCCTTAGTTTCGTTGTTACAAGTTATCAAGCACGAGTGTAAGAAAACTGTAAAATTCGGTAGTTTTTAAGAACATAGTTTAAGTGTAAAAAAAAAGTCTATAAAATGCGTTATAAGAGTAAGACATTATCATTGGAGTAAAAGGTTAAGGATATTGAAGAACACAAAAATAATAAACGTCCAGCTAAAGAAATAACTGTGTTGTTTAAAGTGAGAAAATCTCAAATTTATGATACTTTGAAAAACAAAATAAAAATTAAAGACGAGGGCTAAAAGGGAACAGCAGGGTATGTGCAGTGCATCACAAAATCTAACAGAGTATGATGAGCTAAATCGTGCTGTGTTCGAGTGGTTTGTTAAACTCAAGTTTTAGAGACAAAGAAAACTAGTCAGACAATTTCAGAGCTTCCAATGGAAAAGCTCGAGACTTTCAAACATCGACATAACATTGTTTTGAATGTTGTGTGTAGTGAAGCAAATGATGTTGATATGCAGACAATAGCAGATTAAAAGAGACAATTGAAAACAGACAGAGAATCCAGGCGATAAACTACAATTATTGTATGTAAGTTGAAAATATAGTACATGGCCTATTATTATTTACACTTCATTCTAATTATTTCTTCACTGTAAATCTATGCGACTATTTTGTAATTTCTTTGTATTCAAACACAACCGTGAGACGGAGACCTGTGTAAACGTTTTAGAGAGGTTTTACTGTATTTCTATACAAAAGAACATTACCAGAAACATTTCCACCCAAGGTACCATTAAATGAAAAGAGACTGCTTTCCGCCTCGGTAGCGTAGATGGTAGCGTGTCTGCTTCACGTGCAAGAGGCCCCGAGTTCAAATCTCGGTCAGGGTGAGTTACCTGGGTAAGGCTTGTTCCCGGGGTTTTCCCTTATCCTTAAAGGCGAATATCGGCTAACTCTAAGCTCTATGGATCCTGGAGTCATTTGAGCATCATTTCACCAATTTCATTCATCGTCCGCTATGACAACGTTGGAAAACGTAAATTAAAGAGAGAGAGAGAGAGAGAGAGAGAGAGAGAGAGAGAGAGAGAGAGAGAGAGAGAGAGAGAGAGAGAGAGAGAGACTGCTACTTTATTTTCTCAAAAACGATTGAAAGACTTGGATGGAAATGTTTAATATTTTAAGATACGTTGAATTTTCCATGAAAAGACTTTTGAACAGAATTTTGCTTAACTACGAAATCCAGAGAGAAAAGAGGTACTCGGTATGTACAAAGGCTATCTGCCTTTTAAATATTTGATAATCGTTTTAACCTCAGGGTAAACAGTGAAGTGGGTAGTGTAAATATATGATTCTAACATTATGACACTGAGTATTCTCAATTAGTTTGAGTTATTAAACTGCACAAAAACGGTGTTTGAAGCATTCCTAAGATATCAAGGTGCATTCTGAATTTGTATTGAAAATTGTTCATCTGTAATCCTCTAACCATCACACTCCAAACATAACTCTTTTTTGTCTCACTCTTCGTCTCCATATTTGAAACATACACCCGAGTATTATCCATTGCTGTCCAGTGACCACCGTAATTGTGTCTCTTAAAAACAGAAGAGCGAACCTAGGTTTAGGGTGAGTCTCTCCGTTATCCACACCAAACAAATGTCAAGAATATTAAATTACTAGGCTTCAGATTCATTTTAGTATTACTGCAACTTTAATTCATCGTCAATCCAAATTTGAGTTACTGTAAGAGAGACCATTATTATCCTTTGCATCCTTCCTTCCTTTGTTCAAGTTATCACTCATTGTACAGGTAGCTAAATTACGTGAAATCTCTGCTTATTTCAGTAAGTCACATCGTTGTTGCAGCCGTATTTTATTTGCTGTTACTTTTAGTAAGAAGTGCCTTCCTCTTCCTTTGAATTTATCTTCATCCGTACTCCTTACGTTTGTCATGTCAGTAGTAACTCCCATACCAGTTATAATTCTTCCTAATGCTACTTTTCCCCCCATTTTGGGAAATAGTTATTCGCAGTTTTGCAAATATATAGTGAATATCAGATAATTAAGGCATTCCTGCCGTAAAGGTATTGTTTCACTACAATGAGGATAGCGGATGAAAAACAAGTATAGCGAAGGATTACATCTTATGTTTAAAAGATTGCTAATGTCTTGGGTGATAAAATAAAATATCAATTTAAAAAAACATAAGGAAAAACCATATCCAAAAAATCAATTTAAATCCTAAGAAAATTTATTAATTGATCGATGAGTGCTACTCCATCTGCTGCTAAAGTTCTCGTAGAAAGAAATAAACTGACTAAACTTTTGACAACATGCTTTCATTAGAGTAAGCGAACATCGAAAAATTATTTGCCGGAAGATTTTCCCTGAACTAGTTTTCCTTGCATCAAATGTCAGATATAGAATGCAACACAAGTTTTAAAAAATTAATAGACAGCTTTACAAAAATAAAGAGAGAAAATGTCCATTAATTGTTTGGATATTTTCTATATAGTATTAAAATAAAGTAAATACCTAAATAATACACAAGCTGGTCGTTGCTTAAAAACCAAATATAAAAGCATACATTCCAATTCAGAAATATTTTTACAAATATATTTGTATTTCTAAAAATAATTTTATGGATTCATGGGATGTCAAAACGATGAAATATTGATGCTGAATTCAATTGGAATGCAGTATTTCCTTTGGTTCCTTGGTAGATGCTATAAAAAGTAATACTTCATTATTATAAAAAGTGTACAAATGTTTGTTTGTTCCCAGTCTAAAAAGCAAATATTTATGTTCATTTGAAGCATAAAACACGTTAAAACGTAAAACACAGCATAATTTTCTTCTGACTATGAAACAAATCTATATTAATTAACATAAGTTTTGAATAAGGTAAATGAATAATAATTTAGAATTGTATATTTCTTTATTTTAAAAATAATTTTAGTCAAGCATACGAAAAGTAATGAAATGTTGTGATCATCATTACTAAATAAGCCTAAATAACTTCAGCTAGTTGATAGCAAGATGTTTTTTAGCTAGTTGTGTAAAGTATTGCTTTTTACATCAGAAATATGAGATGTGAAAGTACATTATCTCCAAACTCAGCGAAGTTGAGATTCTTTACTTGTTTCTAAAGATAAAGCAGTATGCATTTTGATACTTACCCAACATTTTCCATCATCGATCACAACTCTCAGAGACTTGATCTGAATTAATGTGAACCAGCATTATGAGAGCTTGCATTAACTTCGGACAACGGTATAGAGCAGCAACTATCCTTTCTTCTAGTCAAGGATTACAGCGGCCCAAACCTGCTCTATTGTATCGAGACCTAGGGATTTGCTAGGCTATTCCATTGGATGAATTTCAGGATGGTTAGTAAACCATGCCCTCGTTAACTTCGAAGTGTGCAAATTGTTGCTATCGTGCACGTAATTAATGGCCGGCATTTCCTGAGTTGGATAAATAGCTCGGACGGCTGGTAACACACTTACTTCCAACACCACAATGTATTCATCTGAATTTATGTTGCTTGACATCTCAACAACAGGATCTCCGAACATATGTGTGGTCATTCATTTCCAAAACTGAGACTAAATGTGCCTTTGACGATGGGCAGTGGGGAGTACCTATCTGGTATTTTCAATGTCTCCCGTAGGTATATGTCTTCTCGTTTGTCCAGGTTTCAGTATCCCAGATATTGTCAACATAAAGCCATTAGGGACTCAGCCTTTAGCCTTTAACATATGTTGTAAGGCAAGCATACGTGCTGTATTCAGGTTATTTCAGAGCGACAACGACCTACCTTTATCCAACTGAAGAGCCGCTGCTTCGTGATGGGAGAGGGCTGCTGTTGTCCACAGGGATGCCTGCAATTTGACTTTAGTGGCGATTTATAACCTCAGATTCCATCTATAGAAATCCTGAGTCCTTCAGGTTCATATTTTAATGAGATTTTGAAAATGACAATAAATAACAAATAATAACGCCGATGTACACTTTTAACAAAGCAGTAATGCTAGCTAAGACTCAATGGAGGAATCGAAAATACCAGTGGCTCTGCTTTTACAGCGTGTCTGTTTACTGCATCGAATTTTGACGTTCGCTAACCTCTTTATGCTAGGTAAACTGAGAGCAGCTGAAAGAGTATTTGTCAATTTCTCGACTTTCAACTTAACGACGATGTGGTCATAGATATATACATATTCCCGGTGTATTTCGAAATAAACTGCTGCCTTGCTTTCGTTTGGTTGTCATCCTTGCTACCACTCTTGCATACACTGCTTCCAACACAAAACTTCATAACATGCGAGTAAGGTTTTCAAGCATAAAACTACATAAAGAACTCAGAACTTTGTTTTCAAAATATTTTATTTTCATGTGATTCTACAAAACCTCAACAACTTCATGTAATCTCCACAGCTACTGTGTCACTTATCAAAACACACAATATTTATTCCTTTGTCATACACGTATACCATCTAAGGGAAACTACATTTTCTCCGAGATCTATAAATCCGACTGGCTGTTGGGTTCCACCACAGGATATGCGGGAGGAAGACATTTCATTCTCCAGAGCCGGAGTGCAACTTGTGAACGATGTGATAGGCCTTGTGAAAGATACCATGTGTTGAGCTGCAGAAACAAAGGACAATCTCTGACGAGGTTCTGTGCACTGTTGTAGTTTATTACAAACACAATAACTGGAAATTTAATCAAATAATTAGTAACAACTTCAGACTGGAACGATAAGTGTAAATTATTCTCTGGTATTTCAGTCAATTCTTTGGTTGCCATCTTCAAAGTATAAGTCCTCAGGCGAATAACGTCAGGTGTGAATGCATTTACAAATAGACCACGGCCTTCCAGCCAGGAAGCGCTTGCTACTTTACCAATTACCTAACTCCTGCTGTGAAAGCCTTCGCACATAATGAAAATGTTTGCCATCAAAGATGTTTCTCAACGAAGAATCATACTAAAGTTACATAATGTTAGATCTATGCGGTGGATGTTCAGATCATTTCAAGCCAAATAAGCATAAAAAAATCATTAAAAATTTCTTAGTTTCTTCCTTGACATCAAGGGATTTCAATTGAAGCAATCTATTCGTAAAAAAGGTTCGATACAACAATGATACAACATGATACAACAATTAGATACAACAATGGATATGCCAAGCGACTATATGGATAAAGTCTGTAAAATACTATGGAATATACTCGTAAATTTTTAAACGAGTGTTTTAAAACTGAAATACAATGACTGCCACTTTAGCAGCAGCAATTTATCTACTTATGCACTTAAACTAAAACCTGCCACACATACACGTAACTCCTTGATAGGTATTCATGAACCATTTAAGATATTTCAATTATTCTTTTAATTTATAGCTTATTTCATTAGCGAATTTGAGTGGAAATTGTTGTAAGCTGACAAAACTCTTGCAAAAGCAACGTCAAATGTATTGTTCACTTTGATGTGTGATATTTAATGACTAACAACTGAATTATGCAAAAACATTGGTATTAAAATACGAGGGCTATCCAGAAAGTAGATTACGTTTTCGTCTGTTTCCGCTAGGGGCGGGGCTAGCGCGGCCATCTTGGGGTCAGAGCGTTGCGCAGCTCAGTCGGCATCTAGCCGTGCTAGTGAGAGGTTCGTGCTGTGCTCCGTTCAGATACTGTGACGGTTTGAAATGTCTGCGTTAATTGAAAATCCCGCGAGCTGCGAGGTGCGTGCAGTAATAAGGTTTCTGACTGCAAAAAACTGTAAACCGATAGAAATCTATCGGCAGCTTTGTGAAGTGTATGGGGACAACATTATCACTGAAGGTGGAGTGCGTCAGTGGGTCATCAGATTTAAAAATGGCCGAACCAATGTTCACGACGAAGATCGAAGTGGGAGACCCAGCATAGTGACTGCCGAACTTGTCGAAAAAGTCGATGCTAAAGTCCGTGAAAAGCGAAGGTTCACAATAACGGAACCTTCTTTGAGTTTTCCACAAATTTCGCGAAGTTTGTTGCACGAAATCATCAGCGAAAAGCTTGGTTACCACAAGTTTTGTGCAAGATGGATTCCAAAAATCTTGACAGAGGACCACAAAAATCAGCGAATGGCTGCAGCGTTGAACTTTTTGGACGTTTACCATAAGGATGGTGACTCTTTACTCGATCGCATCGTTACTGGTGACGAAACATGGGTGAAACACGTGAACTGTGAAACGAAATTGCAATCAATGCAGTGGGGGCACACAAGTTCTCCCCAAAAACCCAAGAAATGCATGCAAACAATGTCGGCAAGGAAGATGATGGCGACTGTTTTTTGGGACAGAAAAGGTGTGATTTTGGTGGACTTCCTGGAAAGAGGCACTACAGTACACTCTCAAAGGTATTGCCAAACTCTCCAAAAACTCAGAAGAGCCATTCAAAACAAGCGCAGAGGAATGTTGAGCTCTAAGATCTTGTTGATTCACGACAACGCCTGGCCCCACACGGCAAATGTCACTCGTGAAGTTCTTGAATCTTTTAACTGGGAGTTGTTTCCTCATCCGCCGTACAGTCCCGACCTGGCACCGAGCGACTTCCACCTATTCCCAGCAATGAAGAAGTGGCTGGCTATGCAGCGTTTTGATGACGACGCACAGCTGCAAGAAGAGGTAACGAAGTGGTTGAAGGCGCAGGCGGCCGAATTTTTCGACGAAGGAATTTCCAAGCTCGTACATCGCTACGATAAATGCCTTAATTTGAATGGTGACTATGTCGAAAAGTAGTATTTGAGTGTGGCTTTCATCTGTATATAATAAAATTTGTTTCCTATACTTTGTTTACTTTTTATTCCAAAACGTAATCTACTTTCTGGATAGCCCTCGTATAATGAAATGGTTGGAATAAATAATAACTTTATTTCCATACTTTAATTCATCACATATGCAAACTTTATTTTAGGAAGGAAATGTTAAAATTATTAACCATTTAAAGCTGTTTGGCTTACATAATAGCATGTTTTTAGAAGTATGCAGTGTAAGACTGGTTTTTCGGATGGCCATCTATATGATAATTAAGGCCGTTTTATTTTTCAACTCTGAAATACTATACATACAATTACGAGTGCAAAAATAAAATCGTAAATATGATGTACTTCTGTCCTTCCGGAAATATTCTTGCAGTAGCACCTCTCAGTACAGAGGTCCTAGCTTTATGCCCACCCCTTATGCCCACTCCTTCAGGAAAGGTCGGACGTATCTAATTAAAATCGCATCGACAGAACCATATCGTATTTAGCATAAAAATAAACTGTTCGCTTCGGAAACATCTTTCAGAATTAAGCATTGCATTTATACTATCGCTTAAATTGATGTGACGATGATCTAACACAATTTGACGTTTATTGGAAACATATTAACACTTGCAGCATTCACCTAAGAAGAGATTGGTACCTCTTGCTCTCATCTAGAGCAGGGCCGTTAACGGTTATTTTATATTTTTTCATATATTTGGGAATTTGTTCTGGATTGTTCTAAAAACTGTGATTTGTAAAAAATAGAATGTAAAACTGGGTAGGCCACAGAAAGATATAATTTACGTAATAATTTTCCTACTGGTTATTATAATAATATGATTACGTAATGTTGTAACGAAGTCCAATTGGATAAAAGTAATTTAGATTATCTAGAAATCTCGTGCTCAGATTCCAGTATATGTAGATAATTTGGTGTCATTCTGCATAAGATCATCGACGAGTTAAGACGTGTTTTCTTTGGGGCCGAGCTGCAAGTCTGCAGAAACTTAACGATGCAGTATTAATCAACGAAGTTTAAAATTGCGACAAGATATATTAATGGTTTTTGCGGAATAAATTCCAATAATTTTAAAGAAGAGAAAAGTTGTTTTCTACCATAAGAGCATAAAAATTATTCTCACTCCGATACTACGGCCAGAAATAGGATTCATTGCTCCAGAGCGCCGAGGCATACATCTACATGAATTCTTCAAGATCGACACAAAGGGTGAGAGTAATTAATCATCTATTATCATCGCGCCTTTGGCACAAACTATTCCGTTGCAGCCGGGTTCAATCCTAATCTCGCAAGTGGGAATTTGTGATAGACGAAGCCACTTCTGAATTTTCTATATGTTCTATATTTTCTATATGTTCGTCGCCTTTGATATAATGCATTTCATCTTCATTTTATACATCTTCCTCTCCACTCTCATACCGAGCTATGGGCCGATAACCCGTTCCTGGTTCCTCTTGTTTCTGCATGGATTAGGTCTTGTGTGTTCCAGTCTCATAGTTGCTGGGCCCAACTATTTCTTCTATTCTTCCAGTAAAATCTTCTTTCTGATTCTTTGATACAAAATCACCTGCTCCTCGATAGACTTCTGACCGCAGGCACTCATTTATAAGACCTGGGGAAGTGTAAGTCTTACCGAAGCCGATTAAGTAACTAAGTAAATAAGAAGAAATCAAGTTCCTGTAAAATATTTATGATTATTTATCTTAAAACGTACATAAATGGGAAATATGTTTACAAGCACAAAATATAGCCTTTCACGAGTTTTATGATCAAAGCAAGAAAATTGAGTGCATCCTGCTACATAAATATATCCACTACTTTATGGGTTTTATTTTTTCTAGCGTTTGGTTACTTAAAAATTGAGGTATTATTGAATTTTCAAAACTCCAATATCAAGACCTTACCAAAGTTACTTGAGTATTCAGGTTTTCCTTAAAAGGCTTTCTATGGGTTACGTATTAGTCTGTATAAGTACACAATATGCAGTTAAAAAACTAAGTGCCTAATACAAACCAAACTTAAGTGCTGAAGAGACACTTTTCAAGTAAACAAACGAAGGTTTAAGAAAATCTCCCAAGATCTTATTGACTTTATTCTTTTTATTTAAGGAACCCCTCTTCATCCCTATTAAAACAGCCCATATTTTAAATGTTGATATAATAATTAAATATGCACAGAGAATACTTTGCAAATAGCCCATAACATCTCCCTTATTTCAATTTTTGTTACATCAACATTTATACCACTTAGAAACTATAAGGAATAATCAAAAATGTCTATTGCAAATTGCAGAAACATTAGAGTGCATTGTGTTAAACATTAATTTTACAGTACTATTTACCGAATTTTCCTTGCTGTTAAGTTACGTTTTGCCAAGTGGAAATTTACATGTGTGCATTGTGATTCGTCTGAATCTATTAGTTATATAAGTTGACATATGATACAGAAATAAATTTGCTCATATGCTGCATCCAACAAAGTTTCTTATTAAATTTGAAGTATTGTGCAATAAAGCATAAACACCAAGAAGTATATTGACCCACTTCACGATCAGTACTCGTAAACTGCATTTCTTTGAGGCTTCTGTATCAACGTACACAGAGGAGTAAAGGTAAGGCTAGAATTACCTGTTTGTCTGGAAGTGCTTACAAATATTTCTTTTTGGACCTGTTCCTCCAAAATATTGATTGCTGTTCTTACCAATTCCAAGCTCACACTACTTAATTTTGTCTTCTAACAATGCACCCGCAGAGACCTTCAATAAATGTACAATTACAGTTCTGCTTTCTAAATTATTATTTTTACAAGCGTTATAAAATATTCTTTGTATGAGCTAGAATTGAATTGTTTTTCAAATATTTTCATCATAGCATTTGCAGTAGTTACAGCTTCTACAGTTATGTTCGACAATATTTCGCGTCTTCATTTAGTTTCATAACCACTTCTTTAAAAATGCGGTCAAACACAGCTTTAAATTATTACACTGATGAATAACCACTTTCTAAAGCAACTGTTTACAACTGGTAAAGGACATTACTTATACTTCTCTAGAAATTTCGCGAGATTGCACTTATTTGCCTGATCCTGCGAAATGGCAACGCAACCCTAACGCAATTTGCATTAAAATACTGTCATTCAGCAAACCCTACCGAGCGGGAATATTTACCCCGTTCAATTCCATTTTCAAAATCCCCAAATCATTGTCTGAAGCAGAAGGTGAGCCCAAGCTTGCTTTGCTAGGCGCCCCTCATAGCTCTCGACTGGTCTGCTATGTATTTAGTACTCCTACCCCACTCTATCCCTTGGGTCCTAAGATCGATCCTCAGAACGTCCATTTACGTGATCCAGTTGTTGGGGAGGGTCGCTCCCTCGTCACTCTACAATATCCCCCCCGCCACCCCTTGCAGACGGGACTCCTTCACTCAACTGCAGACATGATCAAACATGGTACAGCGTTGGTCCGCATTGAATCCAACCAACGGACTCCACCCTCTTCAAACATACGCAGTCGAATAAACGGAACTGTGCATCAGCCCTGTTTCGATCTCTTTTTCTCCTAGTTGGATGCGTTGTACGCAGTATTAATGGATATACTTCCCACTTGGTATAAACACCCTGCTTTGGTAGCGGATCGGACTGTGTTATGTCCCGGCCCTTACCAAAGTTGTGAAACATATAGACCACTTTCGGTAAGTAACGTCGTTCAGGAATACTAAGCAATTCCTCCAATTGGACTGTGAATTTCAAAGGCCTCGTGTGTGTCATCAAAGTACACTTCCTCATGAAAAATTACTGTGGTTAACAGAAACATGGTTGTTTAAGGAGCCAGAGACATTTCTTGCTTATCTAAAGATTCACTGAACCAAAGAACTGTGCTTATTACTGGTATACTTGAATGAGAAGTGTGAAAGCATCTAATATCAAAAACACGTAAAATTTATCTTCAATGTGTATTAGTCGTAAAAACATTACGAACTTTAAGAAAATTACTGGTGTCGTTGTGCTACTTTTTCTCTTTGTCAATTCAGGCAGAGAAAATTTTCAATTTTGTTTTATACCACAGAACTTAAGAAATTTAGCCGTAAAAATTGTTTACTTTTACATCATTTTGTCTTAGATGAAACGAACTAAAACCTTTGCTTAGAACTTTAAGGCAAACCAATAGCCCATCTCACTTTTAACTGTGAATTGAAGACCAATTTCTTGTAAGCAGAAATTTATTTTTCAAGAACATTCATATTCTAACAGCAAGTTACTTAAAACACACAATATGAATAAATGTTCACTCACAAAATTATTTGCAGCTATAGGTATTATAAATATAGGTAAAATAAGTATATGTTAGTTCTTATATCTTTTCCTGCAACAAAATTGTGTTTATAGCTTTAAGAAGTATTTACTGTTTTATTTTTGGATTTCAATTATAGACATATTCTTTGTGAATTATCCTTCAAACCGTAGACTTGATGTGAATTAGCAACGTTAAGTACTTAAGACTATGGATTAGCTATTTGTGGATACGGAAAATAAGTCAAACCATAATGGCAACATGAGTGATTCACATCTTCTTTCGTAAAATGCTTTTACAAAGGTTCCATATCTTAATAAACTCAAAGTAGAGTTTCCATTATGAATAGTATAGCGACTTGTGAGAGCGTAGCTTTCCTATTATTTGTACCGTAGAATCCCTTAGCACCGTACCACACCCCCAAGGAACGTCCACTTAAACGATGACTCATTAAAACATAGAACCACGTATGCACATAGTAATGCAACAAAATATGCAGGGAGCTGTTAGGTTAAAACAGCCTATTGTTGTGAAACCCATGCATATTTTACTAATGATGACTTAAATAGCAAATATAAACAGAAATAATATATAAACAACACATTTAAATAATTATTCTTCCATATATATTAGCTTATTATAAAAGCAATACTCGGGTTAAATAATTTAATGAAATTACATCCTTTATTCCCCTTTGTGGCTAAGAAAAAAAAATTTCTTTCGCAGGAGAAAAAGAGTGAAACACAGTGAAGATTTTGTATCACACTCACACAAATTTCTCTACTCATAGCTTCTCATAATTCCTGCATATTGAGTATTTACATATAAACAATGGAGTTTTATATTTATTTTGTCTTTATTTTAAATTACATTCTTTTAAATGAGAATCTATATCCCTTGAACTTTTAAAACTTTAACTCTTAGTATTTTTGGTTTACAAGACCAGTGCTTTATTTTAAAATGTTTATTGTACTTTCTTTAAGAAATTTAAATAAATGCTAACCTTAATTTTCAAATTATTAAATATTTTAATAAGTATCCTTAAATTAAACAATGTAAACTTCTTTGTGTTCACAGTACGAAAAGCAAAACACAATTTTTTCTACATGCTGATTACTTCTTGATGGAACCATGCATGAAAAAAGCAGTAACGTTTAACATGCTTTACATGGGTCACATGACATTTAATCTGAGAAAACTTCTAGATTTAATAATGAACGTTTAAGAATGGTAAAGAATAACATATTTTAAATAAAGTGTATATTTCTAAGAATCTTAGTTTTATATCCAACACATTTTGTCCATTTCTTTCGGTCTATCAGTTATAAAAACTGTACAAAATTATTTAAAAATAAAGATTTCATAGTTTATTCACAATAAATCTAAGTTATATATTTTATTGGTCAAGAAATAACCTTTACATGCAATATTTTCAGCAAAATATCAATAAGTTTTTTAATTAAATATAGTACTTCATAGACAATATAATAATAACCTAATTACATGTAAATTAATTGTTCTTTCACACTAACCGTGTATGGAACAAGATTTCGAAAGGTAGACTTGCGGTAAATGTGAAAGAGAAAGATGTGACGTGGGAAAAAATTGGAAATGAGTTTAATTCGAATACAAATGTCACAAGCAGAAGTACGAAACAATTTCGTCAATATTACGTAAATTTAAAGCGAGCTGTGAAGAAAGAAGTGATGAGAGACTTGAACGTTTCAAGACGGGAGGTGGACAGTGTATTATCAACAGAATTTATTGAATTATAAAATTGCAAGGTTATTAATACTTGAAGCAAAGGCGAGACAGGTATGTTCCTATTTGATGCATTTTCTAGCCCCTCTTGTATTTCCTCAGTAGCCTTAATAACAACTTGTTTCTGATAGATCCTGAAAGTAATTTCTCCTCATAGGCCATACTCTGTTACGAATGCCATTTAAACGTCTAAATATAACAAATAGATACCAAAGGCTGCGTTCACGCCCGCATTCTTTGGAAATTCTACAATTTTTAATGACTTAACAACAGAAATATGGTTGTTAGTTTAATAAGAGGTTTAACGCGAGTGTTAAGCTAACACATTTTGGTATAATGCAATTGTTGTTATAACTATTGCGAAATAACTAACAGATGCTCAGTCTTAGCATCTGTTGGTGAAAGAGACATTAATGTTTTTATTAAAATACCATATGCTTGGTCAAGATAATTCCATGCCAAGTTATGTATACCTTGAATTTTGTAGGAATAGTGTCTGAACAGCTCCTTCACTGGATGATTTTTTCATAAATAGTAAACCTATTGATCTCGATAAAAGACAATTTGTGGCATATATATTTGACCAGTTCTTAAAATTTTGGCTACAGTTTAACCTTACAATACTCACCATTCCAATTTTACTTACAAGAAAGTATACAATAAACGCATTTCTGGATGTTTGCTTGGAGTAACCTGAAGTGATTTGAAGAATGAGAGTTTTAAAGGCTGTATAAGAGTGGCAGGTAAAGATACGCGAATCACATTTCAGTGTACCAATTAGCAGTAATGCCCAAACCTGAACCTAAAGCTGTCAGAGTTTTCTATTAAGAACACGTATTTCATAGTTCTTAGAGTTAGAGGGTGAACCCAAAAGACAACTTCGCCCACAGACCTAACTTTTCCTGCGGCAAATAGCAAGGGTCAAGCTTCACCGTTTAATGAATGAGATTTGGGCTGTGACGCCATCGGAAGGAGAATTGCTAAGGCTTCAATAATGCAACCGATCGAAAACGGTGACGTGAGCTGGCACGGATGTAAAGAGTACTTTATTAAGTGCTTTCAAGCTACCTGTTCGAGCCAAAACATTTACGAATTCCCACTATTAAACTCGGGAACCATATAACAGAAAATTTATAATTCGAAATTGAAATATGTAAAAGAAATTGATAATTGTAATTAGGAAAATTAATCGAAAATAATTAACCTAAAACCACAATGCGGTCTTCGAAGATGAGCACTTTAAATTCTAATTCTTAACGATTACACTTTACATCTTTGAACTTGCCCACCTCCGTGGTGTGAGAGTAGAATGTCTGCCTCACAATCGGAGGTCTCGAGTTCGAATCTCAGTTAGGGTGAGTTAGCTGAATAACGTTTTTCCTGCAGCTTTCCCTTATGTCTGATAACTCTAACGTTTGTTGATTCCGGACTCTTTTGAGCATCATTTCACACGTTTAATTCGTTGTCCTGCAGGATCTAGCCGTTTAAATGACATATCGTACTTTTAAAAAGTTGAACTTATATGGTTATAACAATTGGTAAATAAATTAGTAGAAAATCTCATAATTTTAATTTAAGGACTAATTAAAACTCCTCTTCGAAGATTGTCGATTGGGAAATATTCACTATCGTATCGTATGATTCTAATTTATAATATAATAAAATAAAGGTATTTTCGTGTAAGTAATATTGGTAGAAGTTAATGTATTGTTTATAATTTAAATTATGTAGGTATTTATATAATTTCTTCTTTTGTGCGCTTTATTCTTGATAGCTTCCAATTAAGGCGGGCCGAATTTGTTAGAAAATTTTGAATGTATTGAAGAAATTCATTTCCACACTGTGTCCTCATGATCCAATTTAGGTCAATTGAAATGCCCACTTTACTGAATCAAGAAATACATTTAATATTCAGAATAATGCAAACAAATGGATAGTGATGAAGCCTTTATATGTGCTGTTAACTAAGGTCACACTGGCAGCTTTGACCTTGGAATAATTATTATTCGCCAATAATGAAGTTCATAATTGCATTAATTGCTGGTTGTCCTATGTTTCTTTAGGTTTTCTCTTTCAGTATTAAGTAACGCATGCAATTAAATCTTAATGTGGACCTCCAGAATATTAAATAATCGCAGGTAAAGAAAGGCGCCTACCTGCTGTAGGAAATTTGCCCCACTTTGAGATTTGGTGTCCATTAGACTAAACCACCAGCAAAGAGAAACTATTAGCTATACAGCTAAACATCTATTAAGTAAGATGCAATTTTAAAGTAACGACTATGTGAAAGCCCTTATCCCCACTTCAAAAATTCTGGCAAACCAATTCGCACAGGAGAAAAAATATAATTCTCTCGAGGCCCAAATGACCTTGTTGTCGACGGGCCCTTAAACACCACTCACTATAATTCTCTCGAACGTACAGTTAGAAAAAATATTGCATTTCAATAAACATTGGATACTGAGATTTTAACGTTTTGAGAGTGTCAGTTTGTCTGTGGGCAGAATAAGTCAAAAGGTACTTAAGTTCAGTATCTTCCAAAGATGAGAATGAAGACTTTCTAGAAAGTGCTCCCACTCACGGAGCGGATGGCTCAGGCAGTTCAGTCTGTGGTCCGCATTTGGGGTTCGATTCCCATGGCCGACCTGTCTGACCTATAGGTTTTTGCGAGGGTTTCCCCAGGTTGCCAGGCGAATTCTGGGTAGGTTAATTATACCCCGGAATTTCCTGTCCCTACATTTCATCTCCGTTATCATTTCACATCATCTCTCTTCAGGTAGTCTCTTTCAGGGTAGTAGAGTCGGCGGACGTCTCGTCGTTGCATAGCAGGATGATATTCTCCTGGTAAACACTCCTCTTCCGGTGAGCTGTTTCCTGTATCCGGGCCGGTGGGCCACTTCAGAATTACGGTGGTGGGATGTCGATTGAACTGGTATGACGGGGAGTTTCCAACTGGCCAATTGGAGGAAGCCTGCCCTTTGCACTATCGTGGCTCTTTGGGGCAGCCGCCCTATGTCTCCTCTAGCCTCATCCTTCCTCTCTGGGTGCGCCACTTGGGGTTATGAGTACTACAGACATGTTTGGAACCTCATGCGGAATCCCCTACGTAGCATATATAGATCAGTCCTCCACCCTAAACTAACCTCTACATGGAACACTTTTCGAAACAAATACCACATGTTTAACTAGCACATGATAACTCTGTGTTAAGATTTGCTCAAATACTTCCACTCTTCTCAAATAGGAAGTAGTTGTTCGTTTGTTATATCCTGGCCATACAAAGAGGATTAAATTTCAAAACAATCTCATGACTCAAGGAAACAAACGTGTATCTCGACTAGCATCCAGTAGAAGAATAAGCATTTTAGCCATCGTTTTTACAACACCCAATAACAAAAGTTTTTGTATGTGTGCGAGCGCGCGCGTGCACATCAGATTGTCCTTTGTTTTAATGCCTAAAGAGAAGAAACGGATTTATAATTTACACGTTCTGGCACTCATAAAATAGTTATATTTATTACGTTTATGATTTTTAGATTATTTTCTTAACGATTTGTGTGCATTTATATCCGAATTAATGTAGCGATTTAGAAGTCGCTAAACTTTAAAAAGCACCAAGGTGTTGAGAAAAGCTTGTAAAAGTTAACTATACACGTAAGGTAAGAAGATACGAGGGCAGAAACAGCTGTTTTTGTGCTGCATTCATTTCTTATTAATATCAGAAAAGAAACATGGTTCCAACATGTCGGTCCACTAGCTCATTTTTTAGAATACAGTAGTTCTCATCTAGTTATATTCAGCTTTCTCTGGATAGGTCAGGGTGGGCCCGTTTAAAGTGCCGGCGCACTCAGCTTACCTTACGCTATCTGATCTCTGTGATGCCACAGACATCGATGGTTTAAGAAACCCCTGAAGATCTTGTAGTATGAATTATCAATAGAAGCTAAAATCAGGAAAATTCCCAGGCTCTGAAAGATTGTGAGAAAATGTGGCACATTGATACACTGGAAGTTAATAGACGTTAGTTCCAACACTTGTCAAAATAGAAGTAATCGATTATTAATATTTAACCTTGCATTAAAATGTTTTTGTTTCTATTTTGCCC
The DNA here is from genome assembly GCA_030765055.1 of Mantis religiosa. NCBI lineage: Eukaryota > Metazoa > Arthropoda > Insecta > Mantodea > Mantidae > Mantis > Mantis religiosa. The sequence continues at coordinate 152,555,622 of CM060952.1, read as the reverse complement.
GCTTTGTTGCTGAGTTTTTATCTGTTTTAGCCAATATAGTGAACACATCAATAATATTAATTATTTGTATATTCTATTTACATATAGCTAATTATTTCTATCTCTTTCTGTAAATAGACCAACTTAATGACTGTCACAATGACTGATCATTTACAGGAAACGAAGCATTGTCGCCCTATAGTTGTGTTTACAGTAATCTATCCAATTTTATAGTTTAGAGTTCTAATTTAAAAACAGTCTATATATGTAGGACATTTTATAATGTATCTGACAGTAAATTAGCACCAGCTGGAAACCAATTATAACTATTCAAAAATATAAAGAAGAAGACTGTGCTATTTTGAAGGAACAACAGTAATGAGACTGCCGCTCTTCCGGAGAAAATCAATAAAGGGAAGTCATTACGCCTTTAAACTCGCCAACTGTTTAGCATGGTCTGCACGGCAAAAATGCAATTCAACAGCTGCCAGCTGATGGCCAGCTGATATCAACTTAATATGACCATCAAGGTTAGCTGTGCACTGTTTGCTTAAGTGTAACCTACAGTTAATGACAGAATGTCAAATATTATACTCTTCTATTGTAAGGGATGAAATTTAAATCTTGTGGAGTATAATGCTGTAATGACCATTTTCATTGTTTCATTCCAAAACATTGTTCTAGGAGTTTATCACTAAGAAATATTACTCATGAACTTAACATTTCGTATGAATATTTTAACAGATACCAAGTATGAGGTCCCGGAACGATATTTTTATATTTATATTTGTCTTAGTGAGAGTCAAAACCCAAATTTCTTACTTAATCCACGTGCTTCTTAAAGACGTCAAGTGATGAGTTACAAAAAACATCCTCTATCACAAGTAACTATTTACCTACATGGAAAACGTTTCCTATCCTTATTTTGTATTTTTTGAAAAAGTGGCCAAAGATTTTTATTTAAAAAGGTACATACTTCAAGATACCTTTCATTCCATTTTATAAATAAATCGTATACAAGATCAATAAATTGGCGAAATTGTGTTCAAATGTGCCTTATCCTGAACTGAGAGGCTTTTTTTTTTTAATTTGTCTTATGAGAACAAGGGAAATCCCAGAAAACACTTCTGGGAATTGAACTCAAGTTTTCTATAAAGCAGCATCCTTTCAAACATTTGACTATCTCTAATCCCTTTGTAACTATTTCCCGATTATTCAAGGTGTAACAGTAGTTTCGAGTTATGTTTAGAAAAATTATGTAAAGTTTAAAAATTTATGTAAATATATTTGGTAATTTAAATAAGTAAAAATATATGTAATTTTGTGATTGGCCGTAGTACTAATTGTATGACGTAATGTTGTGACGTGGAATTAAATCGGCCAATCACAAAATTAAGATAGGAGTAAAGATAGTTACGAAAAATCAATAATCTTGGTAGAGATGTTTTGTAATGGTGAGTATGATGAATAGTGCAGCAGGATCAAGAACTTTTATGTAACTTTTATGTAATAGGTAGTTGTCTCATGTGTTTATGAGAACTCCTAAGTGGTTTACCGGGAAAATACGAGTCAGTTGGAGAATTTAATGTCATATCGGCACGTTGGCCATAGTAGCACAATGGTAGTGCGGCTGGACGGAAACCAGAAGATCCGTGGTTCAAATCCCGGCTATGGCATTGAATTTTTCATTCTGACTCAATGTTTCCACAATTTAGCCTACACACGGCCAGTGTGAAAGAATAATTAATTTCCATTAATTAACCTAATAGTGGTCTACTATATGAAGCCCGGGCCTTAAAGTACTTACAGCATAGTAAGTCGCCATTAAGGTAGTTGTCTCATGTGTTTATGAGAACTCCTAAGTGGTTTACCGGGAAAATACGAGTCAGTTGGAGAATTTAATGTCATATCGGCACGTTGGCCATAGTAGCACAATGGTAGTGCGGCTGGACGGAAACCAGAAGATCCGTGGTTCAAATCCCGGCTATGGCATTGAATTTTTCATTCTGACTCAATGTTTCCACAATTTAGCCTACACACGGCCAGTGTGAAAGAATAATTAATTTCCATTTTATGTAATAGTTGGAACTTTTTAAATATAGCAAAGTAAGAATTTATCGATGTGTTGGAAGTATCCTGAAAGTGACTGGGAAAGGAAGTTCAAGTAAAGTGTAATTCTGATAATACAATTAAATTGTTACAAAATTTGACTTCTCCGAAACTTTATTCCGAACCACGCCTGAAACCAAGATTCTCATGACTCTTATTTAATCAAACAATCATCGAGAAACAACTCAAAATACAACGCATTAACCCAGCTATATCTGGCTTCCCGACGTGGATCTTCGAAAAGTCAACGTGCATCCCATTTCAAACATAGAAATCCCGTACCAAATTGTGCCCGAACGTGTGGCTGATTAAGATGGAGAGAAATTAACTAAGGATAAAGAATTCCTGTCCCAAGGGTAATGTGGGGTAGAAGATGCACGAATAATCAGAAACCCGTAATTGAATGCTTTAGAGGTAGGACATACATATGCAAATAAATTATTTTCAAATGTATTGTTTGAAGGTTTATTCAACTTTTGTGAAAAAGTACTACAGCTACTCTCCGTGATGTTGGTCTGCTTCTGAGAGGACCTCAAACACTCCGCATTCCAATCCCATAGTGAACACTTAGTTTTGCAACAGTTTCCCCCTTCTCGAACCTTTAAATTATTTCTAATTTTTATCTTAATATCAAAACATATTTGCCCGCCTCCGTAGCGTAGATGGTAGCGTGTCTGCCCCACGTTCAAAAGGTCCCAAGTTCGAATCTCGGTCAGGGTGAGTTAACTGGATAAGGTTTTTTCCAGGGTTTTCCTTACCCTGAAAGACGAATTTCAGGTATCTCTAAGCTCCATGGACCCCGGACACATTTAAGCATCATTTCACCCATTTCATTCATCGCCCGATATGGCTTTGGGTTGAAGGACGTAAATTATAAATAAAAAAATATCAAAACATATTTTATTTTCGTTTTTCCGCATCCCTTTTAAAAATTTGTTAAATAGCTTTGTTGGCCTTACTCATGAATAGTATCAGAAAAATTAGTTTTCAATATACACGGAACAGCTAGCCGATAACAATGAAAACTTTACTCTCATCACGGGATGGGAGTTTAAACAATGGAAAATGCCGTATTGTCATGCGGAGGGTCATTTATTGCTGCTCACCAGAGAAAAAAATAATATATATGTGCGCGTAATATACTTTTGGGGGGAATGGGGGCGTATGGATAATCCGCAAACTGTATAATCCGTACACGAATAGTCGGGAGTGTGTGGTATAACAAAACGTGAAATGAGAAACCTTGTTAATTAATTTGAATGCGCTTTCCAAAAATAAATGTAGAAGCCATATAAAAACACCGACAATGGAAATATTTCTACAAAATTTGGTCTGGATTAACATGAGTAGAAGCGAGCGGTATGGCTCCGAAGGTTTCGTCTGTGATCTGCATTTGGGAGGCCCGGGTTCGATTAAAGCATATAAAGTTTTAAAATTTGAATTTTCTCAAATGCTGAGACATTACTCACAAATTAAAAGTTGTATAGTATTGAAATGTTTACTGTAGTTTTTTTGTATTTCTTTTATTTTTGGTAATTTACGTCCTCCAACGTTAAGTCATATCGGACGATGAATGAAATGGGTGAAATGATGCTCAAATGAGCCCAGGTTCCATAGAGCTTAGTTACCCAACATTCATATTTCAGGATAAGAGAAAACCCCGGAAAAAATCTTATCCAGGTAACTCACCCTGACCGAGATTCGAACTCGGGACCTCTTGAACGTGGGGCAGACACTTTACCACCACGCTACCGAGGCGGGGTTACTGTAGTTGCCGCAAGCGATTTTGATTTAAAACTTTTGTTATAAATAATATTTTTTTGTTCAAAAATAATTTGTATTAAAATGTGAAAAATATTTTATGTAAATTTTAATGTGATATATAAAACTGAAATAAGTAAATCAAGTGAATCCACATTGTTGAAACTTGCAGAGAAATTGAATTTTTTTAACGGTTGCTACCATTAAAAGATTACTATAATGCTACGTAAACTTAAGTAAATATAAGTGTAAATAAATATTAACAGAAACATTAGATTACAGTAAGCTAGGGTGGAGAGGAATGAAGAGAATTAGGAAGCAAACATTGTGATATAAACAGCAAGTGATAACATTAGTTTTAATAAAGGATAGATAGATGACAGCACAAAGAACTGGTTTCTTTCAGGGATTTGCTCACCCTGTAAGAAACAGCCGAGTTGACCCCAGCAGTGGGTGTGGGGCTCTTAAGGGATGTTATGGGCTATTTATTATTTTTATTATAATTTTATTATAACGTTACGGATTAGAGATTAGAGATAGCTTATTATGTCCCATGAATTGCAAAAGCTTCCTATACTTAGGGTAGTTGTGTTGACCCCAACACGGTAAATCATTCCTTATCGGGTTTGTGTCGGTTTTCGTCATTTTCTTTTGTTCCTATTCGCACTTATTCACTTGCACTCGCACTGGCCTACTCCTACACTTGCACTGTGTTTTCTCGCCCGTGGATCTCCATTTTCTTCTGTTTCGAACTGTTGTAGACCATTGCTGTCCTGCTTGTGCTGTGTAGAGATCCGATCATTTCTGTCGTGGCCTTCCTCTTTGGCATTTTCCTGTGCGCGGGTCCCAAACCGTGATCTTGTAGGTCCATCTGTAGTCCTTCAATTTCGCGATGTGAATTCCTCATTTCCACTTCAATTTCTTAACTCTTAGTATTACGTCTGTTGTTAATGTGATTTGTGAGAGTGCAGAGTTGAAGATTTATCTATCGATTTTATTCCTTGTATCTCTATTTTCCTCTGGCATATCTGTAGTGTTTTCATCTCCCTCGAATACCAGTTGTGTTTTAGAATATCTAGTCAAGTAATTCAGGAAATGCATTTATCATTAATGAACTTCTGTTGTCCATGCTAGTAGAGTAAGACAAACTTTATATTATTTTTGGTGAAGTTTTGTACAGAAATTTAAAAGTAATCACTATTTTCGTCTTGCCTTTTATATTACTCCATAATTCTCCAGACAAACAAAATAAATGCTGTCATACTTTTGCATAAAATATATGCACATACGCATAAACTATATTGCATAAAATATATTATTCAAAACACATGAGTAATTTCAATTTTTAGCTGCAAGAAACTGTGAAAGTCGAGAACACATTCTGCTGGTAACTAAACAGAGAAAAATTTGAAGTTTTAGTTCTATGGTTAAGGCTGCATGAATTTATCAACAACATGTGTTACCCGAAGTGACAGTATATTTCTTACCACAGACAAATTAAATTGGTCTCTAGTTAATTTATGGTGCATATAAATTTGCTTATGAAATATCTGTTTGTTCAAGCTATTACAAAAGTGATGTATAGAATTTAAACAGCGAATTCTTAGCAAACTACACTACACAATTTGCGTTCATATGAATGTTCAACCACAACTTTATGCCACTATATGGAAATTTTAAGGTCTTTTTAAAGTATTTAACTTCCCACTATCCAGTGATATGAGCAGAATACGCTTCTTAGTCTCGTAGATTTGTTTGAAACAAGAATTTGAAATATGTTCTTCCCTAAATAAATTTATAAAAAGCCATCGATTACACATACACTCCTTAGATTCGTTATTTTAGGTTTTATCAGAATTAGATGTGAATGTACCGCATTTGCTAATATGTTCATACCAGTGGAAGTTTGTCAATTATATAGTTATGTACTACTGTAAAATTTCTGAAAAATCTCTAGTTAAATATAAATTTTCATGATTGAATTAATTTGTCTTTTATATTCCATAGCTATACAAACTTATAGAAATATTGTGTTGCTTCAAATGACTTTCTCTGTTCTTGTGCAAACTATTCTTTCGAACCTAGTTCTTTATCTACTTCATTTTAATCGAAGTAAACGTTTGCAGAAATTAACGTTTTGCTAATTTTCTTGAAGGTTCAGGAGGAATATGAGAATACAATAGGCTTTAATAGAGAGTCAAATCTTTAAAGCCCGCCTCGGTAGCATAGATGGTAGCGTGTCTGCCTCAGGTTCAAGAGGTCCCGAGTTCGAATCTCGGTCAGGATGAGTTACCTGGATAAGGCTTTTCCGGGGTTTTCCCTTATCCTGAAAGACGAATGTCGGGTAACACTAAGCTCCAGGGACCCCGGACTCATTGGAGCATCATTTCATCCATTTCATTCATCGTCCGATATGACAACGTTGGAGGATGTAAATTACAACAATTACAACAACAAATCTTTAAACAGCTGACCGCTATGTGAAGCTCTTCAAATTTTTATCCCTTTGCAGACACAACAGTTAAAAAAACCAATAAACCCCCATGTGGAAAAAATATGTATACTGGAAAATTCAGACACATAATATGGAATATCTCGGAAGTGGTTCACTCCACAATAAAAATATATATTTGACCTAAATTGTGTGTTTTAAGCAGATCTACGGATTTCTTAAGGTAGGTCAGTTATGAAGAGGTTATCCAGAATAAAAAGAACTTCTGAGGACATTCTGAGAGAGTTGAAGATATCATACATTTCATTTAGCGTGAATATAAGCTTTCTTATTGTACGGTATCAACATGGTTAGAATCATTTTTGAGAAAATCAAAATTTCCAAAAAAATGTTCATTGTAAAAGAGGCTGGAATTTGAAATTTTGTTGAAAATCTTACTATGGCATCCATAGGAGGCGCTGAACTGAAAATACTGAGTTCGATATTTATTGCGTTTAGAGGCATCTCAAAACAGGCATTTGTACTAAATCGTATCTTACTTTTGGATGCAATGCAATATCGTGTCTGTCTGCCTGCCAAGTACGTAGTTGAAAAGTAAAAATGTTGGGCTTGCCTTTCAAATAAGAGTGAAAAAATTGTTTATAACATTGTGATTAAAAATTGATCGAATTATTATATTACAAATAGAATGTGTATTTACAAAAATTAATGTTTTAAATGACATTCACTGGGTGAGTTGGCCTCCGTTATATGTTTGCAGCTCGTACTTGGGAAATCCTGAGTCAAATCCTTTGGGAGCATCCAAAAAGACCGAAGATTATTTTTGCGTTTTGCTTCGATCATTAATTGCGCTATTTAGTTCGATAAACCTTCCCTTTCGATGAACCTAGTAGGCAGAAAAGATTCCTTTTTAATTTACGTCTACCAACGTTAAGTCATATCGGACGATGAATGAAATGTGTGTAATGATGCTCAAGTGAACCCAGGGTCCATAGAGCTTAGAGCTACCCGACATTCGTCTTTCAGGATAAGGGAAAACCCCGGAAGCACCTCACCCTTACCGAGATTCAAACTCGGTACTTCTTGAACGTGAGGCAGACACGCTACCATCTACGCTATCGAGGCGGGCAGGCAGAAAAGATATTGAAATATAAATATATCCAAAACAGTACCGGTATACGAGGATCGGCTGATAAGTCCCTGGCTTTTCATAGAGATGGCGTCACTGGGTAAGTTTGACGGATAACATCATATAGTTTAACCATAGACTACCTTGTATCCATAGTTACGGGTCAATAGCATGTTTACTTTCTGAACGACAACATTTTAAACAAGACAAGTATAGAGGTTACATGAAACTGGAGGATTTGGAAAAAGGATCACTGATTAAATACTTCCATTTGAAAGGCTTAACGCCTAAAGAAATCGTAGAGTATGTGGACAGTACATTGAAAGATTCTTCCCCTTCATATACAATGATTAAATGGTGGGTTTCAGAGTTTAAAATTGTACGTACGAGCACTAGCGTTGAGCCTCGCTCTGGATGACCTGTGGAAATCACAACTCCAGAGATCATTGAAGAAATTCATCGTTTATTACTGGAAGACCGCAGATTAAAGTTGTTTGAGATAGCAGAGGCTTTAAAAATATCAAAAGAATGTGCGGGTAATATTTTAATTATATTTTGGGCTTTCACAAGGTATGTGCAAAATGGCTGCCACATTGTTTGACACCTAGACGAAAGTTGCAAAGAAACACTACTTCTGTGAAGAATTTGTAGCTCTACCGTAAAAATCCAAGTGAATTTTTGAGACGGCTTATTACATGGATGAAACTTGGATATGTCACTAAATTCCAGAAAGTAAATCACAGTCAAAACATTGGATTGCACCAGGTGGATCAACTCCAATAAAGGCAAATTCAAATTTTGTCAGCTAACAAGGTCATGGCGAGTGCTCTTTGGGATGCACAGGGAATTATTTTTATTGATTACTTGGAAAAGGATAAAGGTATCACTGGTGACTACTATGCAAGCTTACTGCAAGTTTGGGTGATGAGGTGATAAGGTGAAAAGAAAAAGACCTCATTTGGAACAGAAAAATCTTTTTTCTTCGCGACAATTATCTGGCTCAGCGCTCAGTCATTGTTATGGGAAAAAGGTGTGAATTTAAGTTCGAATTGCTGAACATCCATCTTATTCGCTAGATCTAGCACTCAGTGACTACAACCTGTTCCTGAAGCATGGGAACAGTGCCATTATATGTTAGAATTATATTCTAAAAAATTCATCGAGACATCTAATTCAATAAAATCTAATTTCATATATTGAAATATGTATTAAATTAAGTTCTTGAGTTCACAGAACTTACTTCACTACTTAAAATATATTGCGACAGTTGTATTACCTTCAGCCTTAGATCAGATTCCACTTGTATGTAACAGTTTATTCCAGGTGCATGTGCCAAATTACTTGGTTGAGAAATAACTGGTCCTCCTAGGGCCAACGGATCTGCATAGAAAGCAGATTTGCATCACCTATATAACCCGCTGCATGACCAACCAAAATAACTTAATGGAAAACGTTTAAACGTCCTACGATTCTCGACTCACATGCAAATTTGACTACTAACAGTACCGAGTGTGATTGCTCCGAATTTACAGATATCGAATTTGACTCATATAATTCCTGAAAATGAGCTTAATGCTGTGTTCGATTGCTGGAAGCTAACAACCGTACCTTACCAATAAATACTTTAACACGAATTTTAATTAGGCTTACATACGTGTTAGGAAGATGCACTGTTTGATTTCTGTCTGATCTTCGATTTTTGTGCTTTTCCTGTGAGTAGGCGATTATTGGAATGGATCTCCTTTCCATTATTGCCTTCATTCCGCTTCATCTCAGCTTTGAAGTGTGCTTCGAGATTTCGTCGGGTACAGAAGATTGGACAAACGGCGCGGATGCTTGCTCAAAGGAAAGAATAATTCCTGTAAGTCGCTAAAGGGGGCTTGGTAGATAGGTCGCTCATCATTATTTCTAGGCAGTTCCAACAGTGGCACGGCTCTTTCAGCCTAGACCTGTTAGGCACTATTGCGTACTCTATGGTCTTTAGCCTCCTGCAATTCCTTCATTTATTCTATCCTTCCAGAGAGTGCCCGTCATAAATGTAAGTCGCAGTGTATGAGGTGTTACCCAGTATTACATAACCTTGGATTGAATTGGATTACGGTACGGATGGGATTCCGCACTGCGACCATTCTTGATCTACTGCACCTTTTCCCCAAGTGAGGCATCTCCGAGAGCAGGATAAGACCAGATGATTCGTATATAAGGGAACTCAACTGCTTGGTCTTCAGCGCCCTGAAGGATGAGACCAGAGGAGACAGAGGGCGGCCCAAAATGGTTCCAGCAGCAGGTTCGAAGACCGGCAAACGTCCTACCGAAGGTGGGAGTGTTTACCAGGAGCATATCATCCTGCCATGCAGCGCCGAGACACCCTTCGACCCGCCCACCTCGGTAGCGTAGATGGTAGCATGTCTGCCACACGTTCAAGAGGTACCAAGTTCGATTCTCGGTTAGGGTGAGTTACCTGATTAAGGTTTTTCCGGGGGTTTCCCTTACCCTGAAAGACGAATGTTAGGTAACTCTAAGCTCCATAGATCCCGGATTCATGTGAGCAACATTTCATCCAGTTCATTCACTTAACGTTGGAGGACGTAAATTACAAAAAAAAAAAAAAAAAACCTTCAACACTTCTACCCCGAAAGAGACCACAAGTGAGAGATGATGTGGAATTATAATGAAGATGAAATAGAGCGACAGGAAATTCGGGGATGTAATTAAACTACCCAGCATTCACCTTGGCGATTCAGGAAAATCCCGAAAAAAAACTCATGTGTGGCATAGGAGCCACAGGAATCGAATCTGGACCTCCAGAATGCGGACTGCAGAAGAAACCGCCTGAGCCACCACGCTCAGTATTATACAACCTTACATCCACCTATAAATCAGCAAGAGAAAATTGCTAAATTTCACAATGTAGTCGTATGCAACGAATGTCACCGTTTTATTCAGAGCTCAAATTTTCTTTCAACTTCTATAGTTTCCACTGCAAGACAAAATTTTCATAAACATAAAAAATTAATCTGGCAACTGAAATAAGTAGGTGTAATAAATTTAAGAGGACGTACCACTGAAACATCTATAGTGAAAAACGAAATTGATATAATCCAAAATTCAATATACCAGTAATACAATTACCTGTGCTTTTCTAAAATAAAAATTATATAGTGTTTAAATTAACATTGAGATGTTTTAAAGCTTTAAAATGTGTCGCTGTAAAGTGTATTATCTCAGGGCTGACCGCGATGAAGTAAGGTTTTCAAGCAACTTATGATTATTTGCTGTTTCATTACATATTTTAAATGCATCAAAGAAGTTTTGTGTATATTAAACTTTATCATGCAAAGCATTTCAAAGCGTAAAAAGGTAGAGTAAGTAATATACATAAAAAAAGCCTCTAAATTAAAAATTACGATACAGAATTTTAAATTCAAGGAAATAAAAATTGCATACACTGCACCCACATTATTTTTTAAATCACTTTTTTACAAACATTCTCATACATGTTCATTTTTTCTATATACTTAATATTAATCCAAATATAACTTCATTTGCACATTTTTCTTTGTTTCCAATTTACTTTCTCTACCACATACGAGTAGTTACATAGTAGGTAGAGAAAATATTGCATTCCACCCAAAATTCGACACCGAGAATTTAGTACAAATATAAGTTTCGACGTCCCCTATACTTAAAAAAAAAGAACAACTTAGAAATGTGTGTGTATGTGCGCTCGCGCGCCGATCATACCAAAATTGGTATTTCAGTTCAACATTTTCCAAGAATATGACAATGATTTAAAAAAAAATACCCCCCTCGCTTATGTGGAACACTTATCATAAAGTATTTTCTTAAAATGCTCTAACAATTTTGATTAAAATATCATATATTTAAGATATTTTCATGATATATGAAATGTATATCTGAAATTTTCTGAATGTTCTCAAAGTTGCCTTTATTCTGGATGGATTTTGCAAAACTGATACACCGTTGGAGAAAATTTGACTACATACAAAATTGTAGATCTTGTTAAAACACAGGATTTATGGCAATATATTTTGTTTGTAGAGTGATGCATTTGTAAGAAATTCCTTTTTCTTTTTTTTTTAATTTATAGCCCGCCTTTAACTGCAATGGTCATATCGGCGGACATTCTCCTTTTGGAACATATAGCGTATTGGCGATTGTGTTAACTCGTATACGTTGGGTTGCAGGTACCTTAGAATTTAATCATTAGATCAAGCACACATTCGCATTCTTATTCATACTTCCAGACTCTGAAGAAGATGAGGAGCCATCTTGGTTAAAGAAAAATCCACAGCCCCAGCCGGGAATCGAACCCGGGACCCCTCGCACGATAATCGGGTTTTCTGTCGACTGAGCTACGGGGCCAGCCCAGCTCCTGGTTATTTGTATGGACTTTCCAATACTTATTCACTCCGTAACAGCCCGAATCGGGCCTGGATCTCCCAAACCTGATTACCGGCCTCACGCCCACGTACGCAAGACACAGGCGGGCGATCATCCAACTAATATGGAGAGGAGATGTCAGCATCTCAGTAACCCCAGCCAGAAAGTTGTCATTCTTAACCCGGATTCAATACTTATACACTTCTCAAATGGGAAGCAGTTGTTTTCTCTCTTGGCCATGCGAAGGAAATGGAATTTCAAGTTATCTTCATATATGTGTGTCTGTAATTATGTCGCTTCATAGAGAATTTATATAAAGAATTTCTCAAAAGTTTTTATTTTTATCAACAATATCTGTAACGGTTTTTATTAAAATACAATTGGTTTAGATACATTCCTAACAAATGAAATTTATATTTTTGTTTTTCAGTGCATGGCCTCTGTTCATTCTGAATGACTTGTTATTAGTGGCAAACCTTAAGAGATGGACAAATTCTTACTACTTATAAGTGTAATCTCGTTATAAATACACCACTTATATCATTTTTTTTAATTTAGGCTCTTTAAGATATTCTTCGTTATTGGTTTGAATTTTCAAATACTCTTCTCAAATGCAAAGTAATTTTTACTTTCTTTATCACATCATAATAGATCGAGGAGGTATTCCATTCCACCGAAAAATTCTGGAAACATGTTTTCAAGTCTCCTGAATAAGCCACCTTTTTTGAAAAGAGTCCAAGTCTCTCTCTCTGTAAATATTTTGTTGTTAACGGTGCAGTCATTTACCAGGATTATATGAGCGCCGCCGGTCAGCCGGAATTTCGTCCCGCAGGAGTTATTTACGTGCCGGTAAATCTCTGATGTGGGGTTATTGCTTGTAAGCACTTCAGAATCGTCATTCTTGGCCGCCAGACCTCAACCCAGCGTCTAACATCATGAACCACACAATCCAACTCTGCGTGTGTGCGAGTGTGTGTGTGTGTGTGTGTGTGTGAGAGAGAGAGAGAGAGAGAGAGAGAGAGAGAGAGAGAGAGAGAGAGAGAGAGAGAGAGAGAGAGAGAGAGAGAAACAGCTAGAAAAGTCGGTTGATATACTAGATTTTAATTCACGTCCAGCACTTTGCAAGAAAATTTTCCAACCTGTATCACTACTTATATGAAAATATTTTTGAAAATCTTTATTTTCACAAAATGCTGAGTGTGTTTTAAGCATTTTCTCAAAAATTGGTGTAACGATATTTATTAAAATACCTTTCATACTTTAAAAAATAGTTTCACGAGAAATGGAATATTTATCTTGAATTCTCTTATAATAAATAGCCTCTGAGGAAGTCCTCTCCATTATGGATGACTTCTGCATAATTGCATACGATATAGACAAAACTTTACTACTCTAGCTAAAGCACATAATTTGTCAACAATTCTTTTAAGAAACAAATATTTTCAACATTCTTTTCATTGGGTTGCATTTTAAATTACTAGAGCGATTTAGCAAGAATCGTTAAAGGATGTTTTATTCCCTTATTCCCCTTTATCTACAAGGAAACACGCAGTAAGACAATATCGGCAAATATTTTGTTTCATTATTCGTTATAATGTAACAACAATTTCAAGTGGTTTTTTGGTACGCTATCACAAAGCAATGTCTGTTTTGCCAAATCAGAAGTGGTTTCCCTTCATAGAAGTGGAACAGGTGGAAAGACAAAAGGCGGACGCCAAAATTTTCCGATGTAACTATGTGCGAAAATGAAGGGCATGCGCGCACGGCACGTTTTCTCAATTCCTTTTATGTGGCTAGAGAGAAGGGGGAAACCTGCGCGGAAACGGGAGTGCGCGCAGGAGGAGAATACAGGCGGTAGCTAGGAGGGGCATGCTTTGCGTTTTGATACACGCACCACAAACTATCGTGCCTTGCTTGGAATCCCCTTTTTCGCAGGACTCAAACCCAGATTCAGAGCTTTCTGTAACACCACTAACACAAAGATACATTTGCATTCGAAATAACTGGGTGATGTACTTTATGTTGAGAAGGTCAGGTTACCAAACGATTTCTAACATTTCGCACTTAAAATATTCTCATAAGTTTACTATTTTCGTTTATTGCATTAGGATTAATTGACCCAGAATTTGATATTTAGGTGTTAACGAAAATTTGCGAAAAAAGAAAGTTATATTTTTCTTTTGGAGGTCCTAATAGGATTTAAACTGCAAATATCCCTAGGTATTAATTCTTGTTTCCCACTTTAGCCATGTGTTAGTAGTGTTGGAAAGGTAGAACCAGACTCAACGTTTCAGAGCCATAGCCGGGATGTGAACTACGGACCTTTTAATCTCATTCCAGTTGCTTCTTCTTCTACTACTTCTACTTCATGGATTTAGGCCTTTAACCTCTTTTCACATCAAGAGATCGAGCTTATCCAACTGGCGCAATGTCGTCCAACACTTCTTCTACCTTTAGGTTGGTATTGAAGTAATACCTGCGGTAATCTATTTTGTGGCATCCTTTCTATGTCTCCTAACCAGTTATTTCTTATTTGAATTATTGTGTCGTTTGAGTCGAATATGTTTAATTCTAAATGGGTTAGAGCGACTGGACGGAAACCGGGAGATCCGTGGTTCAAATCCCCGCTGTGGCATTGAATTTATCATGTTGACCCTATCAAAAACCTTAGCCTATGTACGGCTGGTATGAAGAAATGATTAATTTCCATCAATTAACTGAAATAATAAGAGTTAAATGATGAAACTGGAAACCTGCAAATCGCCACAAACTGTGTATCTCGAATGCGATAGCCCCTACCGGTGAAATATACGAGTCAAATGGAGAATTTAATGTCATGACGGCATGGTAGCTCAATGGGTAAGAGCGACGTGGTTCAAATCTCAGCCGGGACATTGAATTCTCCATGTTGACTATCAAAAACCATAGCCTAGTGTGAAGAAATGATTAATTTCCATTAATTAAATGTTTAATTCTGTCTTAATGTCCACATTATGTTTTTTTTATCTAAGTGTATATCCCGCTAAAAACGTATCTATCTGATCTTATAAGTGTCCAGTTCACACAGGCATTAAGTTCGCTTGGGATCTGCCATAGTATTATAAAATTTTAATTGAGCTCCTTTTAATCTTTTGTTTCTGAATGTTCTTATTGTTCCACACAATCTATAGAAACTGCTTATGTTAATGTCCATATCATTCTTTTGGCAGTAGGTTGTTTCCCAGATAGTTTAACTTATTTACCTGTTATATTATTTTATTATTTATTACGATTTACATCTTGAGTGGTTTGCCCCTTGGAACGCCATCATTTTTGTTTTCCTCTCTGAAATTCTCATGACGTAATTGCTCTCTATTCCTTCTAAATTTGTAGTTCATTCTCTGCAATGCTAACCAGTTGCTTATTAATTCCATTGATTGAATCTAATAGTGGTTAACCATAAAGCCCAGGACTTAAAGTACCTTGTAAATTGGCTATTGAGGTACGTCATTTCATATGAATTTGAGACTTCCTTGTGGTTTACTAGGAAAGCAAGCAAATCAGATGGAGAGTTGCTAACATATAGCTGTCAGGCGAGCATATTGTCGAGTGTTTAGAGCAAACAATTCGACAATGACATTTCACATTTTGAGATCACTGAAATCAAAGTTAGAAAAATGGATCCATCCGCTTTTGAATAGCACTATCAAAAATAATTGCCAGATCAACATAAATTTCATTCTTAAGCACTATAAAACTGCCAGACGAAGGTTCTCGAGAAAATTTCTAAACAAAGCATATTTTACATGTAACCAGTTGTATTATTTAAAATAATCCAGCTTAAAGAATATATGCATATATACAAATTACTTTTTCTCATATTTCGTTTTTCAAATGTGCCTTGTATGTTTGTATTTTCCTAAGTAGAAATAATTCTTCTGTTATAATTTGTTTTAAAATTTCCATTCTGACCTTTATTTCACGTTAACCCTCTCTTTCAACTAAGTCCATACTGGCTAAGATTAAATTACCTCCAGGCCAAAGATTTAATGTGAATAACTTATCTGGATAGAAGAATGAATATTACAATATTTAAACTCTGTATATAACCCTGTAATATATAGAGAAAATGGTATAAATGTTACATGCCAGACTTTATTTATCTAATAAAACCAGTGTTAAATGTTTAGGTTCAGTTTAATAAAGAAATCCATCGTTATAATTTGCACATTAAAACCTACACGTGTATATATTTGTTTTAAAGATACTTCTCAGAGATTAAATTAATTGAAGCGCAAATAATAAAGGTAGGTCTTAAAATGAAGTTAATAAATTATTTAGAACCTTGAGATGTGGCCGCAGAAACTAATTATAAATACCTGAGGGGTAGTTAGACTTGCCTTGGTAGAAGTGCTTGAACAATTTCGTTCCTGTAAAAGGAGAAAGTTAAACTTCTTATGAATGAAGGT
Organism: Mantis religiosa; assembly: GCA_030765055.1. Classification (NCBI taxonomy): domain Eukaryota; kingdom Metazoa; phylum Arthropoda; class Insecta; order Mantodea; family Mantidae; genus Mantis; species Mantis religiosa. The sequence goes on along the minus strand of CM060952.1, from coordinate 152,539,340 downwards.
ACTTGAATTAAACTTGTTTTCAGGAAACTATTTTGAATTAATTCAGCAAAAAAGCTAAATAATTACGTCTTATTCCTGGCAAATTCCGGAAATAGTACAACTGAAGCAAATATGGGAACTATTAAAATTCCTACCCCTTATTAGTTAATGGCGATGTGCAGTCAATATTGAACACGATAGCTCTCTACAGAAACCAATATGTAATAAACTTATTGAAATAACATTTCAATACAGTGTACAAATTATAGGAAATTTAAAATCAACTGTATCAAATAATTGCACAAAAATCTTATTCTACACATAACGTGGAGTTCGCATTTTTTCTGGAATCATTTTTGTCCTTATTTCCTGGTTTCCCATATTTATTGGAACTAAATAATGTTAAAGCATATATATTAACATTTTCATATATAATGAAAATGGTGAGATTTTAATCAAAATTATTATAACTAAAACTGGCAACATTGTTTCTATGTGAAGTATCGTTTATTGTGAAGAGAATTTAGTGAAAAATCTTAACTTTGCATCCTTGAAAAGTGCTCAAATTAGGTACAAAGTGGAATATTTATTCCCTTCGATTTTTGAGTTATGCTGTGTAATTATCACACGATATACAAGGACATTTTTATAAATATGCTTTTATCTAACTTTACTTTTTCATTCAAGGAACCTCAGTTGTCTTTGTGAGACAAAGACCCGTATCAAATTATGATAATTTCCTTAGTTGTCACTAATAGTGCACTTAACCAACATATGCCAATAAATGAAACGTCTTTTAAGTGTCATATATTTACTACATCTTCCATGAAAACGTAATCACTTAAAGATCAATATTGAGTGTAATGAATTGGCCACACAATAAGTGTCAAAAGTTTGCACATTAATTTTAAATATAGCACCAGTTCTAGCATTGTTTGTTTTGTTTAATTTCAAGGAATTTAGCACAAGTTTAATTTAGATCGTTTATAAATTAGTTGCAACCCTTGAAACAGTTAAGGAATTGGTCTCTCTGAAAAAGCACTCAATTTAAGCAAAAGTCAAACTATAAACTGCCTTAAATTAAATTTAAATGGAGTTGATTAATGACACTAAACAACACTTACTTTTAAATGTTTCCGGAACATGTTTCAGAGACTTTGCCTCCATCCTCAACCGGACATCGACTTGAGGATGGATGAGTTGAGGATGTGTTGAGGATGGAGGCAAATTCTCTGAAACATGT